>JBBGZY010000465.1:4172500-4772500 GCA_037952925.1 Lithobates clamitans
ATTTTAAAACACCAAAAAACAAAAAAAATTTGATTTTAAAACACCAAAAAACAAAAAAAATTTGATTTTAAAACACCAAAAAAAAGAAAAATAATTAATGTTAAAAAACAAAAAAAAATAAAAAAATTGATTTTAAAAAACAAAACAAAAAAAAAAAAAACTTGCTTTTAAAAAAAAACAAAACTTGATTTTCCAACAAAAAAAAGCCTGTTTTCGAAAATCAAAAAGCCAAAAATATTTTTTTGTGGATTAGGTAGAAATATTTAAATATAATTATATTTTGCTACATTATTAAGATACCATTATATTTTTGTCTATGAACATTTTATACTAAATGCAGAACTGAATGCATAACAACCATTAATAAAAACATCTCCTTATAGGATTTTAACAAATGTGTGGTTTGTTATTTCAAGGCTCAGTATCAGTTTGGTTATAATTGTCAAAAAGTTGTTTACAGTGGCAATGGAGCTTATTTAGACATTTTTAAAATTCAAATACAGTTGGCACTACAACTGCTCGACCATAACCTAGGAGACAGCCCAAAAGAAAGGCAAGCAATAAATATAATGCCAGATTTCAGCAATATTTTTTTTATTGTAAAAAAATTATATATCCTGGCCCATTGCAATGGCCCCCCTACCCATAAAATAATCAACATATTGCTGTCTAACTTGACGGGAACTTTGGGGGGCCAAGCCAGTACGGACAGTATCCAGGCCTGTAAGGTTGGCTTCTATTTGTCCGGCCTCAGGCCCAACTGTGCCTATATAATTGGCAGAATGCTTGTTTAAAAAGTTGTGCAGAATGCAGCACGATAAAATGATAAAATTAAGTTTGTATTCCGCCAAATTAATGGCTGTTTGAAACAGGCGGAACCGGCTGGCCAGAATTCCAAACGCATTCTCAACCACTCTTCTAGCTCTGGCCAGCCGGTAATTAAAAACCCTCCTCTCCGGGGTGAGGGTTCTTTGGGGGAATGGCCTCATGAGGTGCTTGCTGAGAGCGAAGGCTTCATCGGCAATGAAGACAAAGGGGAGTCCTTCCACGTTATCCTCATCAGGTGGCAATCAGAGGCCACCACTCTGGAGACGCTGGCAGAACTCCGTCTGGGCAAATACTCCTCCATCCGACATCCGGCCATTCTTCCCCACGTCCACATATAAAAAATCATAGTGTGCTGACACCACCGCCATTAAAACAATACTGTGGAACCCCTTATAATTAAAATAATATGACCCCGAATGGGGTGGTGGCACAATGTGGACATGTTTCCCATCTATAGCCCCTCCACAATTGGGAAAGTCCCAACGGCTGGCAAAATGGGATGCCACAGTCTGCCATTCCTGTGGCGTTGAAGGAAACTGGGGAATCAAACAAGAAAACCAAAATCAATTAATTTGGAAGCTAACATTGCAAGAAAATTAGACAATTAAAAACATTATTCCCCAGCATCAGTATAACATTCAATAATTTAATTCTTCTGGAATAACTAATATGGAAAAAGGCACACTTATCAGATTGCTCACCCCCTCTGATGGAACATTGATTACATTTTAGGGGGTTGTGAAATCCCTAAAAAAAATTACTTTAACGACACGCAGGAATTTAGGGACTAAAAAGGCTACAAGACTGCAGTTGTCGCACTCTGCAGGTGCAGTTGCTAACCAGCTTACAGTAAATGAGGTAATGTCAAAAGGCATTCATGTTGCAAGGAGTACACAATCACAGGCAAGGGCAAATAATGAAAACACTTTGAGGCTTGCATATGATTTGATGATGGAAATCAGCAGAGCTTCTGCTCATTTACTAAAGCACTGGAACAAATGCACTTGTAGAGTGCACATGCATTTTGCAAAGTGCAACATAGATTTGCTTTAGACAAATCAACACCACAGAACATTCAAGCAAATTTTAACGAGGGTGGGGGTGGGGGGGTTGTGAAATCTAGCTAATTGCTAATTAGCAGCACACTATTTGGAGTGAGTTCAGGTGGGGGGGGGTTGTGAAATCTAGCTAATTGCTAATTAGCAGCACACTATTTGGAGTGAGTTCAGGTGGGGGGGGGTTGTGAAATCTAGCTAATTGCTAATTAGCAGCACACTATTTGGAGTGAGTTCAGGTGGGGGGGGGGTTGTGAAATCTAGCTAATTGCTAATTAGCAGCACACTATTTGGAGTGAGTTCAGGTGGGGGGGGTTGTGAAATCTAGCTAATTGCTAATTAGCAGCACACTATTTGGAGTGAGTTCAGGTGGGGGGGGTTGTGAAATCTAGCTAATTGCTAATTAGCAGCACACTATTTGGAGTGAGTTCAGGTGGGGGGGGTTGTGAAATCTAGCTAATTGCTAATTAGCAGCACACTATTTGGAGTGAGTTCAGGTGGGGGGGGTTGTGAAATCTAGCTAATTGCTAATTAGTAGCACACTATTTGGAGTGAGTTCAGGTGGGGGGGGGGGGGTTGTGAAATCTAGCTAATTGCTAATTAGCAGCACACTATTTGGAGTGAGTTCAGGTGGGGGGGGGGGGGTTGTGAAATCTAGCTAATTGCTAATTAGCAGCACACTATTTGGAGTGAGTTCAGGTGGGGGGGGGGTTGTGAAATCTAGCTAATTGCTAATTAGCAGCACACTATTTGGAGTGAGTTCAGGTGGGGGGGGGGGTTGTGAAATCTAGCTAATTGCTAATTAGCAGCACACTATTTGGAGTGAGTTCAGGTGGGGGGGGGGTTGTGAAATCTAGCTAATTGCTAATTAGCAGCACACTAAATACACTCCAACAAAATACATTCAAAATGAGTAGACTAGGTGGATATGTTCCCATCACTTCATGCTGGGAAGGTTATTGAAGGAAACTATACATGCATGACAAAAAATAACAGGAAAAAATTCCAGCATGTGTGAGGATAAAAAGGGGACATTCACACTATATTGCAATGATGGGAAGTAGTGTTTGAAGCAAGAAATACATTACATTATCAAAGATTACATAAAAGAACATGTGATGCTAATAAAAGAAAAATATCTTACCTTAATATAGTCCTTCTGCAGGACCTGTATGATGGCAGAACAGGTCTCTGAGATAATGATCCCCAGAGCCTGGGGGGAGATGCCTGTCGAGAACTTAAGGTCCTGCAGGCTTCTCCCTGTGGCCAAATACCGCAAGGTAGCGACCAGCCTCTGCTCCGGAGTGATGGCTTGCCTCATGCAGGTATCCTGCCTGCTGATATAGGGGGTCAGTAAAGCCACCAAACGGTCAAAAACGGGGTCCGTCATCCGGAGAAAGTTCCTGAAATCCTCAGGATTATTCTCACGGATCTCACGGAGCAAAGGCATGTGACAGAACTGGTCACGCTGAAGCAACCAATTCTTGGTCCATGAACTCCTCCTCGCCCTGTTCATGGACTGGTCTTGGGCTGAAGAATAAACTACAGCACCAAGCACATACAATGCACGAGCTCTACGACGAGTACGTACAGGTAACATGGCTTCAAAACGGTCGGCTGGTCAGAACGCACTAAACAGAACGCACTGAAGAACAGCAAGGCCTGTGAAGAACGACCTGAAAATCAGGAACGAGCGGCCAATAAAACAAAGATTTCTCAATGCCAACTGACCAAACGCACTGAAAAGCAGATACAAACCTCACAAGCACAGACTGAACAACAGTTAAAACGAACTGAAAAATACGAGTCTCACAAGCGCGAATCGTCTCTCACCAAACTTCTACTAACACGAGATAAACACGAGATTAGCAGAAGGAGCCCAAAGGGTGTCGTACGGGCTATTGAACTTCCGTTTTATAGTCTCGTCGGACTTGGTGTACGTCACCGCGTACTAAGCTGTCGTACTTTTGTGTGGTCGTGTGTGGGCAAGTCCGTTCGTAAGAAAGTCTGCCGCAGGTCCGCCGAAGGTACGCCGGAAGTATGTCGGACAGGCTGTCCGACTTTTGTAGCTGAAAAGTCCGACCGTGTGTACGCGGCATTACAGGAGAGAATTTCTCTTCCTAGGGATAGATTTCCTCTCACTTCTTGTTGTCTCCCTCCGATTGTAAGTAGGAGTAATTTGTAAGTTGGATGTTTGAAAGTAGAGGCCTGCCCTATATACTCTGCAGAAAATTGGGCCTTAGGTGTTGGTGGTACCAGAACACTGTAAGCCCTCACAGTTACTCTTGGTGGGAGCTGGAACGGGCCCTGCTGTGAAATATTATATCAAGAATTGTAATAACATACCCCTGTTGAACAGGGTCAGAAAAATTGGGCCTTTGGTGGTGGTGTTGCCACAACACTGTAAGCCCTCCCAGTTACTCTTGGTGGGCGCTGGAATGGGCCCTGCTGTGAAATATTATATCAAGAATTATAATTACATGCCCCTGTTGAACAGGGTCAGAAAAATTGGGCCTTTGGTGGTGGTGTGGTGGTGTTGCCACAACACTGTAAGCCCTCATAGTTACTCTTGGTAGGCTCAGGAACTGACCCTGCTGTAAAATATTAGATCAAAAATTGTAATTACACGCCCCTGTTGAACAGGGGCAGAAAAATTGGGCCTTATGACCTGTACACACGATCGGACATTGAACGGACATTCCGACAACAAAATCCATTGGATTTTTTCCGTCGGATGTTGGCTCAAACTTGTCTTGCATATACACGGTCGCACAAAGTTGCCAGAAAATCCGATCGTTCTGAAAGCGGTGACGTAAAACACTATGTCAGGTCTATAAATAGCCAATAGCTTTTGTCTCTTAATTTATTCTGAGCATGCGTGGCACATTGTGCGTCGGATTTGTCTACACACAATCGGAATTTAAAGGATCGTATTTTGTTGTTGGAAAATTTTATAGCCTGCTGTCAAACTTTGTGTGTTGGAAAGGTCCGATGGAGCCCACACATGATTGGAATTTCCGAAAACACAATCCGATCGCACTTTCTCCGTTGGAAAATCTGACCGCGTGTACAGGACATTAGGCACTGGTGGTGGTGCCACAACACTGAAACCCCTCACAGATACTCTAGTTGAGCGCAGGAACAAGCCCTGCTGCAAAATATTACAGCAAAAATTGTAATTACACACCCCTGTTAAACAGGGGCAGAAAAATTGGGCCTTAGCCACTGGCAGTGGTGCCCAGAACCAAAAATGTTCTTACAAGCTATCAACATGAACATTGAGGAGGAATAGGATAGTCACTCAGCATAACAGGATAGTCACTCAGCATCAGCATAGGCAGTCTTCAAGGGATCTTACATTAAAAAAAAATTAGTCGGTTACATTAGCATCAGGTGCTTGGTAGCTGGTGATCCAAGACTGATTCATTATGAAGGTGAGCCGATCAACCGAGTCAGTGAACAGGCGCACTCTGTGATCGGTTACAAAGCCTCCAGCAGCACTGAATGTGTGTTCCAAAAGAACCCTGGATGCAGGACAGGCCAGTAGCTCAATTGCATACTGTGCAAGCTCTGGCCAGTGATCCATCCTCAAGACCCAGTAACCCAGAGGATTTTCAGTTGGAAAGGTCTCCAAGTCTAATCTTGCCCCTAGGTATTCCTTACATTCCTGCATGTAAATCAGACGCTGGCGATGGTTGCTGGAACCGATCAGACCCTGGACCAGTCTGAACGCATCTGTCAGACAGGCCACCTTCTCCACCGCTCCTTCTGTGACTGACCGAAGCCTCAGCCTCCTCCTCCTCCTGTGTGATCGGCAGGCCCGCAGGAACACTGTCTGGATAAAGGGGGCCTTAAGAGGTAAGGAAGTCCTCCTCTTCCTCCCTCTGTTCTGCCTCAAGTGCCATGTCTATTATTCCATGCAGCGTGTGCTCCAACAGGTAGACAAGAGGGACAGTATCACTGATGCATGCACTGTTACTGCTCACCATCCTCGTGGCCTCCTCAAATGGTGACAGGACAGTGCATACATCCTTGACCATGAGCCACTGGTGTTGCAAAAAAAATCCAAACTCTCCTGAACCTGTCCTGGTGCCATAGATGCACAGGTACTCATTGATGGCCCTCTGCTGCGTGTGCAGCCGCTGCAGCATTGTCAACGTTGATTTCCATCTGGTTGGCATGTCACAGATTAGGCGGTTCTTGGGCAGGTTGTATTCCTTTTGGAGGTCAGCCAGCCGAGCACTGGCATTATATGACCGGCGGAAATGCAAACAGACTTTCCTGGCCTGCCTCAGGAGATCCTGTAAGCCCGGGTACCTGCACAAGAACCGCTGCACCACCAAATTAAGGACATGAGCCAAACAGGGAACATGGGTGAAGTGTCCCTGTCGGAGGGCGGAAAGGAGGTTGGTGCCATTGTCGCAAACTACCATACCTGGCTTAAGCTGCCGTGGCATCAACCACCTCTGAACCTGCCCCTGCAGAGCTGACAGAATCTCTGCCCCAGTGTGGCTCCTGTCCCCCAAGCACACCAGCTCAAGCACCGCATGGCATCTTTTTGCCTGCATGCTTGCATAGCCCCTTGAACGCCTATGGAGCACCACTGGTTCCGAGGACAAATCAGCACAGGAAGAGGCCATGGACAAAGAAGAAGAGGAGGGGGTGGAGGAGAGAGGTGTGGCAGAATCACCACTAGTAGAATTTTGGTGGCGTGGTGATGGAACAAGCTCTAACAATACTGCACCCTGTCCTGCATCCTTCCCAGCTGCATGCAGGGTCACCCAGTGTGCCGTGAAAGATAGGTAACATCCCTGCCCATGCCTGCTGGACCATGAGTCAGCAGTAATATGCACTTTACCACTGACCGCCCTGTCCAGAGAGGCCAAGACATTGCCTTCCACTTGCCGGTAGAGAACCGGAATCGCCTTCCGTGAGAAAAAGTGGCGTTTGGGAACCTGCCATTGAGGTACCGCACATTCCACAAATTCACAAAAGGGGGCAGAGTCTACCAACTCTAAAGGCAGCAGTTGGAGTGCTAGCAATTTAGCCAAGCTAGCATTCAGCCGCTGGACATGTGGATGGCTGGAACCGAATTTCTTTCGCCAGTTTAACAACTGGGGTAGGGAAATTTGCCTGCTACATTCGGACGTTGGTGTAGCGATAGCAGATTGCCCGCAAGTACTTGGCACACCTAATTCTACACCTTCATTCCTCTCAGTGCAGGTTTCTGAGAGAACTGAAGGTATAGTGGGGTTAGAGATCCCAGCTGATGAGGAGCAAGGAGAGGTCCGCCTTATTCTTTGGTGTGGGTCTTTTAAGTACGCTTGCCAACGAACTGTGTGGGAGTTCGACATATGTCTGGTCAAGCATGTGGTGCCCAAGCGGCTGCTGTTTGGCCACGCTTGATACGCTTCAGACATATGTTGCAAACAGCAATGGTGCGATCTGCTGCACATGTCTCAAAAAAGGCCCACACCAAAGAAGTTTTGGAAAAACGCACGGGGTCAGCAGCGCCCTGCACATGCGGAGCTCTGCGGTGTGATGCAGTCGGTTGGCTGCCCTAGGCTGGCCTCTGGAGGGCATCCTGCCTCATTGGAGATGTGCCTCCTCCTCCTCCTCCTCTCTCCTATCAGGCACCCACGTAGAGTCAGTGACCTCATCATCCCCTCCCTCCTCATCACTGGAGCAAACCCGGCAGTATGCTGCAGCTGCGGGAACATGACTGCCAGTTTGTTGTCCTTCTTGGGCACTCCCTCTCTCTGGGCTCACATTACTGCCTTCCTCAAGCTGGGTACCACCATCAGATCTTCAAAATTCTGTGCATCCTCCTGCAGCATGTACCTAACACTGTGGTCGAACAGTTCGGGGGACTCCTCTGGGCATGATGGTGGGGCTAGGGAAGGAGTGACTGAGGAGTGACTGATGACATTGAGCCGATGGAAGAGGCCGCTTTGGCAGCTGCATTGGCAGCCAAAGTACTCTGAGCCTGGGTGACAGAGGATGAGGAGGATGAGGATGGCTTGGTCATCCACTCTACCACCTCTTCTGCATGTTGTGGCTCAACACGGCCAGCTGCCAAAAAAAGGACAAGCGTGCCCCACAGCCACGCGCTGAGGATGCACCGTGTCCACGACCAGCAATGTTGGCTGTAGACACAGAGCCTGCTTGCCCTCTTTTAGTGGCCTGTGAGCGTCTGCCTCTCTTTGTTGGCCTTCCAGACATACTGTATTTGATGTCTTTGTAATGTATTTATATAGGTACACAAGGAATGGCATGCAGTAAGATGTAGCTGCACAAAGCTGGGATGTACAGTGGGGCAAAAAAGTATTTAGTCAGCCACCAATTGTGCAAGTTCTCCCACTTAAAAAGATTAGAGATGCCTGTAACTGTCATCATAGGTATACCACAGCTATGAGACAAAATGTGCAAACAAATTCAGACAATCACTGTCTGATTTTTTAAATAATTTATTTGAAAATTATGGTGGAAAATAAGTATTTGATTACCTACAAACAAGCAAGATTTCTGTCTCTCACAGACCTGTATCTTCTTCTTTAAGAGGCTCCTCTGTCCTCCACTCATTACCTGTAATAATGGCACCTGTTTGAACTTGTTAGCAGTATAAAAGACACCTGTCCACAACCTCAAACAGTCACACTCCAAACTATGGTGAAGAACAAAGAGCTGTCGAAGGACACCAGAAACAAAATTGTAAACCTGCACCAGGCTGGGAAGACTGAATCTGCAATAGGCAAGCAGCTTGGTGTGAAGAAATCAACTGTGGGAGCAATAATTAGAAAATGGAAGACATACAAGACCACTGATAATCTCCCTCGATCTGGGTCTCCACGTAAGATCTCACCTGTGGGGTCAAAATGATCACAAGAACGGTGATCAAGTGAATGACCTGCAGAGAGTTAGGATAAACGTAACAAAGGCTACCATCAGTAACACACTACGTCGCCAGGGACTCAGATCCTGCAGTGCCAGACGTGTCCCCCTGCTTAAGCCAGTACATGTCGGGACCCGTCTGAGGCTTGCTAGAGAGCATTTGGATGATCCAGAAGAGGATTGGGAGAATGTCATATGGTCAGATGAAACCAAAGTAGAACTGTTTGGTAGAAACACAACTCGTCATGTTTGGAGGAGAGAGAATGTTGAGTTGCAACCAAAGAACTCCATACCTACTGTGAATCATGGGGGTGGCAACATCATGCTTTAGGGCTGTTTCTCTGCAAAGGGAACAGTACGACTGATCCATGTACATGAAAGAATGAATGGGGCCATGTATCGTCAGATTTTGAGTGCAAACCTCCTCCCATCAGCAAGGACATTGAAAAGGAAACGTGGCTGAGTCTTTCAGCATGACAATGATGCCAAACACACTGCCCGTGCAACAAAGGAGTGGCTTTGTAAGAAGCATTTCAAGGTCTTGGAGTGGCCTAGCCAGTCTCCAGATCTCAACCCCATAGAAAACCTTTGGAGGGAGTTGAAAGTCCATGTTGCCCATCGACAGCCCCAAAACATCACTGCTCTAGAGAAGATCTGCATTGAGGAATGGGCTAACATTCCAGCAACAGTGTGTGACAACCTTGTGAAGACTTACAGAAAACATTTGACCTCTGTCATTGCCAACAAAGGATATATAACAAAATATTGAGATAAACTTTTGATATTGACAAAATACTTAATGTGATTGTCTGGATTTGTTTCCACATTTTGTCTCTCATAGTTGAGGTATACCTATGATGACAATTACAGGACTCTCTCATCTTTTTAAGTGGGAGAACTTGTACAATTGGTGGCTGAATAAATACTTTTTTGCCCCACTGTGTGTATATATATATATATATATATATATATATATATATATATATATATATGTATAGAGTATACTGCAGCTAACTGAAAGAACTGCCTGTCTGTAGTATATTAGGAACAGAACAACAGGAACGGTCTGCAGTGAGATCTAGCTGCACAGGATACCGTACTGAATATACTGCAGCTAACTGAATGAACCGCCTGCCTGTAGTATATTAGGAACAGAACAACAGGAACGGTCTGCAGCGAGATCTAGCTGCACAGGATACAGTACTGAATATACTGCAGCTAACTGAATGAACTGCCTGCCTGTAGTATATTAGGAAGAGAACAACAGAAATGGTCTGCAGTGAGATCTGGCTGCACAGGATACAGTACTGAATATACTGCAGCTAACTGAAAGAACTGCCTGCCTGTAGTATATTAGGAACAGAACAACAGGAACGGTCGAACGGTCTGCAGCGAGATCTAGCTGCACAGGATACAGTATTGAATATACTGCAGCTAACTGAATGAACTGCCTGCCTGTAGTATGTTAGGAAGAGAACAACAGGAACAGTTTGCCGCGAGATCTAGCTGTACAGGATACTGTACTGAATATACTGCAGCTAACTGAATGAACTCCCTGCCTGTTGTATATTAGGAAGAGAACAACAGGAACGGTCTGCAGTGAGATCTAGCTGCACAGGATACAGTGCTAAATATACTGCAACTAACTGAAAGAACTGCCTGCCTGTAGTATATTAGGAAGAGAACAACAGGAACGGCCTGCAGCACGATCTAGCTGCACAGGATACAGTACTGAATATACTGCAGCTAAATGAATGAACTGCCTGCCTGTACTATATTAGGAAGAGAACAACAGGAACAGTCTGCAGCGAGATCTAGCTGCACAGGATACAGTACTGAATATACTGCAGCTAACTGAAAGAACTGCCTGCCTGTAGTATATTAGGAACAGAACAACAGGAACGGTCGAACGGTCTGCAGCGAGATCTAGCTGCACAGGATACAGTATTGAATATACTGCAGCTAACTGAATGAACTGCCTGCCTGTACTATGTTAGGAAGAGAACAACAGGAACAGTTTGCCGCGAGATCTAGCTGTACAGGATACTGTACTGAATATACTGCAGCTAACTGAATGAACTCCCTGCCTGTTGTATATTAGGAAGAGAACAACAGGAACGGTCTGCAGTGAGATCTAGCTGCACAGGATACAGTGCTAAATATACTGCAGCTAACTGAATGAACTGCCTGCCTGTAGTATATTAGGAAGAGAACAACAGGAACGGCCTGCAGCACGATCTAGCTGCACAGGATACAGTACTGAATATACTGCAGCTAACTGAATGAACTGCCTGGCTATACCATATTAGGAAGAGAACAACAGGAACGGTCTGCAGAGAGATCTAGCTGCACAGGATACAGTACTGAATATACTGCAGCTAACTGAATGAACTGCCTGCCTGTAGTATATTAGGAACAGAACAACAGGAATGCTCTGCAGCGAGATCTAGCTGCACAGGATACAGTACTGAATATACTGCAGCTAACTGAATGAACTGCCTGCCTGTAGTATATTAGGAAAAGAACAACAGAAATGGTCTGCAGCAAGTTCTAGCTGCACAGGATACAGTACTGAATAAACTGCAGCTAACTGAATAAACTGCCTGCCTGTAGTATATTATGAACAGAACAACAGGAATGGTCTGCAGCGAAATCTAGCTGCACAGAATACAGTACTGAATATACTGCAGCTAACTGAATGAACTGCCTGCCTGTAGTATATTAGGAAGAGAACAGGAACGGTCTGCAGCGATATCTAGCTGCACAGGATGCAGTACTGAATATACTGCAGCTAACTGAATGAACTCCCTGCCTGTAGTATATTAGGAAGAGAAGAACAGGAACGGTCTGCAGCGAGATCTAGCTGCATACGAGACAGTATTGAATATACTGCAGCTAACTGAATGAACTCCCTGCCTGTAGTGTATTAGGAAGAGAAGAACAGGAACGGTCTGCAAAAAGATCTAGCTGGACAGGATACAGTACTGAATATACTGCAGCTAACTGAATGTACTGCCTGCCTGTAGTATATTCGGAACAGAACATCAGGAACGGTCTGCAGCGAGATCTAGCTGCACAGGATACAGTACTGAATATACTGCAGCTAACTGAATGAACTGCCTGCCTGTAGTATAATAGGAAGAGAACATTAGGAATGGTCTGCAGTGAGATCTAGCTGCACAGGACACAGTACTGAATATGCTGCAGCTAACTGAATGAACTGCCTGCCTGTAGTATATTAGGAAGAGAACAACAGGAATGGTCTGCAGTGAGATCTAGCTGCACAGGATACAGTACTGAATATACTGCAGCTAACTGAATGAACTGCCTGCCTGTAGTATACTAGGAACAGAACAATAGGAAAGGTCTGCAGCGAGATCTAGCTGCACAGTATATAGTATTGAATATACTGCAGCTAACTGAATGAACTGCCTGCCTGTAGTATATTAGGAAAAGAACAACAGGAACGGTCTGCAGCGAGATCTAGCTGCACAGGATATAGTATTGAATATACTGCAGCTAACTGAATGAACTGCCTGCCTGTAGTATATTAGGAAGAGAACAACAGGAACGGTCTGCAGCGACATCTAGCTGCACAGGATACAGTACTGAATATACTGCAGCTAACTGAATGAACTCCCTGACTGTAATATATTAGTAGGAGAAGAACAGGAATGGTTTGTAGCAAGATCTAGCTGCACAGAATACAGTACTGAATATACTGCAGCTAATTGAATGAACTGCCTGCCGGTAGTATATTAGGAAGAGAACAACATGAATGGTCTGCAGTGAGATCTAGCTGCACAGGATACAGTACTGAATAAACTGCAGCTAACTGAATGAACTGCTTGCTTGTAGTATATCAGGAAAAGAACAACAGGAATGGTCTGCAGCAAGTTCTAGCTGCACAGGATAGAGTACTGAATAAACTTCAGCTAACTGAATAAACTGCCTGCCTGTAGTATATTATGAACAGAACAACAGGAATGGTCTGCAGCGAGATCTAGCTGCACAGAATACAGTACTGAATATACTGCAGCTAACTGAATGAACTGCCTGCCTGTAGTATATTAGGAAGAGAAGAACAGGAACGGTCTGCAGCGAGATCTAGCTCCACAGGATGCAGTACTGAATATACTGCAGCTAACTGAATGAACTGCCTGCCTGTTGTATATTAGGAAGAGAAGAACAGGAACGGTCTGCAGCGAGATCTAGCTGCACAGGAGGCAGTACTGAATATACTGCAGCTAACTGAATGAACTCCCTGCCTGTAGTATATTAGGAAGAGAAGAACAGGAACGGTCTGCAAAAAGATCTAGCTGGACAGGATACAGTACTGAATATACTGCAGCTAACTGAATGAACTGCCTACCTGTAGTATATTCGGAACAGAACATCAGGAATGGTCTGCAGCGAGATCTAGCTGCACAGGATACAGTACTGAATATACTGCAGCTAACTGAATGAACTGCCTGCCTGTAGTATATTAGGAAGAGAACAGGAATTGTCTGCAGTGAGATCTAGCTTCACAGGATACAGTACTGAATATACTGCAGCTAACTGAATGAACTGCCTGCCTGTAGTGTACTAGGATAAGAACAATAGGAATGGTTTGCAACGAGATCTAGCTGCACAGGATACAGTACTGAATATGCTGCAGCTAACTGAATGAACTGCCTGCCTGTAGTATACTAGGAAGAAAACAACAGGAATGGTCTGCAGTGAGATCTAGCTGCAAGGGATACAGTAATGAATATGCTGCAGCAAACTGAATGAACTCCCTGCCTGTAGTATATTAGGAAGAGAAGAACAGGAACGGTCTGCAAAAAGATCTAGCTAGACAGGATACAGTACTGAA
The DNA here is from genome assembly GCA_037952925.1 of Lithobates clamitans. Classification (NCBI taxonomy): domain Eukaryota; kingdom Metazoa; phylum Chordata; class Amphibia; order Anura; family Ranidae; genus Lithobates; species Lithobates clamitans. The sequence continues at coordinate 4,186,133 of JBBGZY010000465.1, forward strand.
TATACTGCAGCTAACTGAATGAACTGCCTGCCTGTAGTATACTAGGAAGAGAACAACAGGAATGATCTGCAGTGAGATTTAGCTGCACAGGATACAGTGATCAATATGCTGCAGCTAACTGAATGAACTGCCTGCCTGTAGTATATTAGGAAGAGAACAACAGGAATGGTCTGCAGCGAAATCTAGCTGCCCAGGATACAGTACTGAATATACTGCAGCTAACTGAATGAACTCCCTGCCTGTGGTATATTAGGAAGAGAAGAACAGGAACGGTCTGCAGCAAGATCTAGCTGGACAGGATGCAGTACTGAATATACTGCAGCTAACTGAATGAACTCCCTGCCTGTAGTATATTAGGAACAGAACAACAGGAACGGTCTGCAGCAAGATCTAGCTGGACAGGATACAGTACTGAATATACTGCAGCTAACTGAATGAACTTCCTGCATGTAGTATATTAGGAACAGAACAACAGGAACGGTCTGCTGCGAGATTTAGCTGGACAGGATACAGTACTGAATATACTGCAGCTAACTGAATGAACTGCCTGCCTGTAGTATGTTAGGAAGAGAACAACAGGAATGGTCTGCAGTGAGATCTGGCTGCACAGGATACAGTACTGAATATACTGCAGCTAACTGAATGAACTGCCAGCCTGAAGTATATTAGGAAGAGAACAACAGGAATGATCTGCAGTGAGATCTGGCTGCACAGGATACAGTACTGAATATACTGCAGGTAACTGAAAGAACTGCCTGCCTGTAGTATATTAGGAACAGAACAACAGGAATGGTTGAACGGTCTGCAGCGAGATCTAGCTGCACAGGATACAGTACTGAATATACTGCAGCTAACTGAATGAACTGCCTGCCTATAGTATATTAGGAAGAGAACAACAGGAACGGCCTGCAGCGCGATCTAGCTGCACAGGATACAGTACTGAATATACTGCAGCTAACTGAATGAACTGCTTGCCTGTACTATACTAGGAAGAGAACAACAGGAACGGTCTGCAGGGAGATCTAGCTGCACAGGATACAGTACTGAATATACTGCAGCTAACTGAATGAACTGCCTGCCTGTAGTATATTAGGAAGAGAAGAACAGGAACTGTCTGCAGCGAGATCTAGCTGCACAGGATACAGTACTGAATATACTGCAGCTAACTGAATGAACTGCCTGCCTGTAGTATATTAGGAACAGAACAAAAGGAACGGTCTGCAGCGAGAGATAGCTGCACAGGATACATTACTGAATATACTGCAGCTAACTGAATGAATTGCCTGCCTGTAGTATATTAGGAAGAGAGGAACAGGAACGTCCTGCAGCGAGATCTACCTGCATAGGATGCAGTACTGAATATACTGCAGCTAACTGAATGAACTGCCTGCCTGTAGTATATTAGGAAGAGAAGAACAGGAACGGTCTGCAGCGAGATCTAGCTGCACAGGATACAGTACTGAATATACTGTAGCAAACTGAATGAACTTCCTGCCTGTAGTATATTAGGAAGGGAAGAACAGGAACGGTTTGCAGCAAGATCTAGCTGGACAGAATACAGTACTGAATATACTGCAGCTAACTGAATGAACTCCCTGCCTGTCGGATATTAGGAAGAGAAGAACAGGAACGGTCTGCAGCAAGATCTAGCTGGACAGGATACAGTACTTAATATACTGAAGCTAACTGAATGAACTGTCTGTGGTATAATAGGAACAGAACAACAGGAACGGTCTGCAGCAAGATCTAGCTGCACAGGGCACAGTACTGAATATACTGCAGCTAACTGAATGAACTGCCTGCCTGTACTATATTAGGAAGAGAACAACAGGAAAGGTCTGCAGCGAGATCTAACTGCACCGGATACAGTACTGAATATTCTACAGCTAACTGAATGAACTGCCTGCCTGTAGTATATTAGGAAAAGAACAACAGGAACGGTCTTCAGTGAGATCTAGCTGGACAGGATACAGTACTGAATATACTGCAGCTAACTGAATGAACTGCCTGCCTGTAGTATATTAGGAAAAGAATAACAGGAACGGTCTGCAGTGAGATCTAGCTGCACAGGATACAGTACTGAATATACTGCAGCTAACTGAATGAACTCCCTGCCTGTAGTATATTAGGAAGAGAAGAACAGGAACGGTCTGCAGCAAGATCTAGCTGGACAGGATACAGTACTTAATATACTGAAGCTAACTGAATGAACTGTCTGTGGTATAATAGGAACAGAACAACAGGAACGGTCTGCAGCAAGATCTAGCTGCACAGGGCACAGTACTGAATATACTGCAGCTAACTGAATGAACTGCCTGCCTGTAGTATATTAGGAAGAGAAGAACAGGAACGGTCTGCAGCAAGATCTAGCTGGACAGGATACAGTACTGAATATACTGCAGCTAACTGAATGAAATGCCTGCCTGTAGTATAATAGGAACAGAACAACAGGAACGGTCTGCAGCAAGATCTAGCTGCACAGGATACAGTACTGAATATACTGCAGCTAACTGAATGAGCTGCCTGCCTTTAGTATATTAGGAAGAGAAGAACAGGAACAGTCTGCAGCGAGATCTAGCTGCACAGGATACAGTACTGAATATACTGCAGCTAACTGAATGAACTCCCTGCCTGTAGTATATTAGGAAAAGAAAAACAGGAACGGTCTGCAGTGAAATCTAGCTGCACAGGATACAGTACTGAATATACTGCAGCAAACTGAATGAACTGCCTGCCTGTAGTATATTAGGAACAGAACAAAAGGAACGGTCTGCAGCGAGAGATAGCTGCACAGGATACAGTACTGAATATACTGCAGCTAACTGAATGAACTGCCTGCCTGTAGTATATTAGGAAGAGAAGAACAGAACGGTCTGCAGCGAGATCCTGCTGCACAGGATATAGTACTGAATATACTGCAGCTAACTGAATGTACTCCCTGCCTGTAGTATATTAGGAAGAGAACAACAGGAACGGTGTGCAGTGAGATCTGGCTGCACAGGATACAGTACTGAATATACTGCAGCTAACTGAAAGAACTTCCTGCCTGTAGTATATTAGGAAGAGAAGAACAGGAACGGTCTGCAGCAAGATCTAGCTGGACAGGATACAGTACTGAATATACTGCAGCTAACTGAATGAACTGCCTGCCTGTAGTATATTATGAACAGAACAACAGGAATGGTCTGTAGCTAGATCTAGCTGCACAGAATACAGTACTGAATATACTGCAGCTAACTAAATGAACTGCCTGCCTGTAGTATATTAGGAAGAGAAGAACAGGAACGGTCTGCAGCGAGATCTAGCTGCACAGGATACAGTACTGAATATACTGCAGCTAACTGAATGAACTGCCTGCCTGTAGTATATTAGGAAGAGAAGAACAGGAACGGTCTTCAGCGAGATATAGCTGCACAGGATACATTACTGAATATACTGCAGCTAACTGAATGAACTGCCTGCCTGTAGTATATTAGGAAGAGAACAACAGGAATGGTCTGCAGTGAGATCTAGCTGCGCAGGATACAGTACTGAATAAACTGCAGCTAACTGAATGAACTGCCTGCCTGTAGTATACTAGGAACAGAACAATAGGACAGGTCTGCAGCGAGATCTAGCTGCACGGGATATAGTATTGAATATACTGCAGCTAACTGAATGAACTGCCTGCCTATAGTATATTAGGAAGAGAACAGGAACGGTCTGCAGCGAGATCTAGCTGCACAGGATATAGTATTGAATATATTGCAGCTAACTGAATGAACTGCCTGCCTGTAGTATATTAGGAAGAGAACAACAGGAATGGTCTGCAGCGAAACCTAGCTGCACAGGATACAGTACTGAGTATACTGCAGCTAACTGAATGAGCTCCCTGCCTGTAGTATATTAGGAAGAGAAGAACAGGAACGGTCTGCAGCGAGATCTAGCTGCACAGGATACAGTACTGAATGTACTGCAGCTTACTGAATGAGCTGCCTGCCTGTAGTATATTAGGAAGAGAAGAACAGGAATGGTCTGCAGCGAGATCTAGCTGCACAGGATACAGTACTAAATATACTGCAGCTAACTGAATGAACTGCCTGCCTGTAGTATATTAAGAAAAGAACAACAGGAACGGTCTGAAGTGTGATCTAGCTGCACAGGATACAGTACTGAATATACTGCAGCTAACTGAATGAACTGCCTGCCTGTAATATATTAGGAAGAGAAGAACAGGAATGGTGCAGCGAGATCTAGCTGCACAGGATACAGTACTGAATATACTGCAGCTAACTGAATGAACTGCCTGCCTGTAGTATATTAGGAACAGAAGAAAAGGAACGGTCTGCAGCGATAGATAGCTGCACAGGATACAGTACTGAATATACTGTAGCTAACTGAATGAACTCCCTGCCTGTAGTATATTAGGAAGAGAAGAACAGGAACGGTCAGCAGCAAGATTTAGCTGCACAGGATACAGTACTGAATATACTGCAGCTAACTGAATGAAATGCCTGCCTGTAGCATAATAGGAACAGAACAACAGGAACGGTCTGCAGCGAGATCTAGCTGCACAGGATACAGTACTGAATATACTGCAGCTAACTGAATGAGCTGCCTGCCTTTAGTATATTAGGAAGAGAAGAACAGGAACAGTCTGCAGCGAGATCTAGCTGCACAGGATACAGTCCTGAATATACTGCAGTTAACTGAATGAACTGCCTGCCTGTAGTATATTAGGAAAAGAACTACAGGAACGGTCTGCAGTGAGATCTAGCTGCACAGGATACAGTACTGAATATACTGCAGCTAACTGAATGAACTGCCTGTCTGTAGTATATTAGGAAGAGAAGAACAGGAACGGTCTGCAGCGAGATCTAGCTGCACAGGATACAGTACTGAATATACTGCAGCTAACTGAACGAACTGCCTGCCTGTAGTATATTAGGAACAGAACAACAGGAATGGTCTGCAGCGAGATCTAGCTGCACAGGATACAGTACTGAATATACTGCAGCTAACTGAATGAGCTGCCTGCCTTTAGTATATTAGGAAGAGAAGAACAGGAACAGTCTGCAGCGAGATCTAGCTGCACAGGATACAGTCCTGAATATACTGCAGTTAACTGAATGAACTGCCTGCCTGTAGTATATTAGGAAAAGAACTACAGGAACGGTCTGCAGTGAGATCTAGCTGCACAGGATACAGTACTGAATATACTGCAGCTAACTGAATGAACTGCCTGTCTGTAGTATATTAGGAAGAGAAGAACAGGAACGGTCTGCAGCGAGATCTAGCTGCACAGGATACAGTACTGAATATACTGCAGCTAAATGAACGAACTGCCTGCCTGTAGTATATTAGGAACAGAACAAAAGGAACGGTCTGCAGCGAGAGATAGCTGAACAGGATACAGTACTGAATATACTGCAGCTAACTGAATGAACTGCCTGCCTCTAGTATATTAGGAAGAGAAGAACAGAACGGTCTGCAGCGAGATCCTGCTGCACAGGATATAGTAGTGAATATACTGCAGCTAACTGAATGTACTCCCTGCCTGTAGTTTATTAGGAAGAGATCAACAGGAACGGTGTGCAGTGAGATCTGGCTGCACAGGATACAGTACTGAATATACTGCAGCTAACTGAAAGAACTTCCTGCCTGTAGTATATTAGGAAGAGAAGAACAGGAACTGTCTGCAGCAAGATCTAGCTGGACAGGATACAGTACTGAATATACTGCAGCAAACTGAATGAACTGCCTGCCTGTAGTATGTTAGGAACAGAACAACAGGAATGGTCTGCAGCGAGATCTAGCTGCACAGAATACAGTACTGAATATACTGCAGCTAACTGAATGAACTGCCTGCCTGTAGTATATTAGGAACAGAACAAAAGGAACGGTCTGCAGCGAGAGATAGCTGCACAGGATACAGTACTGAATATGCTGCAGCTAACTGAATGAACTGCCTGCCTGTAGTATATTAGGAAAAGAAGAAGAGAACGGTCTGCAGCGAGATCCTGCTGCACAGGATATAGTAGTGAATATACTGCAGCTAACTGAATGTACTCCCTGTCTGTAGTTTATTAGGAAGAGAACAACAGGAACGGTGTGCAGTGAGATCTGGCTGCACAGGATACAGTACTGAATATACTGCAGCTAACTGAAAGAACTCCCTGCCTGTAGTATATTAGGAAGAGAAGAACAGGAACGGTCTGCAGCGAGATCTAGCTGCACAGAATACAGTACTGAATATACTGCAGCTAACTGAATGAACTGCCTGCCTGTAGTATGTTAGGAACAGAACAACAGGAACGGTCTGCAGCGAGATCTAGCTGCACAGGATACAGTACTGAATATACTGCAGCTAACTGAATGAACTGCCTGCCTGTAGTATATTATGAACAGAACAACAGGAATGGTCTGCAGCGAGATCTAGCTGCACAGAATACAGTACTGAATATACTGCAGCTAACTGAATGAACTGCCTGCCTGTAGTAGAAAGAGAAGAACAGGAACGGTCTGCAGCGAGATCTAGCTGCACAGGATACAGTTCTGAATATACTGCAGCTAACTGAATGAACTACCTGCCTGTAGTATATTAGGAACAAAACAACAGGAACGGTCTTCAGCTAAGATCTAGCTGCACAGGATACAGTACTGAATATACTGCAGCTTACTGAATGAGCTGCCTGCCTGTAGTATATTAGGTAAAGAACAACAGGAATGGTCTTCAGCGAGATCTAGCTGCACAGGATACAGTACTGAATAAACTGCAGCTAACTGAATGAACTGCCTGCCTGTAGTATATTAGGAACAGAACAAAAGGAACGGTCTGCAGCGAGAGCTAGCTGCACAGGATACAGTACTGAATATACTGCAGCTAACTGAATGAACTGCCTGCCTGTAGCTTATTAGGAAGAGAAGAACAGGAACGGTTTGCAGTGTGATCTAGCTGCACAGGATGCAGTACTGAGTATACTGCAGCCAACTGAATGAACTGCCTGACTGTAGTATATTAGGAAGAGAACAACAGGAACAGTCTGCACCGAGATCTAGCTGCACAGGATACAGTACTGAATATACTGCAGCTAACTGAATGAACTGCCTGCCTGTAGTATATTAGGAAGAGAACAACAGGAATGGTCTGCAGTGAGATCTAGCTGCACAGGATACAGTACTGAATATACTGCAGCTAACTGAATGAACTGCCTGTCTATAGTATACTAGGAACAGAACAATAGGAAAGGTCTGCAGCGAGAACTAGCTGCACAGGATATAGTATTGAATCTACTGCAGCTAACTGAATGAACTGCCTGCCTTTAGTATATTAGGAAGAGAAGAACAGGAACGGTCTGCAGCGAGATCTAGCTGCACAGGATATAGTATTGAATACACTGCAGCTAACTGAATGAACTGCCTGCCTGTAGTATATTAGGAAGAGAACAACAGGAACGGTCTGCAGCGAGATCTAGCTGCACAGGATAAAGTACTGAATATACTGCAGCTAACTGAATGAACTCCCTGCTTGTAGTATATTATGAAGAGAACAACAGGAATGGTCTGCAGTGAGATCTAGCTGTACAGGATACAGTTCTGAATATGCTGCAGCTAACTGAATGAACTGCCTGCCTGTAGTATATTAGGAAGAGAAGAACAGGAACGGTCTGTAGCAAGATCTAGCTGGACAGGATACAGTACTGAATATACTGAAGCTAACTGAATGAACTGCCTGCCTGTAGTATATTAGGAAGAGAACAACAGGAATGGTCTGCAGCGAAATCTAGCTGCACAGGATACAGTACTGAGTATACTGCAGCTAACTGAATGAACTCCCTGCCTGTAGTATATTAGGAAGAGAAGAACAGGAACGGTCTGCAGCGAGATCTAGCTGCACAGGATACAGTACTGAATATACTGCAGCTTACTGAATGAGCTGCCTGCCTGTAGTATATTAGGAAGAGAAGAACAGGAATGGTCTGCAGCGAGATCTAGCTGCACAGGATACAGTACTAAATATACTGCAGCTAACTGAATGAACTGCCTGCCTGTAGTATATTAAGAAAAGAACAACAGGAACGGTCTGCAGTGTGATCTAGCTGCACAGAATACAGTACTGAATATACTGCAGCTAACTGAATGAACTGCCTGCCTGTAATATATTAGGAAGAGAAGAACAGGAACGGTCTGCAGCGAGATCTAGCTGCACAGGATACAGTACTGAATATACTGCAGCTAACTGAATGAACTGCCTGCCTGTAGTATATTAGGAACAGAAGAAAAGGAACGGTCTGCAGCGAGAGATAGCTGCACAGGATACAGTACTGAATATACTGTAGCTAACTGAATGAACTCCCTGCCTGTAGTATATTAGGAAGAGAAGAACAGGAACGGTCAGCAGCAAGATTTAGCTGCACAGGATACAGTACTGAATATACTGCAGCTAACTGAATGAACTGCCTGCCTGTAGTATATTAGGAAGAGAAGAACAGAACGGTCTGCAGCGAGATCCTGCTGCACAGGATATAGTAGTGAATATACTGCAGCTAACTGAATGTACTCCCTGCCTGTAGTTTATTAAGAAGAGAACAACAGGAACGTTGTGCAGTGAGATCTGGCTGCACAGGATACAGTACTAAATATACTGCAGCTAACTGAAAGAACTTCCTGCCTGTAGTATATTAGGAAGAGAAGAACAGGAACGGTCTGCAGCAAGATCTAGCTGGACAGGATACAGTACTGAATATACTGCAGCTAACTAAATGAACTGCCTGCCTGTAGTATGTTAGGAACAGAACAACAGGAACGGTCTGCAGCATGATCAGGCTGCACAGGATACAGTACTGAATATACTGCAGCTAAATGAATGAACTGCCTGCCTGCAGTATATTATGAACAGAACAACAGGAATGGTCTGCAGCGAGATCCTGCTGCACAGAATACAGTACTGAATATACTGCAGCTAACTGAATGAACTGCCTGCCTGTAGTATAATAGAAAAAGAGAAGAACAGGAACGGTCTGCAGCGAGATCTAGCTGCACAGGATACAGTACTGAATATACTGCAGCTAACTGAATGAACTCCCTGCCTGTAGTATATTAGGAAGAGAAGAACAGGAACGGCCTGCAGCAAGATCTAGCTAGACAGGATACAGTACTGAATATACTGCAGCTAACTGAATGAACTACCTGCCTGTAGTATATTAGGAACAAAACAACAGGAACGGTCTTCAGCTAAGATCTAGCTGCACAGGATACAGTACTGAATACACTGCAGCTTACTGAATGAGCTGCCTGCCTGTAGTATATTAGGTAAAGAACAACAGGAATGGTCTTCAGTGAGATCTAGCTGCACAGGATACAGTACTGAATAAACTGCAGCTAACTGAATGAACTGCCTGCCTGTAGTATATTAGGAACAGAACAAAAGGAACGGTCTGCAGCGAGAGCTAGCTGCACAGGATACAGTACTGAATATACTGCAGCTAACTGAATGAACTGCCTGCCTGTAGCTTATTAGGAAGAGAAGAACAGGAACGGTTTGCAGTGTGATCTAGCTGCACAGGATTCAGTACTGAGTATACTGCAGCCAACTGAATGAACTGCCTGACTGTAGTATATTAGGAAGAGAACAACAGGAATGGTCTGCAGTGAGATCTAGCTGCACAGGATACAGTACTGAATATACTGCAGCTAACTGAATGAACTGCCTGCCTATAGTATACTAGGAACAGAACAATAGGAAAGGTCTGCAGCGAGATCTAGCTGCATAGGATATAGTATTGAATATACTGCAGCTAACTGAATGAACTGCCTGCCTTTAGTATATTAGGAAGAGAACAACAGGAACGGTCTGCAGCGAGATCTAGCTGCACAGGATATAGTATTGAATATACTGCAGCTAACTGAATGAACTGCCTGCCTGTAGTATATTAGGAAGAGAACAACAGGAATGGTCTGCAGCGAGATCTAGCTGCACAGGATAAAGTACTGAATATACTGCAGCTAACTGAATGAACTCCCTGCTTGTAGTATATTATGAAGAGAACAACAGGAATGCTCTGCAGTGAGATCTAGCTGTGCAGGATACAGTACTGAATATACTGCAGCTAACTGAATGAACTGCCTGCCTGTAGTATATTAGGAACAGAACAACAGGAACGGTCTGCAGCGAGATCTAGCTGCATAGGATACAGTACTGAATATACTGCAGCTAACTGAATGAACTGCCTGCCTGTAGTATATTAGGTAAAGAACAAAAGGAATGGTCTTCAGCGAGATTTAGCTGCACAGGATACAGTACAGAATAAACTGCAGCTAACTGAATGAACTGCCTGCCTATAGTATATTAGGAAGAGAACAACAGGAACGGTCTGCAGCGAGATCTAGCTGCACAGGATAAAGTACTGAATATACTGCAGCTAACTGAATGAACTAAATGCCTGTAGTATATTAGGAAAAGAACAATAGGAAAGGTCTGCAGCAAGATCTAGCTGCACAGGATATAGTATTGAATATACTGCAGCTAACTGAATGAACTGCCTGCCTGTAGTATATTAGGAAGAGAACAACAGGAATGGTCTGCAGCAAGATCTAGCTGGACAGGATACAGTACTGAATATACTGCAGCCAACTGAATGAACTACCTGCCTGTAGTATATTAGGAACAGAACAAGAGGAACGGTCTGCAGCGAGATCTAGCTGCACGGGATACAGTACTGAATATACTGCAGCTAACTGAATGAACTACCTGCCTGTAGTATATTAGGAAGAGAAGAACAGGAACGGTCTGCAGCGAGATCTAGCTGCACAGGATACAGTACTGAATATGCTACAGCTAACTGAATGAACTGCCTGCCTGTAGTATATTAGGAAGAGAAGAACAGGAATGGTCTGCAGTGAGATCTAGCTGCACAGGATACAGTACTGAATATACTACAGCTAACTGAATGAACTGCATTCCTGTAGTATACTATGAAGAGAACAACAGGAATGGTCTGCAGTGAGATCTAGCTGCATAGGATACAGTACTGAATATACTGCAGCTAACTGAATGAACTGCCTGCCTGTAGTATATTAGGTAAAGAACAAAAGGAATGGTCTTCAGCGAGATCTAGCTGCACAGGATACAGTACTGAATAAACTGCAGCTAACTGAATGAACTGCCTGCCTATAGTATATTAGGAAGAGAACAACAGGAACGGTCTGCAGCGAGATCTAGCTGCACAGGATAAAGTACTGAATATACTGCAGCTAACTGAATGAACTGCCTGCCTGTAGTATATTAGGAAGAGAAGAACAGGAACGGTCTGCAGCAAGATCTAGCTGGACAGGATACAGTACTGAATATACTGCAGCTAAATGAATGAAATGCCTGCCTGAAGTATAATAGGAACAGAACAACATTAACGGTCTGCAGCGAGATCTAGCTGCACAGGATACAGTACTGAATATACTGCAGCTAACTGAATGAGCTGCCTGCCTTTAGTATATTAGGAAGAGAAGAACAGAACGGTCTGCAGCGAGAACCTGCTGCACAGGATATAGTAGTGAATATACTGCAGCTAACTGAATGTACTCCCTGCCTGTAGTTTATTAAGAAGAGAACAACAGGAACGGTGTGCAGTGAGATCTGGCTGCACAGGATACAGTACTAAATATACTGCAGCTAACTGAAAGAACTTCCTGCCTGTAGTATATTAGGAAGAGAAGAACAGGAACGGTCTGCAGCAAGATCTAGCTGGACAGGATACAGTACTGAATATACTGCAGCTAACTAAATGAACTGCCTGCCTGTAGTATGTTAGGAACAGAACAACAGGAACGGTCTGCAGCATGATCAGGCTGCACAGGATACAGTACTGAATATACTGCAGCTAAATGAATGAACTGCCTGCCTGCAGTATATTATGAACAGAACAACAGGAATGGTCTGCAGCGAGATCCTGCTGCACAGAATACAGTACTGAATATACTGCAGCTAACTGAATGAACTGCCTGCCTGTAGTATAATAGAAAAAGAGAAGAACAGGAACGGTCTGCAGCGAGATCTAGCTGCACAGGATACAGTACTGAATATACTGCAGCTAACTGAATGAACTCCCTGCCTGTAGTATATTAGGAAGAGAAGAACAGGAACGGCCTGCAGCAAGATCTAGCTAGACAGGATACAGTACTGAATATACTGCAGCTAACTGAATGAACTACCTGCCTGTAGTATATTAGGAACAAAACAACAGGAACGGTCTTCAGCTAAGATCTAGCTGCACAGGATACAGTACTGAATACACTGCAGCTTACTGAATGAGCTGCCTGCCTGTAGTATATTAGGTAAAGAACAACAGGAATGGTCTTCAGTGAGATCTAGCTGCACAGGATACAGTACTGAATAAACTGCAGCTAACTGAATGAACTGCCTGCCTGTAGTATATTAGGAACAGAACAAAAGGAACGGTCTGCAGCGAGAGCTAGCTGCACAGGATACAGTACTGAATATACTGCAGCTAACTGAATGAACTGCCTGCCTGTAGCTTATTAGGAAGAGAAGAACAGGAACGGTTTGCAGTGTGATCTAGCTGCACAGGATTCAGTACTGAGTATACTGCAGCCAACTGAATGAACTGCCTGACTGTAGTATATTAGGAAGAGAACAACAGGAATGGTCTGCAGTGAGATCTAGCTGCACAGGATACAGTACTGAATATACTGCAGCTAACTGAATGAACTGCCTGCCTATAGTATACTAGGAACAGAACAATAGGAAAGGTCTGCAGCGAGATCTAGCTGCATAGGATATAGTATTGAATATACTGCAGCTAACTGAATGAACTGCCTGCCTTTAGTATATTAGGAAGAGAACAACAGGAACGGTCTGCAGCGAGATCTAGCTGCACAGGATATAGTATTGAATATACTGCAGCTAACTGAATGAACTGCCTGCCTGTAGTATATTAGGAAGAGAACAACAGGAATGGTCTGCAGCGAGATCTAGCTGCACAGGATAAAGTACTGAATATACTGCAGCTAACTGAATGAACTCCCTGCTTGTAGTATATTATGAAGAGAACAACAGGAATGCTCTGCAGTGAGATCTAGCTGTGCAGGATACAGTACTGAATATACTGCAGCTAACTGAATGAACTGCCTGCCTGTAGTATATTAGGAACAGAACAACAGGAACGGTCTGCAGCGAGATCTAGCTGCATAGGATACAGTACTGAATATACTGCAGCTAACTGAATGAACTGCCTGCCTGTAGTATATTAGGTAAAGAACAAAAGGAATGGTCTTCAGCGAGATTTAGCTGCACAGGATACAGTACAGAATAAACTGCAGCTAACTGAATGAACTGCCTGCCTATAGTATATTAGGAAGAGAACAACAGGAACGGTCTGCAGCGAGATCTAGCTGCACAGGATAAAGTACTGAATATACTGCAGCTAACTGAATGAACTAAATGCCTGTAGTATATTAGGAAAAGAACAATAGGAAAGGTCTGCAGCAAGATCTAGCTGCACAGGATATAGTATTGAATATACTGCAGCTAACTGAATGAACTGCCTGCCTGTAGTATATTAGGAAGAGAACAACAGGAATGGTCTGCAGCAAGATCTAGCTGGACAGGATACAGTACTGAATATACTGCAGCCAACTGAATGAACTACCTGCCTGTAGTATATTAGGAACAGAACAAGAGGAACGGTCTGCAGCGAGATCTAGCTGCACGGGATACAGTACTGAATATACTGCAGCTAACTGAATGAACTACCTGCCTGTAGTATATTAGGAAGAGAAGAACAGGAACGGTCTGCAGCGAGATCTAGCTGCACAGGATACAGTACTGAATATGCTACAGCTAACTGAATGAACTGCCTGCCTGTAGTATATTAGGAAGAGAAGAACAGGAACAGTCTGCAGCGAGATCTAGCTGCACAGGATACAGTACTGAATATACTGCAGCTAACTGAATGAACTGCCTGCCTGTAGTATATTAGGAAAAGAACAACAGGAGCGGTCTGCAGTGAGATCTAGCTGCACAGGATACAGTACTGAATATACTGCAGCTAACTGAATGAACTGCCTGCCTGTAGTATATTAGGAAGAGAAGAACAGGAACGGTCTGCAGCGAGATCTAGCTGCACAGGATACAGTACTGAATATACTGCAGCTAACTGAATGAACTGCCTGCCTGTAGTATATTAGGAACAGAACAAAAGGAACGGTCTGCAGCGAGAGATAGCTGCACAGGATACAGTACTGAATATACTGCAGCTAACTGAATGAACTGCCTGCTTGTAGTATATTAGGAAGAGAAGAACAGAACGGTCTGCAGCGAGAACCTGCTGCACAGGATATAGTACTGAATATACTGCAGCTAACTGAATGTACTCCCTGCCTGTAGTATATTATGAACAGAACAAAAGGAATGGTCTGCAGCGAGATCTAGCTGCACAGAATACAGTACTGAATATACTGCAGCTAACTGAATGAACTTCCTGCCTGTAGTATATTAGGAAGAGAAGAACAGGAACGGTTTGCAGCGAGATCTAGCTGCACAGGATACAGTACTGAATATACTGCAGCTAACTGAATGAACTGCCTGCCTGTAGTATATTAGGAAGAGAAGAACAGGAACGGTCTGCAGCGAGATCTAGCTGCACAGGATACAGTACTGAATATACTGCAGCTAACTGAATGAGCTGCCTGCCTTTAGTATATTAGGAAGAGAAGAACAGGAACAGTCTGCAGCGAGATCTAGCTGCACAGGATACAGTACTGAATATACTGCAGCTAACTGAATGAACTGCCTGCCTGTAGTATATTAGGAAAAGAACAACAGGAGCGGTCTGCAGTGAGATCTAGCTGCACAGGATACAGTACTGAATATACTGCAGCTAACTGAATGAACTGCCTGCCTGTAGTATATTAGGAAGAGAAGAACAGGAACGGTCTGCAGCGAGATCTAGCTGCACAGGATTCAGTACTGAATATACTGCAGCTAACTGAATGAACTGCCTGCCTGTAGTATATTAGGAACAGAACAAAAGGAACGGTCTGCAGCGAGAGATAGCTGCACAGGATACAGTACTGAATATATTGCAGCTAACTGAATGAACTGCCTGCCTGTAGCTTATTAGGAAGAGAAGAACAGGAACGGTTTGCAGTGTGATCTAGCTGCACAGGATTCAGTACTGAGTATACTGCAGCCAACTGAATGAACTGCCCATTTATATTAGAAAAGGGTTTGGGACTAACCATCCCATGGGACTTTAAATGAAACCATGACCGGATGAGGTCATGCGTTTCCATCCCTATACTAGTCTAAGAAAAAAGCAACAAAAGTGGGACTTTAAATGAAGAGCGTGAGTGTCCAGAAAACAAAACCGATGGACTACTAGGAAAATGTTTATTTGTTTCATAGAAATAAAACATGCATATAGTAATAATATGTCAATCACAAATAGAGAGAGATATCAGCAATAATAGCAACAAATATACATGATTCAATAAATACAATAATTCTCCATGGTACACCAGTAAAATGTTGATACACAACCATATATAAAAGAATATTGCCTGCAAAATAAGCCTCCAAAATAATCAAAAAATTAGGAAATGACATGACGCTGGTGAGAAACGCGACAGTGGTAGCTCTACGCGTTTCGTGGCTTGTTGTGCCACTCATCAGGAGCAAGCGCGTATCTTGATCTAAATTAAGAAGGGTGAAAAAATGTTCTAGTAATTATAAACATGAAACGGGGTTGGGGTATTCACAAGGACCCCACACAGAATACATGCTTACACATCATGGTTCGTGAGATGGTGGCGTCACATCTTTCTTCCACTTTTCTGGCTACTTTATCTTGGTATTCTCTGGTCACACTTAACTGCTCATCTCCCCAGCATGGTTGCAATTTATTATTTATTTGCACTTTCCACTCCAGGTGTGCCTCACGGGTCCTTGTCTGCCTTGGATGGTGCCCTGTGGGATTGCCCCCTTCAGTCCGTCCACCTCAGCTCCTGGGGGGGTGGTGTCTCCGATTGCCGAGTGATATATGGCCTCCGCCACCATCTCACGAACCATGATGTGTAAGCATGTATTCTGTGTGGGGTCCTTGTGAATACCCCAACCCCGTTTCATGTTTATAATTACTAGAACATTTTTTCACCCTTCTTAATTTAGATCAAGATACGCGCTTGCTCCTGATGAGTGACACAACAAGCCACGAAACGCGTAGAGCTACCACTGTCGCGTTTCTAACCAGCGTCATGTCATTTCCTAATTTTTTGATTATTTTGGAGGCTTATTTTGCAGGCAATATTCTTTTATATATGGTTGTGTATCAACATTTTACTGGTGTACCATGGAGAATTATTGTATTTATTGAATCATGTATATTTGTTGCTATTATTGCTGATATCTCTCTCTATTTGTGATTGACATATTATTACTATATGCATGTTTTATTTCTATGAAACAAATAAACATTTTCCTAGTAGTCCATCGGTTTTGTTTTCTGGACACTCACGCTCTTCATTTAAAGTCCCACTTTTGTTGCTTTTTTCTTAGACTGAATGAACTGCCTGACTGTAGTATATTAGGAAGAGAACAACAGGAACGGTCTGCACCGAGATCTAGCTGCACAGGATACAGTACTGAATATACTGCAGCTAACTGAATGAACTGCCTGCCTGTAGTATATTAGGAAGAGAACAACAGGAATGGTCTGCAGTGAGATCTAGCTGCACAGGATACAGTACTGAATATACTGCAGCTAACTGAATGAACTGCCTGCCTATAGTATACTAGGAACAGAACAATAGGAAAGGTCTGCAGCGAGATCTAGCTGCATAGGATATAGTATTGAATATACTGCAGCTAACTGAATGAACTGCCTGCCTTTAGTATATTAGGAAGAGAACAACAGGAACGGTCTGCAGTGAGATCTAGCTGTGCAGGATACAGTACTGAATATACTGCAGCTAACTGAATGAACTGCCTGCCTGTAGTATATTAGGAACAGAACAACAGGAACGGTCTGCAGCGAGATCTAGCTGCATAGGATACAGTACTGAATATACTGCAGCTAACTGAATGAACTGCCTGCCTGTAGTATATTAGGTAAAGAACAAAAGGAATGGTCTTCAGCGAGATTTAGCTGCACAGGATACAGTACAGAATAAACTGCAGCTAACTGAATGAACTGCCTGCCTATAGTATATTAGGAAGAGAACAACAGGAACGGTCTGCAGCGAGATCTAGCTGCACAGGATAAAGTACTGAATATACTGCAGCTAACTGAATGAACTGCCTGCCTGTAGTATATTAGGAAAAGAACAATAGGAAAGGTCTGCAGCAAGATCTAGCTGCACAGGATATAGTATTGAATATACTGCAGCTAACTGAATGAACTGCCTGCCTGTAGTATATTAGGAAGAGAACAACAGGAATGGTCTGCAGCAAGATCTAGCTGGACAGGATACAGTACTGAATATACTGCAGCCAACTGAATGAACTACCTGCCTGTAGTATATTAGGAACAGAACAAGAGGAACGGTCTGCAGCGAGATCTAGCTGCACGGGATACAGTACTGAATATACTGCAGCTAACTGAATGAACTACCTGCCTGTAGTATATTGGGAAGAGAAGAACAGGAACGGTCTGCAGCGAGATCTAGCTGCACAGGATACAGTACTGAATATGCTACAGCTAACTGAATGAACTGCCTGCCTGTAGTATATTAGGAAGAGAAGAACAGGAATGGTCTGCAGTGAGATCTAGCTGCACAGGATACAGTACTGAATATACTACAGCTAACTGAATGAACTGCATTCCTGTAGTATACTATGAAGAGAACAACAGGAATGGTCTGCAGTGAGATCTAGCTGCATAGGATACAGTACTGAATATACTGCAGCTAACTGAATGAACTGCCTGCCTGTATTATATTAGGTAAAGAACAAAAGGAATGGTCTTCAGCGAGATCTAGCTGCACAGGATACAGTACTGAATAAACTGCAGCTAACTGAATGAACTGCCTGCCTATAGTATATTAGGAAGAGAACAACAGGAACGGTCTGCAGCGAGATCTAGCTGCACAGGATAAAGTACTGAATATACTGCAGCTAACTGAATGAACTGCCTGCCTGTAGTATATTAGGAAGAGAAGAACAGGAACGGTCTGCAGCAAGATCTAGCTGGACAGGATACAGTACTGAATATACTGCAGCTAACTGAATGAAATGCCTGCCTGAAGTATAATAGGAACAGAACAACATTAACGGTCTGCAGCGAGATCTAGCTGCACAGGATACAGTACTGAATATACTGCAGCTAACTGAATGAGCTGCCTGCCTTTAGTATATTAGGAAGAGAAGAACAGGAACAGTCTGCAGCGAGATCTAGCTGCACAGGATACAGTACTGAATATACTGCAGCTAACTGAATGAACTGCCTGCCTGTAGTATATTAGGAAAAGAACAACAGGAGCGGTCTGCAGTGAGATCTAGCTGCACAGGATACAGTACTGAATATACTGCAGCTAACTGAATGAACTGCCTGCCTGTAGTATATTAGGAAGAGAAGAACAGGAACGGTCTGCAGCGAGATCTAGCTGCACAGGATACAGTACTGAATATACTGCAGCTAACTGAATGAACTGCCTGCCTGTAGTATATTAGGAACAGAACAAAAGGAACGGTCTGCAGCGAGAGATAGCTGCACAGGATACAGTACTGAATATACTGCAGCTAACTGAATGAACTGCCTGCTTGTAGTATATTAGGAAGAGAAGAACAGAACGGTCTGCAGCGAGAACCTGCTGCCCAGGATATAGTACTGAATATACTGCAGCTAACTGAATGTACTCCCTGCCTGTAGTATATTATGAACAGAACAAAAGGAATGGTCTGCAGCGAGATCTAGCTGCACAGAATACAGTACTGAATATACTGCAGCTAACTGAATGAACTGCCTGCCTGTAGTATATTAGGAAGAGAAGAACAGGAACGGTTTGCAGCGAGATCTAGCTGCACAGGATACAGTACTGAATATACTGCAGCTAACTGAATGAACTGCCTGCCTGTAGTATATAAGGAAGAGAAGAACAGGAACGGTCTGCAGCGAGATCTAGCTGCACAGGATACAGTACTGAATATACTGCAGCTAACTGAATGAGCTGCCTGCCTTTAGTATATTAGGAAGAGAAGAACAGGAACAGTCTGCAGCGAGATCTAGCTGCACAGGATACAGTACTGAATATACTGCAGCTAACTGAATGAACTGCCTGCCTGTAGTATATTAGGAAAAGAACAACAGGAGAGGTCTGCAGTGAGATCTAGCTGCACAGGATACAGTACTGGATATACTGCAGCTAACTGAATGAACTGCCTGCCTGTAGTATATTAGGAAGAGAAGAACAGGAACGTTCTGCAGCGAGATCTAGCTGCACAGGATACAGTACTGAATATACTGCAGCTAACTGAATGAACTGCCTGCCTGTAGTATATTAGGAACAGAACAAAAGGAACGGTCTGCAGCGAGAGATAGCTGCACAAGATACAGTACTGAATATATTGCAGCTAACTGAATGAACTGCCTGCTTGTAGTATATTAGGAAGAGAAGAACAGAACGGTCTGCAGCGAGAACCTGCTGCACAGGATATAGTACTGAATATACTGCAGCTAACTGAATGTACTCCCTGCCTGTAGTATATTATGAACAGAACAAAAGGAATGGTCTGCAGCGAGATCTAGCTGCACAGAATACAGTACTGAATATACTGCAGCTAACTGAATGAACTGCCTGCCTGTAGTATATTAGGAAGAGAAGAACAGGAACGGTTTGCAGCGAGATCTAGCTGCACAGGATACAGTACTGAATATACTGCAGCTAACTGAATGAACTGCCTGCCTGTAGTATATTAGGAAGAGAAGAACAGGAACGGTCTGCAGCGAGATCTAGCTGCACAGGATACAGTACTGAATATACTGCAGCTAACTGAATGAACTGCCTGCCTGTAGTATATTAGGAAGAGAAGAACAGGAACGGTCTTCAGCGAGATCTAGCTGCACAGGATACATTACTGAATATACTGCAGCTAACTGAATGAACTGCCTGCCCGTAGTATATTAGGAAGAGAACAACAGGAATGGTCTGCAGTGAGATCTAGCTGCGCAGGATACTGTACTGAATAAACTGCAGCTAACTGAATGAACTGCCTGCCTGTAGTATACTAGGAACAGAACAGTAGGAAAGGTCTGCAGCGAGATCTAGCTGCACGGGATATAGTATTGAATATACTACAGCTAACTGAATGAACTGCCTGCCTATAGTATATTAGGAAGAGAACAGGAATGGTCTGCAGCGAAATCTAGCTGCACAGGATAAAGTACTGAATATACTGCAGCTAACTGAATGAACTCCCTGCCTGTAGTATATTAGGAACAGAAGAACAGGAACTGTCTGCAGCAAGATCTAGCTGGACAGGATACAGTACTGAATATACTGCAGCTAACTGAATGAACTACCTGCCTCTAGTATATTAGGAACAGAACAACAGGAACGGTCTGCAGCAAGATCTAGCTGCACAGGATACAGTACTGAATATGCTACAGCTAACTGAATGAACTGCCTGCCTGTAGTATATTAGGAAGAGAACAACAGGAATGGTCTGCAGTGAGATCTAGCTGCACAGGATACAGTACTGAATATACTACAGCTAACTGAATGAACTGCCTGCCTGTAGTATACTATGAAGAGAACAACACGAATGGTCTGCAGTGAGATCTAGCTGCGCAGGATACAGTACTGAATATACTGCAGCTAACTGAATGAACTGCCTGCCTGTAGTATATTAGGAAGAGAACAACAGGAACGGTCTGCAGCGAGATCTAGCTGCACAGGATAAAGTACTGAATATACTGCAGCTAACTGAATGAACTGCCTGCCTGTAGTATACTAGGAAAAGAACAATAGGAAAGGTCTGCAGCAAAATCTAGCTGCACAGGATATAGTATTGAATATACTGCAGCTAACTGAATGAACTGCCTGCCTGTAGTATATTAGGAAGAGAACAACAGGAATGGTCTGCAGTGAAATCTAGCTGCACAGGATACAGTACTGAATATACTGCAGCTAACTGCTTGAACTCCCTGCCTGTAGTATATTAGGAACAGAAGAACAGGAACTGTCTGCAGCAAGATCTAGCTGGACAGGATACATTACTGAATATACTGCAGCTAACTGAATGAACTACCTGCCTGTAGTATATTATGAAC
This sequence comes from Lithobates clamitans, assembly GCA_037952925.1. Lineage (NCBI taxonomy): Eukaryota > Metazoa > Chordata > Amphibia > Anura > Ranidae > Lithobates > Lithobates clamitans. The sequence goes on from JBBGZY010000465.1 coordinate 4,207,393, forward strand.
AGAACAACAGGAACGGTCTGCAGCGAGATCTAGCTGCACAGGATACAGTACTGAATATGCTGCAGCTAACTGAATGAACTGCCTTCCTGTAGTATATTAGGAAAATAACAACGGGAATGGTCTGCAGCGGGATCTAGCTGCACAGGATACAGTACTGAATAAACTGCAGCTAACTGAATGAGCTGCCTGCCTGTAGTATATTATGAACAGAACAACAGGAATGGTCTGCAGCGAGATCTAGCTGCACAGAATACAGTACTGAATATACTGCAGCTAACTGAATGAATTTCCTGCCTGTAGTATATTAGGAAGAGTACAACAGGAATGGTCTGCAGCGAGATCTAGCTGCACAGGATACAGTACTGAAAATACTGCAGCTAACTGAATGAACTGCCTGCCTGTAGTATATTAGGAACAGAACAACAGGAACGGTCTTCAGCGAGATTTAGCTGCACAGCATACAGTACTGAATATACTGCAGCTAACTGAATGAACTGCCTGCCTGTAGTATGTTAGGAAGAGAACAACAGGAACGGACTGCAGCGAGATCTAGCTGCATAGGATACAGTACTGAATATACTGCAGCTAACTGAATGAACTTCCTGCCTGTAGTATATTAGGAAGAGAACAACATTAATGGTCTGCAGTGAGATCTAGCTGCACAGGATACAAAAAGGAATATACTGCAGCTAACTGAATGAACTGTCTGTCTGTATAGTATTAGGAAGAGAACAACAGGAACTGTCTGCAGCGAGATCTAGCTGCACAGGATACAGTACTGAATATACTGCAGCGAACTGAATGAACTGCCTGCCTGTAGTATATTAGGAACAGAAGAAAAGGAACAGTCTGCAGCGAGAGATAGCTGCACAGGATACAGTACTGAATATACTGTAGCTAACTGAATGAACTCCCTGCCTGTAGTATATTAGGAAGAGAAGAACAGGAACGGTCTGCAGCAAGATCTAGCTGGACAGGATACAGTACTGAATATACTGCAGCTAACTGAATGAAATTCCTGCCTGTAGTAGAATAGGAACAGAACAACAGGAACGGTCTGCAGCGAGATCTAGCTGCACAGGATACAGTACTGAATATACTGCAGCTAACTGAATGAGCTGCCTGCCTTTAGTATATTAGGAAGAAAAGAACAGGAACAGTCTGCAGCAAGATCTAGCTGCACAGGATACAGTACTGAATATACTGCAGCTAACTGAATGAACTGCCTGCCTGTAGTATATTAGGAAAAGAACAACAGGAACGGTCTGCAGTGAGATCTAGCTGCACAGGATACAGTACTGAATATACTGCAGCTAACTGAATGAACTGCCTGCCTGTAGTATATTAGGAAGAGAAGAACAGGAACGGTCTGCAGCGAGATCTAGCTGAACAGGATACAGTACTGAATATACTGCAGCTAACTGAATGAACTGCCTGCCTGTAGTATATTAGGAACAGAACAAAAGGAACGGTCTGCAGCGAGAGATAGCTGCACAGGATACAGTACTGAATATACTGCAGCTAACTGAATGAACTGCCTGCCTGTAGTATATTAGGAAGAGAAGAACAGAACGGTCTGCAGCGAGATCCTGCTGCACAGGATATAGTAGTGAATATACTGCAGCTAATTGAATGTACTCCCTGCCTGTAGTTTATTAGAAAGAGAACAACAGGAACGGTGTGCAGTGAGATCTGGCTGCACAGGATACAGTACTGAATATACTGCAGCTAACTGAAAGAACTTCCTGCCTGTAGTATATTAGGAAGAGAAGAACAGGAACGGTCTGCAGCAAGATCTAGCTGGACAGGATACAGTACTGAATATACTGCAGCTAACTGAATGAACTGCCTGCCTGTAGTATGTTAGGAACAGAACAACAGGAACGGTCTGCAGCGAGATCTAGCTGCACAGGATACAGTACTGAATATACTGCAGCTAACTGAATGAACTGCCTGCCTGTAGTATATTATGAACAGAACAACAGGAATGGTCTGCAGCGAGATCTAGCTGCACAGAATACAGTACTGAATATACTGCAGCTAACTGAATGAACTGCCTGCCTGTAGTATATTAGGAAGAGAAGAACAGGAACGGTCTGCAGCGAGATCTAGCTGCACAGGATACAGTACTGAATATACTGCAGCTAACTGAATGAACTCCCTGCCTGTAGTATATTAGGAAGAGAAGAACAGGAATGGTCTGCAGCAAGATCTAGCTAGACAGGATACAGTACTGAATATACTGCAGCTAACTGAATGAACTACCTGCCTGTAGTATATTAGGAACAGAACAACAGGAACGGTCTTCAGCTAAGATCTAGCTGCACAGGATACAGTACTGAATATACTGCAGCTTACTGAATGAGCTGCCTGCCTGTAGTATATTAGGTAAAGAACAACAGGAATGGTCTTCAGCGAGATCTAGCTGCACAGGATACAGTACTGAATAAACTGCAGCTAACTGAATGAACTTCCTGCCTGTAGTATATTAGGAACAGAACAAAAGGAACGGTCTGCAGCGAGAGCTAGCTGCACAGGATACAGTACTGAATATACTGCAGCTAACTGAATGAACTGCCTGCCTGTAGCTTATTAGGAAGGGAAGAACAGGAACGGTTTGCAGTGAGATCTAGCTGCACAGGATGCAGTACTGAGTATACTGCAGCTAACTGAATGAACTGCCTGCCTGTAGTATACTAGGAAAAGAACAATAGGAAAGGTCTGCAGCAAGATCTAGCCGCACAGGATATAGTATTGAATATACTGCAGCTAACTGAATGAACTGCCTGCCTGTAGTATATTAGGAAGAGAACAACAGGAATGGTCTGCAGCGAAATCTAGCTGCACAGGATAAAGTACTGAATATACTGCAGCTAACTGAATGAACTCCCTGCCTGTAGTATATTAGGAACAGAAGAACAGGAACTGTCTGCAGCAAGATCTAGCTGGACAGGATACAGTACTGAATATACTGCAGCTAACTGAATGAACTACCTGCCTCTAGTATATTAGGAACAGAACAACAGGAACGGTCTGCAGCGAGATCTAGCTGCACAGGATACAGTACTGAATATGCTGCATCTAACTGAATGAACTGCCTTCCTGTAGTATATTAGGAAGAGAAGAACAGGAACGGTCTGCAGCAAGATCTAGCTGCACAGGATACAGTACTGAATATGCTACAGCTAACTGAATGAACTGCCTGCCTGTAGTATATTAGGAAGAGAACAACAGGAATGGTCTGCAGTGAGATCTAGCTGCACAGGATACAGTACTGAATATACTACAGCTAACTGAATGAACTGCCTGCCTGTAGTATACTATGAAGAGAACAACACGAATGGTCTGCAGTGAGATCTAGCTGCGCAGGATACAGTACTGAATATACTGCAGCTTACTGAATGAACTGCCTGCCTGTAGTATATTAGGAAGAGAACAACAGGAACGGTCTGCAGCGAGATCTAGCTGCACAGGATAAAGTACTGAATATACTGCAGCTAACTGAATGAACTGCCTGCCTGTAGTATACTAGGAAAAGAACAATAGGAAAGGTCTGCAGCAAAATCTAGCTGCACAGGATATAGTATTGAATATACTGCAGCTAACTGAATGAACTGCCTGCCTGTAGTATATTAGGAAGAGAACAACAGGAATGGTCTGCAGCGAAATCTAGCTGCACAGGATACAGTACTGAATATACTGCAGCTAACTGCTTGAACTCCCTGCCTGTAGTATATTAGGAACAGAAGAACAGGAACTGTCTGCAGCAAGATCTAGCTGGACAGGATACATTACTGAATATACTGCAGCTAACTGAATGAACTACCTGCCTGTAGTATATTATGAACAGAACAACAGGAACGGTCTGCAGCGAGATCTAGCTGCACAGGATACAGTACTGAATATGCTGCAGCTAACTGAATGAACTGCCTTCCTGTAGTATATTAGGAAAAGAACAACGGGAATGGTCTGCAGCGGGATCTAGCTGCACAGGATACAGTACTGAATAAACTGCAGCTAACTGAATGAGCTGCCTGCCTGTAGTATATTATGAACAGAACAACAGGAATGGTCTGCAGCGAGATCTAGCTGCACAGAATACAGTACTGAATATACTGCAGCTAACTGAATGAACTACCTGCCTGTAGTATATTAGGAAGAGAAGAACAGGAATGGTCTGCAGCGAGATCTAGCTGCACAGGATACAGTACTGAATATACTGCAGCTAACTGAATGAAATGCCTGCCTGTAGTATATTAGGAAGAGAAGAACAGGAACGGTCTGCAGCAAGATCTAGCTAGACAGGATACAGTACTGAATATACTGCAGCTAACTGAATGAACTACCTGCCTGTAGTATATTAGGAACAGAACAACAGGAACGGTCTGCAGCGAGATCTAGCTGCACAGGATACAGTACTGAATATACTGCAGCTTACTGAATGAGCTGCCTGCCTGTAGTATATTAGGTAAAGAACGACAGGAATGGTCTTCAGCGAGATCTAGCTGCACAGGATACAGTACTGAATAAACTGCAGCTAACTGAATGAACTGCCTGCCTGTAGTATATTAGGAAGAGAACAACAGGAATGGTCTGCACCGAGATCTAGCTGCACAGGATACAGTACTGAATATACTACAGCTAACTGAATGAACTGCCTGCCTGTAGTATACTATGAAGAGAACAACAGGAATGGTCTGCAGTGAGATTTAGCTGCGCAGGATACAGTACTGAATATACTGCAGCTAACTGAATGAACTGCCTGCCTGTAGTATATTAGGTAAGGAACAAAAGGAATGGTCTTCAGCGAGATCTAGCTTCACAGGATACAGTACTGAATAAACTGCAGCTAACTGAATGAACTGCCTGCCTATAGTATACTAGGAAAAGAACAATAGGAAAGGTCTGCAGCAAGATCTAGCTGCACAGGATATAGTATTGAATATACTGCAGCTAACTGAATGAACTGCCTGCCTGTAGTATATTAGGAAGAGAACAACAGGAATGGTCTGCAGCGAAATCTAGCTGCACAGGATACAGTACTGAATATACTGCAGCTAACTGAATGAACTGCCTGCCTGTAGTATATTAGGAACAGAAGAACAGGAACTGTCTGCAGCAAGATCTAGCTGGACAGGATACAGTACTGAATATACTGCAGCTAACTGAATGAAATACCTGCCTGTAGTATATTATGAACAGAACATCAGGAACGGTCTGCAGCGAGATCTAGCTGCACAGGATACAGTACTGAATATGCTGCAGCTAACTGAATGAACTGCCTTCCTGTAGTATATTAGGAAGAGAAGAACAGGAACAATCTGCAGCGGGATCTAGCTGCACAGGATACAGTACTGAATATACTTCAGCTAACTGAAAGAACTGCCTGCCTGTAGTATATTAGGAAGAGAACAGCAGGAATGGTCCGCAGCGAGAGCTAGCTGCACAGGATACAGTACTGAATATACTGCAGCTAACTGAATGAATTTCCTGCCTGTAGTATATTAGGAAGAGTACAACAGGAATGGTCTGCAGCGAGATCTAGCTGCACAGGATACAGTACTGAAAATACTGCAGCTAACTGAATGAACTGCCTGCCTGTAGTATATTAGGAACAGAACAACAGGAACGGTCTGCAGCGAGATCTAGCTGCACAGCATACAGTACTGAATATACTGCAGCTAACTGAATGAACTGCCTGCCTGTAGTATGTTAGGAAGAGAACAACAGGAACGGACTGCAGCGAGATCTAGCTGCATAGGATACAGTACTGAATATACTGCAGCTAACTGAATGAACTTCCTGCCTGTAGTATATTAGGAAGAGAACAACATTAATGGTCTGCAGTGAGATCTAGCTGCACAGGATACAATAAGGAATATACTGCAGCTAACTGAATGAACTGTCTGTCTGTATAGTATTAGGAAGAGAACAACAGGAACTGTCTGCAGCGAGATCTAGCTGCACAGGATACAGTACTGAATATACTGCAGCTAACTGAATGAACTGCCTGCCTGTAGGATATTAGGAAGAGAAGAACAGGAAAGGTCTGCAGCGAGATCTAGCTGCACAGGATACAGTACTGAATATACTGCAGCTAACTGAATGAACTGCCTGCCTGTAGTATATTAGGTAAGGAACAAAAGGAATGGTCTGCAGCGAGATCTAGCTGCACAGGATACAGTACTGAATAAACTGCAGCTAACTGAATGAACTGCCTGCCTATAGTATATTAGGAAGAGAACAACAGGAACGGTCTGCAGCGAGATCTAGCTGCACAGGATAAAGTCCTGAATATACTGCAGCTAACTGAATGAACTGCCTGCCTGTAGTATACTAGGAAAAGAACAATAGGAAAGGTCTGCAGCAAGATCTAGCTGCACAGGATATAGTATTGAATATACTGCAGCTAACTGAATGAACTGCCTGCCTGTAGTATATTAGGAAGAGAACAACAGGAATGGTCTGCAGCGAAATCTAGCTGCACAGGATACAGTACTGAATATACTGCAGCTAACTGAATGAACTCCCTGCCTGTAGTATATTAGGAACAGAAGAACAGGAACTGTCTGCAGCAAGATCTAGCTAGACAGGATACAGTACTGAATATACTGCAGCTAACTGAATGAAATACCTGCCTGTAGTATATTATGAACAGAACAACAGGAACGGTCTGCAGCGAGATTTAGCTGCACAGGATACAGTACTGAATATTCTGCAGCTAACTGAATGAACTGCCTTCCTGTAGTATATTAGGAAGAGAAGAACAGGAACAGTCTGCAGCGGGATCTAGCTGCACAGGATACAGTACTGAATATACTTCAGCTAACTGAATGAACTGCCTGCCTGTAGTATATTAGGAAGAGAACAGCAGGAATGGTCAGCAGCGAGAGCTAGCTGCACAGGATACAGTACTGAATATACTGCAGCTAACTGAATGAATTGCCTGCCTGTAGTATATTAGGAAGAGAACAACAGGAATGGTCTGCAGCGAGATCTAGCTGCACAGGATACAGTACTGAAAATACTGCAGCTAACTGAATGAACTGCCTGCTGTAGTATATTAGAAACAGAACATCAGGAATGGTCTGCAGCGAGATCTAGCTGCACAGCATACAGTACTGAATATACTGCAGCTAACTGAATGAACTGCCTGCCTGTAGTATGTTAGGAAGAGAACAACAGGAACGGACTGCAGCGAGATCTAGCTGCATAGGATACAGTACTGAATATACTGCAGCTAACTGAATGAACTTCCTGCCTGTAGTATATTAGGAAGAGAACAACAATAATGGTCTGCAGTGAGATCTAGCTGCACAGGATACAATAAGGAATATACTGCAGCTAACTGAATGAACTGTCTGTCTGTAGTGTATTAGGAAGAGAACAACAGGAACTGTCTGCAGCGAGATCTAGCTGCACAGGATACAGTACTGAATATACTGCAGCTAACTGAATGAACTGCCTGCCTGTAGTATTTTAGGAAGAGAAGAGCAGGAAAGGTCTGCAGCGAGATCTAGCTGCACAGGATACAGTACTGAATATACTGCAGCTAACTGAATGAACTGCCTGCCCGTCGTATATTAGGAAGAGAACAACATTAATGGTCATTAATTAAAAGTATTGACCAAAGGTGCACCTCAATATAGGTTCATTTTGGATTACAATATTCAATATAAAAAGGTATAAAAAATAATTCTTAAACACTGGGATATTTTAAAAATGGATAATGTTTTGGGTCCTACTCTCCCAGCTCGCCCTAGATTTGTTTACAGGGGACCGCCTAGCTTAAGGGACATTATAGCCCCTGGGGTGGTCGACCCTCCTGTGATCAGGGAAAATAGAATTTTTAATTTTATGTCTGGTTTCTATTCCTGTGGAAAATGTCCAGCTTGTAAGCAATGCAAATTCAATCTTAAAAGAAGGAAAGAATTTAAAGCTACTGCTACTGATAAAACGTATCAAAGTAGGAATTTAATCACCTGTGATACTGTGGGGGTAGTTTACATGCTCCAGTGTGAATGCTGTCTCCAGTATGTTGGTAGAACCTCCAGACCTATGGGAGTCCGCATTGGGGAGCATGTAAATAATTTTAAAAAAGGCCTCAAGACACATTATGTGTCTAAACATTTCAGGTTATGCCACAATAGAGACCCCAAAAAACTCCAATTTTGGGGGATTGAGAAAGTGACAAGACACTGGAGAGGTGGTAATTTTATTAGGCAGCTCAGTCAGAGAGAATCCCTATGGATACATGAGACACGGGTAGCTGTTCCAAGAGGGATGAATGTTGAGTTTGACCTCAACTGATAAATAAACAGTCATTTTTGAGGTTTTAGCCATGCATATCTAATTTATGAATATATGCTCTATATATTAAAGATGATTGTTTGTGTTACATCACGAATGTTTTATATATATTTTTATACTCAGTATATTTGATTATACCTATTGTAAGAGAATGCTGCGGGTGCACACACGTTATTGTGTATAATTTTAATGTACAAAAAAGTTTTTTTAGAAAGGTTGAATTGAATGTTTTTTATTTAATTCCCCCCTTTTTTTAAATTGAATTTTTTGTGACAGATTTAAGTTGCTATTTTGCACTGGGTAACAGATGCTTTTTGGACTGTTATCTAGTGGTAATGTTCCTTATATATGAGGCTATGTAGTCCATTATTTCCCTTTTTTTATATTAGCTTTTTATAGGTCTCCGCCAGGTCTGGGTTTGGTGTCTCCATCTAGCGGTAGCTGCATATGTTGAGCGGGTTCCGTTTCCGGGAACTCGACACTCCCCAGTGACAGGCGACCGCTATTTTAGAAGCTAGGGTGACTCACAAACTCCACCCTTGCTGACGAAGTCCAGTGGATGTAACGCCGTGTACAGGGGCGGAGTTTACCTGTGACATCACCCGCAGCCTTCTCAGCTGTTCGGACGCGAACAGTCTGAGTTCCAACTGGATCATATATTGCTTTGCACTGCTGTGTATTTTAATTGCGCTGTAGCGCTGCCTTTTATTAGTTGACTTTGGAAACCTTTAATTAAACTGTTAAACAGTGTACACTTAGAGGTTTTTTCCGTTTTATATTTTTGGGGAACCGTACTATACACCGCACTGAGGATTACCATAAGGAATCTATAAAGTGATTTGATTCACTGTTCCAACCTTATGAGATTACTGGCGGATGTTGGTGGTTTCCAAGCAATCCAAGCTGTTATCAATTCATTGAGAACCAGGCTCATTCGACCTCCTATAATTTAGAGATCCATCACGTCCGGTAAGCGCATTTTTTATTGGTTTGATTATCATTGGTGCCTGTGAAGATCACACCTGTGTTTGTTCCATCAAGAATATTGGCATTATTTTAATACCCAAGGTGATTGTCTCAGACAGAGGTAGTCAGTTTGTGTCCCTGGTCTGGTGAGCCGTTTGCACACAGCTGGGAATAGGTTTCTCAAGAGGAGCATGGACCTGAGCGGCAAGAGTTTTGTCACCCAAAGGAAAAGTGAGACTGGTGCAAACCATAGCCAGAATACGATCAGGAGGAATCACAGGAACCAGAACCGACTTCATCTTGGAAGTGGAGGTGTCAAAAACCATGAATCAGACTGAGACAGAAGAACAGTTAAATCACACTTGTTTAATAATAAAAAAAGCAAAACAGTCAAAACATAGCCAGAGTTCAGGAACCAGAACGAATAATCAGACAAGCCAAAATGCCAGGGAGCCAGAAATGAGCGTAGTAGAACAGCAAGCAGGATCTGAAGCCAGAAGGAATGTCAGCCAAGCAAGTCTTTAACAGGAACACAGGAGAGCGTCTCTAGAGATGTGACCAAGGCGAAGGCAGAGATCATCTGGGCTGGACAGCTTAAGTAGGCAGGACTGATGAGCAGGATATCATCAACAGGTGAGTCACTGTGGAGAGATAGGAGCTGGCAATTAGCCGACAGCTGAGTGGTCAGCACAGAGAAGGAAGGGCTGAGCCCAGCCCTGACATTCAGTTCCTTTTGGACTGTCTTACCCACAACTGACTGGTTATCCTATTACAGTGATGGCGAACCTTGGCACCCCAGATGTTTTGGAACTACATTTCCCATGATGTACTACACTACTACACTGCAGGGTGCGTGAGCATCATGGGAAATGTAGTTCCAAAACATCTCGAGTGCCAAGGTTCGCCATCACTGTCCTATTAGATACAACACCCCCGTTCCCGGAATCGTGTTAAAAAGAGTTACATGTTACATAGCTTGCTCTGATAAAAGGCCAAAAACAGCTGTATGAATAAATACATGTAAAATTAGGCAGGATCTGTGCTGTACAAATTGTTCTTGAAACATTGTTAGCCACAGGGACATAATCAAATAGTTTGTCTGGTTCTCCTTACTGTTGTAAAATAAGAAACAAACCTCTTGTTATTTGGATTTGTGCTTAAAATTCTAAGTATATAATAAAATCATGGAGTGGATTAGGAAATAAGTGACTTCTTGACATAAGCATTCCTCCCAACTTTCTTAGATGAGAATGTGGGATGCCTTTTAGCACAAAATTCATAGACAAAAACCACATCTTTGCCACAAGCCCAGTTACATGGACCATGAAGTATAAATATGTCAAAATGTATTGGCTAAACCCTCAAGTGCTTTTTTAATTGGTAGTTTTCCATTATATTGACTTTTTTAAATAACAAATACTGTGAATGGTCTGAGGTTATTAGTGGTGTACCCCAAGGTTCAGTGTTGGGACCCTTACTTTTTAACCTATTTAAAAATGATATTGAGTTTGGCATTAAATGTACCATTTCAGTGTTTGCAGATGACACCAAGCTATGTAGAGGAATAATATCCTTACAGTATGTCTCCAATTTACAAGCTGACCTCAATGCACTAATTTAATTGTGAAACTATGTGGCAAATGAGGTTTAAAGTGATTGTAAAGCTTTGTTATTATTTTTTTTTAATAACAAACATGTCATACTTACCTCCACTGTGCAGCTCGTTTTGCACAGAGTGGCCCCAATCATCCTCTTCTGGGGTCCCTCGGTGGCTCTCGCAGCTCCTCCTCGCATCAGATAACCCCCTAGAAGAAGCGGGGGTTACCTTGTGGGCACACTCCCGAGTCCAGCATTTGCGTCCATGGACATGAATGACAGACTCGCCCCCGCCCCCGGAGCCGGCGTCATTGGATTTGATTGACAGCCAATGGCTGCGCTGCTATCAATCTATCCAATCAAGAGTCGGTACCCCGTGCAGAGAGGGAGCGCGTGTCCCTGCCGAGAGGATGAAGGGGCTCACGTAAAATGGAGGGGCTGGGGGGCCGATCACTGGCAGAAGTTTTTTCACCTTAATTAATAGGATGCATTAAGGTAAAAAACACAAGGGTTTACAACACCTTTAGCGTTGATAAAAGTAAAGTTATACACTTGGGGGCTAAAACATGCAGGCATTGTACATTTTAGGATGAGAACAGCTGTGAAATTCAATGATTGAGAAGGATCTGGGTGCTCTGGTAAATGATAGACTTAACAATAGCACGCTACACCAAGCTGCAGTTTCTAAAGCTAGCAAACACTTTCTTGTATTAAAAGGTATAAACTGCAAAGAGCGAAATACATACATTTTGCTCCTGTACAAATCATTATTAAATAATCATCATCTGGAATATGTAGTTAAAGCAGAGTTCCTGCCTGTAAAAAAAAAAAAAAATTACGTCAGCAGCTACAAACACTGTAGCTGCTAACTTTTAATATAAAGGCCACTGTCCAGGGATCCCGCAATGTCGGCACCCCAAGCCAATTCGTCCATCAGCTTTGGGTGCAGGTGTCGGCATTGTAAGTAAGGGAAACCAGCAGTGAAGTCTTCAGCTGGTTTCCTACTGCCCATGCGCAAGTTGCACTATGCTTTCTGAATGGTCCAGTCATCTTCTGGGACACACACAGTCCTAGAAAACAGCAGGGAAAGGAGGAGGGGCCGGACATGACATACCAGGAAGTGGGAGCGGGTACCTGTCAAAACCAGTTACCCTCTTCCCCCTCCCCCCCAAAAAGTGCCAAATGTGACAGTGGAGAGGGGGAGGGGGCAAACAACTGGAGCTTCCCCTTTTGGGTGGAGCTCCACTTTAACCAGTTGCCGACCGCCTAACGCAGATATACTGGGGCAGAATGGCACGGGCAGGCAAAATCACGTACCTGGTACGTTATCTGCCTCCCGTGGGCTGGGGGCACATCGCGCCCCCCCCCGGTGCCCGAGGTGGTCGGCTTCGTTGGGGAAGCGATACAGGCTGAGGGGGAGGCCACTCATTCATGGCCACCCCCTCGCGATCGCACCCCACGAATGAAAATCTTCCTCTGCTACTGTAATGTAAACAGCGGCAGAGGAAGTGATGTCATCTCTCCTCGAGCCGGTCTTTTCGTTCCGGCACCGAGGAGAGAATACATCAATGTGAGTTGCACCAACACTACATAGGAAGCGCTGGCAAGATTCTGTGGGACTTGGTGTCACCCTTATTCGGAAAGGGGTACCACTTGTACATGGACAATTGACACTTTTTAGTCACCTTTTTGATCATCAGATTGGAGCATGTGGCACAGTGCGACCTAATCGCCGGGGCTTTCCCCAGCGGCTTGTAGATTCCCTTCTTAGGCTGGGGGAGAGAGCCTGCTTGCAGTGTAATGTAATAATTTGCTCGCTATGAAGTGGAGGGATAATAAGAATGTTTTCGTTCTTACCTCCCTTCATGCAGACACGACGGTCCAAATTACTACGGCGACTGGTGTTGTGGAGAAACCCCTCTGTGTCCACGAATATAACCAAAATATGGGAGGGGTGAACCTCAATGACCAGTTGTTGGCGCTGTACCTAGTTGCCGTAAGGCCAGACGCTGGTACAAAAAAGTGTCTGTTTATTTATTTCAATTGGCTTTGCTGAATGCTTATGTGCTATACAGAGCTTCAGAACAGACTGGATCCTTCCTTAAATTCCAGGAAGAGATCGTCAGAGCCCTTCTGTTTCCAGACAGTGCTTCACCTCACCTTTCCCAACCAAATGCAGTAAGCCGGCTGCATGAGAGGCATTTTCTTTATGTCCTCCCGAGTACCCCTACCCAACGAGCCCCCCAAAAAAGATGTCGTGTCTGCAGCAAGTGTGGATTTAGGCGTGACACCCAGTAATATTGTCCCCCCTGTCCTGACAATCCTGGTCTTTGCATTGGTGAATGTTTTGAACACTACCATACTCTAGTTGAGTATTAGCATAGGGTACAGCACTGCACAGACTAGGACACACTTTTGCAGGGTCTCCCAAGATGTCATCGCATTTTGAGAGACCCAAACCTGGTACCAGTTACAAAAGTTAAAGTTACAAAAAAAAGTGTAAAAAAACAAAAAAACAAAAAAGTAAAAAAAACAAAAAAACAGAAAAAAAATATAAAAGAATAAAAACCAAAAATAGTTGTTGTTTTATTGTTCTCTCTCTCTCTCTCTCTAATCTCTCTCTATTGTTCTGCTTTTTTTTACTGTATTCTATTTTGCAATGTTTTATTGTTGTTATGTTTTTATCATGTTTGGTAACCATTTTTTTGTTTTCAGGTACTCCATTCAGCTGCAGAGCGGATTTATTTATCTTGACAGCAACTTCGTTTGCTCCCATGATACTTAAAGTCGTGACTCCAGCGTTGTCGGAGGTGATTTCACCACCACAGTTACATACTTCAACATATATGCCGAAGCGTAGGGGCAGCAGTGGGTGGAGGAGCGATTTGCTCCTGCCTTTTGTGGGAGGATGCCCCCATGCTTCGGCATATATATATTTTAGGCACAGGTTGCGTTTAAATGTTTTATTTTTTACTATGTTTTTTTTTTATATTTGCTTTGCAGGTATGGTAAGTCTCACTGTTATACTGTAATGTTACTTTGTTTTATTGTTAACCATCATTTGCTTAGCAGGTACGCCATTCAGCTGCCGAGCGTATTTAACTATCTTGACAGCAACAGCGTTTGCTCCCACGATACATAAAGCCGTGACTCCAGCGCTGTCGGAGGTGATTTCACCACCACAGTTACATACTTCAGCATATATACCGAAGCGTGGGGGCAGCAGTGGGTGGAGGAGCGATTTGCTCCTACCTTTTGCGTGTGGATGCCCCCATGCTTCGGCGCATGTATGTCCATCATTAGAAGTGGGAGGATGAAGGGAGGTATTCTAATGCTGGGCATACCCACCGATCAATATCTTTTTTTCGTTCAGCCCACGGGCTGCATGAAATAAAGTTTACAATATATGTGTCAGGATACACCCATCAGCAGACAGCCTCAAAGATGTCTAAGGCACAGAAAAGGACATATTCCTGTTGCACACAGAAACCAGGCTTTGGAACTTAGACGTGCGCATGCGTGAACAAGAGCGCAAACAGTAGCCGTCACGCATTCCTGAGCAACGATCAGCACCTGCACACATCCGTACATCTCAAACGCACGCACTAGCGTGCGTTCACGTTGGCGCCAAACGGTCTATTTAAGTCCAGCTTGTGCTTGGCCTGTTGCTGCCTTGTCTTCAGCTCCTGAGTATCCAGCACCCTGTGAACCTGTATCCTGATTCCTGGCTTGTCTTGTTACCTTCCCTTGAAATCTGCCTGTACCGATCCCGGCTTGTCCTGTGACTAATCTTCTACTTACTCCCTGGCACCTGCACTGCTGATCTGGTTTGACCCGGCTTGTTCCTGACTACGATCCTGCCTGCACCTAGTACCCGATTTGATCTGCCGTGTATGTCTCTGCCTGTCTGACCCTGCTGCTTGTCGTTGTCATCTGCCCCTGCTGCCATCTGCTAGTCTCCTGCGGAAGCTTTCCTGTGTCTCTCCAGTACGACCGGAACCCGCTGCCCTACTACCACCAAAGACTTTCTGGCACTCGTGCGACTCTGTACTTTGGTGCCCTCTGTTTGCTCTATCAGGGGCCCTAAGTCAGTAAGGGAGTGGTAAGGGAGGCCTTGCTCGTCCATTCAGGCTCTTCTACTAGGTACGTGTTAATATGCCCAACAAGGACCAGCAACGTACTGGTATGTTGCTGGACTTTGAGTGGTTATACCAGAATGATGCCTGCAGGTTTAGGCATCATCTTGGTATCATTCTTTTCAGCCAGTGGTCAGCTTTCATGTAAAAGCAATCCTAGCAGCTAATTAGCCTGTAGACTGCTTTTACAAGCAGCGGGAGGGAATACCCCCCCACCGTCTTCCATGTTTTTCTCTGGCTCTCCTGTCCCAACAGGAAACCCGAGAATGCAGCCGGTGATTCGGCCAGCTGACCATAGAGCTGATCAGAGACCAGAATGACTCCAATCATCTCTATGGCCTAAGAAACCGGAAGCTATGAGCATTTCATGACTTAGATTTCGCCGGATGTAAACAGCGCCATTGGGAAATTGGGAAAGCATTTTATCACACCGATCTTGGTGTGGTCAGATGCCTTGAGGGCAGAGGAGAGATCTAGGTTCTAATAGACCCCAATTTTTTCAAAAAAAGATTACCTTTCAGTACCTATTGCTATCATAGGGGATATTTACATTCCCTGAGATAACAATAAAAGTGATAAAAAAAATGAAAGAAACAGTTTAAAAATAAGATAAAAAAGCAAAAAAAAAAAAAGAAAAAAAAAAAGCACCCCTGGCCCCCCCTGCTCTCACGCAAAGGCGAACGCAAGCATCGGTCTGGCATCAAATGTAAACAGCAATTGCACCATGCATGTGAGGTATCACCATGAAGGTCAGATGGAGGGCAGTAATTTTAGCAGTAGACCTCCTCTGTAAATCTAAAGTGGTAACCTGTAAAGGCTTTTAAAGGCTTTTAAAAATGTATTTAATTTGTCGCCACTGCACAATTGTGCGCAGTTTTAAAGCATGTCATGTTTGGTATCCATGTACTCGGCCTAAGGTCATCTTTTTTTATTTCATCAAACATTTGGGCAATATAGTGTGTTTTAGTGCATTAAAATTTTAAAAAGTGTGTTTTTTCCCAAAACAAAGCGTTTGAAAAATCGCTGCGCAAATACTGTGTGAAAAAAAATGAAACACCCACCATTTTAATCTGTAGGGCATTTGCGTTAAAAAATATATAATGTTTGGGGGTTCAAAGTAATTTTCTTGCAAAAATTGTTTTTTTCATGTAAACAAAAAGTGTCAGAAAGGGCTTTGTCTCCAAGTGGTTAGAAGAGTGGGTGATGTGTGACATAAGCTTCTAAATGTTGTGCATTTTGGAAAGTAGACACCCCAAGCTATTTGCTGAGAGGCATGTCGAGTCCATGTAATATTTTATATTATGACGCAAGTTGCGGGAAAAAGACACTTTTTTTTTGCACAAAGTTGTCACAAAATGATATATTGCTCAAACATGCCATGGGAATATGTGAAGTTACACCCCAAAATACATTCTGTTGCTTCTCCTGAGTATGGGGATACCACATGTGTGAGACTTTTTGGGAGCCTAGCGGCGTACGGGACCCCGAAAACCAAGCACCGCCTTCAGGCTTTCTAAGGGCGTAAACTTTTTATTTCACTCTTCACTGCCTATCACAGTTTCGGAGGCCATGGAATGCCCAGGTGGCACAAACCCCCCCAAATGACCCTATTTTGGAAAGTAGACACCCCAAGCTATTTGCTGAGAGGTATAGTGAGTATTTTGCAGACCTCACTTTTTTTCACAAAGTTTTGAAAATTGAAAAAAAAAAAAAAAATTCTTGTCTTTCTTCATTTTCAAAAACAAATGAGAGCTGCATAATACTCACCATGCCTCTCAGCAAATAGCTTGGGGTGTCCACTTTCCAAAATGGGGTCATTTGGGGGGGTTTGTGCTATCTTGGCATTTTATGGCCTTCGAAACTGTGATAGGTAGTGAGGAATGAATCAAAAATTCATGCCCTTAGAAATCCTGAAGGCAGTGATTGGTTTTTGGGGCCCCGTATGAAGCTAGGCTCCCAAAAAGTCCCACACATGTGGTATCCCTGTACTCAGGAGAAGCAGCAGAATGTATTTTGGGGTGTAATTCCACATATGCCCATGGTATGTTTGAGCAATATATCATTTAGTTACAACTTTGTGCAAAAAAAATTGGTCTCTTTCCCGCAACATGTGTCAAAATATTCCATGGACTCAACATGCCTCTAAGCAAATAGCTTGGGGTGTTTACTTTCCAAAATGGGGTCATTTGGGGGGGTTTGTGCCATCTGGGCATTTTATGGCCTTCAAAACTGTGATAGGTAGTGAGGAGTGAAATCAAAACTTTACGCCCTTAGAAATCCTGAAGGCAGTGCTTGGTTTTCGGGGGCCCCGTACGCAGCTAGCCTCCCAAAAAGTCCCACACATGTGATATCCCCGTACTCAGGAGAATCAGCAGAATGTATTTTGGGGTGCAATTCCACATATGCCCATGGCCTGTGTGAGCAATATATCATTTAGTGACAACTTTGTGCAAAAAAAAAAAAAAAGTTTGTCATTTTCCTGCAACTTGTGGCAAAATAAAAAATATTCCATGGACTCAACATGCCTCTCAGCAAATAGCTTGGGGCGTCTATTTTCCAAAATGGGGTCATTTGGGGGGGGTTTGTGCCAGCTTGGCATTTTATGGCCTTCAAAACTGTGATAGGTAGTGAGGAGTGAAATCAAAAATGTATGCCCTTAGAAATCCTGAAGGCGGTGCTTGGCTTTGGGGCCCCGTATGCGGCTAGGCTCCCAAAAAGTCCCACACATGTGGTATCCCCATACTCAGGAGAAGCAGCAGAATGTATTTTGGGGTGTAATTCCACATATGCCCATGGCATGTTTGAGCAATATATCATTTAGTAAAAACCTTGTGCAAAAAAAAAGAAAAAAAAAGTTTGTAATTTTCCCGCAACTTGTGTCAAAATATAAAATATTCCATGGACTCAACATGCCTCTCAGCAAATAGCTTGGGGTGTCTACTTTCCAAAATGGGGTCATTTGGGGGGGTTTGTGCCATCTGGGCATTTTATGGCCTTCAAAACTGTGATAGGTAGTGAGGAGTGAAATCAAAACTTTACGCCCTTAGAAATCCTAAAGGCGGTGCTTGGTTTCGGGGCCCCGTACGCGGCTAGCCTCCTAAAAAGTCCCACACATGTGATATTCCCGTTCTCAGGAGAATCAGCAGAATGTATTTTGGGGTGCAATTCCACATATGCCCATGGCCTGTGTGAGCAATATATCATTTAGTGACAACTTTGTGCAAAAAAAAAAAAAAGTTTGTCATTTTCCTGCAACTTGTGGCAAAATAAAAAATATTCCATGGACTCAACATGCCTCTCAGCAAATAGCTTGGGGCGTCTATTTTCCAAAATGGGGTCATTTGGGGGGGGTTTGTGCCAGCTTGGCATTTTATGGCCTTCAAAACTGTGATAGGTAGTGAGGAGTGAAATCAAAAATGTATGCCCTTAGAAATCCTGAAGGCGGTGCTTGGCTTTGGGGCCCCGTATGCGGCTAGGCTCCCAAAAAGTCCCACACATGTGGTATCCCCATACTCAGGAGAAGCAGCAGAATGTATTTTGGGGTGTAATTCCACATATGCCCATGGCATGTTTGAGCAATATATCATTTAGTAAAAACCTTGTGCAAAAAAAAAGAAAAAAAAAGTTTGTAATTTTCCCGCAACTTGTGTCAAAATATAAAATATTCCATGGACTCAACATGCCTCTCAGCAAATAGCTTGGGGTGTCTACTTTCCAAAATGGGGTCATTTGGGGGGGTTTGTGCCATCTGGGCATTTTATGGCCTTCAAAACTGTGATAGGTAGTGAGGAGTGAAATCAAAACTTTACGCCCTTAGAAATCCTAAAGGCGGTGCTTGGTTTCGGGGCCCCGTACGCGGCTAGCCTCCTAAAAAGTCCCACACATGTGATATTCCCGTTCTCAGGAGAATCAGCAGAATGTATTTTGGGGTGCAATTCCACATATGCCCATGGCCTGTGTGAGCAATATATCATTTAGTGACAACTTTGTGCAAAAAAAAAAAAAAGTTTGTCATTTTCCTGCAACTTGTGGCAAAATAAAAAATATTCCATGGACTCAACATGCCTCTCAGCAAATAGCTTGGGGCGTCTATTTTCCAAAATGGGGTCATTTGGGGGGGGTTTGTGCCAGCTTGGCATTTTATGGCCTTCAAAACTGTGATAGGTAGTGAGGAGTGAAATCAAAAATGTATGCCCTTAGAAATCCTGAAGGCGGTGCTTGGCTTTGGGGCCCCGTACGCGGCTAGGCTCCCAAAAAGTCCCATACATGTGGTATCCCCATACTCAGGAGAAGCAGCAGAATGTATTTTGGGGTGTAATTCCACATATGCCCATGGCATGTTTGAGCAATATATCATTTAGTAAAAACTTTGTGCAAAAAAAAAAAGAAAAAAAAGTTTGTAATTTTCCCGCAACTTGTGTCAAAATATAAAATATTCCATGGACTCAACATGCCTCTCAGCAAATAGCTTGGGGTGTCAACTTTCCAAAATGGGGTCATTTGGGGGGGGGGTTTGTGCAATCTTGGCATTTTATGGCCTTCAAAACTGTGATAGGTAGTGAAGAGTGAAATCAAAAATGTACGCCCTTAGGAATCCTGAAGGCGGTGCTTGGTTTTCGGGGCCCCGTACATGGCTAGGCTCCAAAAAAGTCCCACACATGTGGTAACCCCATACTCAGGAGAAGCAGCTAAATGTATTTTGGGGTGCAATTCCACATATGCCCATGGCCTGTGTGAGCAATATATCATTTAGTGACAACTTTTTGTAATTTTTTTTTGACATTATTCAATCACTTGGGACAAAAAAAATGAATATTCGATGGGCTCAACATGCCTCTCAGCAATTTCCTTGGGGTTTCTACTTTCCAAAAATGGGGTCATTTGGGTGGGTTTTGTACTGCCTTGCCATTTTAGCACCTCAAGAATTGACATAGGCAGTCATAAACTAAAAGCTGTGTAAATTCCAGAAAATGTACCCTAGTTTGTAGACGCTATAACTTTTGCGCAAACCAATAAATATACGCTTATTGACATTTCTTTTACCAAAGACATGTGGCCGAATACATTTTGGCCTAAATGTATGACTAAAATTGAGTTTATTGGATTTTTTTATAACAAAAAGTAGAAAATATCATTTTTTTTCAAAATTTTCGGTATTTTCCATTTATAGCGCAAAAAATAAAAACGGCAGAGGTGATCAATTACCATCAAAAGAAAGCTCTATTTGTGGGAAGAAAAGGACGCAAATTTCATTTGGGTACAGCATTGCATGACCGCGCAATTAGCAGTTAAAGTGACGCAGTGCCAAATTGTAAAAAGTGCTTTGGTCAGGAAGGGGGTAAATCCTTCCGGGGCTGAAGTGGTTAAGTTGTGGGCACCAGTTAACAAAAAAGATATTGGAGAGATAGAGGAACTGCAGCCAAAAGGGCAACCAAACTAAAGAAGCATGGGGGAGCTCAGCTATGTAGAAAGATTAACTGAGCTGACTTTTTTCTCTCTTGAAAAGCTTTACATCTGGAGGAAAAGAGATTTAAACTACCCATAAAGAAAACTTTCTTCACAGTAATGCCCTGTACACACGGTAGGATTTTCCGATGGAAAATGTGTTAGAGGACCTTGTTGTCAGAAATTCCGACCATGTGTAGGCTCCATCACACATTTTCCAAAGGAATTTCCGACACACAAAGTTTGAGAGCTTGCTATAAAATTTTCCGACAACAAAATCCGTTGTCAGAAATTCCAATCGTGTGTACACAAATTCGAAACACAAAGTGCCACGCATGCTCAGAAAAAATTAAGAGACGAAAGCCATTTGCTACTGCTCCGTTTATAGTCCCGACGTACGTGTTTTACGTCACCGCGTTCAGAACGATCGGATTTTCCAACAACTTTGTGTGACCATGTGTATGCAAGACAAGTTGGAGCCAACATCCGTCGGAAAAAATCCATGGATTTTGTTGTCGGAATGTCCGATCAATGTCCGACCGTGTGTACAGGGCATTAGAGCTGTGAAATGTGGAATAAGCTCCCTCAAAAAAACTCATTCTGACCAGCTCAGTAGATTGTTTTAAAAAAAATGTTGCATTCCTATTTGCACAAAATATAACTGGATACTAAGATTTATAGGTAATAACAACAGGGGTAGTTGATCCTGGGAATAGCCGATTGCCTGCTGGGGGATCAGCAATTCATTATTGGGGTTTTCTTTGCCTACCTCTGGATCAACTGTGGGTATAGGATTGTGTATATGGAGGTTTTTTATATATTTATGTTTGTATTTATTTCTGTTGGTTGAACTAGAATAGACTTGTATCTTTTTCAGCCTTACTATGTAATTATGTAACAAATTCAACAAATTATTTTGGTAATTAAATGATACATGATGTGGTGGCTTAATTTGTGTGGTTAATTTTAGAGGGACTAAGGACAGAAAGGAATGATTTGTTCCCTAATAAAGGACAGCTGGGAGCTATGGAAAGTTAAACATGTGGGGTGCATAGTTCACTTTTTAGTAAAAATACACATACCCTTTTAAATAGATGCAAAACCAAACTAATGGATATTTAGTTTGCTAAAACACTGAAATTCATTACAAAAAAAAAATCAATTTAATTTTTGTTTACCTTTTTGCAACCTTTATTGTATTGCAGTGCTGTTATGCTAATGAAACCTGCAAATTAAAAAAAAAATTGAAAATGATCATTAAAGCTTTAGCAATTGGGTTAACATACTGTATAAGTTTCCCCTGAGAAATTGAAATGTAATCTCAGGCCATCTGAGTAAAGACCTCAGATGACACTTGACAGCAGTGGAGGTTGGTGCTCAAAAGTTTTGGGGGGCGCAAACTGAAAAATTCTGAAAAAAAAACGATCAATTGCAACCTCACTGTACCATCAATCGCAGCCACTGTGCCATCAAACGCAGCCACTGTGCCCATCAAATGCAGTCACTGTGCCCATCAAAACAGCCACTGTGCCCATCAATTGCCGCCACTGTACCATCAAACACAGCCACTGTGCCAAACGCAGTCACTGTGCCCATCAATTGCCGCCACTGTGCCCATAAAACGCAGCTACTGTGCCCATCAAACACAGCCACTGTGCCATCAAACGCAGCTACTGTGCCCATCAATTGCTGCCACTGTACCATCAAAAACAGCCACTGTGCAAAACACAGCCACTGTGCCCATTAATTACCGCCACTGTGCCATCCAACGCAGCTACTGTGCCCATCAAGCACAGCCACTGTGCCCATCAATTGCCACCACTGTACCATCAAACACAGCCACTGTGCCAAAGCAGCCACTGTGCCCATTAATTGCCGCCACTGTACCATCAAACGCAGGCACTGTGCCCATCAAGTGCAGCCACTGTGCCCATCAAAAGCAGCCACTGTGCCCATCAATTGCTGCCACTGTACCATAAAACACAGCCACTGTGCCAAACGCAGCCACTGTGCCCATCAATTGCCGCCACTGTGTCATCAAATGCAGCCACTGTGCCATATCAAATGCTGCCACTGTGCCGTCTAATGCAGCCCTGAGCCTCACATACCTTACAGGCAGCTCCGCTCGTGCCGTGAATTCCACAGAGCTGCCAACATCACTTGCAGGTTCCCTGAAAGAGGGAAACCGGAAGTAACCTCTTCACTTGAGTAATACTACGGGCAGAAGCTGCTCGGCGTTTTGGATTGCGCCGCAAAGCAGGTCAAAAGCCTGCAAATGAAGCACCTCGTCTGCAATCTCGTGATTGCATTGACGTCCGACGCCCAAACACAGTGCACTTAAAGAACATTTTTTTCAATTATTTTTTTTTAAATACATATATATATATATATTTAAAAAAAAAATTTGTGACTGCTGGGTGGGGGGTGGCTCCCGTGCGCCCCCTATGGACGGGTCGCTACTGCTTGACAGTGTTGGGATGGTGTGCTTAAATCCTCTATTTAATCCTGAATAGAAAAATAACACATTAGCCCTCAAATAAAGTGTGATCTTGGAAAGGTACTAAGGGGTGTGCTGTAGATAGTAATTACATCATCAACATAGCAGATAAAGCCTTTGCCAAGGAACTTAAATCTTTGCATCATGGCTGAACTTTTGCAGAAAAACTGCAATAACCTATTCACTCTTGGAGCAGACAAATATTAAAGCTTGTGTAAAGCCAAGAACAAAAAAGTAATCTACAGTATTGTATCTTTCCAGTCCTCATATATGGTGGCTGCATTCGTTTTTAGTTTCCGGCTGTAAACATGCCTGGGGTGACAAGGCTCACTTCCTGTACTGTATCTGTGAAGGAGGTGCTTTGCCACCCTACATAAATAGAAGGCCTCGTTTCTCCTAGTGATGAACCAAACACACCTGGGCATGGTTCAGGGCAGGTTTGCTGAACATTACTGATTGGGGTCCTGAATTTAAACCCCTATGAAATCAATGAGAGTTGAATCAGAAATCAGTAAATGGCCATTTCCTAGGCTAATAGGGAATGGATTTGTCAAACAAATGATATGAGGGCCTGGGCGCTGCCCTGGGGAACATGTACCCAAAAACAACAACAAAACGTAAACTCTGGTGGTTAGCAGCAATTTTTATAATGCTTAAATTAAATAAAAAGTTTGAAGGGGGCGTGGCTATGGCATGCACGAGTGAGGACGTGCTACCCTGGAGCTCCGTGAGACCCGCACACATAAAGATGCCCCCAAAGTGCAAGACATCGCCACAGCCGCAGCGGACCCCTCAAGGATGGTCAGAGTCCATGGATAACTTCTTTTCTGGGACCCACAGAGGAATGGCAAGTACAGCCAAGATGGTGCCCGGCGGCCACGCTGCCTCCCCCATCAGCTCCCCACACATGCCTCTGCTGCCCCTGCCTCTCCCTTCCTCTCCCTCCGGCTCAGATAGCTTAGAAAAGACCACTAATGGAGGTGATGCCTGGGGGATAGAGACATTCGCTCCCACGATCTCTCCCTCCCTACAAAGGCTGATCTGGAGAGGTTTGTCCACAGAGTGGAGAAGGCTATGAGACAGGACATTGATGCCTTACAGGCAGACACAGCACACCTGGGGGGTAGAGTGGAGGCCCTGGAAACACAGTTTCCAGGGGAGGAAAGGGTAGAGACTACCCCCACCCTGCAAGCCCTTACTGACCATTGCAAAATGCAAGACCGCAGGATTGAGACACTGCTGGATCAAATGGACGATTCTAAAAACAGGAGCCGCAGGGTTAACATACGCATCAGGGGTCTGCCAGAAGCCACAGGCCCAAGAGACATTATACTCACCCTGCAAGGGGTCTTTAAACAAATATTAGGCCGCCAGGTGCCTGAGCACATTGAAATAGGCCGGGCCCACAGAGCCCTACGACCCCCCTCTGAAGATCCTGACAAGCCCAGAGACATTATCTGAAAACTGCACAAATACTCCCTTAAAGAGCGAATCATGAACCAAGTTTGAGGAGTCAGACATGTGGATTTTGATGGAGCTAAATTAACCTTTTGTTCAGACCTTTCTAGACGCACGCTCATGCAGCGCCGTGCTCTCAAGCCATTGCTGGCAGCTTTACAGGATGCACAATTGCCTTATAGATGGGGGTTTCCGTTTAGCCTTTCCGCTACTAGGGATGGTAAGCAGTCTACCCTGCAATGCAAAGCTGATCTACCCCACTTTCTGGAGTCTCTTGGACTGCCTCAGGTGGACATTCTAGATTGGAGGGCCTTATCGGAGATGAGACGCCAACGCGAATCCAAAAGAGGTCCCCCTGGTCAAACAACCCATCCCCACTCCCCACGGGAGGAAGCCTTAATGGCAGTTCTTTCTAAAGTTGGCACCTAAGATGTTCCTGGACGTTACTTGACCCCCCTCCAGTTACCGTTTCACCTTTCTGCCCAAGATTGGGGTGCAAAATATGCACCTCATGCTGATAGCGGGTCCCCATGTGGACTCTCTTCCCATGCCATGTCACTTTCCCCCAATAGGTCAACTCCTCAGAGTTTTGATCCTTTTTGGGAAATGGCGCTGCTCGCTAGCCCTCAACGTTTCCTCGTCTTGAGGGGGGGTGGGGACTCCCTATCAGCAGCAAAGTTGTACTTTGTTATGCCCTTTGAGCCCATGTTTTTTCTCTGTTTTTTAGTTTTCTATATTTTCTATGTCTTACAGTGTGTACCACTGCAATAACTATGGTTTGTTTTCTAGGCTCTTGCTCATGTGCGATATACTCGGTCCGCATCTCTATGCCGACCTGGCCGTGCTGTGGGTCCCTCCTTCCCCCCACTGGCAGCCTGGTGGCTCTACCCTGTGATCCTCCACCATGGCAGATTTGAAAGTCGTGTCCTACAACATGCGTTGCCTGGGATCTCCATCAAAACGCATTAAGTTGTGGCTTGAGATGAAACGCACGGGGAAACACATTGTTTTTTTACAGGAAACACACTTCAGCACTGACTCGGTCCCCCACCTTCCCACGCATTTGTACAAATCCTGGTACCACAGCAACTCCCCTTGTCCCACACCGGGGGGTTGCCATAGCGGTCCACAAACACTGTCTCTTTGTCCTAACGGGCCAACTAGATGACCCTGAGGGCCGGTCTGTGTTTGTTAAGGGCACCATTTATTAACGTAGGTTTACGTTTGCAGCTGTGTACGCTCCTAATAGCAAACAGCTTACCTTCTTAAGGCCCGTACACACGATCTGACTTTTTGACAACAAACATGCAAATTAGCTGTTTTGGAGCAACATCTGACCGTGTGTACGCTCCATCGGACAAACTTTTTCTGTTTCCATCGGACTTTTGTTGGCTGTGCAAACGCACAAACTTTCCAGCAACAAAAGTCTGGTGGAGCAAAGTCCGATCGTGTGTACACAAAAGCATCGGACTTTTGTACAAACTACAGTACGCAGCCGCGAGAATGTTTCCAGTGCAAACCCATTGGGGCATACCAGGCCCTTAGGTCTGGTATGGATTTTAAGGGGAACTCCTACGCCGAGAAAACAGCGTGGGGGTCCCCCCCAAATCCATACCAGACCCTTATCCGAGCACGCAGCCCGGCCGGTCAGGAAAGGGGGTGGGGACAAGCGAGCGCCCCCCCTCCTGAGCCGTACCAGGCCGCATGCTCTCAACATGGGGGGTGGGTGCTTTAGGGGAGGGGGCGCTCTGCGGCCCCGCTACCCCAAAGCACCTTGTTCCCATGTTGATGAGGACAAGGGCCTCTTCCCGACAACCCTGGCTGTTGGTTTTTGGGTTCTGCGGGCGGGGGGCTTATTGGAACCTGGGATCCCCCTTTATTAAGGGAGCCCCCATATCCTGGCCCCCCACCCTATATGAATGAGTATGGGGTGCATTGTACCCCTACCCATTCACCTAGGGAAAAAAGTGTCAATAAAAAAACAACTACACAGGTTTTTAAAGTAATTTATTAGGCAGCTCCAGGGGTCTTCTTCCGACTTTGGGGTCTCCCCGGCCTCTTCTCCTGATGTTCGGTTCTTCTCCCGGTGTTCTGCCTCCTCTCTCGCTCTCCGGTCCTTCTGCCAGGGTCCTCCGCTATCTTCTGCTCTTTTTCCGCTCTTTTGCTAGCGGTGGCCCGGACTTCTGCGTCGTCTTCTCCCTTCTTTTCTTCTTCTGATGTTGACACGACGCTCTCTCCGGCTGTAATACCGTCTGGGCGCTCCGCTATGACTTATATAGGCGGTGACCCCTCCCCCTATGACATCACAGTCCCGGGGCATGCTGGGACTGTGAGGTCATAAGGGGCGTGGTCATAGGATGACATGACCATGCCCCCTTATGACCTCACAGTCCCAGCATGCCCCAGGACTGTGATGTCATAGGGGGGCGGGGTCACCACCTATATAAGCCATAGCGGATCGCTCAGACAGCATTACAGCCAGAGAGAGCGTCGTTTTAATATCAGAAGAAGAGAAGAGGGGAGAAGACGGCACAGAAGTCCGGGCCACCGCTAGCAAAAGAGCAGCAGAAGATAGCGGAGGAGCCGGCAGAAGAACCGGACACCGGGAGAAGAGGCTGGAGAGAGCGACGAAGTTGGAAGAAGACCCCCGAAGTCGGAAGAAGACCCCCGAATTCGGAAGAAGACCCCCGAAGTCAGAAGAAGACCCCGGAGCTGCCTAATAAATTACTTTAAAAACCTGTGTAGTGTGTTTTTTTTTTGACACTTTTTTTCCCTAGGTGAATGGGTAGGGGTACGATGTACCCCGTACTCATTCACATAGGGTGGAGGCCGGGATCTGGGGGCCCCCTTATCAAAGGGGGCTCCCAGATTCTGATAAGCCCCCCGCCCGCAGACCCCGACAACCAACGGCCAGGGTTGTCGGGAAGAGGCCCTTGTCCTCATCAACATGGAGACAAGGTGCTTTGGGGTGGGGGCACCGCAGGTGCCTGGCATTGTGCCTGGCACAGTGCCTGGCATGGAAGTCGGATCCCCGCACCAGTGTGAACACGGCTCGCAAGGTGCCAATCTCGCAGATAAAAGCGGCA
Organism: Lithobates clamitans; assembly: GCA_037952925.1. Classification (NCBI taxonomy): domain Eukaryota; kingdom Metazoa; phylum Chordata; class Amphibia; order Anura; family Ranidae; genus Lithobates; species Lithobates clamitans. The sequence goes on from JBBGZY010000465.1 coordinate 4,234,887, forward strand.
AGATTGACACAATACAGAAGTTGACCAAAGGGTGGTAGTAAAGAGCTGAAAAACCACATGATTTGGTGAAAGTTGGCTGGAAAAGTCCTGCCGTCTGTATGCAATACAAACTTATGGCCAACGCCCTTTGTACAAAAATCCACAGGAAAGTTTGTACAAAGTCCTATCGTGTGTATGGGGCTTAATACTCCGTCCTGGAATCTATGTCCTCCTTCAGGGAAGGTTATTCTAGGTGGTGATTTCAATATCAGTCCCGACCCACAACTAGACACGTCCACAAGCCACTCAACCCACTCGTTTGCCTTTCTGAAACATTTTCGGAAATCCTTGCAGGCACACCATTTGGTTGATTGCTGGAGACTAGGGATGAGCTTCGTGTTCGAGTCGAACCCATGTTCGACTCGAACATCGTCTGTTCGCCCGTTTGCTGAATTGCGAACGATATGGGCCGTTCGCGCCAAATTCGTGTGGCGCGTCAGGGCCCATAATTCACTGCGGCATTGCAGTGCATTGCTGGCGGATGATTGGCCAAGCATGCACTATGAACCGCATGCTTGGCCAATCACAGCGCCGTCTGAACAGAGAGCCGTAATTGGCCAAAGCCAAGGAGGCTTTGGCCAATTATGGCTCAGGGGATTTAGTACAAGCCCCACACTATGTAAGGCCGCCTGCACGGCGGCCCTGTGTAGTGTGTGTTCCGGCGTTGAAAGAGATAGACAGAGAGACAGTGCCATTTGATTTGAGTTAGATAGATTAGGCAGAACAGTCAGTCAGTTAGCTGCACTTACAGTGCATTGTGTATATATATGCATCCCAGGTGTTGCATATATATATATATACATTGTATTCAGTTTAGCTAGATCCGTTCCTGTTATCTTCCTACTGACAGGCAGGCTTGTCTTGTTACAGTACTTACAGCTACCTGAAGAGAATTGCTGGTGTTGTTTTGATCCTATTAAACAAGTAACAAGGCGCAATATGCAGATACCTTACAATATAGTACCTAATAGTCCAGGAATGTGGGTGTACAGATTTGTACACTGGTAATATAAAACCACAGTCTCAGTCAGGGCAGCCACCAAGAAACCAAAAGTGAGTTCCAATAGCTAAAAAAAGACAAGGAATAGGGGCGCCTCTGAGAAATTATCATAAACACTTTATTTTAAATAAAATATCCACTCACATTAAAGTAGGAGGAGGCATGTACAGGAGCGTAGTGAAGGCTGGAAGGCTGAAAAACACAGGGCTGCAGGTAGAAGCTGTATCAGTGTAGCTGGAGCACAGTCCAATCCAGGCAAGCAGGGGTGCAGATGACTGAGCGCATACACACATAGGTGAAATGCAATGTCCCTGGAGGATGGTATCTGTAGTCCAGTGGAAAAGGAAGGAATCAGTCCAATAATAGCATGAATATCTGTGGAAAGGAGGAGAGAGACGTCTGGCTGGATGGCAGGGCTGCGCTGTATCTCCAGCGATCGTACTGTCCCTGTGTGGTGAGGGAAGAGACACGGCCGTGTATGTGAGATGGAAACGAGGCTTGGAAAGCAGACACAGGCCGGCGCCGAGCCGTGACGTCATCAACATGTGACGCGTTTCTGAAATTGCTAGCTATAGATGGATGGAATAGCCGCATTCCTTTTTCAAGCATGGATACACAATACATGGAGGGGTTTAATATAGGCGGACCGAGGGGCGGAACCAAAAACATGAATGGAGACACAGGCTAATGAAGAGGGGAAGGGGAGGAACTAAGGAAGACAGGAAATGGGGCAGAAAACAGGAAATGAATGTATGATTGGAGAATGTGGAAAAAACAAAAAATTATAAAAAATCATGTAACGGAAGAGTTATATAATATATGAAATTAAGGATATAAGCTGGATGCCACATTGGAGAAAAAGAGACGGAGTATATGTGCACATATACATACGATTGATAGCAAGAGGGAAAAAAGGGAGGGAAAGAAGAGGAAGAGAAAGGGGGGGGAGAGGAAGGGAAAGGGGGGGCTAAGGGAAAAGAAGAAAAAGGGGGGAGGGAGGGGGGGTTTTGAAAGGAGGGGGGGTTTGAAGGGAGGCAAGCATATACATGTATATACACATACACACATGCATATACACAAGTATGCACATACACACCCATACACAAGAGGCATCACTTCACCTCCTGGGTTACCAATACTTACTGGAACAAACCCGCCACCCCCAATAAAATATATTATATAAAACAGGTGAGAAGATAAAACCTGTGATAAAATGACAGAAATATATATACCTATAAATATAGACATAAAACATATCCAAAATACAGTACCAGAGTAATCAGTAAAGGAAATGTAAGGCAAGAAAGACTATAGTACTGTGGCTATTTCTATACCTTTATTGAGGCCACCGGGCGAGAGGACATCAAGGCAATATATCCAAAACGTCTCTCTCGCACACAGTTTTTTAAAACTTTCAGCTTAACTCATAGATTTAGAGATTTGCTCGATAACCCACACTTCGAGACCAACGGTGGATTTTTTGTGATGTTCAGCAAAGTGACGAGGAACACTATGTAGGTCTTTGCCACCCTCAATGAGTCGTCTATATTGTCCAAACTGTTGCCTCAGAGGGCAGATGGTGCGTCCAACATAGATCAACCCACAAGGGCACTTTAGGCCATATACAACGAACTCAGATGAGCAGTTGTAAAATTGATCCAATAACAATGTTTTACCTTTAGAAACAAAAGATTTTTTACCATACTGGACAAATGAGCAAGTTTTACAGCGAATCTTTTTACACTGAAACATGCCCACTAGGGGTATAAGCTGGGTGGGGTTAGTAATGATATGATCTGACGGAAATTTACTCGGAGCAATTTTATATTTCAAAGATGGGGCCTTCCGGTAAGTAATCCTAGGTATGTTTGGGAGAATAGTTTTGAGGAGGGGGTCTTGTTGAAGTATGTTCCAATGTTTTTGCAAAATATTTTCCATTTTTTTATATTGAAAATTAAAAGTAGTCAAAAATCTCATCGAGTGGTCTGATGTGACTTCCCTTGCTTTTTTGGTGGGTTTTCCTTTTGAATAGTAATTACAAGCTTGGTCCACTAACTCTTGGGGATATTCTTTATCAGCAAACTTCTTTTTTAGTAGGTGTCATAGTCAGTATCTCGAGTACAATTTTGTCTAAGGCGGCAAAACTGGCCTCTGGGTATGTTATTGATCCATTTTGGGTAGTGGCAACTCTTATAATGTAAAAAAGAGTTGCCAGCTGTGGGTTTGATGTAATTCTTTGCAATGATACTTTCATCTACATGACTCAATTCGAGGTCCAAAAAGGCCAAGCAATTGGGATCAGAGACGTGTGTGAAAGATAAACCGTAGGGATTGTGGTTGCAGTGGTCTACAAATGAAGTAATAGAATCAATAGGACCATCCCAGATTAGAATTAAGTCGTCTATGTATCGGCCAAAAAATACAATGTAGGATGAATACGGATTGTTATGTGAGATGTAATGTTCTTCCCAATATCCCATAGCTAAGTTGGCGTATGAGGGAGCGAAGTTGGCTCCCATGGCAGTCCCTTGTATTTGCAGGTAGAATTCGCCATCGAAATTGAAATAATTGTGAGTCAAACAGAAATTGGTAGCCTCCAAGATAAATGCGGCCTGTCTGGGGTTCATAAAGGGATCTTGTGCAAGGTTGAATTCCAAAGCTAATAGGCCAAATTGATGGGGCATGGAGGTATAGAGGGAGGTAACGTCTAATGACAACCATATGTAGGAAGACTCCCACTTATAAGGTGTAAGTAATTCTAGGAGGTGTGTACCGTCTCTGATGTAGGAAGGTAACTGTTGGACAATCGGTTGAAGAAATTGGTCAATATACTGACTGAACCCAGTAGTGACACTGTCCATGGCAGCCACAATGGGTCTGCCAGGAGGAGAGGTAAGGTTTTTATGTACTCTGGGCAAGTAATAAAAATATGGGGTCTGATAGAAACTTTTAGTGAAAAAAGAGGCTTCAGTTTTGTTAATCACTCCGCGTTCAAGAGCTGACTTGACTATCACGTTAACCTCAATAGTAAAATCTATGGTGGGGTCTTTTTTGAGCTTCCGATATGTAGTCTTATCAGAAGGGAGTCTATTGGCTTCTTTGATGTAGTCCGCTTTGTTAAGCAAAACTATACCTCCCCCTTTGTCCGCAGATTTGATAATGACATCTGACGTGTGGATTAAAGAATCTAAGGCCTGAATTTCTGAGGGGGAAAGATTGTGTATATGGGGTGGTACACGAGATGAAGACTGGCAAAGTTTAAGAAAGTCGGCATAGACTACTCTATAGAAAATTTCCAGATAAGGCCCTTTGGATTGAGCAGGATAGAAAACCCATTTAAGTTTGAGGGATGAGTATGAAATGGGTGGGGAGGTGGCGAGATGTTGTGTGAGAAGACTGAGTGTGTCTTCTCCTCCAGTGAGAGATTCCAAAGCATCAATGATGTCACCATCATATTCAAAAAGATCTGGGGAAGGAATAACGGAAGGAAGATCAATAGTATTGGTATTGGGTTTGTTCTGTTTGGCAAGAAAAAATCTTTTTAAAGTCAGATTCCGAATATACCTATTAAGATCTTTAAATAAAAGAAAAGGGTTGGGCTTATTTATGGGAGCAAAATTGAGTCCTTTACTAAGTAAGCTGATATCAGTGGGGGAGAGCTGAAGGGAAGATAGATTGTAAATTTTCACAGTTTGTGGAGTTTTGGTGTGTATGGTCTTGGACTTGTTACGTCCTCCTCTGCAACCTCTCCGGTGAGTTTTCTTTTTCTCCAGTTGGTTCGAGGAGGACTTGAGGCTAAAAAAAACCCAGGGTCTGAGGTGATGGAAGAAGAAGATGGGGGAAGGGAAGAAACATCTACAATGTTAGCAGAGGTAGAATCAGATGATTGGATGGGGATATGTAGTTCTGCAGTGTGAATCGGATTATGGGTCACACTTTGAGTATCTATAGGTTCCATATTAATGGACCTAAAGGTACTGGGTTTATGTTTGTTGGGGTCATTGGTTTGACCTCTAATTAGAGATAAGGAATTGGATGAGGGATTTTTAGTGGAACTATTCTGGGAAGTATTAGTCCCAGTATTGGGATCTGGGACCCTTTCTTTATGGGACGGTCTATTGTAAAATTTGTTGAGATTATGGAGCAAACATTTAGTACTGGTGGTTTTGTTCCTATGGTGATCTAGACTGGAATGGGGAGTGAAAGTGCCTGGAAAATTCTTGCGTGGAGGGAGAATGATGTCCATAAGGGATGGGAGGGGTTGAGGGAAATGGAGGTGTGAGGACAATGGGGGAAGGGAAGGGGGAGGAAAGGAACAAGAGGATGAGGGGACTGAGGGTCTATTATCAGAAGTAGGGGAAGGATGTGGAGGGGGGAGACGTGTGGGTCTCTGATCTGATGTTGAACACACAGGTTTGGGCTTCCAATTGAAAATTCTGTTGTGATTAAAGTCATCAAGGTCTCGTCTGAATTTTCCCAATTTAGTTTTAATCAGAGCCATAGCCGTAGCTATGGTACTGGCTTGAAGTCGAAATTTTTCAAAAAGATCTGTTCTATGTTTGATGAGAATTTCCATCCATTTGGAAGTACAAAATTCTGAGATACTTTTTTTTATATACCATCCGTTCTTTTTTAATATGTTTTAAACCTTCCTTCCCCCTTTTTTCCTTCTCCACCATCCTATGTTCCCCTCTCCTTCTTTTTTATAATGGACCTTTTAAAAGACATAGAAACCCATAGACATAATGTTTTAGAAGAGCTATATACCTTACTGCCACAAAATATTTTTTCCAATGATGCCAAACTCTCTGGTGCGACTAGATACACCCTTTGTGGAAAATTCAAACATCTAGAGAGAATAATTAAACATACTAATCAACATTGGTGGAATAGATTTTTATTAGAAAAATATATCAGTGCCAAAACCTCACCCCGAGGCCTAAGAATCACCAAAGAATGTCCGTTTTTGGACGCCACCAACAAAAAAGAATGGGAAAGTATTTCAGAATTTTGTACTTCCAAATGGATGGAAATTCTCATCAAACATAGAACAGATCTTTTTGAAAAATTTCGACTTCAAGCCAGTACCATCGCTACGGCTATTATTCACCATAGGGTTATTGTTCCTTCTTCCTGGCTCAGTATTCTCAAAAAGAACACCAAATCAGATGAAGATCATCTGATTAAAACTAAATTGGGAAAATTCAGACGAGACCTTGATGACTTTAATCACAACAGAATTTTCAATTGGAAGCCCAAACCTGTGTGTTCAACATCAGATCAGAGACCCACACGTCTCCCCCCTCCACATCCTTCCCCTACTTCTGATAATAGACCCTCAGTCCCCTCATCCTCTTTTTCCTTTCCTCCCCCTTCCCTTCCCCCATTGTCCTCACACCTCCATTCCCCTCAACCCCTCCCTTCCCTTATGGACATCATTCTCCCTCCACGCAAGAATTTTCCAGGCACTTTCACTCCCCATTCCAGTCTAGATCATCATAGGAACAAAACCACCAGGACTAAATGTTTGCTCCATGATCTCAACAAATTTTACAATAGACCGTCTCATAAAGAAAGGGTCCCAGATCCCAATACTGGGACTAATACTTCCCAGAATAGTTCCACTAAAAATCCCTCATCCAATTCCTTATCTCTAATTAGAGGTCAAACCAATGACCCCAACACACATAAACCCAGTACCTTTAGGTCCATTAATATGGAACCTATAGATACTCAAAGTGTGACCCATAATCCGATTCACACTGCAGAACTACATATCCCCATCCAATCATCTGATTCTACCTCTGCTAACATTGTAGATGTTTCTTCCCTTCCCCCATCTTCTTCTTCCATCACCTCGGACCCTGGGGTTTTTTTAGCCTCAAGTCCTCCTCGAACCAACCGGAGAAAAATAAAACTCACCGGAGAGGTTGCAGAGGAGGACGTAACAAGTCCAAGACCATACACACCAAAACTCTGCAAACTGTGAAAATTTACAATCTATCTTCCCTTCAGCTCTCCACCACTGATATCAGCTTACTTAGTAAAGGACTCAATTTTGCTCCCATAAATAAGCCCAACCCTTTTCTTTTATTTAAAGATCTTAATAGGTATATTCAGAATCTGACATTAAAAAGATTTTTTCTTGCCAAACAGAACAAACCCAATACCAATACTATTGATCTTCCTTCCGTTATTCCTTCCCCAGATCTTTTTGAATATGATGGTGACATCATTGATGCTTTGGAATCTCTCACTGGAGAAGAAGACACACTCAGTCTTCTCACACAACATCTCACCACCTCCCCACCCATTTCATACTCATCCCTCAAACCTAAATCGGTTTTCTTTTTTTTTTTTTTTTTCCCGGTTTAAAATAAAGTTTATTTGAAAAAAATCAAGAAAATAAATCGAGACAGAGAAAGAAATAAGAGCAAAATGCTCAACGTGTACATAGCGTAATAATAGTACAGCAATTACAAAGAATGACTACAGCAGATCTTCCTGCACCCTTTTCTTAAGAGTAAAAATGAAAAGACTATAATAAAATTAGAAAAAAAGTTACCAATCGCTATGGACTTAGGAATTCTCGCCGCCAGAGCCCCTTCTGGGAACTAACTGCTCTGGCTAGCTGGGAATCCCCACGTCCACTTCGATACCTAATGTGAGGAAATATTTAGAAAAAAAAAGGCTAGCAAAAGGACAAAAAAAATTAGAAAAGGGGAATTATATCTAAAGTACAGATGAATATTACAATAATATCATGCGTAAACAATCTGTAAGTAGTCAAAGAGGCGAACTGTTGGGTTGAACTCTCTCAAGGTAGGGTAAGCCATAGTCCCTTAAACAGGACTATGATCAACTGTGTTTAATAAACAGGGGAAAACCCTTTCCCAGGATCTACCCTGAGAACAACTTTCAGGCTAATACCAAAAAAGTACAGAATACCGAGAGCCTGAAAAAATAATATAAAAATAAAAAGAAGCTGAAAGGTGAAAGAAGGAGAGAAAAAAGGGGAGAGAAACAAAAAAGGTGAGGGGAAGAGGGGGCTGAAGAGATTAGCTAAACATAAAGAGTAAAGGGAAGGAAGTGCACAGGAGACCACCAGGAGAAAGAAGTTGGAGGCCGTCCAAAAAGGAGCGGCAATTATGGCCTATCGTTTACACATACAGGGGATGTCCGATGAGGGTAGCCCAAGGTTCCCAGATAGCCTTGAATTTGTCTAAGGTATCTAGTATGGTATTAGATATCTTTTCTTGCAGCATAATCCAAGAAATTTTTTGTTTGGCCGCTCGAGCAGACACTTTCGGTGATTTCCAGGACCGGGTTATAGTCATTTTAGCACCCAAGAGAATAAACTGAATCAACTTCTGGGTATGCTTGGATGTTTTGGGAATGGGGCCATTAAGTAGAGCAATAATTGGATCCTGTTTTAGTGCACACCCGCATGTTCTGCGGATAAGGGAGAATATCTTATTCTAAAACATTCTGATTTTAGGGCATTCCCATAGTATGTGCAAAAGAGTGCCTCTGTGGTTGCAACCTCTAAAACAAAGAGGTGATGTTTGCGGGTAGATTTTGGCCAGTCGTGAAGGTACCATATACCAGCGTGTAAGGGTTTTCAGGCCCGCTTCATTTAAGGATGTGTTCACAATACCTCTGAAGGAGCGGGCAAAGTTAGAATGCTACGTGTCTAATTCCCAGCTGAAGTCAAGGTCCTGCTCCCAGCTCATCATATATGCTGCTTTCTCTGTGGGTTCCGCTAGGGATGAATAAATGAGAGAGATACCCCCTCTTGTGTCTAAGGCTGAAGAGCACCATTGTTCATAGGGCGTTACTGATAGGTGATTCTCACCACTCTTCCATATCCGGTTCAAAAAATGTGATAATTGGAGAAACCTGAATTTTTCATTTGAGGGCATTTCAAGTTTAGTAGTACAATATGTTAAAGTGAGGGGACCATTAGCATTAAAGAATTGTCCAATCCTGTATAGGCCTTTATCTAGCCACCATTTGAAGGATCGGATGTCTAAGCCAGGGGGAAAGCTGGGGTTCCTGAAGATATGTGCAAGTGGGTGCCAAGTAGAAATGAGGGGTGTTAGTTTATGGAGGGTGTCACATAACCTCATGGAGTGGGACAATGTGGGAGCTAGTATAGGGGGGCGTTTTGGGGGGATGTTCCAAAGTAGATAATCTAAGGTGAAATTAGGGACCGCCTCTCGTTCCATGTTCACCCAATCTGGTTTGAATCCTTTCATGTAAATTGTGGAAAATTGACTTAACTGCGCTGCCTGATAGTACCACCATAGGTTAGGTACCCCTAGGCCTCCCTTCTTTCTGGGTCTAAATAGAACCTCTTTAGAGAACCTGTGGCCTTTTTTTGTCCCAAATAAAGCGAATGATAGCAGATTGTAAGCGTTGAACGTGCGATTTGGGGACTGGAATGGGTAGGGAGCGAAAGAGATATAAAATCCTGGGTAGAAGCGTCATTTTGACCGCGTTCACTTTGCCTAGCCAGGAGAGATTATAAAGCGACCACTGGGTCAGATCATCCGTGAGCTTTTTAAACATAGGGAGAAAATTATGTTTAAACATTAAATCAATACTGGACGTGAGGTTGATGCCGAGATAAGGGATGGAGGTTGAGTTCCACGAAAATGGAAGTTTATTTCTTAAATTATTAACAATGTCCTGAGGGACGGATACGTTGAGGGCGACTGATTTGGAGACATTGACTTTAAGTCCGGAAGCTAGTTCAAAGTTGTGTAAAAGTTGAATTATGTTGGGGGTGGAAATTAAGGGGGATGTTATGAACAAGAGGACATCATCCGCAAATAAAGCGCATTTGTGGATAGATTGTCCACAACGGACTCCATGAATGTCCGGATGATGTCTTATCGCGATGGCTAAGGATTCGATAGCCATCGCGAAGAGAAGGGGGGATAGGGGACATCCCTGCCTCGTTCCCTTCTGTATGGAGAATTTATCTGAGAGGTGTCCCTGTATTCTAACCTGTGCTTTAGGTTGGTGATATAGAGCTTCCAAGACATTAATGAAGTTTGGGCCAAAACCCCATTTACGTAAAATCGTGAAGAGGTAGGGCCAAGCCACCGTGTCAAATGCTTTTTGGAGATCAATGGAGAGGAGGAGGCCCTCCTGAGGGGGGCCCCCATCCCACCCAGATTTCATGAGGAAATTGCATTTATTGCTCTACGTATCTGGTCCGGGCCCTGTCTCCCTGGTATAAACCCCACTTGGTCCTTATGTATGTAAGAACCTATAAAAGAAGCGAGTCTGTTTGATAATATTTTCGTCATGATTTTAAGGTCATTATTAATTAATGAAATAGGTCTGTAATTGCTCACTTCACTGGGGTCTTTACCCGGTTTAGGGATGACCGAGATGAGGGCCAAATTGGCGTCAGGATCCAAGGGGGAGGATTTGCTTAAGGAGTTGAAGAGACGAACCAGATACGGAGAGAGAGTATCTATAAAAGTTTTTTAGTAGAAATTTGAAAACCCGGGGCGTGGCCAGGCAGCGCATGTAGCAGGACGCACTTCTCCTCTGCTCCGCCGAGAATCCTGTAATTAATCCTGCGGATTAACCATCCGACCCGATAACATCCCCGATCGGAACCGCACACTACTGGTGACTAGTCCGGTCCATATTGCCGTTCGATCCACGGCTGATTAACATGCCAAAACGGGGCAAAGAAGGCGCCGGCCCGCCTGTGACTCAGGCCCAAGATGGTGCTCTGCCACAGAGATCACAGAAGGAGAAATACAAGGAGGCCGCTCAGAGACTCCTGTTTGGCAACAAAACTTCCAAAGAGCCATCCTCACCCGCATCCGACCTCAGTGAAGAGGAGGGAGGCCAGCTGGAGTTAGACAACACTATCCCACTGGAGGATGGCACTGGATCCCCTGCAGATTGGGCCACAGTGAGTACAGCACCACACACATGTCAGGACACCCAGACACTGAGCATGCCAGTGGATAATACTGAACCCACTCTCAGAGACATACTCTCAGCAGTGACTATATGTAACAAATCCGTATCACATCTGATGGATGAAGTTAAAGGAGTCAAAGCTGAGATATCCTATGTGAGACAGGACATGCGGAAACTGAGAGAACGCACAGCTGCAATAGAGAGCAGGGTCAGTGTGATGGAAGACGATCTTGTACCCATGCAGAGGGACTTAAAGTATAATTGTCACTTAGTAGACCAGCACGCAGCGCGTTTGGATGATTTAGAAAACCGCATTCGCCACAATAATGTACGCGCACTGGGATTCCCAGAAAGAATAGAGGGTAAAGACCCGGTCACCTTCATTGAGCAATGGCTTCTCAACACATTTGGAAAGGAGGCTTTCTCTCCACTATTTGCGGTTGAGAGAACGCACAGAGTGCCATCTCGCCCACTACCACCTGGTAATCATCCCCGCACCTTTCTCTTTAAACTTCTCAACTACAAAGATAGAGATGCCATCCTTGCCAAGGCCAGAACCATGGGAGGCAAACTAGCTATTGAAAACTCCAAGATATCCCTATTCCCGGATTTCTCGGCTGAACTCCAGAAACAGCGAGCAAAGTTCATGGATGTCAAATGAAGATTGAGAGATCTAAACCTACCCTATGCCATGTTGTATCCTGCCCGCCTACGGGTAGTCGCACTCGGAGAAACCCGCTTTTTTGACCGGCCGGATATGGCGGCTCAGTGGCTGGATAGAGAAGACAGAGCCCTTAAAACTGCTAGACCGCAAAGAGATGTTCCCCCCTAAGTGATGTGCCTTGTGGTGGTGTTGGACTGATGGGATCCAGCCTCCCCCCCCTTTTTATCTTTCCCCCCCCCCCCCTTTTTTTTGGGGAGGGCGCCTGAACCGGATGCGGGCCTCAAGACCCGAGTTTGCAGATAAATGTGGACAGTCCCTGTACCCATATCCGTTGCTTAGGCGGATGAGGAGTCCTGTTTATTTCAACCTTCCCTTCTTGCTTTTTTCCCCCTTCCCCTCATTCTTCTTCATTTTTCATCCACCCCACCTCCCCCCCCCTTTTTTTTTTTTGATTACAAGCAAGGAAGGATTACGTGCCTGCCGCTTCTGTAAAACCCCTGCAAGAACTGACCTGCTGGTTAACCGGGAGTTTTCAAGGCTTTTACCCCCCCACACCTGTTGTGTGGAGGAAAAGTTAACAATGCAACTGTTACAGATGGGTGAACTACCACCCTTTAGAGTTATGCCATACAGAGCAATATATCTTAAGTTAGAAATTTATTTTTCTCTGTGCTTATACCCTAACATATTGGAATATAATTATTTTGTTTTGTTTTGTATTCTGATTCCATGTCTACGGATGCCTAACTGTCTCCAGAAGAGGGAAATTAAGTTTGATATGGTCTTTCTTTTATGTCATTGGTATCATACTGATATACAACTTGTGGGTGCTACTAAGGGTTATATTAGACTGACTAATGTCTCTAAAGTGAAATGGGGATGGCTAAGCTGACAGTCGTGACATGGAATGTCAGAGGGCTGGGTAATCCAATCAAACGGATGGCGGTCCTCAGGCATCTCAAGTCGTTGGGTGCGGGGGTGGTCTGCCTGTAGGAGACTCACTTCTCGGCGGACCCTACCCCCAGCCTCAACCCACGATTATATGTGGCCCAGTTTCATGCAACCCACTCCACCTATTCTAGAGGAACAAGTATCTTGATCAGGAGGGATGTTCAATTCAACTGTATACAAAAACGCATAGACACAGATGGCAGATATATATTTCTTCTATGCACAATCTCAAACCTAAAATGTATTCTTGCTAGTATTTACATTCCCCCACCATATACCTCCGAGATTGTTAAACACCTGGCAAATTTCATGGCCCAATACCCAGAAGTACCCTTGTTGGCAATGGGAGATTATAATATTTTTTTAAACATTATTAAGGATAAATTACCTATACTTATTGCTAACACATGTCAGATACAAGGCAAAACTCCTTTTGCTAAAATGCTTGAAGAAATAGGATTGATAGATGTGTGGAGGTGCAAACATCCTGAGGACAAAAAATACTCCTGCTACTCGGCCTCCCATGCCGGATTGTCTAGAATAGATTTGGGTTTGGGAAATTATAAGATGCTACAACTGGTTTTGGAATCAGGATATGCAGATAGGAATATCTCTGATCATTCTGCCTTCTGGGTGACCATTTCACTGCCAAATAAGATCAGGCGCCCAGTCTGGAAGCTTAATCCCTTCTGGCTTTCGCTGTTTGCTGAACCTGACCCTATACATACAGCAATCAGGCTGTTTATACAGGATAATATTGGCACTGCTAAGCTGGGGGTGGTCTGGGATGCAGCGAAGGCCTTTTTGAGAGGGCAGCTTATTAAAACAATCTCACAGATTAAGACTGACACCAAAGCCTGGGAATTGCTGGTACGGAATATGGTCACCGAGACTGAAAACACTTACACTAATGACCCCACGGAAGATACCAAAAGAGCATGGTTAAGCGCGCAGACAATGTCGGGCCAACTAGCACTGCAGCTAGCGGAAAATAAACATTTTTTTCTGCAACAATCACACTTTGAGGAGGGGGAGACAACTGGACATATGCTTGCAGTAATGGCAAGGTCTCAGCAATCATCCTTTCTTATTCCCGCCATTAGTGATGAACAGGGGTCTTTGAAAACCTCTACCTCTGATATCCTGACAGTCTTTAGTGATTTTTATGCCAATCTCTACTCCTCAAGGGTGACGCCCACTGACAGTGCAATAGAAGATTTTCTAGGAAGTTGTGAGCTCCCCAATCTCCCGATAGAAGATAGGACCATGCTTAATGCCCCTTTAACGCCAGAAGAACTAGATCTTGCCCTATCCCAAACCAAAAATAACAAATCACCAGGCATGGACGGTCTCCCGTCAGAGGTATATAAACGTTATGCTGACTCTATGCTCCCCACATTATTAAAAGTTTATAATGAGGCACTAGAAGAAGGTTCCCTACCAAACTCGATGAACGAGGCAATCATTGTTGTCCTCCTAAAACCGGGTAAAGATGCGAACTCCCCTGGCTCTTATAGGCCCATATCATTGCTCACGTCCGATATTAAGTTGCTGGCTTGGATGTTAGCAAACAGGTTAGCCAAGGTAATCCACAAAATAGTACACAGAGACCAATCTGGGTTCATACCCACGAGATCCACGGCCCAAAATATAAGGCGGCTATTTCTGAATTTACAACTCCCAGTGGACAACCCAGGCAATAGGGCAATTTTTTCACTAGATGCAGCTAAGGCCTTCGACAGTGTTGAGTGGCCTTATCTGTGGAAGACATTATGGAGCATGGGACTAGGGGATACCTTTATCCGCTGGATACAGCTTCTGTATGCCACACCCACCGCCAGGATCCAAATTAATGGGGAGCTTTCAGAACCCTTTCCTCTATTTAGGGGCACTAGGCAGGGGTGCCCACTGTCGCCCCTGCTGTTTGCCCTGGCCTTAGAGCCCTTGGGGGCCAAAATTAGAGGGGACTCAAGAATAGTGGGTTTTCAGAGAGGAAGAAATAAAGATGTGGTATCCATGTATGCAGACGATACCCTGCTGTACTTAGGAGACACAAAAGATACATTACAAACGGTCATGTCCCTCATAAAGGATTTTGGGGAACTATCAGGCTTCTCCATCAATTGGGACAAGTCGGTGCTGATGCCACTTGACCCCCTGAATACTCCACTGCCCCTGGGTGCAGAAATGATACAACAGGTGAGCTCATTTCGCTACCTAGGGATTCAGGTGACATCGAACCTGGCCACCTATATTGATCAGAACCTGGCGCCCCTTTTGACTAAATTCCGGGAAAAAAGCAGAGCTTGGTGTAAATTACCCTTGTCAGTGGCTGGGAGAGTTAACCTTATTAAAATGGTTTGGGCGCCACAACTACTATATATTTTTAATAATTCCCCAGTGTGGATACCTAAGAGATGGTTCGATAGGATAGAAACCCAATTTAGGGAGCTTATTTGGAAGAAAAAGGTAGCAAGGATAAAATTATCCACATTACAATATGGCAAGGAGGAGGGGGGACTTGCTGTTCCTCATCCCAGAATGTACTACTTGGCATCCCAACTGCAACAGCTGGGAGGATAGGGCCTATTGGATCCCACAGACCCGATTCGGATGCTTACATTAGGGGACGAAAATGATTATCCAGCACTGGCAAGCTTGGAGGCGGGGTTCTTACATTTGGACCCTGAGGCCCCTATGGTTAAATTGTTGATCACGCTATGGTCTTTTGTAAAAAAATTACTGAGCGTTACAGGTTTTTTGTCCTGCACACCTCTTTGGAAAAACAGACAATTTAAGGAAATACAAAAATTAAAAGGTTTTAAGAACTGGGAGGATGCAGGTATCAAATTTATTTCACAACTATACCAAGATAATACCCTCAAATCATTCCAACAGATTCAAATAGAGTTTGAGATCCCACATAACAATTTTTATAAGTATCTCCAATTGCGACATGCTTTACAAACCCAGAGCAGAACTGTCAGGATCCACCACACAGAACATCCGATTGTTCAGGAAGTTTTCATGGAAGAAAATAAAAAGGGGATGATATCCCGCTGCTATAACACCCTTATTATGCGAATACAAGACTCCTCTAGACTACCATGTAGACAGCGCTGGGAGGAGGACATAGGGGCAATAGACGGAGATAGTTGGGATGTATGCCTGGTGAACGCCCCCTTGGTCTCTCTATCTGCATCTCAGAAAATCTCACACCTCTATTTACTTCACAGAGCATATAGAACTCCCCTTCAACTATATAAGTGGGGAATTAGAGATTCTCCCCTGTGCCCAAAATGTGAACGTGATCATGGAGACTTACTCCATATGATCTGGAAGTGCCCCAAATTATTTAGGTACTGGAAGGATGTACTAGACACAATAACAGAAATATTTATGATACCTCTTGAGAGAACCCCAGTAACGTGTATATTAGGAGGAATAGATGACGAGTCGATACCACCACCCACCCGCATAGCGCTCATCCGACTGTTATACATGCCAAGGAAATTAATTGCTCAGTGGTGGATCACTCCGCGAGTGCCCACCAAGAAGCAATGGATAGACAGTGTCAATAGGCTCTTAATAAAAGAAAAGATTGCTTACCAACATAGAAAAGTCCCACAAAAGTTTCTATCGATATGGCAAGCGTGGCTGGATGTTCCTGGTCTAGCCCCACACCAATTAATCAAAGATAGGTTACTTTTGGGCTGATGTAGACACGATTATACGGATAATAAAAGTATGTAAAAGAAAGGGATAGACAGGGCAATACGCTCCCTGTGAGGTATGAGGCAGAATATGCAATGTTGCAATGTATGGCAAGATTTAGCTTTGTTTTGTTATGGTTTTTCTCTTTTTATTTCTTTCCCTCTTTTTTTCTTTTTATTGATTAATGTTTTCTTTCTCCTCTCTATACTGGAGAATATTATATCGCACTAAATACAATGAATATAGACAAGGATAATAGAGCTATATTGTACTGAGATTGATCCCACTGATCCTACTGGAAGATTATTGTGTCTCCCCTTTTTACAGCTTAAAGATATTATATAACACAGAAGTTTTCCTATACAAGGGAGATACTATTCCAGTCAAAATCCGAGTATACCATCTGACATTCAGATACATACTCTCTACGAGGCATATTATACGCCAAATTTATTGTTAAAGGATAATAGTGCAATTGCCTTTACTTTTGTTAGAATGCAAATAGAACCTCCTGTTGGCAATCTTAAAATGTTGATAACTGTATTCATGACAGACTGCACTAAAACTCTAAAATGTGTATACATACAATATTTCAACATGTATGATGTATGATTTTGTTTCCTATGCAAAATAAAAACCCTTCTGATTTAAAAAAAAAAGAAATCTGAAAACCCGTCCGGGCCTGGGGCAGAATCTTTTCTGAGATCTTTAATGACTGCTCGGATCTCTGATTCTTGAAATGGGGATTCTAAAATGGAGCGATGAAATTCAGAGATTTTGGGCAGTGTAATTTTCTCGAGAAATGCGTCTATTTTCTGTTGATAGGTTGGGCAATCGTCGGAATAAAGGTTGGCATAAAATGATTGAAAAGTCGTTAGGATTTTACTTGGATTTTGGGTGAGTGAACCTGACTGAGATTTTATTTTGGGTAGGGCAAAGGATCTATGTTTTGGGGTTAGTTTGGCCGCTAACTGGGGGCCAAATTTGTTCGCGCGCAAATAGAAGCTACCACTAAGCCAATGAAGATGCTTATCCGCATTGGAGGTCAAGGCTGAGTTAAGGGACAGTCTTACAGCGTCAAGTTTAGAGAGAGTGATAGGATTGGGATTTTGTTTATGGGAATTACTGAGAACCTTGAACTCTTTCTCTAGTTTTAGGATATCTGCTTGCCGTTCTTGCTTTAATTTGGCAGAGAATTGTATCAGTTTCCCTCTAATTACCGCTTTGTGGGCATTCCAGAGAGTACTAGGGGAGATTTCTTCAGTGTCATTAATCAAGAAATATTCTTTAATATCCTTCTCCAATAAGGTGCAATGGACCGGGTTAGATAAAATTTTTTCATTTAGGCGCCAAAGACGAGAGCCAGAGGCAGATAACGAATTGGATAATTTTAGGGTTACTAGGGAGTGATCAGACCATGGAACGTCTTGGATAGAGGCATGATTAGCAGAGTGTATATCAGAGTTTGACATGAAAACATGGTCAATTCTAGCATAGGTCTTATGGGGAGCTGAGTAGTGTGTATAGTCCTTCGTCGTTGGATTGAGTTCCCTCCATGTATCAATAAGACCTAATGAGTGAAGCAGTCTAGCAATCCGGAGGCTCTGTTTGGGGTTTTTTTTAAAGTGGGGGATCCCTAGGTTCGATTTATCGAGGATCTGATCAAACGTGATGTTGGAATCCCCACCCATAATCACCCTTCCTTCAAAGTGGGGAGAGAGTGTGGCAAGTAAGGAGGAGAAGAACTTAGCTTGGCCTTTGTTGGGCGCATAATAGGATATAATGGTGTAGAGATTACCTTCAATGGTACCTTTGACTAAAATATATCTCCCCTCATTATCTTTGATGGTCTTAGTGTGTGAAAATGGGGTCTGTTTAGAGAATAGGACGGCTACCCCCCTTTTTTTCTCGCCAGCGATTGCAAGGAAGAAAGTGGGGTATTTATTGTGTAGAAAAGTGGGGGAGTAATTTGGAGGAAAACGAGTTTCCTGAAGAAGAACTATATCTAGTCCTCTGGAGTTGTAACTTTGAAAGGCTTTACGCCTTTTGATGGGGGAGTTGAGCCCTTGGGTGTTGTGAGAGGCAATCTTGAGAGCCTTCTGAAGAGGAGGGGATTCAGCCATAGCCACAGGAGGGGTAAAACTGGTGCATTTGGTGTGAACCTACCTGGTTCCTAGTTGAAGCGATTTTGAGTCTGGGAGGGGGACCTCGAAGCTGCAGCGGAGGATTCCGGATAATGATGGTCTCCCGTGCACAATCCTGAAATAAATGGAAGGAGAAAGAGAAAGAAGAGGAAAAGAGGGGGGTGATAAGAATAAAAGGAAAAAAGGAAAAAATAATTAATATGAGCAAATTACAAAATTCAAGAAAGATCAGGCTTAATGCCTAGTAAACCAAGGAACTGGACTAATAAGTTCAGTTCGAATCCAAGACCCGAAAAAAAAAAAGCGGGGGGTCTCAGAAAAACAAAAACAACCTCAGCCGAGGTTGTATGTCTGATGTAACCAGAAGGGAAACCCCCTTGGTCACAACAGAAGGAGTGGCAATACTAGCCCAGCCGAGCCACCGGGTCCCCAATACCAGGGGTAATATAGAACCTCAAAAATATGGAGAATGAATTCTCTTACATGTATACTAAAATAAAAGAAAACATATATAGAACCTTGAACATACCCTCTAAGAGGAACAGGCATACCTCACTATATTGCAGAAAAATACCTGGACAAGGCATGCATTAAGTTTCAGCCTACGAGTAATCGGGGAGGGGGAGGAAAGGCAGGGAAAGGGAAATGGAGGGGGAGGGGGGGGAGTGATGGTGGGCTGGGATATGAATTTATGCCCTGGGGTTGCTAGAACCCAATGGAACAGCTAGGACAGTCCATCAAAAAGACTTGGGAGGATTTCCAAAAAAAAAAATTAAAAAATGTCAGAGAATGCGGGGTTGACTTCTTCCATCTTCTCAGTGAAGAGCTAAGTGAGGAGAGTTCGGAGAAGTATTGCTGATCTCATGGATAAGTAAGGAGATTCAAATGGGGTGTACAAAATGTACCCAGTTGCCCCTCAATCAAGGGGAAGGTCCTGGAGGGAAAAAAATATCAGCACAGCCCTTAAAGGGTCAAACGGAGATGGGATCATCTGGGTGGGATGGAGTCACGGTGGCGCTTCGGTTGCTGTTTGTTCCAGATAGGAGTGATGGGGCTGCACAGCGGAGGCCTCTTAGAGGAGCTTGGCTTGGACGGAGGTTCCTGGGGGGAAGCTTCTTGAGTGATGAATCCTAGTCTCAGGAATAGATGTTCACCCTCTTGGAAAGAAGAAAAGCCATATGATCTTTCTTTGTGTTGAAACAGAAGGCGAAAAGGGAAGGACCAACGGTACTTAATTGATCTTTGCGAGAGGATTTCAAGAAGGGGTTTTGAGGCTCTCCTCTTTAGAATTGTGGTCTTGGAAATGTCTGCAAAGACTTGGATCTTACTTCCTTGAAAGGATAAATTATCCAGGTTCCGGGACCTTTTCATAATTTCCTCTTTGGTCTCGTAATAGTGGGGTTTAACAACTATGTCCCTTGGGAGACCATCCTGTCTGGGTGGTTGCAGCGCTCTGTGGGCCCTGTCAATCTCTAATTTATGGTTAGAGATGTCTGGGATAAGTTCTTTCATGAAAAGCTTCACTGTGTCATGTACATTAGTTACAGCCTCAGGGATGCCTCTTATGCGGAATTTACATCTCCGATTACGATTTTCCAAATCGTCGATCTTCCCTAGTGCAATATCAAGTTGGTCCTGCAGCAATTGAATGCAGTCAGTGTTCTGATTGGTGCGTGCTGCTGTGTGGTCTACTGCTTGTTCAATCACATCAATGCGAGCCCCCAAGCTCTGTAAATCAGCCTTTATAGATGTAGTAATTTGCGTGGCATTCTGAGCCAGGCCTGCAGCTAGCATATCTGAAAAGCAGTTCAGTAGTTGAGCCATGTCAGTCTGGTGGGGAGAGTTGAGGAGGGCAGCCTGTTGTGTGGCTGAGGGTGGGGTGGTGGCATGCATTGTGGGGATATGCAGCATATCAGACAGGGCTCTGTTGAAGAGGGAATCTGTGCTGGTGGGGTATATGTTCTTAGGAGGACTAGTACTCACAGAGGGCTCCGGTGTAGTGGTGGCAGGCTGATCATCTGCAGGGATGTCTGCGATGGAGTCTCCCTCCTCTGTGTCTCTGTGAGGAGAGGCCGCGGTCGCCACCTTGGGAGAAGTGGAGGCGAGCAGGCCGTAGGTGAGTTGCCGACTAACCGCTGGTTTCTGAGCGCGGTTCTGCATCAATAATTGTGCCCCCTACCCTCCTCTGCTGTGGGGTGTCAAGTAAGAGAGGTTCCGCTAACGATATTTGCTTCTGGGGATCGCGGAAGGCTCGGCCGGGACGGAGCTCCCGTTAAGTGCGTCTTCCCGGAAGTCCCGCGCATGGGCACTCCCCCTAAATCGGTTTTCTATCCTGCTCAATCCAAAGGGCCTTATCTGGAAAGTTTCTATAGAGTAGTCTATGCCGACTTTCTTAAACTTTGCCAGTCTTCATCTCGTGTACCACCCCATATACACAATCTTTCCCCCTCAGAAATTCAGGCCTTAGATTCTTTAATCCACACGTCAGATGTCATTATCAAATCTGCGGACAAAGGGGGAGGTATAGTTTTGCTTAACAAAGCGGACTACATCAAAGAAGCCAATAGACTCCTTTCTGATAAGACTACATATCGGAAGCTCAAAAAAGACCCCACCATAGATTTTACTATTGAGGTTAACGTGATAGTCAAGTCAGCTCTTGAACGCGGAGTGATTAACAAAACTGAAGCCTCTTTTTTCACTAAAAGTTTCTATCAGAACCCATATTTTTATTACTTACCCAAAGTACATAAAAACCTTACCTCTCCTCCTGGCAGACCCATTGTGGCTGCCATGGACAGTGTCACTACTCAGTTCAGTCAGTATATTGACCAATTTCTTCAACCGATTGTCCAACAGTTACCTTCCTACATCAGAGACGGTACACACCTCCTAGAATTACTTACACCTTATAAGTGGGAGTCTTCCTACATATGGTTGTCATTAGACGTTACCTCACTCTATACCTCCATCCCCCATCAATTTGGCCTATTAGTTTTGGAATTCTACCTTGCACAAGATCCCTTTATGAACCCCAGACAGGCCGCATTTATCTTGGAGGCTACCAATTTCTGTTTGACTCACAATTATTTCAATTTCGATGGCCAATTCTACCTGCAAATACAAGGGACTGCCATGGGAGCCAACTTCGCTCCCTCATACGCCAACTTAGCTATGGGATATTGGGAAGAACATTACATCTCACATAACAATCCGTATTCATCCTACATTGTATTTTTTGGCCGATACATAGACGATTTAATTGTAATCTGGGATGGTCCTATTGATTCTATTACTTCATTTGTAGACCACTGCAACCACAATCCCTACGGTTTATCTTTCACACACGTCTCTGATCACAATTGCTTGGCCTTTTTGGACCTCGAATTGAGTCATGTAGATGAAAGTATCATTGCAAAGAATTACATCAAACCCACAGCTGGCAACTCTTTTTTACATTATAAGAGTTGCCGCTACCCAAAATGGATCAATAACATACCCAGAGGCCAGTTTTGCCACCTTAGACAAAATTGTACTCGAGATACTGACTATGACACCCAGAGTCTCCTACTAAAAAAGAAGTTTGCTGATAAAGAATATCCCCAAGAGTTAGTGGACCAAGCTTGTAATTACTATTCAAAAGGAAAACCCACCAAAAAAGCAAGGGAAGTCACATCAGACCACTCGATGAGATTTTTGACTACTTTTAATTTTCAATATAAAAAAATGGAAAATATTTTGCAAAAATATTGGAACATACTTCAACAAGACCCCCTCCTCAAAACTATTCTCCCAAACATACCTAGGATTACTTACCGGAAGGCCCCTTCTTTGAAATATAAAATTGCTCCGAGTAAATTTCCGTCAGATCATATCATTACTAACCCCACCCAGGTTATACCCCTAGTGGGCATGTTTCAGTGTAAAAAGATTTGTTGTAAAACTTGCTCATTTGTCCAGCATGGTAAAAAATCTTTTGTTTCTAAAGGTAAAACATACTTATTGGATCAATTTTACAACTGCTCATCTGAGTTTGTTGTATATGGCTTAAAGTGCCCTTGTGGGTTGATCTATGTTGGACGCACCATCTGCCCTCTGAGGCAACGGTTTGGACAACATAGACGACTCATTGAGGGTGGCAAAGACCTACATAGTGTTCCTCGTCACTTTGCTGAACATCACAAAAAATCCACCGTTGGTCTCGAAGTGTGGGTTATCGAGCAAATCTCTAAATCTATGAGTCAAGCTGAATGTTTTAAAAAACTGTGTGCGAGAGAGACGTTTTGGATATATTGCCTTGACGTCCCCTCGCCCGGTGGCCTCAATGAAGGTATAGAAATAGCCACAGTACTATAGTCTTTCTTGCCTTACATTTCCTTTACTGATTACTCTGATACTGTATTTTGGATATGTTTTATGTCTATATTTATAGGTATATATATTTCTGTCATTTTATCACAGGTTTTATCTTCTCACCTGTTTTATATAATATATTTTTTTGGGGGTGGCGGGTTTGTTCCAGTAAGTATTGGTAACCCAGGAGGTGAAGTGATGCCTCTTGTGTATGGGTGTGTATGGGTGTGTATGTGCATACTTGTGTATATGCGTGTGTGTATGTGTATATACATGTATATGCTTGCCTCCCTTCAAACCCCCCCTCCTTCCAAAACTCCCCCTCCCTCCCCCCTTTTTCTTCTGTTCCCTTTGCCCCCCCCCCCTTTCCCTTCCTCTCCCCCCCCTTTCTCTTTCTCTTCTTTCCCTCCCTTTTTTCCCTCTCGCTATCAATCTCGCTATCCCTTAATTTCATATATTATATAACTCTTCCGTTACATGATTTTTTATAATTTTTTGTTTTTTCCACATTCTCCAATCATACATTCATTTATATCTATCCATTATATTTACATCCATTTATATCCATTTATTATATTTATACATGTATATTTATTTCTATAGTTTTTTATTTTCTAGCATACTTTTTTTTTTTTTCACTTTTTTTTTTTTTATTCCCTGACCATATATCTATTTTTATTATTTACATATTTATTCATATTATTTACAATATTCATATATTTATATCTACTTTTAGCTTGTCATTCTTTCATCATCATTTTTTATTTATTCATTTTTCAAAAAATATTTTCTCCATTATTCTTTACCATTTTTAAATTATACACACAGTTTTTTGTCCCATTTTCTGCCCCATTTCCTGTTTTCTGCCCCATTTCCTGTTTTCTGCCCCATTTCCTGTTTTCACAGTTTTCTGTCCCATTTTCTGCCACATTTCCTGTTTTCTGCCCCATTTCTTGTCTTCTGCCCCATTTCCTGTTTTCTGCCCCATTTCCTGTTTTCTGCCCCATTTCCTGTCTTCCTTAGTTCCTCCCCTTCCCCTCTTCATTAGCCTGTGTCTCCATTCATGTTTTTGGTTCCGCCCCTCGGTCCACCTATATTAAACCCCTCCATGTATTGTGTATCCATGCTTGAAAAAGGAATGCGGCTATTCCATCCATCTATAGCTAGCAATTTCAGAAACGCGTCGCATGTTGATGACGTCACGGCTCGGCGCCGGCCTGTGTCTGCTTTCCAAGCCTCGTTTTCATCTCACATACACGGCCGTGTCTCTTCCCTCACCACACAGGGACAGTATGATCACTGGAGATACAGCGCAGCCCTGCCATCCAGCCAGACGTCTCTCTCCTCCTTTCCACAGATATTCATGCTATTATTGGACTGATTCCTTCCTTTTCCACTGGACTACAGATACCATCCTCCAGGGACATTGCATTTCACCTATGTGTGTATATGCTCAGTCATCTGTACCCCTGCTTGCCTGGATTGGATTGTGCTCCAGCTACACTGATACAGCTTCTACCTGCAGCCCTGTGTTTTTCAGCCTTCCAGCCTTCACTACGCTCCTGTACATGCCTTCTCCTACTTTCATGTGAGTGGATATTTTATTTAAAATAAAGTGTTTATGATAATTTCTCAGAGGCGCCCCTATTCCTTGTCTTTTTTTGATCCTATTAGTACCACAGTCAGGCAGCTAGACTATTTACAGTTAGTGCTGTGCGTCCTGCTCGCAGTGTTCAGCTAGATCCGTTCCTGTTATCTTCTTACTGACAGGCAGGCTTGTCTTGTTACAGTATATACAGCCACCTGAAGAAAATTGCTGGTATTCTTTTGATCCTATTAGTACCACAGTCAGGCAGCTAGACTATTTACAGTTAGTGCAGTGCATCCTGCTCACAGTGTTCAGCTAAAACTACAAGTTAGTGGGGTGCGTCCTGCTCACAGTGTTCAGCTAAACCTACAAGTTTGTGCGGTGCGTCCACCTCACAGTGTTCAGCTAAACCTACAAGTTTGTGTGGTGCATCCTGCTCACAGTGTTCAGCTAAAACTACAAGTTAATGCGGTGCGTCCACTTCACAGTGTTCAGCTAAAGCTAGAAGTTAGTGTAGTGAGACCTCTGCACAGTGTTCAGCTAAAGCTACAAGTTAGTGCAGTGTGTCCTGCTCACAGTGTTCAGCTAGATCCATTCCTGTTATCTTCTTACTGAAAGGCAGGCTTGTCTTGTTACAGTATTTACAGCTACCTGAAGAAAATTGCTGGTGTTCTTTTGATCATATTAGTACCACAGTCAGGCAGCTAGACTATTTACAGTAAGTGCAGTGCGTCCTAATCACAGTGTTCAGCTAAAACTACAAGTTAGTGTGGTGCGTCCTGCTCACAGTGTTCAGCTAAACCTACAAGTTAGTGTGGTGCGTCCACCTGACAGTGTTCAGCTAAACCTACATTTAGTGGGGTGCGTCCTGCTCACAGTGTTCAGCTAAACCTACAAGTTAGTGCGGTGCGTCCACCTCACAGTGTTCAGCTAAACCTACAAGTTAGTGCGGTGCGTCCTGCTCACAGTGTTCAGCTAAAACTACAAGTTAGTGCGGTGCATCCACCTCACAGTGTTCAGCTAAACCTAGAAGTTAGTGCGGTGCGTCCTTCTCACAGTGTTCAGCTAAAACTACAAGTTAGTGCTGTGCGTCCTGCTCACAGTGTTCAGCTAGATCCGTTCCTGTTATCTTCTTACTGACAGGCAGGCTTGTCTTGTTACAGTATTTACAGCTACCTGAAGAAAATTGCTGGTGTTCTTTTGATCCTATTAGTACCACAGTCAGGCAGCTAAACTATTTACAATTAGTGCAGTGCGTCCTGCTCACAGTGTTCAGCTAAAACTACAAGTTAGTGGGGTGCGTCCTGCTCACAGTGTTCAGCTAAACCTACAAGTTAGTGGGGTGCGTCCTGCTCACAGTGTTCAGCTAAACCTACAAGTTAGTGTGGTGCGCCCACCTCACAGTGTTCAGCTAAACCTGCAAGTTAGTGCGGTGCGTCCAGCTTACGGTGTTCAGCTAAACCTACAAGCTAGTGTGGTGCGTCCACCTCACAGTGTTCAGCTAAACCTACAAGTTAGTGCGGTGCGTCCTGCTCACAGTGTTCAGCTAAAACTACAAGTTAGTGCGGTGCGTCCACCTCACAGTGTTCAGCTAAACCTAGAAGTTAGTGCGGTGCGTCCTGCTCACAGTGTTCAGCTAAAACTACAAGTTAGTGCTGTGCGTCCTGCTCACAGTGTTCAGCTAGATCCGTTCCTGTTATCTTCTTACTGACAGGCAGGCTTATCTTGTTACAGTATTTACAGCTACCTGAAGCAAAATTGCTGGTGTTCTTTTGATCCTATTAGTACCATAGTCAGGCAGCTAGACTATTTACAGTTAGTGCAGTGCATCCTGCTCAAAGTGTTCAGCTAAAACTACAAGTTAGTGGGGTGCGTCCTGCTCATAGTGTTCAGCTAAACCTAAAAGCTAGTGCAGTGCATCCACCTCACAGTGTTCAGCTAAATCTACAAGTTAGTGTGGTGCGTCCTGCTCACAGTGTTCAGCTAGATCCATTCCTGTTATCTTCTTACTGACAGGCAGGCTTGTCTTGTTACAGTATTTACAGCTACCTGAAAAAAATTGCTGGTGTTCTTTTGACCCTATTAGTACCACAGTCAGGCAGCTAGACTATTTACAGTTAGTGCAGTGCGTCCTGCTCACAGTGTTCAGCTAAACCTACAAGTTAGTGTAGTGAGACCTCTGCACGGTGTTCATCTAAAGCTACAAGTTAGTGCAGTGCATCCTGCTCACAGTGTTCAGCTAGATCCGTTCCTGTTATCTTCTTACTGACAGGCAGGCTTGTCTTGTTACAGTATTTACAGCTACCTGAAGAAAATTGCTGGTGTTCTTTTGATCCTATTAGTACCACAGTCAGGCAGCTAGACTATTTACAGTTAGTGCAGTGTGTCCTGCTCACAGTGTTCAGCTAAAACTACAAGTTAGTGCGGTGCGTCCTGCTCACAGTGTTCAGCTAAAACTACAAGTTAGTGCTGTGCGTCCTGCTCACAGTGTTCAGCTAGATCTGTTCCTGTTATCTTCTTACTGACAGGCAGGCTTGTCTTGTTACAGTATTTACAGCTACCTGAAGAAAATTGCTGGTGTTCTTTTGATCCTATTAGTACCACAGTCAGGCAGCTAGACTATTTACAGTTAGTGCAGTGCGTCCTGCTCACAGTGTTCAGCTAAAACTACAAGTTAGTGCTGTGCGTCCTGCTCACAGTGTTCAGCTAAAACTACAAGTTAGTGTGGTGCGTCCACCTCACAGTGTTCAGCTAAACCTACAAGTTATTTTTTTGCGAGCTCTGCACAGTGTTCACCTAAAGCTACCTGTAGAAGGTTGGTGGTGTTTTCCTGATCCTATCACTACCGCAGGCAGCTAAAAAAGCTACAAGTTAGTTTTTTGCGAGCTCTGCACAGTGTTCAGCTAAAGATACCTGTAGAAGGTTGGTGGTGTTCTCATACTACAGGCAGGCAGTTGATTTTGCTAGCTGCAGTATCAGTATATATATATATATATATATATATATATATATATATATATATATATATATATATCCCAGCTTAGTGCAGCTACAGGCCATTAGTCTGGAAGGCCAAGAAGGAGAGGCAGACAGTCACAAGCCAATAAGAGAGGGCAAGCAGGCTCTGTGTCTAGTGCTGGTCCTGGAGACGGTGCATCCTCATCAGTACATGGCCCTGGGACACGCTTGGCCTTTTTTTCGGCAGCTGGCCGTGTTGAGCCGCAACATGCGGAAGACTTGGTCGAGTGGATGACCAAGCCGTCCTCATCCTTCACATCCTCTCTCACCCATGCCCAGGGTACTTTGTCTGGCAAAGCAGCGGCCTCTTCCCTTGGCTCAATGTCATCAGTGACTCCTTCCCTAGCCCCACCATGTCCTCCTGAGGAGTCCCTCGAACTGTTTGACCACAGTGTTGTGTACATGCTCCAGGAGGATGCCCAGCGTTTGGAAGGCTCTGATGATGATACTGAGCTCAATGAAGGCAGTAACATGAGCACGGACAGAGGGGGAGCCCAAGAAGGACAACAGTCTGGCAGTCATGCTCCCCCTGCTGCAGCATACTGCCAGGTTTGCTCCAGTGATGAGGAGGGAGGGGATGATGAGGTCACTGACTCAATGTGGGTGCCTGATAGGAGAGAGGAGGAGGAGGAGAAGGCGGCACATCACCAACGAGGCAGGATGCCCTCCAGGGGCCAGCCTAAGGGCAGCACATTGACTGCATCACACCCCAAAGCTCCACATGTACAGGGCGCTGCAGTCTCTGCACGTTATTCAAAAAGTTCTTTGGTGTGGGCCTTTTTTGAGACGAGTGCATTAGATCGCACCGCTGCTATTTGCACCATATGTCTCAAGCGTATCTCGCGTGGCCAAAACATCTCCCGCTTGGGTACCACATGCTTGACCAGACATATGTTGACCTGCCATGCAGTTCGTTGGCAAGCGTATCTAAAAGAACCACACCAAAGAACAAAGAGGACCTCTCCTTGCTCCTCATCAGCTGAGATCTCCAACCCCACTATACCTTCAGTCCTCTCTGAGATCTGCACTGAGAGAAATGAAGGTGTAGAATTAGGTGTGTCACAGCCAAGTACTTGTGGGCAATCTGCTTTTGGTACACCAACGTCAGATTGTAACAGGCAAATTTCCCTGCCCCAGCTGCTGCACCGCCGAAAGAAGTTTGCTCCCAGCCATCCACATGCCCAGCGGTTGAATGCTAGCTTGGCAAAATTGCTAGCACTTCAACTGCTGCCCTTTCAGTTGGTAGACTCTGCCCCCTTCCTTCTCACGGAAGGCGATTCCGGCTCTCTACCGGCATGTGGAAGGCAATGTCCATGCCTCACTGGACAGGGCGGTCAGCAGTAAGGTGCATATTACCGCTGACTCATGGTCCAGCAGGCATGGACAGGGACGTTACCTAAGTTTCACGGCGCATTGGGTGACTCTGCTGGCAGCTGGGAAGGATCCAGGACAAGGTGCAGTAGTGTTGGAGGTTGTTCCGTCACCACGCCTCCAAAATGCTAATGATTGTGACACACCTCTCTCCTCCACCCCCTCCTCTTCTTCTTCCTCCATGGCCTCTTCCTGTGCTTTGTCCTCGGAACCAGCGGTGCTCCGTAGCCGTTCAAGGGGCTACGCAAGTACGCAGGCCAAAAGATGCCATGCGGTGCTTGAGCTGGTGTGCTTGGGGGACAGGAGCCACACTGGGGCAGAGGTTCTGTCAGCTCTGCAGGGGCAGGTTCAGAGGTGGTTGACGCCACACCAACTTAAGGCAGGAATGGTGGTTTGCGACAATGGCACCAACCTCCTCTCTGCCCTCCGACAGGGACAAATGACCCATGTGCCCTGTTTGACTCACGTCCTTAACTTGGTGGTGCAGCGGTTCTTGGGCAGGTACCCGGGCTTACAGGATGTCCTGAGGCAGGCCAGGAAAGTCTGTGTGCATTTCGGTCATATAATGCCAGTACTCGGGTGACAGACCTCCAAAAGCAGTTTAGACTGCCCAAGAACCGCCTAAGCTGTGACATGCCCACCAGGTGGATCTCAACATTGGCCATGCTGCAGCGGCTGCACACGCAGCAGAGGGCCATCAATGAGTACCTGTGCGACTATGACACCAGGACAGGGTCAGGGGAGCTTGGTTTCTTTTCCCCACGCCAGTGGGCCATGATCAGCCATGATCAGGGATGCATGCACTGTCCTGTCACCATTTGAGGAGGCCACGAGGATGGTGAGCAGTGACAGTGCATGCATCAGTAACACTGTCCCCCTTGTCCACCTGTTGGAGCACTGTCAGGGACTAACCCGCAGGAGAACTAACATCTATGGCCAGCAGAATCCTGTATCAATTAACACAAATTCTCCAGCACTAATACGAACACCTGCATGCCAAAGCACACACACCACGTGAGAGACTCCAGGCACCAAGCATACTATTTAAAGCATGTTGCAGCAGTCACCAACTGCTGCATGATCTTCAGCTTCCTGTGTATTCCTCAGTTCCTGTTCCTGTTGTCTTGGATTATCTGCTAAACTACCCGGCTTGTCTTGACCTATCTGATCTGTACTTACCCCGGCTTGACCCTTGGCTCCTTCCTGTTACTCCGCTCTGATCTGCTGCACCGTGTATGACCCCTGGCTTGTTTTATGGACTTTGCTACTGTTTGATCCGCTGCACCGTGTATGACCCCTGGCTTGTTCTATAGACTTTGCTACTGTTTGCTGTCCTGTGTATGAACCCCGGCCTGGCTCCTGACACTGCTCCTGGTACTTCCTGCTGTACGATCTCATCTGGTACTTCCGAGGTACCCCTGCCTAGCAAATGAAAAAACGGGAGCTATTCCTGCGCTACCAATTTGGAAAAAGATGTAGTAATCGTGTAGACTACTAACTGCAATTCAAGAGGTATATAAACCATCTACACCCGGACAGCTGCATGCACCAAAATCAGGGCCAAAACATAAGCCCGGAAAGAAAATTAGAAAGAGAAAGGGAGGGGTGCTGCGCTAACCAGAGGGTCTATACTCATTAGTTGTGGGATCAAAGGCCTCAGTATAATAGAATACATACACCTATAAAATCGCATGAGTTGGAGTATATAAAACGCATAGGTAAAGGTGGTATCTAGAAATTGGGGGGAGGGGTGGTTAGTGATAGAAGTATAAATAATATATATAAAATGGTCCAAACAAGTGATAAATATAAACAATAAAACATTGACTAATAATTCATTTAGTCCAGTAATGTCCAATATGTTAAAGTGCTGGTGCTCTCGTGCCTTAAGTAAACTGAAATAATGCAATGTGCTATAGACCAATAAATAAATAGAACAAAATTGCACAAGAAGAATATATCACATGAAAAATGAGAAAGGCATAATCGCCAAAATCTTCGTGTTGCTACAAGTGCAAAAATGAAAGTTCAGTGTGGGTAATCCAGTGGGTAGACAAAATACTTGCTAGTGTCCAAAAAATTATATCAAGTGTCCAAAACAAAAACAAAGTGCAACTCAGGGCAAATCTAATCAATGGTGCACAAAAAGAAAGTGCTCAAACTCAGCAATATATAACAGTGAGGTGATGCTATGCAGACAAAACACTCTGTGTCTTCTTCATGCAGCATGCGCTAGTGTAGGTAATGGCCCCTTACCTAGCGGTGCTAGGTCAACCGCATGTATGTTGTATAATCGCAAGGTCCTGGGTCTCTACTGCGTCCCTGTGTTCCCGCTTGCCGACTCTACAGGATCCTAATTGCTGGCTGGATGTATCTAGTTATGGTCCTGGAATAGTGCGGTTCCTAGCTTCTCCACATCTCATCTCAAGTATATAAAACATAGGACAAGGTACCCAGATAGTGAAGTATGTATTGTAAGGGTCACTTTATTCATATACACATATGGAAAGAGTACTCACATTGAGCAGTTAGTATCACAGCGTTGTATCCAACGAGCGGCAAGCTCGTAATGCATTCAGCAGAGAAGGAAACGAAACAAGCCTATTCCGTCCCTACGCGTGACGTCACCGATCACGTGACTTCTTCAGGGGATAAACGAAATAGGCTAAAGTAGGTCTTAAATAGTCTCTCCCATAGGAATAGATTAGCGGCCATTTTCTTGTAGCCGCACCGGCCATAACTCAAATTTTGATGTGCGCGGCCATGTTTTCGGTTTGATAAAGATTAAAATAGCTGTATTCGATGGGAGGGGAAACACACAAACAATCCGGTCCCCTCCCATCGAATACAGCTATTTTAATCTTTATCAAACCGAAAACATGTTATTTCCCTGCTGTCCAATGAACCCCAGTCCTGGGCTCATCAGTTACTAGAGCAAAAGGATCCCGCTATTAATTCAGTGAACTTGTTCTTTGAAGCTATGTCCAGATTATATGATGATCCACAATGTATGGCTACTGCTGAGGCCACCCTTCATGCCTTGCGGCAAGGGCAGCGCCCTGTAGAGGATTATATCGTGGACTTTCGCACCTGGGCTGCTGACACGGGATGGAATGAGGCCGCTCTCAGTTTCAAATTCTGGCTCGGCTTATCTGAACTTGTCAAAGATGAACTTGCACGAGTAGAGTCCCCAACCACTTTAGAAGGACTCACCCAGCTAGTCGTCCAAATTGATAGGCACCTGCGGGAGCGACGGTCTGAACGATGTGCCCGATCCTTCCGGCCTTCTTGGATGACGCCCACAGTTCTAGCTGTTCCTGTACCTGTCACTCCGTTCACGTCCAACAAAGGGCCTATGCAAATTGGCGCAGTTCGCTCTGCTCTGACCCCTAATGAGAAACTTCATCGCCGGCAAGCTAACCTATGTTTCTATTGCGGAGAACCCGGACACATCCGTCTCAACTGCCCAATAAGGCCCATTAGATCTCCTTTCTGCAACTCTACTAGCCTCCAAGTCCCGAAACCTTCTCCAACTCATCTTGTTCTCCATATCGCATTACAGTTGGCAAGAGGAGAGGTCAGACTTCCAGCAATAATCGACTCCGGGGCTTGCAGTTGCTTTTTGGACATTTCCCTGGCTAAAGACTTTCAGATTCCACTTCGGAGGAAGGAACATAAACTTAAAATTCACTTGGCTGACGGTTCAACACCGCAGTTTGGGCCTGTTACTCAAGAGACTTTGCCTATTCTCACCATGATTGACCCAGGCCATCAAGAATTTCTTTGTTTTGATGTTCTTTGTTCTCCTATGTTCCCTGTAATTTTGGGACTCCCTTGGCTACGGGCACACAACCCTCAGATAGACTGGAACACAGGGAATATCGCTTTCAAGTCAACTTATTGCCACCAGCATTGTATCATATCTGAACCTGTAGCACCTTCCAGTTGCCTTACCGTCCAGCCAGTTTCCAATTCTAGCCAAGACATCCCTCCAGTTTACCATGACTTTTTAGATGTCTTCGATAAGAAAAAAGCGGACACTTTGCCACCTCATCGTTCTTACGATTGTCAAATCGAGTTGCTGCCTGGTGCAGAGATCCCCTTTGGTCGAATATTTCCACTTTCAGAGACTGAGCTTGAGACTTTACATCAATATATTGACGAGAATTTAGAAAAAGGATTCATCCGCCCATCATCATCCCCAGCTGGTGCCGGAATATTCTTCGTGGAGAAGAAAGACCATTCCCTCAGGCCTTGTGTGGACTACAGGGAACTTAACAAAATCACGGTCAAAAATCGTTATCCTCTCCCCCTGGTTCCCGAGCTTTTTCAGAGATTCCGTTCTGCCCAAGTCTTTACTAAGTTGGACTTACGAGGTGCCTACAACCTTGTGCGCATCAGAAAGGGGGATAAGTGGAAGACCGCCTTCAGAACTCGTTTTGGGCATTTTGAATACCGTGTTATGCCTTTTGGACTATGTAATGCCCCAGCGACCTTTCAACATTTTGTAAGCAACATCTTTAGAGAATTCCTGGATCATTTCCTGATCGTATATTTGGATGACATCCTCATCTTCTCTGACAGTCTGGAGTTACATAGAACCCACGTCCGGAAGGTACTATCTACATTGAGAGAACACAAGGTCTATGCAAAAGCAGAAAAGTGTCAATTTGAACAGGAATCCATACAGTTCCTGGGCTTAATTATTTCTACATCGGGTATAGCTATGGACCCTCAGAAAGTATCTGCTATTCTGGAGTGGTCAGCCCCTACCAACAAGAAAGGTATCCAAAGATTTGTGGGGTTCGCTAATTTTTATCGGAGATTTGTTAAAAACTTTTCTGGTATTATTGCCCCCATTACCCAGCTCACTCGCCAGCATACCCATTTCCAGTGGTCCCAGGAAGCCCAAGAAGCTTTTGATAAACTAAAGGCTCTATTCACCTAGGACCCCATTCTACAACATCCAGATCCAGCCCTGCTCTATGTTTTGGAGGTCGATGCATCAGAAGTCGCCATAGGGGCTATCCTGTCACAACGCCAAGGCCCTAAAGCTTTACTATACCCTGTAGCCTTTTTCTCCCGAAAACTAAGCCAACCAGAAAGGAATTATGATGTGGGGGATCGGGAATTACTGGCAATAAAAGCTGCTCTCGAAGAATGGCGATACCTACTGGAAGGCGCAGCTCATCCCATCATGATATTCACCGACCATAAAAACCTTGAATATCTCAGATCTGCCAAACGACTAAGACCACGGCAGGCCAGATGGGCCTTGTTCTTTTCGAGGTTTAACTTTCACCTTACTTACCATCCGGGGTCCAAGAATGGGAAAGCGGATGCCCTCTCACGCATGTTTCCAGAAACTCCAGAGACTGTGGCCCCTAGTACCATCTTGTCCCCTCAGAATTTCCTTTTAGTTCAACCTGATATAAGATCAACCCTTGAACAAACCTCTGCTCAATGCCTCGAATCCGAAGGATCTGCATTCAGAAGGCAGGAAGGACTCCTGTGGCACGGGGACAAGATCTTCGTTCCCATGGGAGCCAGGCTTCAGGTCCTCAAGACCTTTCACGAACACCAACTTGCCGGCCATTTCGGGATTCATAAGACTACTGAGCTGATTCAGCGATCCTACTGGTGGCCTAACCTGAGGCAAGATTGTAAGGATTTCATAGGCTCCTGCACAACCTGTGCCAGAAGTAAGGGAAGCTGCACCCAAGCCTGGGGTTTGCTAAGACCACTACCTATCCCGGACCGCCCCTGGAAAATGTTGTCCATGGATTTTATTGTGGAGCTGCCCCCATCTGAAGGCTTTACCACTATCCTGGTGGTGGTCGACCGTTTGTCAAAGATGGCCCACTTCCTGCCTCTACTAGGCACACCTTCTGCCATTGATACAGCACATGTCTTTATTAAAGATTGCACGGCTTGCCAGACAGTATTGTATCCAACAGAGGAGTACAATTTACTTCAAGGTTCTGGAGGGCTCTCTGTAAAGCTTTGAACATTGAAATCTGTTTGTCTTCTGCCTATCACCCACAGAGTAATGGCCAGACGGAGAGGACGAATCAGACACTAGAGCAGTACCTCCTCTGTTTTTCTACCTTCTCTCAAGATAACTGGGTAACCTTGCTGCCATGTGCCGAATTCGCCTATAATAATTCGGTACACGCCTCCACCAATCAGTCTCCATTCTGGGCAAACTATGGATTCCACCCATCCTTCTTGCCTTATGTCACTCCAGAAGCAGCGGCACCTGCTGTACAGGACAGATTAACTTTCATTCAAGAAAATTTACAGGTTCTTCAAGAAAACATGAAAAAAGCACAGGAGGACTATAAAAAGCATTATGACAGGAAGAGGAAAGGTAATCCAGTTCTGAAAGTAGGGGACAAAGTTTGGCTCTCCGCATTGAATCTTGCGATTAAGAGAGAGATTAATCCTGTGGCTTTTGAATTGTCTCTGCCAAGCTCTTACAAGATTCACCCAGTCTTCCACGTCTCGCTGCTCAAGCCAATCAGTACTGGCCCCTTCTCTGAAAGAGAAGATCCTCCTCCACCTCCAATCACAGTGGGTGAAGAAACGGAGTTCGAGGTGGAAATCATCCTGGATTTTCGAAAGAGAGGTAGACAAATTCAATATTTAGTGAAGTGGAAGGGTTACCCATCAGAGGAGAGCTCTTGGGAACCCGCAAGTAATGTTCATGCCCCTAGACTGCTACGTGAATTCTTCAGAAGATATCCGGAGAAGCAAGCCCGCCTGGGCATCCGGAGGCTGCCCCTTGGGGGGGGGCACTGTCAGGGACTAACCCGCAGGAGAACTAACATCTATGGCCAGCAGAATCCTGTATCAATTAACACAAATTCTCCAGCACTAATACGAACACCTGTACGCCAAAGCACACACACCACGTGAGAGACTCCAGGCACCAAGCATACTATTTAAAGCATGTTGCAGCAGTCACCAACTGCTGCATGATCTTCAGCTTCCTGTGTATTCCTCAGTTCCTGTTCCTGTTGTCTTGGATTATCTGCTAAACGACCCGGCTTGTCTTGACCTATCTGATCTGTACTTACCCTGGCTTGACCCTTGGCTCGTTCCTGTTACTCCGCTCTGATCTGCTGCACCGTGTATAACCCCTGGCTTGTTTTATGGACCTTGCTACTGTTTGATCCGCTGCACCGTGTATGACCCCTGGCTTGTTCTATAGACTTTGCTACTGTTTGCTGTCCTGTGTATGAACCCCGGCCTGGCTCCTGACACTGCTCCTGGTACTTCCTGCTGTACGATCTCATCTGGTACTTCCGAGGTGTGGCAGACCTAGCCGGAAAAGAGGCTTTTGGAGGGGAAAGAATGCCAGCCTTCTGCAAACCGATTATGGTCCCTGGCATTTGGGGGGACGGTGCTCTTTGTGAGCTGTATGCCTGTGGACCCTGGAGGTGGCGTTACTTTAGATTCAGGTCCATGTCCCCCAAGACACACAGACTCTGGGGACCCTGGATATGCCATTGTGATGGGAGTCACTAATAGGGGCACAAGGTGAATGAGAACCCCACTATGATCTGTGCTAGTCAGAGACTCAATGCTGTATATGTGTGTATATATAATGTGTGCTGTCTCATTGTGTTGTGCACTGTTTGCTGTGCTAGTTTGGGGTGGGGCTGTATTCCAATGTTCTATTTTGTTTGTCTGCCTTGGATCACAGGATGTGTATTGCTGTGAGGAAAGAGGGAGGGGGGATTCCTCCAGCAGCCCCCCTGTTAAGACTGGTTACTGATGAGAAGTTAAGCACACCTGACCTGTGTGTCCATTGTTATTGGACAGTTTAACCCGCCCTGTTTTCCAAGGGTGAGGGGGAAATGTTTTGAAGTGGGATCTGTATAACATGTGTTTTTTGAATAAAGATTCATTCCTGCTTGGAACCTGAAGACAGAGCTGTGTCTCGTTTTTGGGGTGGATTATTTGTATGGGTTCCTTGTTTGCCTGATTGGAGTGTTCGGTAGCTGCCTTTGTGTTTGGGTTTGAAATGTCCTAAACGACTTTAACCCCTTTCATACTCGGGGTGTCGTTACACTGGTGGCAAGCAGCGGGATCATTCCCACAGCCCAGAAGGACAGCTACAACCGGAGACCGGCCAACAACCGTAAGAAGAGGGACATTATTGAAGAACTAGTCGAAATGGATAGAGCTAAAAGACCCAACATAACCGAAAGACCCAGCGTAACAGACAGGACACCCGAAGAGGCAAGTTTTGATCGGGCTGTTAAAATAAGACTGGCACATTATGACCCTAACCCTACAGCGGAGATCATAGACCGAGTTATAGCGGCTGTGGATGCAAATTGGCTACAGCAGCGGGAGTCGCAACAGCACCAAATGAAAAGAGAAAGGTACATTTTGCTGCTTTTAAAAATTTCATTGAAGCAGAAGGGGAGATTGATGGGTACCTTGCAGATTTTGAACGGCAATGTGCCCTACACCGGGTGCCCACAGAGGAATGGGTTACCATTTTGTCTGGGAAATTGTCCGGCCGGGCCAGTGAAGCGTTCAGGGCCATCCCAGACAAGGATATTATGAACTATGGGCTGTTAAAAGAAGCACTGTTGGGCAGGTATGCCGTCACACTGGAGGCATACCGGAGGCGGTTCCGAGAGACGAGCAAGCAAACTGGAGACTCATATACCGAGTGGGCATGCCGCCTACACCGCACGGCAACCCACTGGGTCGCTGGATGCCAAGCAGTATCTGGGGAAGAGGTGCTGCAGCTGTTCCTGCTGGAGCACTTCTTTGAAAAGCTGTCCCCAGAAGTCAGAGAGTGGGTCCGGGACCGAAAACCTTGCACCTTGTCTGAAGCAGCTCGCCTGGCGGACGAATACACAGATGCCCGCAAACTGGATAACCATGTGGTCAAGACAACAGCTCGGGTGGATTATCGATCAGCGGCACCCCCTCCAGCTGGTGCCTACAAACCACAGTTGTACCGCCCTACAGCACCACCTCCAGTGGCCACTTATTCTCGGCAGCCCAGGTTCAACTCCCAAGACTACTCACAACCCCTCAGGTGTTTCGGGTGTAAACAGCTAGGGCACAAAAAGCCAGACTGTCCGTTGAATCCAGCCAGGCAGTCCCACTCGTGGAGAAAGCCAGCAGGGAGGAATCCCCGCACATCCATGCCTGCGGCTCACTGCATTGAGGAGGAAGAACGTTGGGGCGTCCTGCATTAAGGCTGATCTAGTACAAGCAGCTAACCAGGACAACCGGCAGCAACACAGGCAGACCGTCTGGGTTAATGGAAAGGTAGCCAATGGCCTACGTGATACTGGTGCCACCATGACCCTACTACGGAAGAACCTCATCCCAGAGAGCCAACACACCGGGGACACTGTAGTCGTAAGGGTAGCAGGAGGCACCATTTTCCGGCTACCCGTTGCCCGTGTTCACCTGGATTGGGGGGTTGGTTCGGGACACGTGAATGTAGGGGTGATGAAGGATTTGCCAGCGGATGTACTACTGGGGAATGATTTGGCCCCCCTCATTTCTGCTTATGCCCCGATAGGCCCCGCTGAAGCCAACCGAGTGACTACCCGTGCCCAGATCCCCAACAGCATGATGGCGTGAGCCCAGTCACCCTGTCTTCTCTCCAGCAGCTGAAAAGACTACAGGGAGAAGGGCCAGTCCAGGCCTCTCCCCAGCGGCGGGCGTGTTCTCCGAGAGAGGCAGAGGTTGGCTGGGTAAGTAATTATCTGTTTGGAACAATTTGTTTGGGGTACGGTGTGGATACCAGCATTAGAGGACTGGAACTACTGACTAACTTCGGAGTCAACCCGTCTGGGGTCTCCTCCTGTGTTAGTCTCCTGCCGAAAGGGGAGAAATGTGACAGACCTAGCCGGAAAAGAGGCTTTTGGAGGGGACTGAATGCCAGCCTTCTGCAAACCGATTATGGTCCCTGGCATTTGGGGGGACGGTGCTCTTTGTGAGCTGTATGCCTGGGGACCCTGGAGGTGGCGTTACTTTAGATTCAGGTCCATGTCCCCCAAGACGCACAGACTCTGGGGACCCTGGATATGCCATTGTGATGGGAGTCACTAATAGGGGCACAAAGTGAATGAGAACCCCACTATGATCTGTGCTAGTCAGAGACTCAATGCTGTATATGTGTGTATATATAATGTGTGCTGTCTCATTGTGTTGTGCACTGTTTGCTGTGCTAGTTTGGGGTGGGGCTGTATTCCAATGTTCTATTGTGTTTGTCTGCCTTGGATCACAGGATGTGTATTGCTGTGAGGAAAGAGGGAGGGGGGATTCCTCCTGCAGCCCCCCTGTTAAGACTGGTTACTGATAAGAAGTTAAGCACACCTGACCTGTGTGTCCATTGTTATTGGACAGTTTAACCCGCCCTGTTTTCCAAGGGTGGGGGGGAAATGTTTTGAAGTGGGATCTGTATAACATGTGTTTTTTGAATAAAGATTCATTCCTGCTTGGAACCTGAAGACAGAGCTGTGTCTCGTTTTTGGGGTGGATTATTTGTATGGGTTCCTTGTTTGCCTGATTGGAGTGTTCGGTAGCTGCCTTTGTGTTTGGGTTTGAAATGTCCTAAACGACTTTAACCCCTTTCATACTCGGGGTGTCGTTACACGAGGTACCCCTGCCTAGCAGTCTACCCTGCTCGTCAGCTG
The DNA here is from genome assembly GCA_037952925.1 of Lithobates clamitans. Taxonomy (NCBI): domain Eukaryota; kingdom Metazoa; phylum Chordata; class Amphibia; order Anura; family Ranidae; genus Lithobates; species Lithobates clamitans. The sequence continues at coordinate 4,274,359 of JBBGZY010000465.1, forward strand.
CCCACCAGTGGACTTCTCTGCTTCATCTCAGCTTGCCGCAGCCAGCAACCCCTGCCACTTTGAGTATAGCTCCCCCTGTACCACCTCCAGGGGGCGCTTTGCACTTAGTCGCAAGGGAAGCTCTCCCAGCACTTCAGCCTCCGATCAGGTACGTGATAAGCACACGCTGCGTAGAATAATGGACAGGGCACTTGAGGCAGAACAGAGGCAGGAAGAGGAGGCCTTCCTTAGCTCTCAAGGCCCCCTTTATCCAGACAGTGTTCCTGCGTGCCCGCCGATCACACAGGAAGAGGAGGAGGAGGAGGAGGAGGAGGAGGAAGATTGTGTGAGTATGGAGATGGAGCCTGGCACTCAGAATCAGCAGCAGTCTTTAAGGGATCAGTCCCAAGAAACACATGGACTTGTATGAGGCTGGGGGGAGGTGGCTGCGGACCATGTCGTCCTTAGTGACCCAGAGGACTCCGGACCGAATGCCTCAGCAAACCTACGCTGCATGGCCTCACTGATCCTGCAAAGCCTGCGGAAGGATCCTCGTATTCGTGGTATCAAGGAGAAGGACCAATACTGGCTGGCGACCCTCCTTGATCCACGTTACAAGGGTAAGGCTGCGGACCTTATCTTGCCATCGCAGAGGGAGCAGAGGATAAAACATCTTCGGGAGGCCTTGCAGAAAGGTCTGTGCAACGCGTTCCCAGAGACTGGGAGGTTACAAACTCCTGTTTCTGGACAACGTTCAGTACATTCAGTGCTGCTGGAGGCTTTGTAACCGATCACAGGGTGCGTCTGTCCACCGACTCGGTCGATCGACTGACCTTCATAAAAATGAATCAGTCTTGGATCACCACCAGCTACCAAGCACCTGATGCTGATGTAACCGAATAATTTTTTCTGAAATCTCAGATCCCTTCAAAGACTGCCTATGCTGATGCTGAGTGACTATCCCTGAGTAATTATCCTCTTCCTCTTCAATCATCACGCTGATAGCTTGTAAGAACATTTTTGGTTCTGGGTGCCAACACCAGTGCCTAAGGCACAATTTTTCAGCCCCTGTTTAACAGGGGCGTGTAATTACAATTTTTGATGCAATACTTTGCAGCAGGGCTCATTTCTGCATTACAACTTGAGTATCTGTGAGGGGTTGCAGTGTTGTGGCACCATTACCAGTGCCTAAGGCCCAATTTTTCAGCCCTTGTTTAACAGGGGCGTGTAATTACAATTTTTGATGCAATACTTTGCAGCAGGGCTCATTTCAGCATTCCAACTAGAGTATCTGTGAGGGGTTTCAGTGTTGTGGCACCAGCACCAGTGCCTAAGGCCCAATTTTTCTGCCCCTGTTTAACAGGGGCGTGTAATTACAATTTTTGATGCAATACTTTGCAGCAGGGCTCGTTCCTGTGTTCCAACTAGAGTGTCTGTGAGGGGTTGCAGTGTTGTGGCACCAGCACCATTGCCTAAGGCCTAATTTTTCAGCCCCTGTTCAACAGGGGCATGTAATTACAATTCTTGATCTAATATTTCACAGCAGGGCCCATTTCTGCACCCACCAAGAGCGAGTGAGGACTTACAGTGTTGTGGCACCACCACCAAAGGCCCAATTTTTCTGCCCCTGTTCAACAGGGGCATGTAATTACAATTCTTAATCTAACATTTCACAGCAGGGCCCTGTGAGGGCTTACAGTGTTGTGGCCACAACAACACCTAAGGCCCAAATTTCTGCTGAGTATATAGGGCAGGCCCCTACTTTCAAACATCTAACTTACAAACGACTCCTACTTGCAAACGGATGGAGACAACAGGAAGTGAGATGAAATCTACCCCTAGGAAGGGAAATTCTCTCCTGTAAGAGTTAATATGGGAAAAACATTTCTACTTTCCACTGATGCTTCCCGATCCTTGTTCCACAAAAAACCCCAAATTTTCAAAAAACATTTGTCATTGGGACAAAAAGTGAGGTGAAATCTTCTGAGGAGGAGGAAAGACAGCAAAACAAATGTCACAGGGGTGATAACCCTTCCCTATGTTTTCCAAAAAGCTTAAAAAAGATTTTTTGGCTGGAGCTAAACACGTTAAAAATGTACCCGTTCAAAATTACAAACAGATTCTACTTAACAACAAACCTACAGTCCCTGTCTTGTTTGCACCACCTGTATACTGCTGTTCAGAGTATATAGGGCCTGGTGGCCCCACACCTTTCCTTATTTTAATTTGGGTGCGAGGTTCCCCTTAATATCCATACAAGACCCAAAGGGCCTGGTAATGGACTGGGGGGTACCCATGCCGTTTGCCTCACTGATTTTCATCCATATTGCCAGGACCCGACATTACATTAAACCCGCAAGCAGTTTTAAATGAGAATTTTTCCTTTAAAAATGACATTTTGTGCAGGGACTATTCTAAACACGGGAAACACGCGCCACTTTACAGGCATACTATAGACACATCCCAGGTACGATATTTAAAGGAATATTTCACTTTTTTTTCTTACTTTAAGCATCATTAAAATCACTGCTCCCGAAAAAACGGCCGTTTTTAAAAGTTTTGTTTGCATTGATACATGTCCCCTGGGGTAGGACCCGGGTCCCCAAACCCTTTTTAGGACAATACCATGCAAATTAGCCTTTAAAATGAGCACCTTTGATTTCAAACGTTCGAGTCCCATAGACGTCAATGGGGTTCTAACGTTCGTGCGAATTTTCGGTCCGTTCGCAGGTTCTGGTGCGAACCGAACCGAACCGGGGGGTGTTCGGCTCATCCCTACTGGAGACTACTACACCCAGTGGACAGGGACTAGTTACTTCTCGGCCACACACAATGTTTATACTCATATAGACTTCCTGCTGATGGACCAATACTCCCTTGATTCCCTGACTGGCGCCTCAATCGGCTCCATCACAATTTAAGACCACACCCGGTCTCCATCTCCCTGCATACCCTGTCTATGGAGGCACAGAGCTGGAGCCTGAATGAAGGCATCCTGGATGATGCGGTAGCACAAAAACAGGTATCTGACACCATATCCCTATATTTTGCAAAGAACAAACCAGGCGAGGTGGGCATGGGCTCGGTGTGGGAGGGACATAAAGCGGTTGTCCGAGGGGAGTTGATATCCCAAGGGGCGAGATTGAAGAAGGCCCGGGAGGGGGAGCTGCAGAATTTATTAGCCAAAATACGTGCGGCGGAACTAGTCCACAAAAGACGTGTCACCCCTGCAATGACGTCAGAGCTGCAATCCCTCAGACAGGAACTAGCCACATTGCTGGACACGAAAATCAGGGCTCAAATGCGCTATATGGAACACGAATTCTATGAATGGGAGGCTGTTAGCCAGAGCCCTTAGACACCAACGCGACTCGGGACATGTACACAAACTCACCTCAACAATGGGAGCCTCGGTCATTCATTCTTCAAAAATAGCCAACATTTTCAGAGATTACTATGCCCAGCTGCACCATCTCCCAGATACCCTATCGGGTTCTGCGGATACCCAATGGACCGATCTCATCCTACAATACCTTACAGAGGCCCACAATCCCCACAGATGGAGGCCTCAATTGGCAAGCAGCTTGACGCACCCTTCTCCCTACCGGAAGTTGAGGCGGTGATCAAAGACCTTCCTAAAGGGAAGAGTCCTGGCCCCAATGGCTGTACATATGCCTATTATAAAAAATATTCAGAGGCGCTATCTAGGCCCATGTGGGCTTACTTCAAAGCCCTGGCCTTAGGCACACCAATGCCCAGTGAGGCATTGATGGTGCATATCACAGTCCTCCTAAAGGAAGGGAAAGATCGTACCATGCAGGGGAACTATAGACCTATATCACTCTTAAATACTGATGTTAAGATTTTGGCAAAAATCTTGGCCAATAGACTTAAACCGATACTCCCAACAGTCATACATACTGACCAGATGGGGTTTATAATGGGAAGGGAGGCAAAAGATAACTCCAATAGAGCGCTCCAACTGATTCATTGGGTAGAATCTCAGGCTATGACACACCCCTGTCTTTTACTTTCCACCTATGCCGAGAAGGCATTTGACAGGGTGGACTGGACCTAAATGAGAGCGGTGTTGACCAGGCTTGGCCTGGGCCCCAACTTGCTCACATGGATATCCTCCCTTTATAGCTCCCCGACCGCCAAGGTAAAAGTAAAGGCAATTGGAAAATTGATCCTCTTTACAGGACTTTAAAGGGAAAACCTACTCGGGAGTAATAAGGAGTATAAGAAGTGTAAGTTTGTTGAAATTAAATGAGGTGGTTCAGGGGTCCTGGTAGTCCGTAGATATTATGAGGCTATAGCTCGACATTCTAGACTGGTATCACAGTGTCCCTCCTAAACTTTGGGTACCACTTGATAACTTCCTAGCTGGCCGAAACCTGTCACATGCCCCTTGGGTCCCCGGGAGAGCAGGGGTCTTTCAGTGCTGGTCTCCCCCTTGGCCTCTCATGCCCTGACAATCTGGGATGCTTTGAATAGAAGGGGAAGGCTCGCTCTACCAACTTTCCCCCTGGCACTCCTAGGTGGCTTCCCCTGGTTCACTCCAGGGGAACATCCATCATTTTTTTGGACGTGGGGGGATGATGGAGAGTCCAGATGTGGTAGATTCATTCAGGACCAAAGCTTGCTGCCGCTGATGACACTGAGGGAACAATATGGCCCCTTCCCAATGAATGAGTGGTGCTATAGACAGCTTCAGCACTTCATTAATAGCTTATAGGGATGAGCTTTGAGTTCGAGTCGAACCCATGTTTGACTCGAACATCACCTGTTCCACCGTTCGTTGAATTGGGAACGTTATGGGCCATTCGTGCCAAATTCGAGTGGTGCGTCACGGCCCATAATTCACTGCGGCATTGCAGTGCATTGCTGGCTGATGATTGGCCAATCATGCACTATGACCCGCAAGCTTGGCCAATCACAGTGCCGTCTGTACAGAGAGCCGTAATTGGCCAAAGCCAAAGTGGCTTTGGCCAATTATGGCTCAGGGGGTTTAGTACACGCCCACACTATACAAGGCCGCCTGCGTGGTGGCCTTGTGTAGTGTGTTGCGGCGGCAGAGAGAGATAGACAGAGAGACAGTGTCATTTGATTTAAGTTAGATAGAGTAGGCAGGTGAGTCAGTTAGCTGCACTTACAGTGTATTGTGTATTTATCTATATCTATCTCTATCTATCTATCTATCTATCTATCTATCTATCTATCTATCTATCTATCTATCTATCTATCTATCTATCTATCTATCTATCTATCTATCTATCTATCTATACATCCTAGGTGTTGTGTGTGTATATATATATATATATATATATATATATATATATATATATATATATATCTATATCTATATCTATCTATCTATCTATATATATATATATATATATATATATATATATATATATATATATATACACACACATTGTATATTCAGTTTAGCTAGATCCGTTCCTGTTATTCTCTTCCTAATATACTGACAGGCAGGCAGGTGTTTTTACAGTAGTTACAGTATTTACGGTTAGTGTACTGTGTCCTCTGCACAGTGTGCACCTAAAGCTACCTGAAGACAATTGCTGTTGTTCTGATCCTATTAATACCACAGGCAGGCAGCTGCAGTATTTACAGTTAGTGTACTGTGTCCTCTGCACAGTGTGCACCCAAAGCTACCTGAAGACAATTGCTGGTGTTCTGATCCTATTAATAAAACAGGTAGGCATCTGCAGTATTTACAGTTGGTGTACTGTGTCCTCTGCACAGTGTGCACCTAAAGCTACCTGAAGATAATTGCTGTTGTTCTGATCCTATTAATACCACAGGCAGGCAGCTGCAGTATTTACAGTTAGTGTACTGTGTCCTCTGCACAGTGTGCACCTAAAGCTACCTGAAGACAATTGCTAGTGTTCTGATCCTTTTAGTACCATAGGCAGGCATCTGCAGTATTTACAGTTAGTGTACTGTGTCCTCTGTACAGTGTGCAACTAAAGCTACCTGAAGACAATTGCTGGTGTTCACATACTAATAATACTGCAGGCAATTGATTCTGCTAGCTGCAGTATAATAAGTATATGTATACATCCTAGCTCTGTGCAGCCACATCTCACTGCAGGCCATTAGTATGTCTGGAAGGCCAACGAGGAGAGGCAGACAGTCCACAAGCCAATAAAAGAGGGCAAGCAGGCTCTTTGTCTAGAGGCAACAGTGCTGGTCGTGGACACGGTGCATCCTCATCAGCACGTGGCCGTGGGACACGCTTGTCCTTTTTTCCGGCAGCTGGCCGTGTTGAGCCTCAACATGCCAAAGACTTGGTAGAGTGGATGACCAAGCCGTCCTCATCCTCCTCATCCTCTCTCACCCAGGCTCAGGGTACTTTGTTTGGCAAAGCAGCTGCCAACGTGACCTCTTCCCTCGGCTCAATGGCATCAGTCACTCCTTCCCTAGCCACACCATGTCCTCCTGAGGAGTCCCCCGAACTGTTTGACAACAGTGTTGGGTACATGCTCCAGGAGGATGCCCAGCATTTTGAAGGCTCCGATGATGGTACCCAGCTAGAGGAAGGCAGTAACATGAGCCCAGAGAGAGGGGGTGCCCAAGAAGAACAGCAATCTGGCAGTCATGTTCCCCCAGCTGCAGCATACTGCCAGGTTTGCTCCAGTGATGAGGAGGGAGGGGATGATGAGGAAGTCACTGACTCCACATGGGTGCCTGATAGGAGAGAGGAGGAGGAGGCACATCCCCAAGGAGGCAGGATGCCCTCCAGGGGCTAGCTTAAGGGCAGCACATGGACTGCATCACACTGCAGAGCTCCACATGTGCAGGGCGCTGCTGTATCTGTGCATTATTCCAAAAGTTCTTTGGTGTGGGCCTTTTTTGAGACGAGTGCATCAGATCGCACCGCTGCTATTTGCAACATATGTCTCAAGCGTATATTACATGGCCAAAACATCACCCGCTTGGGCACCACATGCTTGACCAGATATATGTCGACCTGCCATGCAGTTCATTGGCAAGCGTACCTAAAAGACCCACACCAAAGAACAAAGCGCACCTCTCCTTGCTCCTCATCAGCTGGGATCTCCAACCCCAGTATACCTTCAGTCCTCTCTGAAACCTGCACTGAGAGGAATGAAGGTGTAGAATTAGGTATGTCACAGCCAAGTACTTGTGGGCAATCTGCTATTGGTACACCATGTCAGATTGTACCAGGCAAGTTTCCCTGCCCCAGCTGCTGCACCACCAAAAGAAGTTCACTCCCAGCCATCCACATGCCCAGCGGTTGAATGCTAGCTTGGCTAAATTGCTAGAACTTCAACTGCTGCCTTTTCAGTTGGTAGACTCTGCCCCCTTTCTTGAGTTTGTGGAATGTGCGGTTCCTCAGTGGCAGGTTCCCAAACGCCACTTTTTTCTCACGGAAGGCAATTCCAGCTCTCTACAGCATGTGGAAGGCAATGTCTTGGCCTCGCTGGACAGGTGCATATTACCACTGACTCATGGTCCAGCAGGCATGGACAGGGACGTTACCTATCTTTCACCGTGCACTGGGTGACTCTTCTGGCAGCTGGGAAGGATGCAGGACAGGGTGCAGTAGTGTTGGAGGTTGTTCCGCCACCACGCCTCCAAAATTCTACTAGTGGTGATTCTGCCACACCTCCCTCCTCTTCTTCTTCCTCCATGGCCTCTTCCTGTGCTGATTTGTCCTCAGAACCAGCGGTGCTCCGTAGGCGTTAAAGGGGCTACGCAAGCACTCAGGCAAAAAGATGCCATGTGTTGCTTGAGCTGGTGTGCTTGGGGGACAGGAGCCACACTGGGGCAGAGATTCTGTCAGTTCTGTAGGGGCAGGATAAGAGGTGGTTGACATCAGGCCAGCTTAAGCCAGGAATGGTGGTTTGCGACAATGGCACCAACCTCTTCTCAGCCCTCCGACAGGGACAACTGACCCATGTGCCCTGTTTGGCTCAGGTCATCAACTTGGTGGTGCAGTGGTTCTTGGGCAGGTATCCAGGCTTACAGGATGTCCTGAGGCAGGCCAGGAAAGCCTGTGTGCATTTCCGCCGGTCATATAATGCCAGTGCTCGGCTGGCTGACCTTCAAAAGGAATTTAACCTGCCCAAGAACCGCCTAATCTCTCACATGCCCACCAGGTGGAACTCAACGTTGACCATGCTGCAGCAGCTGCACACGCAGCAGAGGGCCATCAATGAGTACCCATGCGACTATGGCACCAGGACAGGGTCAGGGGAGCTTGTTTTTTTTCCCCACGGCCGGGGACTATGATCAGGGCTGCATGCACTGTCCTGTCACCATTTGAGGAGGCCACGAGGATGGTGAGCAGTGACAGTGCATGCATCAGTGACACTGTCCCTCTTGTCCACCTGTTGGAGCACACTCGGCGTAGAATAATGGACAGGGCACTTGAGGCAGAACAGAGGGAGGAAGAGGAGGACTTCCTTACCTCTCAAGGCCCCCTTTATCCAGACAGTGTTCCTGCGTGCCCGCCGATCACACAGGAAGAGGAGGAGGATTGTGTCAGCATGGTGGTGGAGCCTGGCACTAAGCATCAGCAGCAGTCTTCAAGGGATCATTTACAGTCCCAAGAAACCCATGGACTTGTACGTGGCTGGGAGGAGGTGGCTGCGGATCATGTCGTCCTTAGTGACCCAGAGGACTCTGGACCGAATGCCTCAGCAAACCTACGCTGCATGGCCTCCCTTATCCTGCAAAGCCTGCGTAAGGATCCTCGTATTCGTGGTATCAGGGAGAAGGACCAATATTGGCTGGCAACCCTCCTTGATCCACGTTTCAAAGATAAGGTTGCGGACCTTATCTTGCCATCACAGAGGGAGCAGAAGATGAAACATCTTCGGGAGGCCTTGCAGAAAGGTTTGTGCAACGTGTTTCCAGAGCCTGGGAGGTTACAATTTCCTGGTCCTCCTGGACAACATGTTGTTGAGGCTTCGGTCAGTCACAGAAGAAGCGGTGGAGAAGGTGGCCTTCTGACCGATGCGTTCAGACAATTTTTTAGTCCACAGCCCCAAGGTATGATCGGTTCCAGCAACCATCGTCAGCGTCTGATTCACATGGTGCAGGAATACCTAGGGGCAAGACCAGACTTGGACACCTTTCCCACCGAAAATCCTCTGGTTTACTGGGTGGTCTTGAGGATGGATCACTGGCCAGAGCTTGCACAGTATGCAATTGAGCTACTGGCCTGCCCAGCATCCAGCGTTCTTTCGGAATGCACATTCAGTGCTGCTGGAGGCTTTGTAACCGATCACAGGGTGTCCACCGAATCGGTCGTTCTAGCTGACCTTCATAAAAATGTATCAGTTTTGGATCACCAGCTACCAAGCACCTGATGCTGATGTAACCGAATAATTTTTTTTTAATGTGAGATCCTGTCAAGTCTGTAGTGTGAGGCCGGGTTGCTGAGAGGGCGCCCCTTGCGGCTGAGTGCAGCACGTCCCTGGATTTGGGTACAGGGAATGCGATGCACAGAGGTGCACGGGTTGCCAGGAATACTGCAAGCTGGCTGGTTGGCTGTAAGTAGCTAGAGTGCGTTGTGGCAGCCGTGCGGAGAGAAGTCTTGAACGGTAACAGCAGGGTAAACCAGGAACAGGGTCCGCAGCCAGGCCAGGGGTCAGATACCAAAAGACAGTCCGAGAGAGTTACAGGAACAAGCCGGGTCATACACAGAGGGCAGAAGATCGGAGAGTAGTCAGCCAAGCCGGGGTCAGAGCGAGGAGATAAACAGGAACACAGGTCAAGCCGGGCAGAGGTCAAGCAGGGGTCTTCAGAGTATACAAGGCACAGGAACACAGGAGCTGTTTGATAATCCAGCAAACTGCAAGTGTCAGTGGCAGGTTTAAATAGGCCAGAGGGGTGTGCCTACAAGATCAGGGCGTGCTCACTAGACTCGCCTGCCACCATGACGGTTACTGGCCGAATTGCCCACAACACGGCCATTTCCCTGACATTGCCCCCCCAAGGGGCACCCTCCGGATGCCCAACCGGGCCCATCTTTCGGGGTAACGAACTCGGAATCTCTGCAAAAGTCTAGGAGCATGTATATTGGCTGCAGGTTCCCAAGAACTTTCTTCTGCTGGGTAACCCTTCCACTTTATAAGAAATTGAATGATCCTACCTCTCCGGCGGCAGTCCAGGATGGCCTCAACTACATACTCTGTTTCATCTCCCACAGAAACTGGAGGCGGAGGATCTTCTTTCCTTCCTAAAAAAGGACTAGAGATAACAGCTTTAAGTAAGGAGACATGAAACACAGGGTGCACTTTATAAGAACTCGGGAGTGACAGTTCAAAGGCTACTGGATTGATCTCCCGTCTAATCTTGAATGGGCCAATAAATCTTGGTCCCAATTTCCGGGAGGGACAAGGAAGTTTAAGATTTGCTGAGGAGAGCCAAACCTCATCTCCAACCTTAAAGCTAGGGCTCTCCCCCCTCTTTTTGTCATATTGTTCCTTGTAGTCCTCTTGGGCCTTTTACATGGTTAACCGGAGAGTTTGAAAGTTAGTCTGAATGGATTTTATCCTGTCTTGAACTGCTGGAACTGAGGTCTCTGGAATGACATTAGGTAGAAATGAAGGATGGAACCCATAGTTGGCCCAAAACGGTGATTGATCGGTGGTTGAGTGTACTGAGTTATTGTATGCGAACTCCGCACAGGGGAGTATAAAGTACCAGTCATCCTGGGAAGTGGAGCAAAAACAGCGTAAATATTGTTCTAAGGTCTGATTAGTCCTTTCAGTCTGACCGTTGCTCTGGGGATGATAGGCAGAGGATAGGCAAACTTCAATAGACAAAATTTGCAGAGCTCTTTCCAAAATCGGGAAGTAAATTGGACCCCTCTATCAGACACAATGCTGTCAGGAAGGCCATGAAGTCTGACTATCTCTCTTATGAAGGCCTTTGCTGTGTCTGCAGCGGAAGGATACCTATCATAGGCACGAAGTGTGACATCTTGGACAGACGGTCTACAACAACTAGAATCGTTGTGAATCTTTCAGAGGGTGGCAGCTCTACTGTGAAGTCCATAGATATATTCCTCCATGGTTGTTCTGGTACCGGCAAAGGATGTAGCAGACCCCAAGACTTAATGTTGGACCCCTTGTTTCGCTGGCAGGTAGTGCAGGAGCTTACATACTTTTTGCAATCAGTTTTCAAGGTAGGCCACCAAAAGGAATGCTGAATAAGATCTATAGTTTTCCGTACACCGAAGTGGCCAGCAAGTTGATGATCATGTAAAGTTTGTAAGACCTGGATTCTGGCTTGTTGTGGGACAAAGATCTTGTCCTGATACCAGAGATACCCCCCCCCTGGCTTCTTAAAGAGGAAGTCTCTGGTTCCTGGCATTGGCGGGAGGCCTGTTCAAGAGAAGACCTTAGATCAGGTTAAATCAAAAGAAAATTCTGTGGAGACAAGATTGTACTGGATGTTGTTTCTTCTGGGGTATCAGGAAACATTCAGGATAAAGCATCGGCCTTGCCGTTCTTGGAGCCAGGGCGGTAGGTGATGTGAAAGTTGAATCGTGAAAAGAACAGAGCCCAGCGAGCTTGACGGGGTCTCAGGCGTTTGGCAGTGCGGAGGTACTCGAGGTTTCTGCGATCGGTGAATATCATTATTGGATGCGTGGCTCCCTCAAGAAGGTATCTCCACTCTTCTAAGGCTGTCTTAATGGCCAGAAGCTCACGATCACCTACGTCGTAATTCCTCTCAGGCTGGCTCATTTTCCGGGAGGAGAAGGCCACAGGGTGCAGCAGCGACTTGGGTCCCAGGCGCTGTGAAAGTACTGCTCCTGTAGCTACCTCTGAGGCTTCGACCTCTAAAATATAGGGCAGGGCAGGATCGGGGTGTCGAAGAATTGGTGCAGAAGTAAACAAAGACTTCAGTTTCTCAAAGGCAGATTGGGCTTCGGAGGACCACAGGAAGCGAACATGTAGGCGGGTTACTTGGGTTATGGGCGAGATGATGGAAGAAAAGTTCCTTATAAACCTTCTATAGAAGTTTGCAAACCCTACAAACCTTTGTACATCCTTCTTGTCTGACGGAGTTGGCCAGTCTAGGATTGCCTGCACTTTCTGTGGATCCATAGCTACACCACCGGTAGAGATGATGAGCCCTAGGAATTGTATGGATTTCTTTTCAAAGTCACACTTTTCTGCTTTCGCGTAAAGTCCGTGTTTTCTTAGTGTGAGTAATACTGTCTTTACGTGAGTCCGATGGAGCTCCAAGGTGGTTGAGAAGATAAGGATGTCATCCAGATAGATGATGACGAAGTAGTCAAGATATTCCCGGAAGATGTTGTTTATGAAGTGCTGGAAAGTAGCCGGGGCATTACAGAGCCCAAACGGCATCACCAAATACTCAAAGTGCCCGAACCTCGTTCTGAATGCTGTCTTCCACTTATCGCCCTCACGGATGCGAACGAGGTTGTAGGCACCCCGGAGGTCGAGTTTGGTGAACACTTGGGCTGAACGAAGTCTCTGGAAGAGTTCGGGGACCAGTGGGAGTGGATATCGGTTCTTTATGGTGATTTTATTTAATTCCCTATAGTCCACACATGGTCTTAGAGTCTTATCTTTTTTTCGACAAAGAAAATGCCGGCACCGGCAGGAGAAGAAGAAGGACGAATGAAGCCCTTTGCCAAATTTTCATCTATGTACTGTCGTAGTGTCCCCAATTCCACTTCAGAGAGGGGGAATATACGTCCAAATGGAACTTCGGCCCCTGGAAGCAGCTCGATAGGACAATCATATGGCCGATGTGGTGGTAGAACCTCTGCCTTTTTCTTATCAAAACTGTCCAGGAATTTATGGTACACCTGGGGTACATCCTGGTTGGTGGAGGATACTGACTGGACTGTCAGACAACTGGTGGTATCTCTGGATTCAGGGATGAGGCAATGTTGTTGGCAATAGGGGGAAGTGAACAGGACTTCCTTCTTGATCCAATCGATCTGGGGGTTATGGGCTTGGAGCCAAGGGATACCCAAGATAATTGGAGACATAGGTGAACTCAAAACGTATGAATTCCCGATGGCCATCGGGAGAGGTAATGAGGAGAGGAGAAGTCTCTTGAGTAACAAGGCCGGAGTTAGGTAGGGTGCCATCTCCTAAACGGACTTCCAGACCCCGTTTCTTGTGGAGGAGGGGCAACCTAAGGTTCCTTGCCAGGTTCAAGTCCATAAAGCAACTGCATGCTCCAGAGTCGATTATAGCCTGGAGCCGGATGTCTTCTTCTCCCAACTGCAGTGAAATGGGAAGAACGAGTTGTGAGGGAGAAGTCCCAGAAACCTGGAAATATGCTGGAGAGTAGGTAGGTGGCTTCTTGAACTTCCTGGGACAGTCGCATAGAAAATGTCCATTTCCTCCACAATAGAGGCAAAGATTGGCTAGGATACGACGACATCTTTCATAAGGAGTTAGTGCGGAAAGTAACAGGCCAATCTGCTTGGGAACTGATCCAAAGGTGGGTGTACTGGCGGGTCTGCAGGTTCGTGATCGTTCGGACTGTCTCTCCCGCAAACGTCGATCCAGTTGGATGGATAATTGGATGAGACCCTCGAGTGTAGTGGGAATCTCGATCCTGGCCAACTCGTCCTTGAGGGATTCGGAGAGTCCTAGACGGAACTGGTGTAGTAAAGCTGCCTCATTCCTGGCTGTGTCTGCAGACCACCGCCGGAAGTCCAGGGTATAGTCCTCTACTGGTCGCCTACCCTGCAGCAGAGAGTGCAGAGCGGCTTCAGCGGTGGCAGTACGCTGGGGATCCTCGTAAAGCTGTGCCATAGCTGCCAGGAACGCATCCACCGTGCAAATGACTGGACTCTTTTGTTCCCATAAGTTATGGGCCCAGGCCTGAGGTTCATCGGACAGCAAAGAGATGAGGAACCCGACTTTAACAGTCTCTAAAGCAAAAGTCTGGGGTTGCAGGGCTAGGTACAATAGACAGGCAGTCTTGAATGATCTGAACTTTTTCCGGTCTCCGAAGAATCGCTCCGGAACGGGAACTCGGGGTTCTGGAGACGGGAACATCATCAAGGGAGCCGCAGAGGATTGTTCGTGAGCAGGTGACTCTGACAGGTGTTGCAACTTATCCGTTAGTTGCAGATAACCTTCCTGTAATTTCTGAACTGCTTGGGTCAGAGTGATGGCTTGTTTGCACAAAGTCTCTAATGGGGGACGCACCTCCGCCGGCCTCAGTCATGGTTGGATTATACTGTCAAGTCTGTAGTGTGAGGCCGGGTTGCTGAGAGGGCGCCCCTTGCGGCTGAGTGCAGCACGTCCCTGGATTTGGGTACAGGGAATGCGATGCACAGAGGTGCATGGGTTGCCAGGAATACTGCAAGCTGGCTGGTTGGCTGTAAGTAGCTAGAGTGCGTTGTGGCAGCCGTGCGGAGAGAAGTCTTGAATGGTAACAGCAGGGTAAACCAGGAACAGGGTCCGCAGCCAGGCCAGGGGTCAGATACCAAAAGACAGTCTGAGAGAGGTACAGGAACAAGCCGGGTCATACACAGAGGGCAGAAGATCGGAGAGTAGTCAGCCAAGCCAGGGTCAGAGCGAGGAGATAAACAGGAACACAGGTCAAGCCGGGCAGAGGTCAAGCAGGGGTCTTCAGAGTATACAAGGCACAGGAACACAGGAGCTGTTTGATAATCCAGCAAACTGCAAGTGTCAGTGGCAGGTTTAAATAGGCCAGAGGGATGTGCCTACAAGATCAGGGCGTGCTCACTAGACTCGCCTGCCACCATGACGGTTACTGGCGGAATTGCCCACAACACGGCCATTTCCCTGACAGATCCCTTCAAGACTGCCTATGCTGATGCTGAGTGACTATCCTGTTATGCTGAGTGACAATCCTCTTCCTCCTCAATTTTCATGCTGATAGCTTGTAAGAACATTTTTGGTTCTGGGCACCAGCACCAGTGGCTAAGGCCCAATTTTTCAGCCCCTGTTTAACAGGGGCATATAATTACAATTTTTGATGTAATACTTTGCAGCAGGGCTCATTCCTGCGCTCCAACTATAGCATCTGTGAGGGGTTGCAGTGTTGTGGCACAAGTGCCTAAGACCCAATTTTTCTGCCCCTGTTCAACAGGGACATGTAACTTTACAGGCATTTATAGACACCCCCCAGGTACGATATTTAAAGGAACATTTCACTTTTTTTTTTCACTTTAAGCATCATTAAAATCACTCCTCCCCAAAAACACGGCCGTTTTTAAAACTTTTTTTTGAATTGATACATGTTCCCTGGGGCAGGACCCGGCTCCCCAAACCTTTTTTAGGACAATAATTTGCATATTAGCCTTTAAAATTAGCACTTTTGATTTTGAACGTTCGAGTCCCATAGACTTTAATGGGGTTCTAAAGTTCGTGAGAACTTTCGGTCTGTTTGCAAGTTCTGGTGAACACCGGGGGGTGTTCAGCTCATCCCTAGTGATTAGAAGTTCACAAAAGTAAGATAAGATTGTTTTGGTTGTCTTTTCAGCTTACAGAAAGTGACAAGGACTTTACAGTTCTGGCAAGAACAACAGGTATTTTCTGTACTCACAGAAAATGTCCTTAGACTGAAAAAAAAGTAACAGTTTCAACCTCATCTAAGGACTGGTAAGCTGCAATATATACAGCAAGTCCCCTACTTACAAACGAGTTTCATTCCGGGAGCTCTTTCATAAGTCCAACTTGTTCGCAAGAAAGATCAGTGCTTGCAGACAAAGGATGCAAGTACTGATAAGTGTGTTCTGGTGAGGAGAGCCCCCCTGTCAGAACACAATAGCACAGCTGAAGAGATCGCTGCACCAACACTGCTTGTGTTGGTACAGCATTCTGTCAGTTTTTTTTTAATTCAGTCCGCTGGAATGAATGAAAAAAAAACTGTACACACATGTTCCCATGTCTGAAATTTCGCAACTTGAAGGCTCGTATGTAGGGGACTTACTGTATATATACTGTATATTTTTGAAGGTTTGGATGCTCTTAAACAGGTTGTTACCCTAAAAAAGAAAACGGATTATGTTCCTTTAAAACATGAATAACAGCACAGTTCTTTTGCTGTGTAATGTGGCCCTTTGTATAATCTAAAATACCTGGCTGATCCTGCCTGGTGTTGCTCACCCCTCTGTAAACTAACCACGTTTATTATAGCTGTTGAGCCCCTGATACAGTGGTCAGTTTACGTGCTGTCATCCACTGTCTCTCCTCTGTTCTCTCCCCCCCTCCCTGCCTGTCAGCTTGTGTCAGTGCCCGCCCCTCCCCTCCTACTGATAAAAAAACTTGGCTATTTTAATGCAATATGTTTAATAGAGTAAATATCTGCGTTAACTTATACAAGAATAGGGTGCTGGAGCTCGTAAAAAGCCCAAATACTGAAGCTCAGAAAAGTGAATAAGTGAAAAAATGGAAAAGAAATACCAAAAAAGTGTTGCAAGTGAAATATCTCAAAAAAAGGACATTCATATAAAATGCCAATACACAAGAAAATACATATAAAACAATTAGTGGACTGATCAATATAAAAAGTCATCAAAGAAACTATCGCATACAGTATGCTCAAAAAAAATATATAAATAGTCCATATAAGTGAAATGACCGCAATATGAGACACCGTATATCATCCAATTTTCTGAAGTCAGGAAATAATATCAATGCCGCTTACCAGATTCATAGGATCTCAAATTACAGAGATCAAAGTCGCCTGTGCACATGCCTGCCGGCGGGAATACGATCCTCCTGTGGTTCTTTTCAGGGGAAAATACTCCTTCTGTTGCAGCGGGATATCCAATTTTAGAGAGAAGGCTTCATAGTATATTTTCAAATAGTCCTGGATGGTCTCATTCAATAGAAAGGACTTCATGGTGTAGTAAGTTCAAAGTAAATTTATTTTTAAAAATGTAGCAAACGCTTACATCCAAGAACATGGTAAGAAGATTTAAAAAACAACCATGGCTCAAGCCAGCTGACTGTTAGCGTGATGACGTCAAGGGCTAGTGCTCCACCCGACACGTTTCCCCATACAAGGCATCGACGGGGAACGGTGGCCTTCTTTCCCAGTCGATGCCTTGTTTGGGAAAACACGTCAGCTTGTGAAAGGGGCAGCTGTAGCCAGGTTGGTTGGCAATGCTTGAAGAGGTGGTGCTGGAATCAGTAGCCATAGGAGGAAATGTGCAAGCTGTTTTACTGTATTTTCTGCTACACTACAAGGGGTCTTAGGTTCCTGCATGTAATGGACCATCAATCAAACATCTGTCTGAGAGTTTATCAGATATCCAAACAGTTATTCAGCTGGGGTCTGCAAGCAAGAGTGTGCTGGAGGAAGAAGTCAGAGCTTTATATAGACCGTATATCGAGACTGCATATAGGAAGTATGTCCCTGAAGTTTTGCTAAAGTCAAGTGGGCATCCCATAACTTTCCATCCCTATCCAAGTTATTACCCCTCAATAAATAACAAAAACAAAGTCACTGACTGTTCTCTGTCTTTGGAGTGCCTGGGAAAATTTGGTGTGCCTTGCTGTGCAGGGTGGGGGATCCTGGTTTAACTGCAACTCCTTAGGGGTGCCCAACATTAGTATCACTCTCTGCATCGTCCAGCCGCAGCAGCTTTCAGTCTCTCATAGAATTTACCTTCCACTCCCTTAAAATGCCCTGTGTACACAAGGCCTTAAGAGGTTCACAAATTATAGGCAAAAAGTGTAATGGAGTCCTCTGAGCATCTCTTACCTTGCCAACCCGCTGGCAGGTACACAGAACTAACAGTAGATGGCTTTGTCTATAAGCATGTTAGGTAAGCAAAAAAATCTCCACCACCCACTTAGTCTTAGATATTCCCAAGTGACCCACTGAGGGAATTTGGGGCACCACTTTCAGAAAGTGTTCTGTAATTTTGTTGGGTACAAAGAGCCTTCTTTTGATAATTTCTGCCTCCCTGTCTCCTGCTCCTCTATTCTCGCTACACAGTTTGGGGTTCAGACCTTACAATCATCACAGGAACCATCTGTGCTTTAAAAAAAAACATTGAGGCACATGCGCGGCAGCTCCTATGATGGCCATTGGTCACTGAAGCTCCGCTCCACCACGGCCCTGCTTTAGCCACCGGAGCACACAGAACGTTTCCCCGAGCCTCACACCGGGATATACGAGCGGGGGAGGACCCCGGGAACCCGACAAAGATAGCGGCACAAGCCAGGAGAAGCCTTACGAGCCAGATGACTGCGGCGCCCGGTCAGTTACGCCAAAATGGCGCTGGCTCCACGAGGCACCTGCAGCATAGGGGAGGATAACGAGTCATTGCAGATCAGGATGCACGGTCACCACTGTCACCAGGTACCGACTTCCCCCCTCTTCCTCTGGGAGCTTCCCCGGCATCCACCCAGTCCCTGTTGAGCAGAATGCAGAACGGCCTCCCCTCCACTCCAATGCTAGACCCACACACAGGCCTGCTATTATCAGTGTCGGAAGCTACCAGGGCCGCCCCTATTCCTACAGACTTCCCTTCCATGATGGAAGCATTTTCTCAACTGCTCCCAAAGAGCCTGGCCCTGAATGCTGACCACATAACCTCCTCCATCCATGCTGACCTGCAGCAGCTGGGGCAGCGAATTGACATGATTGAAAAAAGATCCAATCAAGCTGTGGCACGCATTAATCAATATTCTGACAGAATACAAGAAATGCAAGAACAACTTGAAACAGCTTTTGCCAAAATTGACGACCTCGAAAATCGTTCAAGACGTTACAATTTTAGAATTTGCGGTCTCCCCCCGAAACAGAGAAGGATGTACATACTGCAGTAAAAACCCTGCTGAAAGACCTCATACCATACATAGCTGAAAATCGAATGGAGCTAGATAGAGCCCACAGGGCACTGCAACCCCCCCCAGCACGGATGGTCTTCCTAGAGACATCATTGTGAAACCCCACTATTTCTCCGTTAAGGAAGAGATAATGAGGAGGGCCAGGAGTTCTGATAATCTAAAATTAATGGGCCATAAAATCCAAATTTTCGCAGACTTGTCACCATACACGGTTCAGAAAAGACGCTCTCTCAAACCATTGCTCCAACTTCTGACCGAGAAAGCTATAACTTATAGATGGTCATTCCCACTGAGACTGAACTTCTCATACAGAAATAAAAGTTTTGGCTTCTCATCGTTTGCAGAAGGAGAACGTTTACTACTTCAATTGGGCCTGATGCCACAAGAACCAACACATTCCCAGATGGGAAGAAGTACCCCGTCATCAACTAAACGTCCACCTCCGGCAAGTCCTCTCCAACCTACCTGGCTCAAGCAGAATTCTAAACGCTCCAAAGAAAACATTCCCCCTTGAAGTCTGAGCTCCTTTTGGAATCTTATATCGGTTCCAGGACTTTATGTTTGCCTTTGTGCCTTCCTTTGGTCCGGATGGATCTTTCAGGTTCCACAACCTTCCATCGTGAGGGAGTCACCAAGATGACACTGACACTCTTTTGTAGCATTCCCAATCTTTAGTAGGCTCTCCGACCAATAGATCGAGAGGCAGCCATTTATACTCCATGGAAGGGCGGTGGTGGCGGGTGGAGGGAAAGTGGGGATCTGTCCTACTAATGTTCCAGGTCCCTTTACATCCTGCTGCATCTGTATAGGAAGGTTTTCCTTGGACACACTTCTCCCTTCAACTGTATTTAAATAGACACTGGGGGCGCCAGCAAAGTCCCAAATATTTTTCTGAAGTTTGGACAGGTTCAATTTAATTAAGTTACACAGGTTTGGAGGTCTAGTTTCTTTGTTCCTCTTATTTGGCTAATACCTTTTTCAGGATTACTAGGCTCACAGCCTATGCGGAGCCCCGGGCTTTGGTTTTCCCCAAGTGAAGAGCCCCTTTTCTCCACCCTGGGCCCCTCAAAGAGTGAGTGGGACCCTGGATGGAGAGGGCACAGTATGAAGATCACTCAGTTTGTTATTAAGGTTAAAGCTCTTACAGTGGGGACACTCTGTTTTAATTATTATAATTTTTTGATATAGACTATGAGTTACGTTTTCAATTACATTGCATTAAAGGTGGCAGGGCCGTGGTGGTTTCAATGCACCTCCAGTAGGTTCCAGGAGCACCAACACTGCCCCTGGTCCCCTGGCTGGCCACCCTAATGGCTGGGTGCCAGTCCTCTCAGGTTAAAGGGTTAGGCATGGCTAGTCCATCCTTCCCTGGGATATGGGGGGGGGTCTGGGGACCCCCGAGTTTCTGTTTTTATGTTGATTTTATGTTATACTACTGTACAGGAAAGTTCAGTAATACTGTTCAATGTAACAACTATGTTTTTTCTCTCTCTCGCTTTCACCCCTTTACTTTTCTTTTTCCTCTTGGTGCTTATTAGGGATGAGCCGAACACCCCCCGGTTCGGTTCGCACCAGAACCCGCGAACGGACCGCAAGTTCGCACGAACGTTAGAACCCCATTGACGTCTATGGGACTCGAACGTTCGAAATCAAAAGTGCTCATTTTAAAGGCTAATTTGCATGGTATTGTCCTAAAAAGGGTTTGGGGACCCGGGTCCTACCCCAGGGGACATGTATCAATGCAAAAAAAACTTTTAAAAACGGCCGTTTTTTCGGGAGCAGTGATTTTAATGATGCTTAAAGTAAAAAAAAAAAAGTGAAATATTCCTTTAAATATCGTACCTGGGGGGTGTCTATAGTATGCCTGTAAAGTGACGCGTGTTTCCCATGTTTAGAACAGTCCCTGCACCAAATGTCATTTTTAAAGGAAAAAATCTCATTTAAAACTGCTTGCGGGTTTAATGTCATGTCGGGTCATGGCAATATGGATGAAAATCAGTGAGACAAACGGCATGGGTACCCCCCAGTCCATTACCAGGCCCTTTGGGTCTTGTATGGATATTAAGGGGAACCCCGCACCCAAATTAAAATAAGGAAAGGTCCCTATATACTCTGAACAGCAGTATACAGGCGGTGCAAACAAGACAGGGACTGTAGGTTTGTTGTTAAGTAGAATCTGTTTGTAATTTTGAACATTTTTAATGTGTTTAGCTCCAGCCAAAAAATCTTTTCTAAGCTTTTTGGAAAACATAGGGAAGGGTTATCACCCCTGTGACATTTGTTTTGCGTCTTTCCTCCTCTTCAGAAGATTTCACCTCACTTTTTTGTCCCAATGAAAAATGTTTTTTGAAAATTTGGGTTTTTTTGTGGAACAAGGATTGGAAAGCATCAGTGGAAAGGAAAAATTGTTTTCCCATATTAACTCTTACAGGAGAGAATTTCCCTTCCTTAGGGGTAGATTTCATCTCACTTCCTGTTGTCTCCTTCCGTTTGCAAGTAGGAGTCGTTTGTAAGTTAGATGTTTGAAAGTAGGGTCCTACCCTATATACTCAGCAGAAATTTGGGCCTTAGGTGTTGCTGTGGCCAAAA
Source organism: Lithobates clamitans (assembly GCA_037952925.1). Taxonomy (NCBI): domain Eukaryota; kingdom Metazoa; phylum Chordata; class Amphibia; order Anura; family Ranidae; genus Lithobates; species Lithobates clamitans. The sequence goes on from JBBGZY010000465.1 coordinate 4,295,763, forward strand.
CACTGTAAGCCCTCACAGGGCCCTGCTGTGAAATATTAGATCAAGAATTGTAATTACATGCCCCTGTTGAACAGGAGCTGAAAAATTAGGCCTTAGGCACTGGTGCTGGTGCCACAACACTGCAACCCCTCACAGACACTCTAGTTGGAACGCAGGAACGAGCCCTGCTGCAAAGTATTGCATCAAAAATTGTAATTACACGCCCCTGTTAGACAGGGGCAGAAAAATTGGGTCTTAGGCACTGGTGCTGGTGCCACAACACTGCAACCCCTCACAGACACTCTAGTTGAAACGCAGGAACAAGCCCTGCTGCAAAGTATTGCATCAAAAATTGTAATTACACGCCCCTGTTAGACAGGGGCTGAAAAATTGGGTCTTAGGCACTGGTGCTGGTGCCACAACACTGCAACCCCTCACAGACACTCTAGTTGAAACGCAGGAACAAGCCCTGCTGCAAAGTATTGCATCAAAAATTGTAATTACACGCCCCTGTTAGACAGGGGCAGAAAAATTGGGTCTTAGGCACTGGTGCTGGTGCCACAACACTGCAACCCCTCACAGACACTCTAGTTGGAATGCAGGAACAAGCCCTGCTGCAAAGTATTGCATCAAAAATTGTAATTACACGCCCCTGTTAGACAGGGGCAGAAAAATTGGGTCTTAGGCACTGGTGCTGGTGCCACAACACTGCAACCCCTCACAGACACTCTAGTTGGAATGCAGGAACAAGCCCTGCTGCAAAGTATTGCATCAAAAATTGTAATTACACGCCCCTGTTAGACAGGGGCTGAAAAATTGGGTCTTAGGCACTGGTGCTGGTGCCACAACACTGCAACCCCTCACAGACACTCTAGTTGGAATGCAGGAACGAGCCCTGCTGCAAAGTATTACATCAAAAATTGTAATTACACGCCCCTGTTAAACAGGGGCTGAAAAATTGTGCCTTAGGCACTGGTGGTGGCGCCCAGAACCAAAAATGTTCTTACAAGCTATCAGCGTGATGATTGAGGAGGAAGAGGATAATTACTCAGGGATAGTCACTCAGCATCAGCATAGGCAGTCTTTGAAGGGATCTGAGATTTCAAAAAAAATTATTCGGTTACATCTGCATCAGGTGCTTGGTAGCTGGTGGTGATCCAAGACTGATTCATTTTTATGAAGGTCAGCCGATCGACCGAGTCGGTGGACAGACGCACCCTGTGATCGGTTACCACGCCTCCAGCAGCACTGAATGTGCGTTCCGAAAGAACGCTGGATGCAGGACAGGCCAGTAGCTCAATTGCATACTGTGCAAGCTCTGGCCAGTGATCCATCCTCAAGACCCAGTAACCCAGAGGATTTTCGGTGGGAAAGGTGTCCAAGTCTGATCTTGCCCCTAGGTATTCCTGCACCATGTAAAACAGACGCTGGCGATGGTTGCTGGAACCGATCATACCTTGGGGCTGCGGACCAAAAAATTGTCTGAACGCATCGGTCAGACGGCCACCTTCTCCACCGCTCCTTCTTTGACTGACCGAAGCCTCAGCAACACGTTGTCCAGAAACAGGAGTTTGTAACCTCCCAGTCTCTGGGAACGCGTTGCACAGACCTTTCTGCAAGGCCTCCCGAAGATGTTTCATCCTCTGCTCCCTCTGCGATGGCAAGATAAGGTCCGCAACCTTACCCTTGTAACGTGGATCAAGGAGGGTTGCCAGCCAGTATTGGTCCTTCTCCTTGATACCACGAATACGAGGATCCTTACGCAGGCTTTGCAGGATCAGGGAGGCCATGCAGCGTAGGTTTGCTGAGGCATTCGGTCCGGAGTCCTCTGGGTCACTAAGGACAACAACGTCCGCAGCCACCTCCTCCCAGCCACGTACAAGTCCATGTGTTCCTTGGGACTGATCCCTTAAAGACTGCTGATGCTGAGTGCCAGGCTCCACCTCCATACTGACACAATCTTCCTCCTCCTCCTCCTCCTCCTCCTCCTCGTCCTCTTCCTGTGTGATCGGCGGGCACGCAGGAACACTGTCTGGATAAAGGGGGCCTTGAGAGCTAAGGAAGTCCTCCTCTTCCTGCCTCTGTTCTGCCTCAAGTGCCCTGTCCATTATCCCACGCAGCGTGTGCTCCAACAGGTGGACAAGGGGGACAGTGTCACTGATGCATGCACTGTCAGTGCTCACCATCCTCGTGGCCTCCTCGAATGGTGACAGGACAGTGCATGCATCCCTGATCATGGCCCACTGGCGTGGGGAAAAAAAACCAAGGTCCCCTGACCCTGTCCTGGTGCCATAGTCGCACAGGTACTCATTGATGGCCCTCTGCTGCGTGTGCAGCCGCTGCAGCATGGCCAACGTCGAGTTCCACCTGGTGGGCATGTCACAGATTAGGCGGTTCTTGGGCAGGTTAAACTCCTTTTGGAGGTCCGTCAGCCGAGCACTGGCATTATATGACCGGCGGAAATGCACAGAGACTTTCCTGGCCTGCCTCAGGACATCCTGTAAGCCCGGGTACCTGCCCAAGAACCGCTGCACCACCAAGTTAAGGACGTGAGCCAAACAGGGCACATGGGTCAGTTGTCCCTGTCGGAGGGCAGAGAGGAGGTTGGTGCCATTGTCGCAAACCACCATTCCTGCCTTAAGTTGGCGTGGCGTCAACCACCTCTGAACCTGCCCCTGCAGAGCTGACAGAACCTCTGCCCCAGTGTGGCTCCTGTCCCCCAAGCACACCAGCTCAAGCACCGCATGGCATCTTTTGGCCTGCGTACTTGCGTAGCCCCTTGAACGCCTACGGAGCACCGCTGGTTCCGAGGAAGAGGCCATGGAGGAAGAAGAAGAGGAGGGGGTGGAGGAGAGAGGTGTGTCACAATCAGCATTTTGGAGGCGTGGTGGCGGAACAACCTCCAACACTACTGCACCTTGTCCTGCATCCTTCCCAGCTGCCAGCAGAGTCACCCAATGCGCCGTGAAACTTAAGTAACGTCCCTGTCCATGCCTGCTGGACCATGAGTCAGCGGTAATATGCACCTTACCGCTGACCGCCCTGTCCAGCGAGGCATGGACATTGCCTTCCACATGCCGGTAGAGAGCCGGAATCGCCTTCCGTGAGAAAAAGTGGCGTTTGGGTACCTGCCACTGAGGAACCGCACATTCCACAAACTCACGGAAGGGGGCAGAGTCTACCAACTGAAAAGGCAGCAGTTGAAGTGCTAGCAATTTTGCCAAGCTAGCATTCAACCGCTGGGCATGTGGATGGCTGGGAGCAAACTTCTTTCGGCGGTGCAGCAGCTGGGGCAGGGAAATTTGCCTGGTACAATCTGACGTCGGTGTACCCAAAGCAGATTGCCCATAAGTACTTGGCTGTGACACACCTAATTCTACACCTTCATTCCTCTCACTGCAGGTCGCAGAGAGGACTGAAGGTCTAGTGGGGTTGGAAATCTCAGCTGATGAGGAGCAAGGAGAGATCGTCTTTGTTCTTTGGTGTGGGTCTTTTAGATACGCTTGCCAACGAACTGCATGGCAGGTCAACATATGTCTGGTCAAGCATGTGGTACCCAAGCGGGAGATGTTTTGGCCACGCGAGATACGCTTGAGACATATATTGCAAATAGCAGCGGTGCGATCTGATGCACTCGTCTCAAAAAAGGCCCACACCAAAGAACTTTTTGAATAACGCGCAGAGACTGCAGCGCCCTGCACATGTGGAGCTTTGGGGTGTGATGCAGTCAATGTGCTGCCCTTAGGCTGGCCCCTGGAGGGCATCCTGCCTAGTTGGTGATGTGCCACCTCCTCCTCCTCCTCCTCCTCCTCCTCCTCTCTCCTATCAGGCACCCACGTTGAGTCAGTGACCTCATCATCCCCTCCCTCCTCATCACTGGAGCAAACCTGGCAGTATGCTGCAGCAGGGGGAGCATGACTGCCAGATTGCTGTCCTTCTTGGGCACCCCCTCTGTCCGTGCTCATGTTACTGCCTTCATTGAGCTCAGTATCATCATCAGAGCCTTCCAAACGCTGGGCATCCTCCTGGAGCATGTACCCAACACTGTGGTCAAACAGTTCGAGGGAATCCTCAGGAGGACATGGTGGGGCTAGGGAAGGAGTCACTGATGACATTGAGCTGAGGGAAGAGGCCGCTGCTTTGCCAGACAAAGCACCCTGGGCATGGGTGAGAGAGGATGAGGAGGATGAGGACGGCTTGGTCATCCACTCGACCAAGTCTTCCGCATGTTGCGGCTCAACACGGCCAGCTGCCGAAAAAAAGGCCAAGCGTGTCCCATGGCCACGTGCTGATGAGGATGCACCGTCTCCACGACCAGCACTAGACACAGAGCCTGCTTGCCCTCTCTTATTGGCTTGTGACTGTCTGCCTCTCCTTCTTGGCCTTCCAGACATACTAATGGCCTGTAGCTGCACTAAGCTGGGATAGAACACCTGTAATTTTCTTCAGGTAGCTTTATATACTGTAACCAGACAAGCCTGCCTGTCAGTAGGAAGATAACAGGAACGGATCTAGCTGAACACTGTGAGCAGGACGCACTGCACTGAATGTAAATAGCAGGAACGGATCTAGCTGAACACTGTGAGCAGGACGCACTGCACTGAATGTAAATAACAGGAACTGATCTAGCTGAACACTGTGAGCAGGACACACTGTACTAAATGTAAATAGTCTAGCTGCCTGACCGTGGTACTAATAGGATCAAAAAGAACACCTGTAATTTTCTTCAGGTAGCTTTATATACTGTAACCAGACAAGCCTGCCTGTCAGTAGGAAGATAACAGGAACGGATCTAGCTGAACACTGTGAGCAGGACGTACTGCACTAAATGTATATAGCAGGAACGGATCTAGCTGAACACTGTGAGCAGGACGCACTGCACTGAATGTAAATAGCAGGAACGGATCTAGCTGAACACTGTGAGCAGGACGCACTGCACTGAATGTAAATAGCAGGAACGGATCTAGCTAAACACTGTGAGCAGGACGCACTGCACTGAATGTAAATAGCAGGAACGGATCTAGCTGAACACTGTGAGCAGGACGCACTGCACTGAATGTAAATAGCAGGAACGGATCTAGCTGAACACTGTGAGCAGGACGCACTGCACTGAATGTAAATAGCAGGAACGGATCTAGCTGAACACTGTGAGCAGGACGCACTGCACTGAATGTAAATAACAGGAACGGATCTAGCTGAACACTGTGAGCAGGACACACTGTACTAAATGTAAATAGTCTAGCTGCCTGACCGTGGTACTAATAGGATCAAAAAGAACACCTGTAATTTTCTTCAGGTAGCTTTATATACTGTAACCAGACAAGCCTGCCTGTCAGTAGGAAGATAACAGGAACGGATCTAGCTGAACACTGTGAGCAGGACGTACTGCACTAAATGTATATAGCAGGAACGGATCTAGCTGAACACTGTGAGCAGGACGCACTGCACTGAATGTAAATAGCAGGAACGGATCTAGCTGAACACTGTGAGCAGGACGCACTGCACTGAATGTAAATAGCAGGAACGGATCTAGCTGAACACTGTGAGCAGGACGCACTGCACTGAATGTAAACAGCAGGAACGGATGTAGCTAAACACTGTGAGCAGCACGCACTGCACTGAATGTAAATAGCAGGAACGGATCTAGCTGAACACTGTGAGCAGCACGCACTGCACTGAATGTAAATAGCAGGAACGGATCTAGCTGAACACTGTGAGCAGGACGCACTGCACTGAATGTAAATAGCAGGAACGGATCTAGCTGAACACTGTGAGCAGCACGCACTGCACTGAATGTAAATAGCAGGAACGGATCTAGCTGAACACTGTGAGCAGGACGCACTGCACTGAATGTAAATAGCAGGAACGGATCTAGCTGAACACTGTGAGCAGGACGCACTGCACTGAATGTAAATAACAGGAACGGATCTAGCTGAACACTGTGAGCAGGACACACTGTACTAAATGTAAATAGTCTAGCTGCCTGACCGTGGTACTAATAGGATCAAAAAGAACACCTGTAATTTTCTTCAGGTAGCTTTATATACTGTAACCAGACAAGCCTGCCTGTCAGTAGGAAGATAACAGGAACGGATCTAGCTGAACACTGTGAGCAGGACGTACTGCACTAAATGTATATAGCAGGAACGGATCTAGCTGAACACTGTGAGCAGGACGCACTGCACTGAATGTAAATAGCAGGAACGGATCTAGCTGAACACTGTGAGCAGGACGCACTGCACTGAATGTAAACAGCAGGAACGGATGTAGCTAAACACTGTGAGCAGCACGCACTGCACTGAATGTAAATAGCAGGAACGGATCTAGCTGAACACTGTGAGCAGCACGCACTGCACTGAATGTAAATAGCAGGAACGGATCTAGCTGAACACTGTGAGCAGGACGCACTGCACTGAATGTAAATAGCAGGAACGGATCTAGCTGAACACTGTGAGCAGCACGCACTGCACTGAATGTAAATAGCAGGAACGGATCTAGCTGAACACTGTGAGCAGCACGCACTGCACTGAATGTAAATAGCAGGAACGGATCTAGCTGAACACTGTGAGCAGGAAGCACTGTACTGAATGTAAATAGCAGGAACGGATCTAGCTGAACACTGTGAGCAGGACACACTGCACTGAATGTAAATAGTCTAGATAGAAGATAACAGGAACGGATCTAGCTAAACTGAATACAGTGTATATATATATATGCAACACCTGGGATGCATATATATACACAATACACTGTAAGTGCAGCTAACTGACTGACTGTTCTGCCTAATCTATCTAACTCAAATCAAATGACACTGTCTCTCTCTCTCTCTATCGCTCAGCACACCGGAACACACACTACACAGGGCCGCCGTGCAGGCGGCCTTATATAGTGTGGGGTGTGTACTAAATCCCCTGAGCCATAATTGGCCAAAGCCACCCTGGCTTTGGCCAATTACAGCTCTCTCTACTGACGGCGCTGTGATTGGCCAAGCATGCGGGTCATAGTGCATGCTTGGCCAATCATCAGCCAGCAATGCACTGCGATGCCGCAGTGAATTATGGGCCGTGACGCGCCACACGAATTTGGCGCGAACGGCCCATATCGTTCGCAATTCGACGGACGGTCGAACAGCCGATGTTCGAGTCGAACATGGGTTCGACTCGAACACGAAGCTCATCCCTAGTGCTTATGAGCGCTACCAGGTTCCATGTAAGCCTCCGGCCTCTCCTCCCAGGTCTATCATGCGCCATTATCACATCCTCTCCTCCGCTTGGAGTAGTTCTCACTCATCAGCAATGTAAGAAACATTTTTTAAGTCTTGCACCACTACGACAACAACATGACTGATCGGTCCAACATGACTCCCACCCTGAGTATTATCTCGCATAATACTCAGGGTTTGAACTCTCCCATCAAACGTAGAAAGATTTTCCAACTCTTTAAGTCCATGCATGCTGACGTTCTCTTCCTACAAGAGACCCATTTCCCCATAACTTATCAAACCAAATTCCTACATCATCAATTCCCTCAATTCCCTCAATTTTTTCTTTCCTCAGCCTCCAACAAAACAAAGGGCGTTGCCATTTGCTTTGCCAGACATGTTAATCTCTCCCAGCCAGAGACAGTTTCAGATCCTATGGGACGTTACATTCTGGTCTCAGGGAATATTGACAGGGAACTATACACGTTCGTCTCCTATTATGCCCCCAACGAAGGTCAGAGACCGTTTTTTGAATCACTGCTGCACAAACTCCGCCCACACCTCAAAGGCACATTTTTTTTCGGGGGAGATACTAATACGGCATTTGATTTCTCCCTGCAATCAACTAGTTCGGGGAAATCAAAGCCTGTAAAGTGGCGCGTGTTTCCCGTGTTTAGAACAGTCCCTGCACCAAATGTCATTTTTAAAGGAAAAAATCTCATTTAAAACTGCTTGCGGGTTTAATGTAATGTCGGGTCCTGGCAATATGGATGAAAATCAGTGAGACAAACGGCATGGGTACACCCCAGTCCATTACCAGGCCCTTTGGGTCTTGTATGGATATTAAGGGGAACCCCGCACCCAAATTAAAATAAGGAAAGGTGTGGGGCCACCAGGCCCTATATACTCTGAACAGCAGTATACAGGCGGTGCAAACAAGACAGGGACTGTAGGTTTTTTGTTAAGTAGAATCTGTTTGTCATTTTGAACGGGTACATTTTTAACATGTTTAGCTCCAGCCAAAAAATCTTTTTTAAGCTTTTTGGAAAACATAGGGAAGGGTTATTACCCCTGTGACATTTGTTTTGCTGTCTTTCCTCCTCTTTAGAAGATTTCACCTCACTTTTTGTCCCAATGACAAATGTTTTTTGAAAATTTGGGTTTTTTTGTGGAACAAGGATTGGAAAACATCAGTGGAAAGAAGAAATGTTTTTCCCATATTAACTCTTACAGGAGAGAATTTCCCTTCCTAGGGGTAGATTTCATCTCACTTCCTGTTGTCTCCTTCCGTTTGCAAGTAGGAGTCGTTTGTAAGTTAGATGTTTGAAAGTAGGGGCCTGCCCTATATACTCAGCAGAAATTTGGGCCTTAGGTGTTGTTGTGGCCACAACAAAGTAAGCCTTCACAGGGCCCTGCTGTGAAATATTAGATCAAGAATTGTAATTACATGCCCCTGTTGAACAGGGTCAGAAAAACTGGGCCTTTGGTGGTGGTGGTGCTGGTGCCACAACACTATAAGTCCTCACTCGCTCTTGGTGGGTGCAGAAATGGGCCCTGCTGTGAAATATTAGATCAAGAATTCTAATTACATGCCCCTGTTGAACAGGGGCTGAAAAATTGGGCCTTTGGTGGTGGTGGTGGTGGTGCTGGTGCCACAACACTGCAACCCCTCACAGACACTCTACTTGGAACGCAGGAACGAGCCCTGCTGCAAAGTATTGCATCAAAAATTGTAATTACACGCCCCTGTTAAACAGGGGCAGAAAAATTGAGCCTTAGGCACTGGTGCTGGTGCCACAACACTGCAACCCCTCACAGACACTCTAGTTGGAATGCAGGAACGAGCCCTGCTGCAAAGTATTGCATCAAAAATTGTAATTACATGCCCCTGTTAAACAGGGGCAGAAAAATTGGGCCTTAGGCACTGGTGCTGGTGCCACAACACTGCAACCCCTCACAGACACTCTAGTTGGAACGCAGGAACGAGCCCTGCTGCAAAGTATTGCATCAAAAATTGTAATTACACGCCCCTGTTAAACAGGGGCTGAAAAATTGTGCCTTAGGCACTGGTGGTGGCGCTCAGAACCAAAAATGTTCTTACAAGCTATCAGCGTGATGATTGAGGAGGAAGAGGATAATTACTCAGGGATAGTCACTAAGCATCAGCATAGGCAGTCTTTGAGGGGATCTGAGATTTCAAAAAAATTATTCGGTTACATCAGCATCAGGTGCTTGGTAGCTGGTGGTGATCCAAGACTGATTCATTTTTATGAAGGTCAGTCGATCGACCGAGTCGGTGGACAGACGCACCCTGTGATCGGTTACCATGCCTCCAGCAGCACTGAATGTGCGTTCCGAAAGAACGCTGGATGCAGGACAGGCCAGTAGCTCAATTGCATACTGTGCAAGCTCTGGCCAGTAATCCATCCTCAAGACCCAGTAACCCAGAGGATTTTCGGTGGGAAAGGTGTCCAAGTCTGATCTTGCCCCTAGGTATTCCTGAACCATGTAAAACAGACGCTGGCGATGGTTGCTGGAACTGATCATACCTTGGGGCTGCGGACCAAAAAATTGTCTGAACACATCGGTCAGACGGCCACCTTCTCCACCGCTCCTTCTTTGACTGACCGAAGCCTCAGCAACACGTTGTCCAGAAACAGGAGTTTGTAACCTCCCAGTCTCTGGGAACGCGTTGCACAGACCTTTCTGCAAGGCCTCCCGAAGATGTTTCATCCTCTGCTCCCTCTGCGATGGCAAGATAAGGTCCGCAACCTTACCCTTGTAACGTGGATCAAGGAGGGTTGCCAGCCAGTATTGGTCCTTCTCCTTGATACCACGAATACGAGGATCCTTACGCAGGCTTTGCAGGATCAGAGAGGCCATGCAGCGTAGGTTTGCTGACGCATTCAGTCCGGAGTCCTCTGGGTCACTAAGGACGACATGGTCCGCAGCCACCTCCTCCCAGCCACATACAAGTCCATGTGTTTCTTGGGACTGATCCCTTAAAGACTGCTGCTGATGCTGAGTGCCAGGCTCCACCTCCATACTGACACAATCTTCCTCCTCCTCCTCCTCCTCCTCCTCGTCCTCTTCCTGTGTGATCGGCGGGCACGCAGGAACACTGTCTGGATAAAGGGGGCCTTGAGAGCTAAGGAAGTCCTCCTCTTCCTGCCTCTGTTCTGCCTCAAGTGCCCTGTCCATTATTCCACGCAGCGTGTGCTCCAACAGGTGGACAAGGGGGACAGTGACACTGATGCATGCACTGTCACTGCTCACCATCCTCGTGGCCTCCTCAAATGGTGACAGGACAGTGCATGCATCCCTGATCATGGCCCACTGGCGTGGGAAAAAAAACCAAGCTCCCCTGACCCTGTCCTGGTGCCATAGTCGCACAGGTACTCATTGATGGCCCTCTGCTGTGTGTGCCGCTGCTGCAGCATGGCCAATGTTGAGTTCCACCTGGTGGGCATGTCACAGATTAGGCGGTTCTTGGGCAGGTTAAACTCCTTTTGGAGGTCCGTCAGCCAAGCACTGGCATTATATGCCTCAGGACATCCTGTAAGCCTGGGTACCTGCCCAAGAACCGCTGCACCACCAAGTTAAGGACGTAAGCCAAACAGGGCACATGGGTCATTTGTCCCTGTCGGAGGGCAGAGAGGAGGTTGGTGCCATTGTCGCAAACCACCATTCCTGCCTTAAGTTGGCGTGGCGTCAACCACCTCTGAACCTGCCCCTGCAGAGCTGACAGAACCTCTGCCCCAGTGTGGCTCCTGTCCCCCAAGCACACCAGCTCAAGCACCGCATGGCATCTTTTGGCCTGCCTACTTGCATAGCCCCTTGAACGGCTACGGAGCACCGCTGGTTCTGAGGACAAAGCACAGGAAGAGGCCATGGAGGAAGAAGAGGAGGGGGTGGAGGAGAGAGGTGTGTCACAATCATCAGCATTTTGGAGGCGTGGTGGCGGAACAACCTCAAACACTACTGCACCTTGTCCTGCATCCTTCCCAGCTGCCAGCAGAGTCACCCAATGTGCCGTGAAACTTAGGTAACGTCCCTGTCCATGCCTGCTGGACCATGAGTCAGCGGTAATATGCACCTTACCACTGACCGCCCTGTCCAGCGAGGCATGGACATTGCCTTCCACATGCCGGTAGAGAGCCGGAATCGCCTTCCGTGAGAAAAAGTGGCGTTTGGGTACCTGCCACTGAGGAACCGCACATTCCACAAACTCATGGAAGGGGGCAGAGTCTACCAACTGAAAAGGCAGCAGTTGAAGTGCTAGCAATTTTGCCAAGCTAGCATTCAACCGCTGGGCATGTGGATGGCTGGGAGCAAACTTCTTTTGATGGTGCAGCAGCTGGGGCAGGGAAATTTGCCTGGTACAATCTGACGTCGGTGTACCAAAAGCAGATTGCCCACAAGTACTTGGCTGTGACACACCTAATTCTACACCTTCATTCCTCTCAGTGCAGGTCTCAGAGAGGACTGAAGGTATAGTGGGGTTGGAAATCTCAGCTGATGAGGAGCAAGGAGAGGTCCTCTTTGTTCTTTGGTGTGGGTCTTTTAGATACGCTTGCCAACGAACTGCATGGCAGGTCAACATATGTCTGGTCAAGCATGTGGTACCCAAACGGGAGATGTTTTGGCCACGCGAGATACGCTTGAGACATATGTTGCAAATAGCAGCGGTGCGATCTGATGCACTCGTCTCAAAAAAGGCCCACACCAAAGAACTTTTTGAATAACGCGCAGAGACTGCAGCGCCCTGCACATGTGGAGCTTTGGGGTGTGATGCAGTCAATGTGCTGCCCTTAGGCTGGCCCCTGGAGGGCATCCTGCCTCGTTGGTGATGTGCCGCCTCCTCCTCCTCCTCTCTCCTATCAGGCACCCACGTTGAGTCAGTGACCTCATCATCCCCTCCCTCCTCATCACTGGAGCAAACCTGGCAGTATGCTGCAGCAGGGGGAGCATGACTGCCAGATTGCTGTGATTCTTGGGCACCCCCTCTGTCTGTGCTCATGTTACTGCCTTCATCGAGCTCAGTATCATCATCAGAGCCTTCCAAACGCTGGGCATCCTCCTGGAGCATGTACCCAACACTGTGGTCAAACAGTTCGAGGGACTCCTCAGGAGGACATGGTGGGGCTAGGGAAGGAGTCACTGATGACATTGAGCCGAGGGAAGAGGCCGCTGCTTTGCCAGACAAAGTACCCTGGGCATGGGTGAGAGAGGATGAGGAGGATGAGGACGGCTTGGTCATCCACTCGACCAAGTCTTCCGCATGTTGCGGCTCAACACGGCCAGCTGCCGAAAAAAAGGCCAAGCGTGTCCCACGGCCACGTGCTGATGAGGATGCACCGTCTCCACGACCAGCACTAGACACAGAGCCTGCTTGCCCTCTCTTATTGGCTTGTGACTTTCTGCCTCTCCTTCTTGGCCTTCCAGACATACTAATGGCCTGTAGCTGCACTAAGCTGGGATATATATATATATATATGTACTGACACTGTAGCTAGAAAAATCAACTGCCTGCCTGTAGTATGAGAACACCACCAACCTTCTACAGGTAGCTTTAGCTGAACACTGTCAGGTGGACGCACCCCACTAACTTGTAGGTTTAGCTGAACACTGTGAGCAGGACGCACCCCACTAACTTGTAGGTTTAGCTGAACACTGTGAGGTAGACGCACCACACTAATTTGTAGGTTTAGCTGAACACTGTGAGCAGGACGCACCCCTCTAACTTGTAGGTTTAGCTGAACACTGTGATCAGGACGCACCCCACTAACTTGTAGGTTTAGCTGAACACTGTGAGCAGGATGCACTGCACTAACTGTAAATAGTCTAGCTGCCTGACTGTGGTACTAAAAGGATCAAAAGAACACCAGTAATTTTCTTCAGGTAGCTGTATATACTGTAACAAGACAAGCCTGCCTGTCAGTAAGAAGATAACAGGAACGGATCTAGCTGAAAACTGTGAGCAGGACGCACTGCACTAACTTGTAGGTTTAGCTGAACACTGTGAGCAGGACGCACCCCACTAACTTGTAGGTTTAGCTGAACACTGTGAGCAGGACGCACCCCACTAACTTGTAGGTTTAGCTGAACCTGTGAGCAGGACGCACCCCACTAACTTGTAGGTTTAGCTGAACACTGTGAGCAGGACGCACTGCACTAACTGTAAATAGTCTAGCTGCCTGACTGTGGTACTAATAGGATCAAAAGAACACCAGTAATTTTCTTCAGGTAGCTGTATATACTGTAACAAGACAAGCCTGCCTGTCAGTAAGAAGATAACAGGAACGGATCTAGCTGAACACTGTGAGCAGGACGCACCCCACTAACTTGTAGGTTTAGCTGAACACTGTGAGGTGGACGCACCACACTAACTTGTAGGTTTAGCTGAACACTGTGAGCAGGACGCACCCCACTAACTTGTAGGTTTAGCTGAACACTGTGAGCAGGACGCACCCCACTAACTTGTAGGTTTAGCTGAACACTGTGAGGTGGAAGCACCACACTAACATGTAGGTTTAGCTGAACACTGTGAGCAGGACGCACCCCACTAACTTGTAGGTTTAGCTGAACACTGTGAGCAGGACGCACCCCACTAACTTGTAGGTTTAGCTGAACACTGAGAGGTGGACTCACCACACTAACTTGTAGGTTTAGCTGAACACTGTGAGCAGGACGCACCCCACTAACTTGTAGGTTTAGCTGAACACTGTGATCAGGACGCACCCCACTAACTTGTAGGTTTAGCTGAACACTGTGAGCAGGACGCACCCCACTAACTTGTAGGTTTAGCTGAACACTGTGATCAGGACACACCCCACTAACTTGTAGGTTTAGCTGAACACTGTGAGCAGGATGCACCCCACTAACTTGTAGGTTTAGCTGAACACTGTGAGCAGGAAGCACCCCACTAACTTGTAGGTTTAGCTGAACACTGTGAGCAGGACGCACCCCACTAACTTGTAGGTTTAGCTGAACACTGTGAGCAGGACGCACTGCACTAACTGTAAATAGTCTAGCTGCCTGACTGTGGTACTAATAGGATCAAAAGAACACCAGCAATTTTCTTCAGGTAGCTGTATATACTGTAACAAGACAAGCCTGCCTGTCAGTAAGAAGATAACAGGAACGGATCTAGCTGAACACTGTGAGCAGGACACAATGCACTAACTGTAAATAGTCTAGCTGCCTGACTGTGGTACTAATAGGATCAAAAGAACACCAGCAATTTTCTTCAGGTAGCTGTATATACTGTAACAAGACAAGCCTGCCTGTCAGTAAGAAGATAGCAGGAACAGATCTAGCTGAACACTGTGAGCAGGACGCACTGCACTAACTGTAAATAGTCTAGCTGCCTGACTGTGGTACTAATAGGATCAAAAGAACACCAGTAATTTTCTTCAGGTAGCTGTAAATACTGTAACAAGACAAGCCTGCCTGTCAGTAGGAAGTTAACAAGAATGGATCTAGCTAAATTGAATACAGTGTATATATATATATATATATATATATACAACACCTGGGATGCATATATATACACAATACACTGTAAGTGCAGATAACTGACTGACTGTTCTGCCTAATCTATCTAACTCAAATCAAATGTCACTGTCTGTCTCTCTCTCTCTCTCTCAATGAATGCCGGAACACACACTACACAGGGCTGCCGTGCAGGCGGCCTTATATAGTGTGGGGCGTGTACTAAATCCCCTGAGCCATAATTGGCCAAAGCCTCCTTGGCTTTGGCCAATTACGGCTCTCTGTTCAGGTGGCGCTGTGATTGGCCAAGCATGCGGGTCATAGTGCATGCTTGGCCAATCATCAGCCAGCAATGCACTTCGATGCCGCAGTGAATTATGGGCCATGACGCGCCACACGAATTTGGCGCGAACGGCCCATATCGTTCACAATTCGGCGAACGACCGAACAGCCGATGTTCGAGTCGAACATGGGTTCGACTCGAACACGAAGCTCATCCCTACTTGAGGGTCCTTTTACCCAGGAGGAGGTTTTGGACACAATAAAAGCATTAAAACTCGGATCCTCCCCTGGACCGGACGGGTTCTCGATGGGATATTACAAAAAATTTAGTACCATCCTAGCCCCTCACCTAACTATATTTTTGAATTTCCTTAGGAAAGGATCCCCACTGGGGTCAGACCTAAATGCCGCATACATTTTAGTGATCCCCAAACCAGGGAAGGACCCTAGCAAGATTGGGAATTACCGCCCAATTTCCCTGATTAACAATGATATTAAAATTTTAACTAAGATTCTAGCTAATAGGCTGACGAGTTTCATTTTAAGGTACATTCACAAAGATCAGGTGAGTTTTATCCCTGGCAGACAGGGTACAGACCAAATTAGAAGGACCATAAACATTATTTCTCTTCTGAAAACCCAATGGGAAGGAGATCCTCCCCAGAAGGGCTTTATATTGTTGATTGATCTACACAAGGCTTTCGACTCAATAGATTGGGCATACCTGTCTGATATCCTGAGACGATGAGATTTTGGCCAGTACTTTCTTAACCTTATAAATTCATTGTACTCAAACCCGACGGCCCAAGTCCGTCTGATGGGTAGATACTCAGCCTCGTTCCCAATAAAAAGGGGTACCAGACAGGGATGCCCTCTCTCACCCCCCTTTTGTTTGCTATAGCGATAGAAACTCTAGCAATAGCAATCAGAACTAACCCTGATATTAAGGGGGTAACCTGTGGAGACTGGGAACATAAATGCGCTCTTTATGCGGATGACCTCCTACTGTACCTTACATGCCCCTTGATCTCCACCCCAGTTGTTTGTAAGGTCCTGAGGTCATTCAGCGCTATTTCAGGTCTGACGGTAAACATGAATAAGTCGACTGCGTTAAATATCACGGTACCGTCGGATCTTCTTTCGCAACTCACTAGAAACTTTAACTTTTCCTGGTCTCCCACGGCTATCCCCTATCTAGGAATTTACCTAACACCTGATATCGGTGGTCTTTTCAAAGCAAATTATCCCCCCATGGTTCACAATTGTAGAAGAGAGCTAGAGAAGTGGGCTAGATGTGGTCTGTCCTGACTGGGAAGAGTATATGCTATCAAGATGACACTATTACCCCCCCTTTTATACTTATTCAGATCCTTACCTATCCCCCTCACGAAAAGCTTCCTCCATAAGTTACAATCTGAGATAATCCGTTTTGTCTGGGGAAATAAGGGTTATAGATGTCAGTTTAGTATACTCCTCCGCTTACGTTCACAGGGTGGTTTGGGTCTCCCTGACCTATGGGGATATTATCAGGCTGCCCAACTGTCACAAATCTCAATGATCTTTGGAAGAGGTCCAAAACCTGACTGGCTTTCTATGGAAAGGTGGGCTACGCCCCTCAATACTATTGACTTCCTTATGTGGTGCAACCCCAAAAATAGACCGGCTATAACGGCCCCCACTTTGTCACATTCCATTGCGGTATGCACAAAACTATTCACAAGATCGGCCTTGATCTCCCCTCTAAAACCCCTCCCCTCATCTTTCATAACCCTAACTTTCCACCTGGAATGGACATACGGGCATTTAGATGGTGGACGGATAAAGGCATCTACAGAATAGGACATTTCCTCACACCTGCAGGTTCCCTTACTTTATCCCACTGTAAATACATACTGGAAATGCCTGCCTCTGAAAGTTTTAGATTCTCCCAAATTTCCCACTTTCTAAACTCTATTTGGACTAATAAGCCCGAACCTCCTTCTATTACACCATATGAACATTGGTGCGCCAACATTTACAACCAGAAAGGAGGGATATCTGTGATATATTCAGCGATTATGTCGAAATCAGACAAGCCGATATATATACAAAGACCTGGGGGGAGGACACCGGCAGAACAGGGACGCCAAAGGAATGGTTCAGAGTATGGACCCGCTCATACACAGGTATCTGTAACATCTCTCTGATAGAGGCCAGCCTTAAGGTATTGTCAAGGTGGTATTATGTACCCGCCATATTGGCTGTGATTTACCCTGGGACATCTCCACTGTGCTTTAGAGGGTGTGAATTGGAGGGCACAATGCTCCACATATGGTGGTCCTGTCCCCGCATTAGACCCTTCTGGCAGAAATTATTCCGAACTATCAGCACCATAATGAATATTTCTGTAGCTCCTAACCCCCACATAGCTTTACTTAACCACACTATACCTAATATAACTAAATGCTCTAAAACTCTCGCATTCTTCATTTTTTGGAGGGCCAAAATCACTATAGCTAAAGCATGGAAAAGGCCCACAGTGTCCTTCCAATGTTGTAAGAGAAAAGTATCTTGGATAATGTCCCAGGAGAAGATAGTGGCGAAACTGCTTGTCAAATCCGAAAGATTGCCATGCTACCTGGGAACCGTGGGCAATGTATTGTAACATTCCGCTCCTACCAGGAATGGAACCTGGACTGGATAGAGCTCCTTTGTGACCATGACACTATACCTCTCCACTTCTGTTCTTTCTTCTTCTAACACGTTTCCTTTCTCTTCTATTAGGGACGGGCTAGTCCCTTCTACTCACACGTTACATAATGATATGCTACATCCATTGAGGGGTGTTCTGGTGGGACGACTATTCGGTCTGCCGACGGGAACCCTGGGTGGTCCAGACCGGGTGGTCCCTCTTTTACAAACCCTGTTCTCCTAACAGTACGGCCTTGATGAACAAATTTATTTCTGACTGATAAACATATAGGATTGATATACCATCATTCCATAAGTGGGTTCAATGAATACAATGTTTATGTCGTTGTTTTTACTGTCTATGAATATTGTATTGCCTTGTGGGCAACGGGCTTTGGATGTTTGACAGCCCCAATGACCTGTATAGTGGTGAATCTGTGGGGTGGAGGTGCAGCTCCTCTCGATACGACACAGCTAGAACCCAGTTGGGGTGTCTGGAGGGGGGCAGCACTTTCCCCACGGGGGCTTAGCGGATATACCTTGTCCCACTGTATGCAGTTTTACCTAAATGTTTCCATCTGTATTTCGTTCTCTTATGTGTAGTATAGATTTAAACCTTCTTATTGTACGATGTAATAGTCTGTATCAAAGATTTTGCGAAACCTAATAAAATTTTCGAAAGTGTGGTGCCTTGGTATAACATTGAAAATAAATGCTGAACTCTAGGCAGGTTTAAAAAAAATAATATGCAGTGCTCCACCTCTTAGCACAACAAGAGTTAACTGCTTGTTTAGACTAGTTGGTAAACAGTAAACTAAAATACTTACCTTATTCTTTGCTCTACTGATAGCAGCACTCTCCTTCACTCCCAGTATGTGTATAGACCCTCGGCATCCTGGTAAACAATATACGACTGCTGGTCCTGCATTGTATGTGATGATGTTGGAGAGATCGCAAAGTAATTACCAGTGCTGAGGAATGGTTTCTTGGCACTTGTCATACAGCATGAAGTAAGCCTGTGGGAGTGAGAAATTAGATAAGTATTTTTGCTTATACTATACCCCCTAATCAAAATGAGTATATAACCCTTGCTATACTGGTGAGGGTTTGAATAATAACTTTTTTTATTGTTGAATGGAGTTTAGATTTAAACATTGGTCTAAAAAAATCTAATTCAACATGGAAAATGTTTTTTTATACTTAAAAGTTAATGGATTTGATGGTATCTACTGATACCATACCGAATGAAAACATAAACAATTAGGCAACAGGCTATTTAGCTAAACTAGCTAATAGCTAAAGGCACAGCAGGACCTCTTACTGATTTATTGACAAAAAACTGTTCATGTCAGAAAACAGAAGCTCCAGAAAAATAGACTTCCTCTGCTGGCTGTTTTGAAAGGAGGGGTGTATTGGGCTGCTGAAGCAGCATCTGGCAACAAAAAAATATCCTATTGAGCAGTAACACATAATTGTAAAATCGATTTATTGAATAACAGGTGTTATAACTATGAGCAGATGGGGAACTTTAGTGCACGGAGTGTGTCTACAAAATATTATTAATTGTCGGTCAAACAATCTAGAAAAATCGTTATCTTGTTTGATCTCAATGTTATCTCTGAAAAAGTATATGTTGTAAATTAGATGGAGGTGAATTGCTCACAGTGTGTGATCATTATAAAGAAGTGACAGTTGTTAACTCTTTACCACTTCACTGGAATAATGACTAGAGAGAGCTGTATGAGGTATTCCCTGAGGGAAAAATGCAAAGAACAGAACAGTCCTTTTGGTGTTTTTATTTTTAAAAGGACTCATGTCATCATTTCATTTTTCATTTTTTAAATCATGATAGGCTATTGTTGTTACAGTATATCCCAGCTGCAGGAAGATCTTTTCTCAGCAAATGTCCCTTGCCAGCAAAGCAGAGGTTACTCTGGTCAATGGGATTTCACTGCAAACACAGATTTGTCTTCCTCTTTAGGATAATCTAATTGGCATATAACCGGTAGTATTCTGATGTGATATATGTATGCTTGGCATCTAGAGAGAGTCAGGACCCAAGAGGCATGCTGCTGCATCCAATGTTATATTTAGCATTTAACAAGAACATAGCTTAAGTCTCACCTTGAATCAACAATTAAGAATATAGTGTAACATTATAGTTTGACATGTTTCTCTCCCATCGAATGTTAAGCACAGTACTGCATGTTACATAAACCAGTGGTACAACCACCCGTGAGATGCTATATTTCTTCATTAGCTGAAAGGGATATGTGAATGGAGGAAAAGGGGGCCTCATAGATTGAATTGAAAAATCCTAATGAAAAGTGTCTTGTGTCTGTAGACCTTTCATTTTAAAGTCTTTCAGTATTAAATTATATGTCAACCCATACCTTGTAAAATTACCCATTCAGTTTAAAATAGAAATGCAAGGCAATACAATTTACATATAAACATTTTAAATACGGTACCTATTTCTTGTTTTATAAGTGATAACATATCCATCTGCTCCCAACTGCTTAAATGGATTAGAGAGGTGGGGGTGGAGGGCAGGAGGCATACAGTGCCTTGAAAAAGTACTCATACCCCTTGGAATTTTCCAAACTTTGTCATGTTACAACCAAAAAAGTAAATGTATTTTATTGGGATTTTATGTGATAGACCAACACAAAGTGGCACATAATTGTGAAGTGGTAGGAAAATTATAAATGGTTTTCACATTTTTTTTTCAAATTAATATGTGAAAAGTGTGGCGTACATTTGTATTCAGTCCCCCTGAGTCAATAGTTTGTAGAACAGGGGTCTTCAAACTGAAGCCCTCCAGGTGTTCAGGAACTACAATTCCCATCATGCCTAGTCATGTCTGTGAATGTCAGAGTTTTACAATGCCTCAGGGGATGTGTAGTTCTGCAACAGCTGGAGGGCCGTAGTTTGAGGATCCCTGTTGTAGAACCAACTTTCTCTGCAATTACAGCTGCAAGTCTTCTGGGGTATGTCTCTACCAGCTTTGCATATCTAGAGAGTGACATTTTTGCCCAAAACAGCTCAAGCTTTGTCAGACTGGATGGAGAGCATCTGTAAACAGCAATTTTCAAGTCTTGCCACAGATTTTCAATTGGATCTGGGTCTGGACTTTGACTAGGCCATTCTAACACACAAATATGCTTTCATCTAAACCATTCCTATGTAGCTCTGGCTGTATGTTTAGGGTCATTGTGTCAGCGAAATTTGGCTATACACAGAGCACACAGCCAAATCTCCTGTTTCTAATAATAATAACAATTTTGTCTAATGATATAAATGCACCTTACCTTTAGATCGTGTGCCATCCTCTGGTGTGTGCCCCATCCCCCACAAAAAGACATTAGCTGCTTCTTACATTTTCATCCCAGCAAGACTGCATGCCACAGCCCTCAGTCTGCCTCTTTTTTCAAAGACAACAAAAGCAATCACAAACAGGAAGCCCTGGCCCCAACAGCCAATCGCTTCCTTCACAGGATATGACCTCACAGGATATGACCTCACAGGATATGACCAAACAAGGATATGAGTGTATACAACAACCAATGACTACCGTTCCTGCTGATGGGAGCTTATCTGCAGGTGTACGTCATGGCACCCCAAATATGTTGATCAGGCATACCGGGGTGACAAGAGCAAACAACCCCTAAACCTATAATTGTCTTTGCAGAGCGAACACACCCCCACCAGACGATCGTTCTGTGCATTGCACAGGGGCCCTTTGCTGGCGGACATGTCCTCTCTCCGCAAACACCTCTCTCCAAACAACAGGAAGTTTTCCACTACCTAACAAGTCTCAACCAGCGTCAGTCTGCCCCAGTCAGCTCTTTAGAGTGGGCTGCGAGAGAACAGACACTGGGAGACTCTTATGACAATACAATAACATAAAATTTTCCACAACAATTGCCCTGCTGGAAGGTGAACCTCTACCCCAGTCTCAAGTCTTTTGCAGACGCTAACAGGTTTTATTCTAAGATTGCTCTGTATTTGGCTTCAACCATCTTCCCATCAACTCTGGCCAGCTTCCTTGTCCCTGTTGAAGAAAAGCATCCCCACAACATGATGCTGTGACCACCATGTTTCACAGTGGGGATGGTGTGTTCAGGGTAATGTGCAGTGTTAGTTTTCCGCCACACATAGCGTTTTGCTTTTAGGCCAAAAGGTACTTGATTTGTTGTAGCCGTATTAGTGCAATTGTGACAGAGAAAATTGAGTACTGTCCGTGATACTTTTTTTATTTGCACTAACATACAATTTTTCAGGACAAGCTTTCGGGGTATGTCCCCTTCTTCAAGGTCCAAGCAGTACTGATTCACAAATTTTTAAGCAGAATGTTAAAGAAGAAGAAAAAAAAAAGAGAAAACCAAACACATACAAATCAATGGTAATAAAGATAGCAGCAGAGTTAGTGAGATAAGACAGAGGAAGAGCTAAAAATTTGTGAATCAGTACTGCTTGGACCTTGAAGAAGGGGACATACCCCGAAAGCTTGTCCTGAAAAATTGTATGTTAGTGCAAATAAAAAAAGTATCACGGACAGTACTCAATTTTCTCAGGCCAAAAGGTTTATTTTGGTCTCATCTGACCAGAGCACCCTCTTCCACATGTTTGCTGTATCCCTCACATGGCTTCTTGAAAAACTGCAAACGGGGCTTCTTATGGCTTTCTTTCAACAATGGTTTTCTTCTTGCCACTCTTCCATAAAAGCCAGATTTATGAAGTACATGACTAATAGTTGTCCTGTGGACAGATTTCCGCACCTGAGCAGGGGATCTATACAACTCCTCCGGAGTTACAATGGTCCTCTTGGCTGCTTCTCTGATTAATGCCCTCCTTGCCCAGCCTGTCATTTCAGGTGGACGGCCATGTCTTGGTAGGTTTGCAGTTGTGCCATACTCTTTCCATTTTCGGATGATGGATTGAACAATGCTCCATGAGATGTTCAAAGCTTGGGATATTTTTTTTTTTATGGTGTGTTCCTTGGCCTTCATGATGCTGTTTGTTCACTAAGCTTCTCTAACAAACTTCCAAACTTATACTGAGATTACCTTACACACAGGTTCCACTCAATTCAAGTTGGGGATATCAGAGTAAAGGGGGCTGGATAGAAATGCACGCTACACTTTTCAGATATTTATTTGTAAAAAAAATTGAAACCCATTTATCATTTTCCTTCCACTTCACAATTATGTGCCACTCTGTGTTGGTCTATTATATAAAATCCCAATAAAATACATTTAGGTTTTGGTTGTAACATGACAAAATGTGAAAAATTTCAAGGGGTATGAATACTTTTTCATGGCACAGACATTATTGGTCTCTGCTGTTCACAGGCCTCGATATATGTAAGCTTACTGATGCTCAGGGTTCTCTCTTACTTTGCTGTTGGAGTCTGCTGCTGGGTTCAAAGGCTGACTGTTGACAGAACATTAAAAAGCTACAAATGCTAATTGTTTTTTTGTTTTGTTTGGAGGGGGGGGGGGGGGCACCCTGTTAGTCAGGAATTGACCTGAGTTAATTCAGTAACTCAGGTCAGAAGATATTTTGTTTATTTTATGCTTTCTTGCTGTATAAAACCCCTCTTTGAAACTGTATTTGCTGCATTTTAGCATAAATGTGCAGGGCAAACTTGCTTGCATTGTCCCTGGGTGCTCCTGTTTTGTGCATGGTTTACTACTGCCAATACCACTTTAGTCTGTCCCTCTTACAGCTTCTATATATTCAACATATTAGCTTGCATATTGAATGTTGATAATAATAATAAAAACTGAATATTTTATATGAGTATCTAATTGCAGTTAGTATGTTTATGTAGTTCATTTTATAGTTTAGCTATGGGCCCAGTCATTCATAGTTATACCCCAGGTATAACTGTATGTTTACTTTAGTTGTCAGTAAAATGTTGCACTTTTATTGTGAACATACATGGAAGTCAGTTCTGGAGTAAACATGAAGCCCTTCCATCATTTATGAGAAATAACATGACTAAGCTACAAGGTTGTTCAAGCATGTCTGTTGTGAGGTATATCCTTGCGTAAACATAGGCTCAATGTGAAACATCTAAGTTGGCTACATCAATAGTCACCTTTTTTACATTGCATGCTATGTTTCCCGACTTGTAATGCCAAGGGTTTGCTGCCAATTCTATTGGCAGAAAATCTTCTTTGTTACTACATGGCCAAACAAGAAAATTCACACATTCACGGGAATACACTTTTGTTAGACAATCCCACAAAATGTTTTGATTATGAGGTGTCACTTTAACCACTTGCTTACTGGGCACTTAAACCCCCCCCCCCCTCCTGCCCAGACCAACGCACTTTGAATGGCAATTGCGCGGTCATACAACACACCCAAATGAAATTTTTATCATTTTTTTCCCACAAATAGAGTTTTCTTTTGGTGGTATTTAATCACAGCTGGGATTTTTATTTTTTCCTAAACAAACAAAAAAAGATGGAAAATTTTGAAAAAAAAAATCATGTTTCATAGTTTGTTATAAAATTTAGCAAACAGGTAATTTTTCTCCTTCATTGATATGCACTGATGAGACGGCACTGGTGGGCAATGATAGGCTGCACTGATGGGCACGGATAGGCACAGTTAAGGCGGCACTGATAGGCACAGTTAAGGCGGCACTGATGGGGACAGATAAGGCGGTACTGATGGGCACAGATGGGCCCTTATGGGAGGCACTGATGGGTAGCACGGATGGGTGGCACTGATGGGTACTGATAGGTACCACTGATAGGTGGCACTGATGGGCGGCACTGATGGGCACTGATGAGCGGCACTGATGGGCGGCACTGATGGGCACTTATGGGTACTGGTAGGTGACACTGATGGGCACTGATAGGTGGCACTGATGTGCAGCACTGTTGTTGAGGCACTGATTGTGGGCACTGATAGGTGGTACTGTGGGCACTGATGGGTGACACTGTGAGCACTGATGGGTGGCGCTGGTGGGCACTAGTAGGCGGCACTGCTGCCTATTGCTAGGTAGCACTGGCAGGGGGCACAGGTGGGCACTGAGGATCTGCAGCAGCTCGCCGTGATCAGGACTGATGTCCCTCTCACGGCCGCCGGTGATCAGCTTTTTTTTCCTCCTCACGCTGTCAGCGTGAGGAGAAAAAATAGCCGATTACCACCTCTGTTGACATCACATGATCAGCTGTCATTGGCTGACAGCTGATCACATGGTAAGGGGTCAGGATCGACCCCTTACTTCGATATGTGATCAGGCTAGTCTCATAGACTCGCTAATCACAGAGCACGCCGCGCGCGCCCTGCAGGGGGCGCACAGGCCGCTCGTGCATGGGACAACGTCAATGGACGAAGCCCCGGCAAAGCAGGTCCGCGCTGTAGCTGTCATTCGGCTATAGTGTGGATCTGAAGTGGTACATGATGAAAGCCAAAAAATATTAAATAAAAATAGCTCAGCAAGGCATGGGGCTGACTGATAAAATCAATAGTGAAATTCTCTATGAGAGAATGAGCAAAGCTGGCCATACTGGCGTCAGTTTTTTTTCGGTTCCCAAGGTCCTGCTGAACTGGCTAAACTTCAATCCATGTATGGTCATTTTAAGACCTTTGTCCTACCAGTTAGAAAGACCGCAACCTTTCAGGGAATGCATTCAAAGCTTAAAGTGGTTCTTAAGCATAGGAATAAAAAATTAAAAGTCAGTAGCTAAAAAAATACTGTAACTGCTGACTTTTAATAATTGGAAACTCACCTGTCCAGGGGTCCAGCGCTGTCCTCACCCAAGCCTGCTATACAGCTGTTTTTGGGTCCAGGCGCTGGCATGTTTACTTTGGGAAGCTGGCTGTGACTGCTTGTGGCTTCAACACTGGCTTCCCACTGCACATGCGTGAGCGGCACTGCAGTTTGTCAATGGTCCCACAATTTTATGAGACCTGTGACATGTCCCAGAAGGCTGGTGCGGGGGGCAAACATCTGTCCGGAACACTGTGGTGATTCAATCAGAAGTTGGAGCAGGTACCTGTCAAAAGCAGGAATCTACTCGCCTCTCCAAAAAAAGTACCTAAACTTAAAGAGGGGGGAGGCAGATAAGTGGAACTTCTCCTTTTTGGGTGAAGTTCCACTTTAACCGCTTGCCGACCGCCTCACGCAGATATATTGTGGCAGAAGGGCTCGTACAGGCAAAACCACGTGTATGTTGCCCTTTAAGAGGCAGCCTGCGGGCGCGCGCGGCAAGCTCCGTGAGTCAGGTCGCGGGTCCCGTGGACTTGATCGCCGCGGGGATACCTGCGATCGCCTCACGGGGAGGAAGAACGGGGAGATGTTGATGTAAACAGCATCTCCCCGTTCTGCCTAGTGACAGTGTCACCCGATCTCTGCTCCCTGTCATCGGAGCAGAGATCAATGACGTCACACACACAGCCCATCCCCCTGACAGTTAGAATACGCCCCTAGGACACACTTAACCCCTACACTGCCACCTACTGGTTAACCCCTTCACTGCCAGTGTCATTTACACAGGAATCAGTGCATTTTTATAGCACTGATTGCTGTATAAATGACAATGGTCCCAAATATGTGTCAAAAATGTCCGATGTGTCCGCCATAATGTCGCAGTCATGCTAAAAAATGCTGATCGCCGCCATTTAAAAAAAAAAAAAATGTTAATAAAAATGCCATAAAACTATCCCCTATTTTGTAAACGCTATAACTTTTGCGCAAACCGATCAATAATCGCTTATTGCAATTTTTTTACCAAAAATATGTAGAAGAATACGTATCGGCCTAAACTGAGGAAAAAAATAGTTTTTTTATATATTTTTGGGGGATATTTATTATAGCAAAAAGTAAAAAATAATGCGTTTTTTTTTCAAAATTGTCGCTCTATTTTTGTTTATAGCGCAAAAAATAAAAAACGCAGAGGCGATTAAATACCACCAAAAGAAAGCTCTATTTTGGGAAAAAAAGGACGTCAATTTTGTTTGCGAGCCAGGTCGCATGGCCGCGCAATTGTCAGTTAAAGCGACGCAGTGCCGAATCGCAAAAAGTGCTCTGGTCAGGAAGGGGGTAAATTCTTCCGGGGCTGAAGTGGTTAAAAAGGTTTTAGCTCACAGGATGTAGGAATCTGGAGATATCAGACACTGAGGGATTGTTGTGGGATCAATCCACAGACACATATTCTGTGTGATCTAGGCCATCAATCAGCCTGTAGCTACTAAATCTCCACCTCCCTGATCATTTTTCTATCAGTAGGGATATGCAGGATGCAGTGTTTCAGCTACAGACAACTTAGGGTCCTATTTAAATGTAGCGCTGGTAGATTTGCAATCTACCGCAGGTTAGGTAAATTTAGTAAATTGTGTGTTAGGAAGGTTAGAGTTTGCCTCTGTTCCAGCTTGGCTGACGTTGTGTGTACTTCCGTGCTGACCGGTGGGTGTCGCTGTTACCACTGGTCAGGTTTGGAAAGGCAACATGGTGAAGCGAATGGATGCTCCTCTGTCCTGGAGGCACGCTCGGTGGAGGTGGTCCTTCGAGTTGCATTCTGGGCGCGGGTATTTATGGGACAAACAACATATTTTGGGGTTCGTTTTACAGCCACCTGCTGGCCCTCCTGGCCGACGGGTATGCGTTAAGGAGATACCTCGTGGTCCTCTGATCGGGAGGCCCACGATACAGCGGCGCAGGGGTGGGTCCTAAGGGTTGTCTGGAGCCTACCACCGCGGCCAAGGAATGGTCCTGAGCTGTCGGTCCTGTGTGACGAAGCTGGACAACCGAGAAGATCCCAGGGGAGGACCCGTCTTGGAGAGATCACGCAGCGTGCTGGTCTATAGAGGGGCCTGGTGACTCGGTTGGAGGACGTATCCAAAAGTAACTATACAGCATAGTGTTGCCGGCTCGGCTTAAAGGTTCAAGCACTGTGACTGACTTTCACTATAGAAAACCCTATACATCCTGTGGCAGAGGATTGTACGGATTTTGTTCCCAAACAAGTCTGTGGCAGAGACTTTGATTTGTGCTGCGTACTGGCTGCTAGACCGGTGAGAGAGGCCTATCCAGACGAGCAAGGAGTGTGTCCCACGAGGGGAGCGCATTCCGAATAGTATTTGAATTCTACCAGGACATTTTGTCAAGAGAACCTTAACAGAGATTATTTGAGTTTCTTCTGCAAGCTTCCTTTCTACCTCTTTCCTGCTACTTCCTAAGTTGTTTGTTTTAATAAAGCATTGAAAACATACTCCAGTGTTGGTGCGTGTGTTTTCCAGGAGTAAACTCAACGGAACCCTAGACCCGGTGCCGGTGAAACAGAGGGAAGCAGAGTGAAGGTAACAGACCCGCTTAAACCAGCAGCTCCACCATGAGTTAGTGCTACATAAAATAATGAGTGAATGACTTTGTGCCTGAATTTTATCATTCATTTGCAGAGTATACTCTGAGATATGATAGGTCAGACACGTAACCAACTCTATCCCCCTAGTCTTTTTTTCTATTTTTGAGTCTTTTGAGCACCCTACATTTACTTTTTTCTTTTACAGTAGCCATATGGTCACAGACTGTCTTTTCACCCCCACTACAGAAAAAAATATATTTCCCCTCAGAAGAAAACAATGAGAGACCAGAGGATGTTTAAGAATAAAGGAAAGCAATGAAGACATACAGTTGTGTTATTATTTTATTAGTTTTTCTCAACTTGCAGATTCAGAGTAGGAGAAGGTAGAGATTCCCTATGCTTGCAGCAAAAGGGGTCACTGGCACTGATGCCAAATGGGACAAGTTAGCTTGCTGGGTAAACAACCGCCTACAAAACTTGTTATGGTCCTTTTGGATTCAGGATAAGATTCAAAGGGTTTCACGTTTTGAATTTGGATTTTAATACTAGAAGCTTAACACATAGGGATGAGAGGGTTCTACACATGCATGTGAACCTACATACTATGCAGCAGCTCATTGCTCTGAAATATCACTCTTAATTTCAATCATAGGGAATCATAGGGAATTAAAATTTAAAAGCTTATTTAAAATTTAGGCCAATTTATTATAAACTACCAGTGCAGTTGGTCTATTACAGTCCCTTGAAAAAGTATTCTCACCCCTTGGAATTTTCCACATTTTCTCATGTTACATTCAAAAACGTAAATGTATTTTATTGGGATTCTATGTGATAGACCAACACAAAGTGGCACATAATTGTGAAGTGGAAGGAAAATGATAAATGGTTTTCAAAATGTTTTACAAATAAATATCTAAAAAGTGTGGCATGCATTTGTATTCAGCCCCCCTAAGGCCTCATGTACACTGCTGCTGGTAAACGGACATTTAGGAGCAGTTGGGAGTTTTTTTCAACTGCCCCCGAACTCGGTAATGTAGACAAAAACTCACCCAAGCTCAACTGAACTCTCCTCTATGTTATCTTATCTGTCCATGTATACAGGGTCATTTACAGGCAGTTCAGTTGAGGCATTTTTTGGAACACATATATATATATATATATATATATATATATATATATATATATATATATATATATATATATATATATATATATATATATATATGTAAAATTTAAATTTTTACGTCGGTTCCTATCTCTCAAGGTAAATCGTTCAGGAGAGGTTGAAAAAACATCCCGTGTACATGAAGCCTAAGTCAATACTTTGTAGATCTACCTTTTTCTGCAATTACAGCTGCAAGTCTTTTTGGGTATGTCTCTACCAGCTTTGCACATCTAGAGAGTGAAATTTTTGCCCATTCTACTTTGCAAAATACAGTCAGGTCCATAAATATTGGGACATCGACACAATTCTAATCTTTTTGGCTCTATACACCACCACAATAGATTTGAAATGAAACGAACAAGATGTGCTTTAACTGCAGACTTACAGCTTTAATTTGAGGGTATTTACATCCAAATCAGGTGAACGGTGTAGGAATTACAACAGTTTGTATATGTGCCTCCCACTTTTTAAGGGACCAAAAGTAATGGGACAATTGGCTGCTCAGCTGTTCCATGGCCAGGTGTGTGTTATTCCCTCATTATCCCATTTACAAGGAGCAGATAAAAGGTCCAGAGTTCATTTCAAGTGTGCTATTTGCATTTGGAATCTGTTGCTGTCAACTCTCAATATGAGATCCAAAGAGCTGTCACTATCAGTGAAGCAAGCCATCATTAGGCTATCAGAGAGATAGCAAAAACATTAGGTGTGGCCAATTCAACTGTTTGGAACATCCTTAAAAAGAAAGAACGCACTGGTGAGCTCAGCAACACCAAAAGACCCAGAAGACCACAGAAAACAACTGTGGTGAATGACTGGAGAATTTTTTCCCTGGTGAAGAAAACACCCTTCACAACAGTTGGCCAGATCAAGAACACTCTCCAGGAGGTAAGTGTATGTGTGTCAAAGCCAACAATCAAGAGAAGACTTCACCAGAGTGAATACAGAGGGTTCACCACAAGATGTAAACCATTGGTGAGCTTCAAAAACAGGAAGGCCAGATTAGAGTTTGCCAACCAACATCAAAAAAAGCCTTCACAGTTCTGGAACAACATCCTATGGACAGATGAGACCAAGATCAACTTGTACCAGAGTGATGGGAAGAGAAAAGTATGGAGAAGGAAAGGAACTGCTCATGATCCAAAGCATACCACCTCATCAGTGAAGTGCGGTGTTGGTAGTGTCGTGGCATGGGCATGTATGGCTGCTGAAGGAACTGGTTCTCTTGTATTTATTGCTGATGTGACTGCTGACAAAAGCAGCAGGACGAATTCTGAAGTGTTTCGGGCAACATTATTTGCTCATATTCAGCAAAATGCTTCAGAATTCATTGGACAGCACTTTACAGTGCAGATGGACAATGACCCGAAGCATACTGTGAAAGCAACCAAAGAGTTTTTTAAGGGAAAGAAGTGGAATGTTATGCAATGGCCAAGTCAATCACCTGACCTGAATCCGATTGAGCATGCATTTCACTTGCTGAAGACAAAACTGAAGGGAAAATGCCCCAAGAACAAGCAGGAACTGAAGACAGTTGCTGTAGAGGCCTGGCAGGGCATCACCAGGCATGAAACCCAGTGTCTAGTGATGTCTATGCGTTCCAGATTTCAGGCTGTAATTGACTGCAAAGGATTTGCAACCAAGTACTAAAAAGTGAAAGTTTGATGGATGATTGTTAATCTGTCCCATTACTTTTGGTACCTTAAAAAGTGGGAGGCACATACACAAACTGTTGTAATTCCTACACCGTTCACCTGATTTGGATGTAAATACCCTCAAATTAAAGCTGAAAGTCTGCAATTAAAACACATCTTGTTTGTTTCATTTTAAACCCATTGTGGTGGTGTATAGAGCCAAAAAGATTAGAATTGTGCAGATGTCCCAATATTTATGGACCTGACTGTAGCTCAAGCTCTTTCAGATTGTATGGAGAGTGTCTGTGTACAGCAATTTTCAAGTCTTGCCACAGATTCTCAATTGGATTTAGTTCTGGACTTTGACTGGGCCATTCTATAACATGAATATCCTTTGATCTAAACCATTCCATTTTAGCTGTGGCTGTATGTTTAGGGTCGTTGTCCTGCTGGAAGGAGAACCTCCACCACAGTCTCAAGTCTTTTCTTATAAGATTGCCATGTATTTGGCTCTGCCCATCTTCCAATCAACTCTGCCCAGCTTCAAAGTCCCTGCTGAAAATAAGCATCCTCACAACTTGATGCTGCCACCATCATGTTTCATGGTGTGTTCAGGGTGAAGTGCAGTGTTTTGTTTTTTTTTTCCAAATAATTTTTATTGGTAAAGATAAAGCATTGACAGGAAATCATAACAGAAAATACAACTTACACAGTCAGTATAGATGGACTTACAACTTCCTAATATAGTGGTTCAGAATAACATTGTTACGCAGCCTTTACCTTAGGGTGATCAAACACATATTAACTATCAATCATTGAATGGACGTAACTTAGTTAGTAGTGACACAGTGTCACGTATGAGGATGAAAACTGTTATGAGAATTTGTAAAACAAGTCTGGGAGGGTCTATTATAGTCGATCAAGTAGATCAAGAGAAGCCTTCTCTCACTCCATACACACCTAATGGGATCAAACTGTGCAAGGGAGAGGGCCGAACGTTCATCTCCAGTTATGTCAACATTGTTGATCTACGCTTTTATACCTACATTCCCTCTATGCCAAGGATATGGGTTTGTATATCCCATTTCCGTAAAAGTACAATAAGATCTACGGGAGTTTTATGGTAATTTTATGGGAGGGAGCAGGTGTGGAAAGTCGTGAATTTGGCCCTATTTGCGAGGACTAGGCAGAATGCAGATATCAAACGTCTGTTTTCCTCTAATGTGTACTCAGATGGCTGTTCTTCTGGTTGAGGGGGGGAGTATTTCAGTGTGAAGTGTCAAAAGAAGTGTGTGGGTGGATATGGCGGATATGGTGGAAATTTTAACTTTAACCTAAGAATGTGTGTACATGAGGAACGTCGGGTCCTTTCCACTGTGATGTGAAGTTAAGGGTTGCGGAGAAGCTCCTGAAACTTTGAAGAGTCTCTGAAGTGTAACCAGCATGACCATGTATTTCGGTATTTTGTTGGGTTTTCTTTGGCTTGATGGATTAAGTCCTCCATCACTGATATCTTCTCTATACGTTTGAACCAGTCAGCTAGTGTAGGCGGATTGGTGTTCCTCCAGTATATTGGTGTGCAGTGTTAGTTTTCCACCACAAAGGGTTTTGCTTTTAGGCCAAAAAGTTTATTTTTGGACTCATCTGACCAAAACCCTAATTCCACATGTTTGTGTCCCCCACATGGCTTCTCACAAACTGCAAATGGGACTTCTTATGGCTTTATTTCAACAATGGCTTTCTTTTTGCCAGTCCTTCATAAAGTCTAGATTTGTGGAGCGCACAACTAATAGTTGTCCTGAGGACAGATTCTCCCACCTGAGCTGTGGATCTTTGCAGCTCCTTCAGAGTTATCATGGGCCTCTTGGTTGCTCCTCTGATTTATGGTCTCATTGCCCTGCCTGCCATTTTAGGTGGACGGCCATGTCTTGGTAGGTTTCCAGTTGTGCCATACTCTTTCCATTTTCAGATGATGGATTGAACAGTGCTCCATTAAATGTTCAAAGCTTGGGATGTTTTTTGATAACCCAGCCCTGCTTTAAACTTCTCCACAACTTTATCCCTGACCTGTCTGGTGTGTTCCTTGGCCTTCATGATACTGTTTGTTCACTAAGGTTCTCTAACAAACCTCTGTTGGCTTCACAGAACAGCTGTAGTTATACTGAGATTAAATTACACATGGTCAGACTAATTAGGTGACTTCTGAAGGCAACTGGTTTCAGTAGATTTTAGTTAGGGGTGTCAAAGGGGGCTAAATACAAATGCATGCCAGACTTTTTAGATCTTTATCTGTGAAAAAAAATTGCAAACCATTTATAAATTCCCTACCAATTCACAATTACGTGCCATTTTGTGTTGGTCTTTCACATAAAACCCCAATAAAATACATGACAAAGGGGACGTGGCCGGATCCCGAGAGTGATGGCTACTTGTTAACACAGCTCTGCTCTGTGACAGCTTTCCAGGGCATCCCCAGCCAGGTGATCGTTATCTAATGGCAGCACATATCACCATCAACACCCGGAGACACCAGGTAACATGTCAAAGAGGAGACAGGAATGCTCAGCTCCCCGCAAACTGACAGAATTCTATCCGCCCGGACAAGCCGTCTTTCAAAGATGGCGCCGGCGGGACCGCGATCCTCTCACAAGGCGGCCAAGCAGAGATAACTGGGCAGACATACTCCGCTAAACAATTGGATGGATTACCTCATCGCCCTGAGGGAAATTCAGTCTCCTCCACTCCATCTTCTATCCCAGCCAAGTCGAAGCTGTGGCTCTTACAGGACACGGACCCAGCTCATGAGGGAGGCCTCTCTTCACAGCACCCTCTGGTGAGCACAGAACCTCATAGCTCCATAGCTGCATTCCCCACAACAAACCAGCCCGTGCTGGACACCACACTAAAAGATATGTTAATTACAGTGCAAAGCTCCATTCACTCTGAGATCCTGCGTATGATGAAATGTTTCTCCTCTGACATGTCTCATATGAGTGAAAGGGTGTCAAGTGTGGAAACGAAAATAGGGGAAGTCACAGCCTCTGTCAATGATTTAATAGATGCCCAAGGAGAAGAAGCAGAAGATATTGCATGGCTTAAAGCTAAAATGGCCGACCTCGAAGATCGTTCCAGAAGGAACAACTTTAAGATCAGTTCAGCCATCCGCTTTAAAAGATTATTTCTTACAACTGTTGGCGACCTTTCTACCTGACTCAGCACAAAGTGAGCTAATAGATCGCATTAACCGCCTACCAAAACTGCCTCACCTGCCTGAGACCATCCCGAGGGACACTATCGTACGCATCCACTTCTTCTACATAAAGGAAAAACTCATGAGAGCTGCCAGAAACGCTGCAGAATACCCACAGCAATACACCAACTTCTCCTTTTACGGCGATCTCTCAAAGTACACAGTGCAACAACGCAAAAATCTCGCAACGATCACCAAACCTCTGAGGAACCATCAGATCCCATACAAATGGGGACATCCGGTGAAACTCATCATCACGAAAGATAACAACTCCTACACAGTTAGATCTCTAGATGAAGGCCTTACTCTCCTCAGGCAATGGAACATTCTGGAACCAATGGAACAGCGACAACATCGAGGGAATCGTTCACAGCGCACTGCCAACTGGGAAGACCTGGAACCTCCGGATGACATGACCACCTGAATCTTATATGCATCGCTCCACAACTTAACTTGCCCTGGATTGCTCGAACGAGCTCAGTTCATTTGTTGATCACCCCCTACTATTTGACGCGGTATCCACCGCACATGCAGAGATCTGCACTTTCTTCTTAATAGTTCTGTTCCGAACCAAAGATCTCTTTTTTTGCCTGTTTTTTTTCTCTGTTTTCTGTTTTTATATCTACTGTATGTACTACTAGTTGTAGACTTTAAAATTGCTCTCTCTTTGTTCCATATAAACCACCCTCACGCGAAGACACCATCGACAAGAATCAGACTGCTGAAACACGACTGACTCTAAAGAACGTAGAGCAACCAAGTAGTAAGTTACTCTTATTCACATACATCCTACCCCCACCAATACTACCAACCTAGATCTCCTAATCTGAGATTCCCCACCCAGAAACAGCATGCCTTTCAAAAGGACTGAATCATCCAGGGAAAAGGCACTCTCTTTAGACAGACGCCCATACGCTTAACTGCGATGTGCTATGTGTTCAAGAGACCCACTTCAGCCTAACACAAGCGCCTCCCATCTCACACAAACAATTTCCTCATATATTCATGGCGAATGCTCATACTAAAACCAAAGGAGTACTGATAACTATCAAAGAAACAGTATCATTCAAGCTAATAAACCTTTATACAGACACGCAAGGAAGATATATAATTCTAGTCTGCAACTTAAATAACACTGTTTACACATTGGTAAACATTTATGTCCCAAACACGGGCCAAATTTCATTCCTTAACAAACTATGGAAACAATGGAAAAAAGTGACCAAACTAAGACAAGGCAGAGTCATCTACTGTATGTGGGGACTTTAACCTAGTTCCAGATGCTACTACAGATTCGAAAGGACCTACACCGAAAAAACCCAGAACATCGACGCTTCTAAATTTTCTACACTCAAATGAGCTTTACGACATTTGGAGATGTCAACATGCCTCAGAGAGAGACTTTACTTTCTTTTTGAAGCCACACTGTACCTACTCCAGAATAGATTTATTTCTAGGAGATAAACAACTACTACAAGATGCTACTGACTCAGTAATCCATACCACAACATGGTCAGACCATGCGCCTATTTCTATAACGCTGGGGGAAAAGCAAGAGAGTATAATCTTTAATAATTGGCGCAACGACCGACACCTAATGTCACTTCCTGACAACAAAGTTCAGATTCAAAACCAACTGAAAGACTTCTTTCCCCTAAACGCTAGCTCAGTCAGGAATCCGTTTACATTATGGGCTTCACACAAAGCTTTTATAAGAGGTGTCTTAATCAAGATTAGCTCACGGGCGAAACGCCAAAGGACGGAGCAGCTTACCAACCTTTTAGATGATATAAAAATACTGGAATCCAATAACAAAAAAGCCCCAAATCCATCCACTAGCAACAAACTATGGCAAGCTAGGAGCGAACTTAGATCCCTCCCCAATGCTAACCATGCTAAACTGATACTCAAAATGCGAGCCAATTTTTTCGCCCACGGCAATAGAGCCGGTAAGCTAATGGCAGCACTAATCAAAAAAAGAAAAATCAAGCAGAAAATTCCATACATTTTACATCCCACCCAGAGCAACAAAATGTTTCACCCTCAGGACATTGCCAATGCCTTTAAAGAATACTATGGTAAATTATACAATTTAAAGAACGACCCCTCGGTGAAACAACCAACAGATTAAACATTGCTACATTTCTAACCTCCATTCACCTACCTACACTATCTGACGAACAATTGTTAGCTCTCAATGCTCCATTCACTATCAAAGAACTCTCCCATGTAATATCATCTCTCCCACATGGCAAAGCCCCAGGTCCAGATGGGTTCTCTGCCGAGTTTTACTAATTGTTTTCCACAATTCTTACTCCTTACCTTTGTCATACATTCAATGCTGCTGTGTCCTTGGGCAAATTCCCCTCTGAAATGTTGTCAGCCAACATAATCACTTTATCCAAACCAGGAAAGGAGCCGGTATCACCACAAAACTTTTGCCCAATTTCGCTACTAAACACCGATCTTAAAGTATATGCGAAATTGGTGGCCCAGAGACTAGTACCGTTCATGCCAAACATTATCCATCCTGATCAGGTTGGCTTCACTATGGGCAGCCAGGCATCAGATGCCACTCGAAAAATTATAAATCTTATACACTTTTCTAAATCTAAAAAAATACCCGCAATCTTTGTAGCACTAGATGCCAAAAAGGCGTTTGACCGGATTCATTGGGGCTATTTAAAACAAACGCTTATTAAATTTGGATTCGGTGTGATATTCTTGACAAATTTAACACATGCTCCTTTTACAAAGTTAATAAGTCAAAATCCAATATCCTACAGGCAGGAGTAGACAATCCCATAAGGAAAATTCCATTCCAGTGGGTTTCCTCTTCCATGCCCTATTTAGGCATCTCTCTAACCATATCAATGAACAACTTGTACACACACAACTTCATTTCGTTTCTAAATACCTGTAAACAAGATCTCCAAGTCAGCAAACAACACCTATCATGGGCAGGCAGAGTAGCAGCATTCAAAATGTTCACACTCCCAAAGCTACTATACCTATATAGAGCTATACCTATAGTTATCCCTGATACATTCTTCAAATCCTTACAAAGCATGTTGAGCTCTTATATATGCTCAAATAAAAAACCAAGATGTCCTCACTCTGTTACTATTAAGCTTAAAAAAGCAGGTAGCATGGGACTCCCCGAGGTGAAAGACTACTACGTTGCAGTACTACTAGACCAAATTCGCCACTGGTTCATGCCCTCTTTGGGCAAGTAATGGAGACACATAGAACAAACCTTTATATCCAAAGGAGATCTGGGAACATTATTATTAGCTGATTTGGTAACCCACACTGAATAATGCATTAACCACCCTACAATTACAGCAGCCCTAAGGGCGTGGACATTTTTTGTGTCCAATATTCAACAAAGAACATGTGACACGAATGTTCCAATTAAATTGGAAATATTCCAATTTATCATCCCAGATCTTTCTTTTAGTAACTGGTCCGACCTTAAAAAGGAACCATTATCCACTATAATTCTGGACAATATACTCCTTCCTTACCAGACATTACAACTTGATTTGATTGCAGCCGTATTAGTGCAATTGTGACAGAGAAAATTGAGTACTTTTTTTTATTTGCACTAACATACAATTTTTCAGGACAAGCTTTCGGGGTATGTCCCCTTCTTCAAGGTCCAAGCAGTACTGATTCACAAATTTTTAAGCAGCATGTTAAAGAAGAAAAAGGGAATCTTAAAGGGAATTTCAGAACTATCCAGGAAAGGAAAACGTTTAAACTAAGAATGATACTTCTTTTTGACACGAAAAATAATGGCCTGAATTTAGATATTGGTTTCCTTACACATTATGCTAAAGTTTTATGACCCCTCTGTGACTAGTATCCCCCCCTGCATTCTATAGCTCTCCCTCTGTCTTATCTCACTAACTCTGCTGCTATCTTTATTACCATTGACTTGTACTGTATGTGTTTGGTTTTCTCTTTTTTTTTTTTCTTCTTCTTTAACATGCTGCTTAAAAATTTGTGAATCAGTACTGCTTGGACCTTGAAGAAGGGGACATACCCCGAAAGCTTGTCCTGAAAAATTGTATGTTAGTGCAAATAAAAAAAGTATCACGGACAGTAATCAATTTTCTGAGACATTACAAGAAATGTATAATCTACCACAGAAAAGCCATTACACATACAGACAAGCGGCTTCCTACATGACACGACATTCCATTCCTGACATAAGACTTCCTAAAAAAGTTTGGGAATTTCTTTCCTCCACATCGCTAGTACGAAAAGGCATATCTCTATTTTACACACTCATCCGCTACAAGGGTACATTCACTAAAGGTTCAGCCCTCAAATGCTGGGAAAGAGATTTGAACACATCCTCTTCTGACCAACAATGGCGTCAAGCCATCTACTATCGCAAAAATTACACCTACGATGGTACCTAACCCCGGTACAAATGCATAAGTTTGCAAACATAGATGATAACACATGTTGGCGAGGCTGCTAACACAAGGGATCCTTGCTTCATATACTCTGGGAATGCCCTCATATCTCACCCTTTTGGAAGAGAGTCTTTTCATTCATCTCAGACCTCACAGGTATCATAATAAAGCCCTCCCTTCCGTTAGCAATCCTCAGCTTAGGGATCGCCAACCTACCAACTAAGATCAGAACCATAGTAATGCACATTCTATTTGCTGCCAGATTAATGATAACGAGGAAATGGAGACAATCCATTGTCACTAACATCTCGGATGTCAAGACCCACCTCAGATGCATACTTGTATAGAAATTATACAAGCTTTATATACAAAGCAATGACAGTGCATGAAAAAAAAAAAACAGATTACGGTGCTTCACACACAATAAGAAACACCAAGAAGCTGCAGTTCTGATTTGTGAGGCATACACAAATAAATACAATATAGATAAAAATTATGAACCGTGCTATTTTCGCGGTTCATAATTTTTATTTACAATGACAGTGCATACATCTAATACAGGTACAGGTATTATCAGCAAAGGACCTAGTGGGAATTATTATCACAGGTCCTAGTGGATTTGTGCACATATTACTGGTTATATTTAATTATTAACCACTTCAGCCCCAGAAAGAATTTCCCCCTTAATGACCAGGCCATTTTTTGTGAAGCCACTGCATCGCTTTAACTGATGCTTTAACTGACAATTATACTCATACAACATTTTTTTCACACAAATAGAGCTTTCTTTTGGTGGTATTTGATCACCTCTGTGGTTTTTATTTTTTGCGCTATAAACAAACAAAGAGCAACAATTTAAAAAAAAACTTTTTGCTGTACTGTACGCCAAAAAAAAAATTGTATTCATCAGTGTAGGCCTATATATATTCTTCTACATATTTTTGGTAAAAAATAATCGTAATATATTGATTGCTTTGCGCAAAAGTTATAGCGTCTACAAAATACAGGATAGATTTATGGCATTTTTTTTACATTTTTTTTACTAGTAATGGTGACAATCTGCGATTTTTAGTGGGACTGCAACATTGCGGCGGACAGATCGAACACTTTTGACACTTTTTTGGGACCATTGACATTTATACAGCGATCAGTGCTATAAATAGCCACTGATTACTGTGTAAATGTTACATATAGTTAGTTACATATAGGTAAGGTTGAAAAAAGACACAAGTCCATCAAGTCCAACCTATGTAATGTCACTGGCAGGGAAGGGGTTAACACTAGGGGGCGATCAAGGGGTTAAATGTGTTCCCTATGTGTGTTCTCTGTAGGGGGATAGGCTTACTGGAACATGACAGAGATCACTGTTCTCGATCACTGGGAACAGTAGATCCCTGTCATGTCACCTGTCAGAACGGGGAATCGCCTTGTTTAAAAAGGCAGTTCCCCGTTCTGCTTCTGTAATGGGCAATTGCAGGCTGTAGGTGGACATCAAGTCCACCCTAACCGTGGGCATGCTCCAGCCACCGCTATGGTGATATGCACAGGAGAGCCAACCTGTCGCCGTATAATGGTGACGGCGGCTGGTCAGCAAGCGGGTTGATAGAGATACCTCCAGATGAATGTTGCTGCACAGTCCAGTTGCAAGGCCTCTGAGGATGATGAAGTAACTGTCTTTGTGTCAGCGACCTGAAGACAAGATGAGCAGTCACAGGAGTGATCCTACAACTGTTGTCCAACCACATGGAATGCAGTCCTCACTGGCAGGAACTGTGGGGTGGCACTAGAACTGTAGTACTGGAACTCCGCCTATCAACTCTGTTCTTTAGAACCTCCCTAACAGTTTCTTATCTGACATGTGACTAGACCTCTAAGACGGTGACCATTACACATACAGTAGCAAAGACCTACTTATCTGGCACTGTGCATATGAAATAATAACAAAGATGTGGCAAAAATACTCTGTCTGTCACAAGGATTTAGATATACACTCAGCAACTGCAGTGAAACCATTAGACCATAGGAATACTAGCAGCCCCTTCTGACTTGGGGTTTAAGAGTAAGGATGTGCTCGATGTTCGGATCAAACATAAGTTCGACTCGAACATCGGGGGTTTACCTATTTGCAGAACAGCGAACATTATGGGGCGTTTGCAGGAAATTCGAGCTCCGCGGAAGGCCCCATAATGCACTGCAGTGCATTGCTGTATGATGATTGGCCAAAGCATGCACCTGACCTGCATGCTTTGGCCAATCACAGCGTGCTCTGCTGAGAGAGCCATAATTAGCCAAAGGCAGGGTGCCTTTGGCCATTCATGGCTCAGGGGGCCTAAGTCTACGCCCCACACTATATAAGGCTGCTTACACAGCGGCCGTGAGTAGTGTTGTCGGCGTGGCCAGAGAGATAGCTTGAGTTAGATTAAGCAGGCAGGTTATTCAGTTAGTGGCAGTGCATTTGATATACAGTATATATATAAATATAATATATTCAGTTATTCAGTTAGTGGCAGTGTATTTGATATACAGTATATATATATATATATATATATATATATATATATATATATATAAAATATAATATTCTGCATTCTTTGTAGCCTATATCTACAGTGCTTTGGGTGGTGTACTGTTTCTAATACACTTCAGGCAGTGTACACAGTATCTAATACAGTGTGTACAGTTTCTCCTACACTTCTGGTGTTGTACACAGTATACAATACAGTGCAGCCATAGTACAGTTTCTAATACAGTGCAGGCAGGGTACACAGTATCTAATACAGTGTGTACAGTCTCTATTACACTTCTGGTGGTGTACACAGTATAAAATACAATACAGTGCAGCCGTAGTAGAGTTTCTAATATAGTGCAGGCAGTGTACACAGTATCTAATACAATGTGTACAGTTTCTACTACACTTCTGGTGGTGTACACAGTATAAAATACAGTGCAGCCGTTGTACAGTTTCTACTACAGTGCAGGCAGCGTACACAGTATCTAATACAGTGTGTACAGTTTCTACTACTTTTCTGGTGGTGTACACAGTATCTAATATAGAGTGTACAGTTTATACTACACTTCTAGTGGTGTACACAGTACACAATACAGTGCAGCAATAGTACAGTTTCTAATATAGTGCAGGCGGTGTACACAGTATCTAATACAGTGTGTACAGTTTCTACTACACTTCTGGTGGTGTACACAGTATAAAATACAGTGCAGCCATTGTACAGTTTCTAATACAGTACAGGCGGTGTACACAGTATCTAATACAGTGTGTACAGTTACTACTACTTTTCTGGTGGTGTACACAATATCTAATACAGTATGTACAGTTTCTAATACACTTCAGGTGGTGTACACAGTATCTAATACAGCGTGTACAGTTTCTACTACTTTTCTGGTGGTATACACAGTATCTAATACAGTGTGTACAGTCTCTACTACACTTCTGGTGGTGTACACAGTACACAATACAGTGCAGCCGTAGTACAGTTTATAATACACTTCAGGCAGGGTACACAGTATCTAATACAGTGTGTACAGTTTCTACTACACTTCTGGTGGTGTACACTGTATACAATACATGGCAGCCATTGTACAGTTTCTAATACAGTGCAGGCGGTGTACACAGTATCTAATACAGTGTGTACAGTTACTACTACTTTTCTGGTGGTGTACACAGTATCTAATACAGTGTGTACAGTTTCTACTACTTTTCTGGTGGTGTACACAGTATCTAATACAGTGTGTACAGGTTCTTCTACACTTATGGTGGTGTACACAGTACAAATTACAGTGCAGCCGTAGTACAGTTTCTAACACAGTGCAGGCGATGTACACAGTATCTAATACAGTGTGTACAGTTTCTACTACTTTTCTGGTGGTGTACACAATATCTAATACAGTGTGTACAGTTTATAATACACTTCAGGCGGTGTACACAGTATCTAATATAGAGTGTACAGTTTCTACTACACTTCTAGTGGCGTACACCGTACACAATACAGTGCATCCATAGTACAGTTTCTAATACAGTGCAGGCGGTGTACACAGTATCTAATACAGTGTGTACAGTTTCTACTACACTTCTGGTGGTGTACACAGTATAAAATACAGTGCAGCCATTGTACAGTTTCTAATACAGTACAGAAGGTGTTTAATACAGTGTGTACACTTTCTACTACTTTTCTGGTGGTGTACACAGTATCTAATACAGTATGTACAGT
Source organism: Lithobates clamitans (assembly GCA_037952925.1). Taxonomy (NCBI): domain Eukaryota; kingdom Metazoa; phylum Chordata; class Amphibia; order Anura; family Ranidae; genus Lithobates; species Lithobates clamitans. The sequence continues at coordinate 4,338,416 of JBBGZY010000465.1, forward strand.
TTCTAATGAACTTCAGGCAGTGTACACAGTATCTAATACAGTGTGTACAGTTTCTACTACTTTCCTGGTGGTATACACAGTATCTAATACAGTGTGTACAGTTTCTACTACACTTCTGGTGGTGTAAACAGTACACAATACAGTGCAGCCATAGTACAGTTTCTAATACAGTGCAGGCAGCGTACACAGTATCTAATACAGTGTGTACAGTTTCTACTACACTTCTGGTGGTGTACACAGTACACAATACAGTGCAGCCGTAGTACAATTTGTAATACAGTGCAGGCGGTGTACATAGTATCTAATACAGTGTGTACAGTTTCTACTACTTTTCTGGTGGTGTACACAGTATCTAATACAGTGTGTACAGTTTCTTTTTTTTTTTTTTTGCCACCTCAGTTAACTTTATCCAGAGACTTCTTTCAGGATGGTAGTCATATGTGTCTCAAATCTAGTCACATCATTGTGGCATTCCATGATTATTCCCCCTTTTTTTTCCTTTTTTTTTTTTTTATCACCTTGCAGATTACATTTCAATATGTAGATAATAACCGTAGTCCCAGACTACGGGATACGTAACATGCAGCTTATACCACAGGGCCCATTGGCCACATTTACTACCCCCCACCCCCCCATATCCCACCCTTATAGAACCCCCAAAGTAACCGGGCGCACCTAACGAGCAACTACGGATCTGTACATCATGCTCTCTGGTCTCTAAGTTGCACCTAGTTTGGCTACGCCCTATAACTAAGGGCATGGACCCATGGATCCCACAGCCTCACAAACTTGTTATAATTGCCAGCCCTGGTATAGAACGTCCTTTCACTCCAAACTATGGAGTTGTCTATTCTAATCCAATCTTCCGAAGACGGGGGGGTTCTTGATTGCCAGAGCTGTGCTATTAGTTTCCTTGCTTGGAACAGGCATCTTGCTGCCGCCACCGCTGTACTCCTGTCTCTCAACCCATTATCTACATGACCGAGCACACAGGTCTTGGCGTCAAGCACTAAGTTAATCTTGAACGTTGCATTTATTTTCTTTAAAATCTCGGACCAGTACCTGACTAGTTTTGGGCACCGCCACACCATGTGAATTAAGTCGCCTACTCTTCTACATCTGGGGCACTCCTCGTTGATTCTACGCCCAAACATAAAGAGTTTTTTCGGAGTATAATAAGATCTATGTAGCAGCATCAGATGGGAGGCCTTCTGTGAAGGAGAGGCCGACACCTCTGTTCCGAATTCCAGAATTCTTTTCCACTCGGCGTCTGTTATCTCTCCCACATCGGCCGCCCATCTGGTCCTACCCCCAGGGAGACCCACCTGTTTATTTATTCGCATTATTATTTGGGTATATATCTCCGAAATTAGCCCCTTGGGAGTCTCCGATTTAATTATTTTTTGTAGCAGCGGAATCCCACACCATATGGGGGGTTGCCTGTCAAACTGCTTGCTCAGGGCATGTCTGATCTGTAGGTAGGTATAGAATACACGATTTGGCATCCCATACTCATTCTTCAGTTCTTCAAAGGGTTTCAGGATATCCCCCTCATATAACTGTATCAGCCGACTTATCCCGCACCTTTCCCACAACTTATTGCTATCGACAGATAATAATTCCTGCAAGTTCTTGTTGTTCCAGATTGGTGAATATTCTGATGTTCCTTTATACCCCATTATTCGCTTGGTTGTCTGCCAAACCCTAGTAATCATTTTAAGAGTCAGGATCGCTCCTTGTAGTGACTCTGCCTCCAGTGCTTCCACCAGTGAGCTATGTGGGCTACCTCGTAACATGATTTGGACCCTCCTGTTGCCCCCTCCATCGATGGCACAGCCCCCCAGTTGTTGTAGCTGGGCTGCCAAAAAATAGGTAAAAGGATGGGGGACCCCCAGCCCCCCCTCCGTGGTAGGGCACTGCAGTTTTTGTAGGCCTATCCTGGCCTGCCCTTTTTTCCATATTAACTTGCTGAAGAGGGATTGAATTTTTTGGAACCACGTCTCTCCAATCCAAACTGGGGAGTTGTGGAGGAAGTACAGCAGCTGGGGTAACCAAACCATTTTAATCAAGTTGGCCCGACCCGCCACAGACAAGGGGAGTCTGCTCCAAATATCACATTTTTTTTAAAATTTTAATAGGAGGGGGGCCAGGTTATCCTCAATGAACGCGCTGGGGTCCTTAGATAACACAACGCCAAGATACTTCATTTTCTCCGTGACTTTCAATTGGGGCAGGCTAGTCGGGGTCGAATTAGGCAATGGATCGACCGGCAAAAGCGACGATTTCTCCCAGTTAATAGTTAACCCTGAGAACTTTCCGAAGTCTTCCACTAGGTGCATGACCCTCTCTAGTGAGGAAGCCGTGTCCCCGAGGAAAAATAGGACATCGTCCGCAAAAAGCGCTATTCGCTCTTCCTCCCCTTTTCTAAGGAAACCCTGCAGTTCAGGTGATGATCTCACCGCTCCTGCCTGTGGCTCCATGGCCAAAACATACAGCAAGGGAGATAAGGGGCACCCCTGTCTCGTCCCTCTTTCGAGGGAAAAACTTTCCGAGTGATCGTTGTTTAACTTGAGTCTAGCCCTGGGATTTTTGTAGAGGATCTTTAACCAGCCAATAAATACAGGGCCAAATCCAAACCTCTCAAGGACCCACCAGAGGTAATCCCACTCTAGGCTATCAAAAGCCTTGGCAGTGTCCAGGGACAGTATGGCTCTAGACCCTGCATTCTCGGTCGGTACCTGGAGATTCAAGTAAGCCCTTCTGATGTTAGCACTGGTGGACCGACCGGGGATAAACCCTGATTGATCTGGGTGTACCAGATTTGCAATGTATTTGTTCAATCTAGATGCAAGCACCCTTGCGACAATTTTAGCATTTGAGCACAACAATGATATCGGTCTGTATGAGGCAACTTCCAGTTGATCTTTCCCCTCTTTTGGGATCATTATTATATCAGCCTCTGACATTGATAAAGGCAACCGCCCATCCTTGAACGACTGCTCCAGTGTCCTTAAGAGCTTCGGGAGCAGAACTTCCCCATACTTTCTATAAATCTCCAATGGCAAGCCATCCGGGCCAGGAGATTTCTGGGCTGACAGCTCCATGTCAGCCCCTTGCAGCTCCTCCAAGGTCAGGGGAGACTCCAACGCATCCCTATCCCCTTCTGATAAAACGGGCAGATCCACCCCCTCTATAAACCTGTCCATATTGCGCCGGTCCGACCCTCGGCGCGACCTATACAGTTCTCTGTAGAACGCAGAGAAAGTCTCTAGGACCACGGCGGGATCGGAGGTGATCTCTCCAGCCAGTGTCCTAACCAAGAAAATGGCCGATGGGGAAAGATTGGACTTAGTTATAAGTGCTAGCGTCCGTCCTACTTTCTCCCCTTCACCGAAGTAATTTTGTTTCTGGAAAAGTTTTTTATTCTCTGCTCTTCTATTAATTACCTCTCTGTACTCTTGTTGACGGTTGAGCCAAGTCACCTGCCTTTCAGGGGTTGGGTCTACCACATATTGCGCTTCTGATTCCATAGCTTCCCTACTAGCCCTCGCCTCCCATTCCCTTGACTCTTTCTTTATTATGGCGACCTGTTGGTGTAACAGTCCCCTAAGGAACGCCTTTAGGGCATCCCACACTACACCCGCGGGTGCTGTACCTGAGTTAAACGTTATAAATTCTTTTAGTTTGGAAATTACTGCTTCTGGGCAACTTATCAGGTCCAACCAGAGTGGTTTTATTGTCCACCTTTTCCGGCCAATTCTGGAGTTTAGGTTCAAAGTCAAAGTCAGGGGAGAATGATCTGAAATTCCCCTTGGCTTATACTCTATGTTCCCTACTAATTGCAGGGCCTCATTATTGCCTATTGCCATATCTAAGAGTGAGAGAGTGGAGTGTGTCCCTGAATAACAGGAATACTGCCGGGTATTTGGGTTGTGGGATCTCCATAGGTCACACCATCCAACCTCTCTCAGGAGTTGACCTAAACGTCCCTCTGATAATCTCTCAGCGCGATTCACTGGTGGGAATCGGTCCATATTATTATCCAAAACAGTATTGAAATCCCCCAACAAGATTAATGGTACATCGGCCTTATTATCCACAAACTCCAACAAATCCAATATAATCTCTGTTTTGAACGGAGGCGGAACATAGATATTTGCTAATACTAGTGGCCTATTTTCCACTACACAGCTCAGAAATACATAGCGACCCAGCGCATCTATCCTGGCTTCCCTGCAGGAAAATGATATACCTCTACCCACCAATATGCTCACCCCTCTTGAATATGAGGTGTGAACAGAGTGATACTGTTCTTGAAATTTGGGGTTCCTAACAAGCAATTTGGTGTCGTTGGTGAGGTGAGTTTCCTGCAGACAAGCCAGTTCGACGCCATAAGCTTCCATCGCCAGGAACACCGCTGCCCTTTTAACCGGGTCACTCATACCCCTAATATTCCAGGAACCTATTTTTAATGTTTTCAGAGACATCTAGCTAGGATAAAGGACATAAGAAGAAAAAATAACCAAAGAAAGGAAAAAAACACAAAAAAAAAAAAAACAAAAAACCAACTCCTTTGCAAATTAGTGGATACAAAACTTGCCCACTCTGTGATTGTGCTGGCCAAAAAAAAAAAAAAAGAGAGAGAAGAAAAAAAAAAAAAAAAAAAAAAAAAACAAAGAAAGTGGGGAGGGACTATGAACCCCCGTATCCAGGGATCCCTCCCTCTCCTCTCTGCATCCCTTAGTTGCAAATTCAAAACATGTGTACCAATGTGCAATACCGTTATAGACCCTCCCCTCCTAACTATATATACTTTGCATGCGCCCCTTTGCCCGACCCAGTGACTCACTTCAAGACCCCCTCCCCCCCCTCCCTCTGTAAACATCCTCCCCCCCGCCACCCTGGTTAGTGACCCCCCCTCCTGCCTAATTAGGCTAGCCCTAGGGGCTGCACTTGTGACCTTGTTTTTCCCCCCTCCCATCCATACCAAAAACAACTCCCCTCTCGTGAAAGAATAAAGTGCATTTTGAGTAACTATCACACTCTTGCCCCACTCCCCCCCCTCCCATTACCCTCGTCCAAACTTTCAAAACAACACTCAAAACATTCATAATCCGTGTGAACACGTCGTTTGTTCGTGCTTCCATCTATCCCACCCCCCCCTCCCCCCCCCGTGCTGTCTACTGATTATTCTAGAAAAAACGAAAAATTAACAAAAAAGGGAAAGGAAAAGAGAAAAAAAGAGAAAAAAAGAAAAGATTTGCAGTTTCCTTCCCTTCTTTCCTAGTTTAACCCGCCTTCTCCTTTTTACTCCTTTTTCCACCCCTAACTCAGCAGGTCCTTTTTATTATCTTCAAGCCATTTTGTTGCTCCTGTTGTTGTATCAAAAAAATGGGTAGTCCCTAGGGCAATGATACGCAGTCGAGCGGGATACAGCAGGGCATACTCCAATTTGTAGTTCCGCAAATTACGCTTAATGTCCCTGAATTCAGCCCTTCGTTTTTGGAGGTCTGGGGAATAGTCGGGAAAAAATAGAATCTTAACTCCGTTTTACAGAATATCTCCCAGTTCTCTGGCCCTGCGCATCAGGGTCACCTTGTCTCTGTAGCTAATAAGTTTCATAATTATTGGTCTGGGGTATCCCCCTGATGGCGGGGCCCTAGTTGGTACTCTATGGGCTCTTTCGATGGCAAAAAGGTGGGAGAACGTTTCCGCCCCGAATATTCCCCTGAGCCAGTTCTCCATAAACTCCTCGGGGTGGGGGCCCTCACACCGCTCCGGTAGTCCTACCACCCTCACATTGTTTCTGCGGGACCTGTTTTCCATTTCCTCGATTTTAGCGTTGTGTAGACCCATCTGCGTTTTTAATTCCTTAAGCTCTCGTTTTAATGGAATTAAATCGTCCTCGGCCTGGCTTACTCTCTCCTCCAATGTTGTTGTTCTAGCAATAGTCCTTTGCTGTTCTTGACTAACTATAATTAGCTCTTCCTTTAACCCGGTTAACTGGGCACACAGGTCACTTAGGGAGGCCTTACAGGAGTTAACAGCGCATAAAACATCTTTCAATGTGGGTTCCGCTTCTGCTGGCGCATTACGCGCAATAGCAATGTTAGTCGCTAATCCTGCGGGCTCCCCCTCTGAACTTTTACTGGTTGCTGTTTTTGATGTGTGCATTGTCGCTGGTCCTTTTCCTAGGCTCTTCCTGTCTCCTGCCTGTGGTCTATCCTGCTGGTGCTGAATATTTTTAGATGGAGATGGGGCGAAGGCAGAGGGGTGCGCAAATTTTTCAAGTTTAGCCGCTGCTGCCACTGCTGCCTGGTTCCCCTTCTCTTTTGAAGTGCGGGTCGTTTGGGAGCTAATATTCTCCTGTGGCTGCTGTTCTTCACCCTTTTTTCTAGTCATTGCTAATTATATAAATCCGAAGAATATATCAGTAGACCGTGCGTAGAGTTTTTGTACTATGCAGTTTTTTCCTTTTTTCTTCGCTTCTCCTTCCCCCTCTGCCTTCCCCTCCCCTCTCCTCCTCTTTACCCTACGTTTTCGCACAGACCCAGCAGTATCCCCCAGACAGGCACTGAGACAGCCGACCAACCAGAAATCGGCCGATACTGCTTCACTGACAACACTCCAAGCTGCAACCTACTCCCCCAACACAGCCCTCCGCCAGCTTACAGGAAAAATGGCAGGTACTGGGTGACCGTATAGCAAGCCTCATATGTCCATACCTTGTTGCTAATCACGGTGGTAACCCGCCCCTCGGAAGGCAGGGAGAGGTGATCCACTTCTTAATAAGCACAGTAAGTAATGATCGATACCTTAATGCTGCCAGCACATTGACGCTGCCGGCGGTGGCTGTGACTCCTGTTGTCTTTCCGTCTCAGCCTCCTCCCGCAGGTGGCGAAATCGTTGCCCGGGCAACCGCACAGGCAGAGAGGCCGACCCTCTTCTCCCCGCCCCGAGGGCTCGGTCCACGTCTTCACCCGGGCGGCCGCTCTTGCTGTGCCGGCGTCGCGCTTCGGCTCAGACAGGCGGGCGGGGGGTTGCCAAGCGACCGGGCAGGTGCGCCACTTGGGGGGAGAGCTCACTCAGGCAGATCCCGAACGTAGGTTCCAAACACCGGGCACAGCAGACAGACACGGAGGCGTCGGGCTGGAGAAAGCTCACGCTCGCCTCCACTCACTCCAACATCCGGTCACGCCCCTCGAAGCAAGTGTGTACAGTTTCTAATACAGTGCAGGCGGTGTACACAGTATCTAATACAGTGTGCACAGTTTCTACTACACTTCTGGTGGTGTACACCGTATACAATACAATGCAGCCATTGTACAGTTTCTAATACAGTGCAGGCGGTGTACACAGTCTCTAATACAGTGTGTACAGTTTCTAATACACTTTAGGCGGTGTATTAATATATATATATATATATATATATATATATATATATATATATATACATACAGTCAAGTATATATATAAATACAGTCAAGTATATATATAAATACAAGTATCTCACAAAAGTGAGTACACCCCTCACATTTTTGTAAATATTTTATTCTATCTATTCATGTGACAACACTGAAGAAATGACACTTTGCTACAATGTAAAGTAGTGAGTGTACAGCTTGTATAACAGTGTAAATTTGCTGTCCCCTCAAAATAACTCAACACACGGTCATTCATGTCTAAACAACTGGCAACAAAAGTGAGTACACCCCTAAGTGAAAATGTCCAAATTGGTCCCAAAGTGTCAATATTTTGTGTGGCCACCATTATTTTCCAGCACTGCCTTAACCTTCTTGGGCATGGAGTTCACCAGAGCTTCACAGGTTTCCACTGAAGTCCTCTTCCAATCCTCCATGACGACATCACCGAGCTGGTGAATGTTAGAGACCTTGCGCTCCTCCACCTTCCGTTTGAGGATGCCCCACAGATGCTCAATAGGGTTTAGGTCTGGAGACATGCTTGGCCAGTCCATCATCTTTACTCTCAGCTTCTTTAGCAAGGCAGTGGTCATCTAGGAGGTGTGTTTGTGGTTGTTATCATGTTGGAATACTGCCGTGTGTCACAGTACATGTTGATGTATGCCACAGTACATGTTGGCATTCATGGTTCCCTCAATGAACTGTAGCTCCCCAGTGCCGGCAGCACTCATGCAGCCCCAGACCATGACACCCCCACAACCATGCTTGACTGTAGGCAAGACACACTTGTCTTTGTACTCCTCACCTGGTTGCTGCCACACACGCTTGACACCATCTGAACCAAATAAGTTTATCTTTGTCTCATCAGACCACAGGACATGGTTCCAGTAATCCATGTCCTTAGTCTTCTTGTCTTCAGCAAACTGTTTGCGGGCTTTCTTGTGCATCATCTTTAGAAGCGGCTTCCTTCTGGGCCAACAGCCATGCAGGCCAATTTGATGCAGTGTGCGGCATATGGTCTGAGCACTGACAGACTGACCCCCCACTCCTTAAACCTCTACTCTAATGCTGGCAGCGCTCATACGTCTATTTCCTAAAGACAACCTCTGGATATGACACTGAGCACGTGCACTCAAATTCTTTCTTCAACCATGGCGAAGCCATGGCTGTTCTGATTGGAACCTGTCCTGTTAAACTGCTGTATGGTCTTGGGCATCGTGCTGCAGCCTAGCCTAGGCCATTCTTTTTTTCAGATCCTCAGAGAGTTCTTTGCCATGAGGTGCCATGTTGAACTTCCAGTGACCAGTATGAGAGAGTGAGAGCAATAACACAAAATTTAACACACCTGCTCCCCATTCACATCTGAGACCTTGTAACACTAACGAGTCACATTACACCGGGGAGGGAAAATGGCTAATTGGGCCCAATTTGGACATTTTCACTTAGAGGTGTACTCACTTTTGTTGCCAGCGGTTTAGACATTAATGGCTATGTGTTTATTTTGATGGGACAGCAAATTTACACTGTTATACAAGCTGTACAATCACTACTTTACATTGTAGCAAAGTGTCATTTCTCCAGTGTTGTCGCATGAAAAGATAGAATAAAATATTTACAAAAATGGGAGGGGTGTACTCACTTTTGTGAGATACTTGTGTTTATATATATCACTCTTTGTTATATTGCAGCCATTTGCTAAAATCATTTAAGTTTATTTTTTTCCCCATTAATGTACACACATCACCCCATATTGACAGAAAAACACAGAATTGTTGACATTTTTGCCGATTTCTTAAAAAAGAAAAACTCAAATATCACATGGTCCTATGTATTCAGACCCTTTGCTGTGACACTCATATATTTAACTCAGGTGCTGTCGATTTCTTCTGATCATCCTTGAGATGGTTCTACACCTTCATTTGAGTCCAGCTGTGTTTGATTATACTGATTGGACTTGATTAGGAAAGCCACACACCTGTCTATATAAGAGGGTCAAAGGAACTGCCTGAAGAGCTCAGAGACAGAACTGTGGCAAGGCACAGATCTGGCTAAGGTTACAAAAACATTCCTGCTGCACTTAAGGTTCCTAAGAGCACAGTGGCCTCCATAATCCTTAAATGGAAGATGTTTGGGAAAGACCAGAACCCTTCCTAGAGCTGGCCATCTGGCCAAACTGAGCTATCGGGGGAGAAGAGCCTTGGTGAGAGACGTAAAGAAGAACCCAAAGATCACTGTGGCTGAGCTCCAGGGATGCAGTCGGGAGATGGGAGAAAGTTGTAGAAAGTCAACCATCACTGCAGCCCTCCACCAGTCGGGGCTTTATGGCAGAGTGGACCGACGGAAGCCTCTACTCAGTGCAAAACACATAAAAGCCGGAGTTTGCTAAAAAACACCTGAAGGACTTCAAGATGGTGAGAAATAAGATTGTTTGGTCTTATGAGACCAAGATAGAACTTTTTGGCCTTAATTCTAAGCGCTATGTATGGCGAAAACCAGGCACTGCTCATTACCTGTCCAATACAGTCCCAACAGTGAAGCATGGTGGTAGCAGCATCATGCTGTGGGGGTGTTTTTCAGCTGCAGGGACAGGACGACTGGTTCACAATTGAGGGAAAGATGAATGCGGCCAAGTACAGGGATATCCTAGATGAAAACCTTCTCCAGAGTGCTCAGGACCTCAGATTGGGCCGAAGGTTTACCTTCCAACAAGACAATGACCCTAAGTACACAGCTAAAATAACAAAGGAGTGGCTTCACAACAACTCCGTGACTGTTCTTGAACGGCCCAGCCAGAGCCCAATTGAGCATCTCTGGAGAGATCTAAAAATGGCTGTCCACCAACGTTTACCATCCAACCTGACAGAACTGGAGAGGATCGGCAAGGAGGAATGTCAGAGGATCCCCAAATTCAGGTGTGAAAAACTTGTTGCATCTTTCCCAAAAAGACTCATGGCTGTATTAGATCAAAAGGATAAACTCTGCATTCAGTGAAACCCATATATACAGTGCATTCTGTGGTGTAAATTTCTAATACACTTCAGGCAGTGTACACAGTATATACTACAGTGTAGTGTGGTGTTGCAAAAAAAAAATACATCATGTCTGGAAGGCCACCAAGGAGAGGCAAACGCTCACAGGCCACTAAAAGAGGGAAAGCAGCCTCTGTGTCTACAGTCAACAGTGGTGGTCATGGACATGGTGTATCCTCGGCAAGTGGCCGTGGGGCACGCTTGTCCTTTTTTTCTGATGCTGGCCGTGTTATTGAGTCACAACATGCAGAAGAGTTGATGGAGTGGATATCAAAGCCATCCTCATCCTCCTCATCCTCTGTCACCCAGGCTCAGAGTAGTTTGCCCTCCAACGCAGCTGCCAAAGCTGCCTATTCCACGGGCTCCTTGTCCACAATCACTCCTTCCGTAGCCCCACCATCATGCACGGAGGAGTCCCCAGAATTATTCAAACCACAGTGTCGGGTACATGCTGCTAGAGGATGCACAGCGATTTTTAGGCTCCGATGTTGGTTCCCAGGTTGAGGAAGGGAGTAACGTGAGCCTAGAGAGAGGGGGTGCCACAGAAGGACAAGCAAGGAGGAGGAGACACAACTCCATGAGGCAGGATGTCCTCTAGAGGGCAGCTTAAGGGCAGCCACCCTATTTCATCACACCACAGAGCTCTGCAGGTGCAGGGCGCTGCTGACTCCCCACTGACTTTTAAAAGTTCATTGGTGTGGGCCTTTTTCAACACGTGTGCAGCAGATCGCATCGTTGCTGTTTGCAACCTATGTCTGAAGTGGATCAAGTGTGGCCAGAACAGCACCTGCTTGGGCACCACATGCTTGACCAGACATATAATGACCTGCCATGCAGTCCGTTGACAACAGCATTTGAAAGACCCACATCAAAGAAAAAGGCCGACTTCTCCCTGCTCCTCATCTGGGATCTCCAACTCTACTATACCTCCAGTGCTCTCAAAAACCTGCACTGAGAGGAATGAAGGTATAGCAATAGGTGTCCCAAGTACTTGCAGCCAATCTGCTAGTAGTACACCAACAATTGATTTTAGCAGACAAAGTTCCCTACCCAAGTTGCTGAACCGTAAAAAGAAAATCGGTCCCAACCATCCACATGCTCAGCATCTAAATGCTAGCTTGGCCAAATTACTAGCACTGCAACTGCTGGCTTTTCAGCTGGTAGACTCTGCCCCCTTTCGTGAATTTGTGGAATATGCTGTACCTCAGTGGCAGGTTACAAAACACCATTTCTTTTCACAAATCTCTATCGGCATGTGGAAGGCAATGTTTTGGCCTTGTTGGACAGGGAGGTTCATATTACCCCTGACCCATGGTCCAGCAGGCATGGACAGGGATGTTACCTTTCCTTCACGGTGCGCTGGGTAACTCTGCTGGCAGCTTGGAAGGATGCAGGACAGGGTTCAGTGTTGTTGGAGCCTGTTCCGCCACCACGCCTCCAAAATGCTAGTGGTGATTCTACCACAGCTGTCTTCTCCACCCCTCCTCTTCTTCTTCCACTATGGCCTCTTCTGCAGATTTTTCCTCTGAACCAGCAGTGCTCCGTAAGCGTTCAAGGGGCTACGCAAGCAGTCAGGCTAAAAGATGCCATGTGGTGCTTAAGTTGGTCTGCCTAGGGGACAGGAACCACACTGGAGCAGAGATTCTGTCAGCTCTTCAGGGGCAGGCTCAGAGGTGGTTGACGCCACACCAGCTTCAGCCGGGAATTGTTGTATGTGACAATGGCACCAACCTTCTCTCCGCCCTCTGACAGGGACACTTGACCCATGTTCCATGTTTGGCATGCATCCTGAATTTGGTAGTGCAGCGGTTCTTGAGCAGGTACACAGGCTTACAAGATCTCCTGAGGCAGGCCAGAAAAGTTTGTGGTCATTTCCGCCGGTCATTAAATGCCAGTGCTCAGTTGGCTGACATTTATAGGGAATGCAACCTGCCCACAAACTGCCTCATTTGGGACATGCCCACCAGGTGGAACTCAATGTTGGCAATTCTGCAGTGGCTGCACAAACAGAAGAGGGCCATCAATGAGTACCTGTGCGAGTATAGCACCAGGACAAGGCCAGGGGAGCTTGGCTTTTTTTCATCACGCCAGTGGCTACTGATCAAGGATGCATGCACTGTCCTGTCACCATTTGAGGAGGCCACAAGGATGGTGAGCAGTGAGCAGTGACAATGCATGCATCAGTGACACTGTCCCTCTAGTCTTCCTGCTGGAGCACACGCTTTGTGGAATCATGGATAGGGCACTTGAGTAAGAACAACGTCAGGAAGAGGAGGACTTCCTTTCCTTTCAAGGCCCCCCTTATCCAGATAGCATTCCTGCGGGCTCGCTAAACAAACCGAAAGAAGAGGAGGAGGAGGAGGATTGTGTCAGCATGGATGTAGAGGATAACACTCAGCAGCAGACTTCAAGGGATGGTTTTCAGTCCCCAGAAACCCAAGGAGTTGTACGTGACTGGGAGGAGGTAGTTACGGATAATGTGATCCTTAGTAACCCAGAGGACTCAGAATCTAATGCCTCTGCAAACTTATGCTGCATGGCCACCCTGATTCTGCAAAGCCTGCGAAAGGACCCTAGGATTTGTGGTATCAAGGAGAGTGATCATTACTGGCTGGCAACCCTTCTTGATCCATGTTATAAGGGTACTGTTGCAGAACTCATCCTAACTTCACAGAGGGAGCGGAGGATGAAACATCTTCAGGAGGCCTTGAAGAATGGTTTGTGTAACATATTTCCTGACCCTAGGAGGTTACCACTTCCTGGTGCTGGACACCATGTTGCTGAGGCTTCGTTTAGTCAGAAGAAGAGCGGTGGAGAAGGTGGCTGACCGATTCCTTTAAACAATTTTTCAGTCCTCAGTGCCAAGGTCTGATCGGTGCAAGCAACCATTGCCAGCGTCTGCATTATATGGTGCAGGAATATCTAGGGGCAAGAGCAGACTTGGAAACCTTTCCACCAGAGCATCCACTGGGTTACTGGGTTACTGGGTCTTGACCATGGACCACTGGCCAGAACTTGCTCAATATGCAATAAAGCTACTGGCCTGTCCTGCATCCAGTGTGCTTTCTGAACGCACATTCAGTGCTGTTGGAGGGTTTGTAATGGATCAAAGAGTGCGCCTGTCCACAGACTCTGCTGATAGGCTCACATTCATAAAAAAGAATCAGTCTTGGATCAGCAACTATCAAGCACCTGATGCCGCTGTAACTGATTGAATTTGCTATGGATCTGGGATTCCTTGAAGACGGCCTGCTGACTATCCTATTCCTTCTCAGTCTTGATGATGCTAGCTTCCAACAATATTTTTGGTGTAGGGCACCACCACCACCCAAGGCCCAATTTTTCTGCCCCTGTTTAACAGGGGCATGTAATTACATTTTTTGATATAATACCTCACATCAGGGCCTGTTCCTGTGCCCAACAAGAGTAACTGTGAGGGTTTACAGTGTTCTGGCGCCACCAAAACCAAAGGCCCAATTTTTCTAACTCTGTTTAACAGGGGAATGTAATTACAGTTTTTGATCTAATATTTCACAGCAGAACCCATTCCTGCACCCAACAAGAATAACTGTGAGGGCTTACAGTGTTCTGGTGCCACTAAAACCAAAGGCCCAATTTTTCTAACTCTGTTTAACAGGGGCATGTAATTACAATTTTTGATCCAATATTTCACAGCAGGGCCTGTTCCTGTGCCCAACAAGAGTATTTGTGAGGGGTTACAGTGTTGTGGCACCACCACCAACACACAAGGACCAATCTTTCTGCCCCTGTTTTACAGGGGCACGTAATTCCAATTTTTGATCTATTATTTCACAGCAGGGTCCGTTCCTGCACCCAACAAGAGTATCTGTGAGGGGTTACAGTGTTGTGGCACCACCACTACCACCCAAGGCCCAATTTTTCTGCCCCTGTTTAAAAGGTACATGTAATTACAATTTTTGATCTAATATTTTACAGTAGGGCCCATTCCTGTGCCCAACAAGAGTATCTGTGAGGGGTTACAGTGTTGTGGCACCACCACCCAAGGTCCTATTTTTCTGCCCCTGTTTAACAAGGGCATGTAATTACTATTTTTGATCTAATATTTCACAGCAGGGCCCGTTCCTGCGCCCAACAAGAGTATCTGTGAGGGGTTACAGTGTTGTGACACCACCACCCAAGGCCCAGTTTTTCTACTCCTGTTTAACAGGGGCATGTAATTACAATTTTTTAAATAATAGTTAAGCGGGGCCCGTTCCTGCACCCAACACGAGTAAGTGTGAGGGGTTACAGTGTTCTGGCGCCACCAAAACCAAAGGCCCAATTTTTCTGCCCGTTTAACAGGGGCATGTAATTACAATTTTTGATATAATATTTCACAGCAGGGCCGATTCCTGCGCCCATCAAGAGTAACTGTGAGGGCTTACAGTGTGCTGGCGCCACCAAAACCAAAGGCCCAATTTTTCTGCCCTTGTTCAACAGGGGCATGTAATTACAATTTTTGATATAATATTTCACAGCAGGGCCCGTTCCTGCGCCCAAGAAGAGTAACTGTGAGAACTTACAGTGTTCTGGCGCCAACAAAGGCCAAATTTTTATGCCCCTGTTTAACAGAGGCCTTTAATTACTATTTTTGAAATAATAGTTAAGCAGGGCCCGTTCCTGTGCTCAACAAGTTTAACTGAGGGGTTACAGTGTGCTGGCACCACCAAAAGCGAAGGCCCAATTTGTATGCCCCTGTTTAACAGTGCCATGTAATTTCAATTTTTTATAAAATATTTCACAGCAGGGCCCGTTCCTGCCCCCAACAAGAGTAACATGAGGGCTTTACAGAATTCTGGTACCACCAACACCTAAGGCTCAGTTTTTCTGCAGAGTATATAAGGCAGGCAGTATAGTATATATACTGCTGTTCAGAGTGCATAGTGCCTGGGGGCCCCCCACGCCATTTTTTAAAAAAAATGTTGGTGCGGAGTTCCCCTTAATATCCATACCAGACCTAAAGGGATCGGTATGGATTGGGGGGGGCATCTATGCCATTTTTTTTTGGTATTTCTGGTATTTTTATCTATATTGCCAGGATCCGACAATACATACTGTTATAAACATGCACGATATATAAAGGAATATTTCATTTTTATTGTTTCACTTTAAGCATTATTAAAATCTCTACTCCCGAAAAAGTCAGTTTTTAAAACTTTTTTTTGCATTGATAAATGTCCCCTTGGGCAGGACCCAAGCCCCCAAACACTTTTTATGGCAACAACTTGCATATAAGCCTTTAAAATTAGCACTTTTGATTTTTCACGTCCACGTCCCATAGACTTTAATGATGTTTGCGTGTTCGCACTAATTTTTTGCCTGTTTCCATGTTCTGCTGCGAACCGAAGCAGGGGGTGTTCGGCTTATCCCTATTTAAGAGCATGGATAGGATAAATGTGGCTGAGACCTTTTGTGTCTCTCTCCACTTCCTCCTTCTAGGTCCATAGTACATAGTTCTATAGAAAACTGTGATATTAGCAGCTAATAGTAGAGAGTGGTAGACCCCTAGTAGAGATGGGCTGAACACCCCCCCCCATTTTTTTGGTTCATGCCAGAACGCTCAAACAGCACAAAAGTTCAGGCCCAAACTCTGAACCCTATTGAACTCTATGGGACCCAAATGTCCCCATTTTGAAGGCTAATATGCAAGTTATTGCCCATAAAAAGGGTATGAGGGCCTGGTTACTGCCCTGGGAGACATGTACCAATGCAAAAAAATACTCTCAAAAAAGATCATTTTTACTTACGGACCACCTGCTGTCAAAATACGGCGGCACTTTGAAGAGGAATATCGTTGTTATGGCAGCAGCTACCTGCCATAAACCTGGTATCCTCTTCTTCAGCGGGCGGTCTGCTTTCAAATAAAAGTGGTCTCTGCAGCTGAGATTACTTTAATCAGCGGCGGGAGAGGGCCCCCCGTTCCGCCTCGCTCCGGTGCCCTTCGCCGATTACTGGAGCCCTCAGAAGCAGCGGAGGCGATTGGGTCCTCTGCCGTGTTAGGTATGGAGCTGAGTGAGGGTAAGATGACCCATACCTGACTCCATACCACTATGGGGCAGAAGCGACGTCACTTCCGCCCAAAGCTCTTAAAGAGATTTTTTTTTTCCAAACTAAATTTTTTTTTATTATTGTATTTAAGTGTAAATATAAAATCTGATGTCTTTTTGACCCCAGATCTCATATTTAAGAGGTCCTTCCATGCTTTTTTTCTATTACAAGGAATGCTTACATAGACCTCCTCTGTAACTCAAAACATGCAACCTAAAGAATTTTTTAAACGTCACCTATGGAGATTCTTAAAATTTTGTTGCCATTCCACGAGCGGGCACAATTTTGAAGCATGAAATGTTGGGTATCAATTTACTCAGCATAACATCATCTTTCACAATATAAAAAAAAATTCTCTATGGTGTTTGAAAAATTATATATATATATATATATATATATATATATATATATATATATATACATATATAATGTTTGGGGGTTCTAAGTAATTTTCTAGCAAAAATAAATAAAAATGTTACTTGTAAACAACAAGTTTGAAAAATAGGCCGGTCTTAAAGTGGTTAACCACTTGCATACTGGGCACTTATACCCCCCTCCTGTCCAGACCAATTTTCAATATTCAGTGCTCTCACACTTTAAATAACAATGAATCAGTCATGCAACACTGTACCCATATGCATTTTTTTTTCTTTTTTTTGTAGTATTTAATCACCACTGGGTTTTTATTTTTTGCACTATAAATGAAAAAAGACCAAAACTTTTGGAGAAAAAAAAATAATTTTTCTTCATTTCTGTTATAAAATTTTGCAAATTAGTAAGTTTTCCTCATAAATGTTGGCCAAAATGTATACTGCTACATTGCTTTGGTAAAAATAACCCAAATCAATGTATATTGTTTGATCTGTGTGAAAGTTATAGAGTCTTCAAGCTATCGTGCCAATCGTTGAAAATTTATCACACTTGATGTATTGATGGGCTATCTCATTTCATGAGACACTAACAAGCCAGGACAGTACAAATACCCCCCCAAATGACCCCTTTTTGAAAAGTAGACATTCCAAGCTATTTAGTAAGAGGTATGGTGAGTTCTTTGAAGAGAAATAAACTGTTACCACTTGCCGTCCAGCCGCCGCAGATATTGGAATTTCCATTCAAATTTGGCTGTTTATGAACATAATGAATACGAATTTATCCACAGTTACAAATTATAAGAAATAACGAAAACCACATTGAAATGAATGGAACGTAACAAATTAATAACAATAAATAATAATAAAACATTTTTATTATTATCATTATTTATTATTATTAATTCGTTATGTTCCCTTCGTTTAGATGCAGCATTTGTTATTTCAGATAATTTGTAACTTCAGATAAATTTGGATTAGTTACATTCACTAGCAGCCAAATTTGAAAGGAAATTCCAATACCTATAATTTAATAGTTAGTAATAGTTATTATTATTAGTTAGTTATTTCGGATTTTCACATTTTCAAATTTTCAGATTTTTATTCTTATTTTCGGATTTTTGAATTTTCGAATTTTCAAATTGATGAACTCTTGAAAAAATTCAGAACAAAATTAATTGCACATGTCTACCATTTATTACGTTTGGTGTGACTAGCAAACATGCTTTTTTACAAAGTATTTAAAACCCTGTTTAATATCAGTGAGTCTGTTTATATATCACACCAACAAAAGGGATACAAGAATCTGATATGACTAAAAAAGTATTACTCCCATGATTACCTACTGTACATAAACAAATTAAATGACATTTAATAGCTGATTGCACACTATAAGTGAAAGTAATATGGACAGTGTTGGACCTAATCTTTTACTCAGATTACCCTGTAATTCATATCTGAAGGGTATACAACTAGTTAAGATTGAGCACTCAATATATTTTTGCCTTGTGGCACTTATAATATAAAGTATATTACAATAAAAGGAAGCTAGCAGCGTGCCATTAGCTTGTTTTATTTTTTGTTTAACTTAGTTCTTCCCCTAGTGTCCCATTTTACATTGTATTTGTTTGCTAAAGCTGAACTCTGCAATATTAAAAAGAAAAAAAAACCCATGCAAAGCAGTGCGTCCATTAGGGGTACTTGGGTGCCGCCCCCCACTCTCCAGCCACCCTCTCTGTGTACTATGGAAAGATTCATGCATTGCATGAATCTATCCATGGCCACTGTAGCCACCCTCTATTTATCCTTTTTGAGCACCGGGCGCCTGAATTACAGCGGTGGGGTTGTTTTTGAAGCACCTGATTAGATCCAAAGGCTCTAATAGGCGTCAAAAAAGGTGCACTGCGAGCACAAACCATTGCGCTTGCAGTGCACCCAGGTGTGTTAGGAAAGCAAATGAATATTTGCTTTGCTAACACAGAACCGCCTCTCAGCCAATCAGGGGGCCCAGCCGGTCTCCTGATTGGCTGAAGGCAGAGGCGATCTCATTGGCGCCAGGGAATACAGGAAGAAGACACGCACGGAGGAGGACACAGCATCCATCGCCGCGCTACCGTCCCACAGGTCGCCGCCTGACAAGCTGATTGTCACGCCACCACGATGGGGTAATTGCCAGCGGGTGGGCTGGCGGGCACAGTGGCTGAATATTATGGGCACAAAGGCTGCAATTAATGGAGCACAGTTGGCTGCATTTGATCAGCACAGAGTCTGCATATGATGGGCACAGTGGCTGCATATGATGGGACACAGTTGGCTGCATTTAATGAGCACAGAGGCTGCATATTATGGGCACAGTTGTCTGCATATTAGGTTTAATATACACGGGACATTTTTACAACCTCTCCTGAACGATTTAACTTGACAGATAAAGATCTACGTTTAAAACGTCCGTTTTGACGTGTTTACATGCTGTGTTTAGCAGGATTTTGCTACGTTTTGCCGTGTTTGCACTTAGAAAGTTTTTTTTTTTTTTTTTAATTTTAAATAGCCATAAAATAAAAAACGCCTGTAAACGAAATGCGGCTAAATGCTAGTACCGCATTTTGCTGTGTTTAGCGGCATTTGGCGCCTGAAACCTCAGAGACTTCGGCATCTGAACTCATTTTTTGCCTTCAAAGAAAAGCCTGCTGAACTGCTGAAAAAAGCAGCCAACTGCCTCTAAACGTCCGTTTACCAGCAGCAGTGTACATGAGGCCTTATAGGCACAGAGTCTGCATATGATGGGCACATAGCCTGCATATGATGGGCACAGTGGCTGCATATTATGGGGCACAGTTGGCTGCATTTTATGAGCACAGAGACTGCATATTATGGGCACAGTTGGCTGCATATTATTGGCACAGAGTCTGCATATGATGGGCACAGAGTCTGCATATTATGGGCACAGAGTCTGCATATGATGGGCACACTGGCTGCATATTATGGGGCACAGTTGGCTGCATTTGATGAGCACAGAGACTGCATATTATGGGCACAGTTGGCTGCATATTATGGGCACAGTTGGCTGTATATGATGGGCACAGGTGGCTGCATTTTCTGGGCACAGAGTCCGTATATGATGGGCACAGTTGGCTGCATATGATGACACAGTGGCTGCATATGATGGGCACAGTTGGCTGCATTTTATAGGCACAGAGTCTGCATATGATGGGCACAGTTGGCTGCATTTGATGGCACAGTGGCTGCATTTGATGGCACAGTGGCTGCATATGATGGGCACAGTGGCTGCATATGATGGGCACAGTGGCTGCATATGATGGGTACAATGGCTGCGATTGATGGCACAATGAGCCTGTAATTGATGTTTTTGTTTCAGGATCTTCAGAATTTTTCAGTTCGTTTGCGTCCCCCCACAAATTTTGAGCACAAGCCGCCACTGATGCAAAGCCC
Source organism: Lithobates clamitans (assembly GCA_037952925.1). NCBI lineage: Eukaryota > Metazoa > Chordata > Amphibia > Anura > Ranidae > Lithobates > Lithobates clamitans. The sequence continues at coordinate 4,358,753 of JBBGZY010000465.1, forward strand.
TTCTCTCCCAGAGGTATAGGGTCCCCTAAAGACTTTTTGCTTTGGCCGGGGGTTACATTTTTATATCATCCTGTACAATGCAGGACCTGCAGTTGTGCACTGTATGTGATTGTGGAGAGTGTTGGAAACCTGCCACAGCAAGTAATACAGTAAAGTTGAAATCTAAATTGGAAGCAAACTGCCACTGATTGTTTGTACCTATAGGTAATGCTATAATAAGGCTTACCTATAGGTATTGTAAACATCTCCTAAACGTGCACCATTTAGGATATATATGCTGTATATGCAGCCAGTGGTGTCATTGGCGCATACGCTCTAAAGAACGGCCATTCGTGCAGTATCTTCAGAGCCCTGTGCCGTGACCTGGCGCTTCCCTCGTATGTGCGGTATTGACTTCACGTGGCTCCGGCCAGTCAGACAGCCGGAGTCTGCGGACCCCGAAGGAAGACGGGCGAAGATTGATGAAGCCTCCAGCAGTGACAACGAGGGCTTCGTTTGCAGGTAAGTTTCACATAATGTGCTAGTATGCATTGCATACTAGCACGTTATGCCTTTACTTTGCAGGTCAGAAAAAAGAAAAAAAAAAAAAAAAGGTAGCGGTTTACTTCCTCTTAAAGACAAAGAAAAAACCGCTCTGGATGCCCAAGAAGTCTTAACAAGATGAATAGTGGCTGTCACAGTATCCTTATACAAGGCACATATCCAAATAAACACAAAAGTGCAGTGCTTAATATTCGCACGAACGTTAGAAACCCATTGACGTCTTTGGGACTCGAATGTTCGAAATCAAAAGTGCTCATTTTAAAGGCTAATTTGCATGGTATTGTCCTAAAAAGGGTTTGGGGACCCGGGCCCTGCCCCAGGGGACATGTATCAATGCAAAAAAAACTTTTAAAAACGGCTGTTTTTTCGGGAGCAGTGATTTTAATGATGCTTAACCACTTGAGCCCCGGACCATTATGCTGCCTAAGGACCAGAGGTCTTTTTCCAATTTGGCACTGCGTCGCTTTAACTGCTAATTGCGCGGTCATGCAATGCTGTACCCAAACGAAATTTGCGTCCTTTTCTTCCCACAAATAGAGCTTTCCTTTGATGGTATTTGATCACCTCTGCGGTTTTTATTTTTTGCGCTATAAACGGAAAAAGACCGAAAATTTTGAAAAAAAATGATATTTTCTACTTTTTGTTATAAAAAAAATCTGCCTATGTCATTTCTTGAGGTGCTAAAATGGCAGGGCAGTACAAACCCCCCCCAAATGACCCCATTTTGGAAAGTAGACACCCCAAGGAAATTGCTGAGAGGCATGTTGAACCCATTGAATATTAATTTTTTTTGTCCCAAGTGATTGAAAAATGACAAAAAAAAAAAAAATATTTACAAAAAGTTGTCACTAAATGATATATTGCTCACACAGGCCATGGGCCTATGTGGAATTGCACCCCAAAATACATTCAGCTGCTTCTCCTGAGTATGGGGATACCACATGTGTGGGACTTTTTGGGAGCCTAGCCGCGTACGAGGCCCCGAAAACCAATCACCGCCTTCAGGATTTCTAAGGGTGTAAATTTTTGATTTCACTCTTCACTGCCTCACAGTTTCGGAGGCCATGGAATGCCCAGGTGGCACAAAACCCCCCAAAATGACCCCATTTTGGAAAGTAGACACCCCAAGCTATTTGCTGAGAGGCATATTGAGTCCATGGAATATTTTATATTTTGACACAAGTTGCGGGAAGGTGACACTTTTTTTTTTTTTTTTTTTTTCATAAAGTTGTCACTAAATGATATATTGCTCACACAGGCCATGGGCATATGTGGAATTGCACCCCAAAATACATTTAGCTGCTTCTCCTGAGTATGGGGATACCACATGTCTGTGACTTTTCGGGAGCCTAGCCGCGTACGTGACCCCGAAAACCAATCACTGCCTTCAGGATTTCTAAGGGTGAAAATTTTTGATTTCACTCTTTACTGCCTATCACAGTTTCGGAGGCCATGGAATGCCCAGGTGGCACAAACCCCCCCAAATGACCCCATTTTGGAAAGTAGACACCCCAAGCTATTTGCTGAGAGGCATGGTGAGTATTTTGCAGCTCTCATTTGTTTTTGAAAATGAAGAAAGACAAGAAAAAACTTTTTTTTTTTCTTTTTTCAATTTTCAAAACTTTGTGACAAAAAGTGAGGTCTGCAAAATACTCACTATACCTCTCAGCAAATAGCTTGGGGTGTCTACTTTCCAAAATAGGGTCATTTGGGGGGGTTTTGTGCCACCTGGGCATTCCATGGCCTCCGAAACTGTGATAGGCAGTGAAGAGTGAAATCAAAAATTCACGCCCTTAGAAAGCCTGAAGGCGGTGCTTGGTTTTCAGGGTCCCGTACGCGGCTAGGCTCCCAAAACGTCTCACACATGTGGTATCCCCGTACTCAGAAGAAGCAGCAGAATGCATTTTGGGGTGTAATTTCACATATTTACATGGCATGTTTGAGCAATATATCATTTAGTGACAACATGACATGCTTTAAAATTGCGCACAAACGTGCAGTGGCAACAAAATAAATACATGTTTAAAAGCCTTTAAAAGCCTTTACAGGTTACCACTTTAGATTTACAGAGGAGGTCTACTGGAAAAATTACTGCACTCGATCTGGCCTTCGCGGTGATACCTCACATGCATGGTGCAATTGCTGTTTACGTTTGACGACAGACCGCCGCTTGCGTTTGCCTTAGCGCGAGAGCAGGGGGCGACAGGGGTGCTTTTTTTTTTTTTTTTTTTTCTTTATTATTTTTTTGCTTTTTTAATCTTACTTTTAAACTGTTCCTTTCATTTTTTTTTTTTAATCATTTTTATTGTTATCTCGGGGAATGTAAATATCCCCTATGATAGCAATAGGTAGTGACAGGTACTCTTTTTTGAAAAAAATTGTGGTCTATTAGACCCTAGATCTCTCCTCTGCCCTCAAAGCATCTGACCACACCAAGATCGGTGTGATAAAATGCTTCCCCAATTTCCCAATGGCGCTATTTACATCCGGCGAAATCTAAGTCATGAAATGCTCGTAGCTTCCGGTTTCTTAGGCCATAGAGATGTTTGGAGCCACTCTGGTCTCTGATCAGCTCTATGGTCAGCTGGCTGAATCACCGGCTGCATTCTCAGGTTCCCTGTTGAGACAGGAGAGCCAGAGAAAAACACGGAAGACCGTGGGGGGGCATTCCCTCCCACGGCTTGTAAAAGCAGTCTAGAGGCTAATTAGCTGCTAGGATTGCTTTTACATGAAAGCCGACCGCTGGTTGAAAAGAATGATACCAAGATGATACCTAAACCTGCAGGCATCATTCTGGTATAACCACTCAAAGTCGTGAATGGCGTACCTGAAGACAAAAAAATGGTTAACAATGGTTAACAATAAAGCACAGTAAACAGTAAAGTATAAATAATTACATACCTGAAAAACAAACATGATAAAACATAATAACAATAACAATAAAACATTGCAGAATAGAATACAGTAAAAAAGAGCAGAACAATAGAGAGAGAGAATAGAGAGAGAGAGAACAATAAAACGACAACTATTTTTTTTTATTTTATATATTTTTTTTTTTTTACATTTTTTTTGTAACTAACTTTTATAACTGTAACCGGTTCCAGGTTCGGGTCTCTCAAAATGCGATGGCATATTGGGAGACCCTGTGAAAGTGTGCCTAGTATGTGCAATGCTGTACCCTACGCTAATACTCAACTAGTGAATGGTAGCGTTCAAAACATTCACCAATGCAAAGACCAGGATTGTCAGGACAGGAGGGACAATAATAGCGGGTGTCACGCCTATATCTGCACTTGCTGCAGACACAACATCTTTTTTGGGGGGTTCGCTGGGTAGGGGTACTCGGGAGGACATAAAAATGCCTCTCATGCAGCCGACTGCATTTGGTTGGGGATGTGAATGGGGGAAGTACGGGCGCTGCAGAAGCGGTGGGTTCCCAATTAGGATTGGCGAATGCAGCAGGAAGGGCATTATGGGCACGACGGGCCTGTGTTTGTCTTTTTGGTGTCAGCGGGACACTACTTGTGCTTGCCACCTCACCAGCTTGAACTGCACTTATGGGACTCGCCACGTCACCAAGTGTTACTGCAGTGCTGGTTTGACTATGACCGGGGTGTACTACGCTGCTGGTGCTTGCCAGTTCCCCAAAACGCTACCAAAAAAACTGTTAGCGATCACAGGGATCAGGCCTGACTCTGCGAACGCTGCAGTTATGCGTTTAGAGTTTTGTAAGTGACAGTGATCGATTGATACTGCACTTGGGTGGGCTGGGCCAGGCCGGGCCGGGCGGAGGGGCAAAACGCAGGTGCTAGCAGGTATCTGGGCTGATCCCGCTAACACTGCGTTTTTGGGAACCCTAAACTGCTGGTGACGCTAGTATAGATCTGATCAGATCAGATATTGATGCGATCAGATACTATACCACTAAGGGAGGTGTACGGTGCGTGCGTGGGTGTTAGCGGTACTGGCGCTAACCTGACGCTGCCTGGGGCTGGTGCTTGCCAGTTCACCAAAATGCTACCAAAAAAACTGTTAGCGATCGCAGGGATCAGGCCTGACTCTGTGAACGCTGCAGTTATGCGTTTAGTGTTCTGTAAGTGACAGTGATCGATCGATACTGCACTTGGGTGGGCTGGGCCGGGCGGAGGGGCAAAACGCAGGTGCTAGCAGGTATCTGGGCTGATCCCGCTAACACTGCGTTTTTGGGAACCCTAAACTGCTGGGGACGCTAGTATAGATCTGATCGGATCAGATATTGATCCGTTCAGATACTATACCACTAAGGGAGGTGTACGGTGCGTGCGTGGGTGTTAGCGGTACTGGCGCTAACCTGACGCTGCCTGGGGCTGGTGCTTGCCAGTTCACCAAAATGCTACCAAAAAAACTGTTAGAAATCGCAGGGATCAGGCCTGACTCTGCGAACGCTGCAGTTATGCGTTTAGTGTTTTGTAAGTGACAGTGATTGATCGATACTGCACTTGGGTAGGCTGGGCGGAGGCGCAAAACGCAGGTGCTAGCGGGTATCTGGGCTGATCCCGCTAACACTGCGTTTTTGGGAACCCTAAACTGCTGGGGACGCTAGTATAGATCTGATTGGATCAGATATTGATCCGATCAGATACTATACCACTAAGGGAGGTGTATGCTGCGTGCGTGGGTGTTAGCGGTACTGGCGCTAATCTGACGCTGCCTGGGGCGACGCATATCACCGCCGGGCGATTAGGGGGCTAAACCTTTATTCGGTAATAAACGGCGGGTGCCCTGACACTATAAAAAATAAACAAACTAACCAGCGTCAACCGTAACGGTTATACGGTGATCAGTGGTGAAAGGGTTAACTAGGGGGCAATCAAGGGGTTAAAACATTTATTAGATAGTATATGGGGGTCCCTGACGCTATAAAACGCTGACGGCGAACCTAAATATTTACCTCACTAACTAGCGTCACCAGCGACACTAATACAGCGATCAGAAAAATGATTGCTTAGCGACACTGGTGACGGGGGGTGATCAAGGGGTTAAAACTTTATTAGGGGGGGTTAGGGGGGTACCCTAGACCTACAGGGGGGTAACAGTAACTGTGCTAACACAGTAACTGTCACAAACTGACACCTAGCAGTAATCAGAAAAAAAAAACTAAAAAAAAAAAAAAACTGCTGGTGTCAGTTTGTGACGGGGGGGGGGGGGTGATTGGGGGGGATCGGGGGGCGATCGGGGGGGGGATCGGGGTGTTTTGTATGCCTGGCATGTTCTACTGTGTGTGTGTAGTGTTGTGCACTCACATACCTGTCTTCTCTCCTCGGGCCGGAACGGAAACTACCGAGCCGAGGAGAGATGACATCACTTCCTTTGCTGCTGTTTAGCATACAGCAGCAAAGGAGTGTTCCCATTGGCCGGCGGCGATCGCGAGGGGGGGGCCACGAACGGATGGCCTCCCCCTCGTCTCCGATCGCCGGGGAACAAAACGGGACCGCCTCGGGCGGCGGGGGGGGTCCGATTGGACCCCCCACCCGCGGGAGGCAAATCACGTACATGTACGTGATTTTGCCTGCCCGTGCCGCCTTGCCGACGTACATCGGCGTGAGGCGGTCCTTAAGTGGTTAAAGTAAAAAAAAAAAAAAAAATGAAATATTCCTTTAAATATCGTACCTGGGGGGTGTCTATAGTATGCCTGTAAAGTGGCGCATGTTTCCCGTGTTTAGAACAGTCCCTGCACAAAATGTCATTTTTAAAGGAAAAAATCTCATTTAAAACTGCTTGCGGGTTTAATGTAATGTCGGGTCCTGGCAATATGGATGAAAATCAGTGAGACAAACGGCATGGGTACCCCCCAGTCCATTACCAGGCCCTTTGGGTCTTGTATGGATATTAATGGGAACCCCGCACCCAAATTAAAATAAGGAAAGGTGTGGGGCCACCAGGCCCTATATACTCGGAACAGCAGTATACAGGCGGTGCAAACAAGACAGGGACTGTAGGTTTGTTGTTAAGTAGAATCTGTTTGTAATTTTGAACGGGTACATTTTTAACGTGTTTAGCTCCAGCCAAAAAATCTTTTTTAAGCTTTTTGGAAAATATAGGGAAGGGTTATCACCCCTGTGACATTTGTTTTGCTGCCTGTCCTCCTCTTCAGAAGATTTCACCTCACTTTTTGTCCCAATGACAAATGTTTTTTGAAAATTTGGGGGTTTTTGTGGAACAAGGATTGGAAAGCATCAAAGGAAAGGAGAAATGTTTTTCCCATATTAACTCTTACAGGAGAGAATTTCCCTTCCTAGGGGTAGATTTCATCTCACTTCCTGTTGTCTCCTTCCGTTTGCAAGTAGGAGTCGTTTGTAAGTTAGATGTTTGAAAGTAGGGGCCTGCCCTATATACTCAGCAGAAATTTGGGCCTTAGGTGTTGTTGTGGCCACAACACTGTAAGCCCTCACAGGACCCTGCTGTGAAATATTAGATCAAGAATTGTAATTTACATGCCCCTGTTGAGCAGGGGCAGAAAAATTGGGCCTTTGGTGCTGGTGGTGGTGCTGGTGCCACAACACTGTAAGTCCTGACTCGCTCTTGGTGGGCGCAGAAATGGGCCCTGCTGTTAAATATTAGATCAAGAATTGTAATTACATGCCCCTGTTGAACAAGGGCAGAGAAATTGGGCCTTTGGTGGTGGTGGTGGTGGTTCTGGTGCCACAACACTGTAAGTCCTCACTCGCTCTTGGTGGGTGCAGAAATGGGCCCTGCTGTGAAATATTAGATCAAGAATTGTAATTACATGCCCCTGTTGAACAAGGGCAGAAAAATTGGGCCTTTGGTGGTGGTGGTGGTGCTGGTGCCACAACACTGTAAGTCCTCACAGACACTCTAGTTGGAACGCAGGAACGAGCCCTGCTGCAAAGTATTGCATCAAAAATTGTAATTACACGCCCCTGTTAAACAGGGACTGAAAAATTGGGCCTAAGGCACTGGTGCTGGTGCCACAACACTGCAACCCCTCACAGATACCCTAGTTGGAACGCAGAAACAAGCCCTGCTGCAAAGTATTGCATCAAAAATTGTAATTAAACTGTTAAACAGGGGCTGAAAAATTGGGCCTTAGGCACTGGTGGTGGTGCCCAGAACCAAAAATGTTCTTACAAGCTATCAGCGTGATCATTGAGGAGGAAGAGGATAATTACTCAGGGATAGTCACTCAGCATTAGCATAGGCAGTCTTTGAAGGGATCTGAGATTTCAAAAAAAATTATTCGGTTACATCAGCATCAGGTGCTTGGTAGCTGGTGGTGATCCAAGACTGATTCATTTTTATGAAGGTCAGTCGATCGACCGAGTCGGTGGACAGACGCACCCTGTGATCGGTTACAAAGCCTCCAGCAGCACTGAATGTGCGTTCCGAAAGAACGCTGGATGCAGGACAGGCCAGTAGCTCAATTGCATACTGTGCAAGCTCTGGCCAGTGATCCATCCTCAAGACCCAGTAACCCAGAGGATTTTCGGTGGGAAAGGTGTCCAAGTCAGATCTTGCCCCTAGGTATTCCTGCACCATGTAAAACAGACGCTTGCGATGGTTGCTGGAACTGATCATACCTTGGGGCTGCGGACCAAAAAATTGTCTGAACGCATCGGTCAGACGGCCACCTTCTCCACCGCTCCTTCTTTGACTGACCGAAGCCTCAGCAACACGTTGTCCAGAAACAGGAGTTTGTAACCTCCCAGTCTCTGGGAACGCGTTGCACAGACCTTTCTGAAAGGCCTCCCGAAGATGTTTCATCCTCTGCTCCCTCTGTGATGGCAAGATAAGGTCCGCAACCTTACCCTTGTAACATGGATCAAGGAGGGTTGCCGGCCAGTATTGGTCCTTCTCCTTCATACCACAAATACGAGGATCCTTACACAGGCTTTGCAGGATCAGGGAGACCATGCAGTGTAGGTTTGCTGAGGCATTCGGTCCGGAGTCCTCTGGGTCACTAAGGACGACATGGTCCGCAGCCACCTCCTCCCAGCCACGTACAAGTCCATGTGTTTCTTGGGACTGATCCCTTAAAGACTGTTGCTGATGCTGAGTGCCAGGCTCCACCTCCATACTGACACAATCTTCCTCCTCCTCCTCTTCCTGTGTGATCGGCAGGCACGCAGGAACACTGTCTGGATAAAGGGGGCCTTGGGAGCTAAGGAAGTCCTCCTCTTCCTGCCTCTGTTCTGCCTCAAGTGCCCTGTCCATTATTCCACGCAGCGTGTGCTCCAACAGTTGGACAAGGGGGACAGTGTCACTGATGCATGCACTGTCACTGCTCACCATCCTCGTGGCCTCCTCAAATGGTGACAGGACAGTGCATGCATCCTTGATCATGGCCCACTGGCATGGGGAAAAAAAACAAGCTCCCCTGACCCTATCCTGGTGCCATAGTCGCACAGGTACTCATTGGTGGCTCTCTGCTGCATGTGCAGCCGCTGCAGCATGGCCAACGTTGAGTTCCACCTGGTGGGCATGTCACAGATTAGGCGGTTCTTGGGCAGGTTAAACTCCTTTTGGAGGTCCGCCAGCCGAGCACTGGCATTATATGACCCGCGGAAATGCACAGACTTTTCTGGCCTGCCTCAGGACGTCCTGTGAGCCTGGGTACCTGCCCAAGAACCGCTGCACCACCAAGTTAAGGACGTGAGCCAAACAGGGCACATGGGTCATTTGTCCCTGTCAGAGGGCAGAGAGGAGGTTGGTGCCATTGTCGCAAACCACCATTCCTGCCTTAAATTGGCGTGGCGTCAACCACCTCTGAACCTGCCCCTGCAGAGCTGACAGAACCTCTGCCCCAGTGTGGCTCCTGTCCCCCAAGCACACCAGCTCAAGCACCGCATGGCATTTTTTGGCCTGCGTACTTGCGTAGCCCCTTGAACGGCTACGGAGCACCGCTGGTTCCGAGGAAAAAGCACAGGAAGAGGCCATGGAGGAAGAAGAAGAGGAGGGGGTGGAGGAGAGAGGTGTGTCACAATCATTAGTAGTGGCATTTTGGAGGCGTGGTGGCGGAACAACCTCCAACACTACTGCACCTTGTCCTGAATCCTTCCCAGCTGCCAGCAGAGTCAACCAATGCACCGTGAAACTTCGGTAACATCCCTGTCCATGCCTGCTGGACCATGAGTCAGCGGTAATATGCACCTTACCGCTGACCGCCCTGTTCAGCGAGGCATGGACATTGCCTTCCACATGCCGGTAGAGAGCCGGAATCGACTTCCGTGAGAAAAAGTGGCGTTTGGGTACCTGCCACTGAGGAACATTCCACAAACTCACGGAAGGGGGCAGAGTCTACCAACTGAAAAGGCAGCAGTTGAAGTGCTAGCAATTTTGTCCAGTTAGCATTCAACCGCTGGGCATGTGGATGGCTGAGAGCAAACCTCTTTTGGCGGTGCAGCAGCTGGGGCAGGGAAATTTGCCTGGTACAATCTGACGTTGGTGTACCGATAGCAGATTGCCCACAAGTACTTGGCTGTGACACACCTAATTCTACACCTTCATTCCTCTCAGTGCAGGACTCAGAGAGGACTGAAGGTATAGTGGGGTTGGAGATCTCAGCTGATAAGGAGCAAGGAGAGGTCCTCTTTGTTCTTTGGTGTGGGTCTTTTAGATACGCTTGCCAACGAACTGCATGGCAGGTCAACATATGTTTATCAAGCATGTGGTACCCAAGCGGGATACGCTTGAGACACATGTTGCAAATAGCAGTGCGATCTGATGCACTCGTCTCAAAAAAGGCCCACACCAAAGAACTTTTTGAATAACGTGCAGAGACTGCAGCGTCCTGTACATGTGGAGCTTTGGGGTGTGATGCAGTCAATGTGCTGCCCTTAGGCTGGCCCCTGGAGAGCATCCTGCCTCGTTGGTGATGTGCCGCCTCCTCCTCCTCCTCCTCTCTCCTATCAGGCACCCACGATGAGTCAGTGACCTCATCATCCCCTCCCTCCTCATCACTGGAGCAAACCTGGCAGTATGCTGCAGCAGGGGGAGCATGACTGCCAGATTGCTGTCCTTCTTGGGCACCCCCTCTGTCCGTGCTCATGTTACTGCCTTCATCAAGCTCAGTATCATCATCAGAGCCTTCCAAACGCTGGGCATCCTTCTGGAGCATGTACCCAACACTGTGGTCAAACAGTTTGAGGGACTCCTCAGGAGGACATGGTGGGGCTAGGGAAGGAGTCACTGATGACATTGAGCCGAGGGAAGAGGCCGCTGCTTTGCCCGACAAAGTACCCTGAGCATGGGTGAGAGAGGATGAGGAGGATGAGGACGGCTTGGTCATCCACTCGACCAAGTCTTCCGCATGTTGCGGCTCAACACGGCCAGCTGCCGAAAAAAAGGCCAAGCGTGTCCCACGGCCACGTGCTGATGAGGATGCACCGTCTCCATGACCAGCACTAGACACAGAGCCTGCTTGCCCTCTCTTATTGGCTTGTGACTGTCTGCCTCTCCTTCTTGGCCTTCCAGACTAATGGCCTGTAGCTGCACTAAGCTGGGATATATATATATATATATATATATATATATATATATATATATATATGTACTGATACTGCAGCTAGCAAAATCAACTGTCTGCCTGTAGTATGAGAACACCACCAACCTTCTACAGGTAGCTTTAGCTGAACACTGTGCAGAGCTCGCAAAAAACTAACTTGTAGCTTTTTTAGCTGCCTGCGGTAGTGATAGGATCAGGAAAACACCACCAACTTTCTACAGGTAGCTTTAGCTGAACACTGTGCAGAGCTCGCAAAAAAATAACTTGTAGGTTTAGCTGAACACTGTGAGGAGGACGCACCACACTAACTTGTAGTTTTAGCTGAACACTGTGAGCAGGACGCACTACACTAACTTGTAGTTTTAGCTGAACACTGTGAGGAGGACGCACCACACTAACTTGCAGTTTTAGCTGAACACTGTGAGCAGGACGCACTACACTAACTTGTAGTTTTAGCTGAACACTGTGCAGAGGTCTCACTACACTAACTTGTAGTTTTAGCTGAACACTGTGAGCAGGACGCACTGCACTAACTTGTAGCTTTAGATGAACACTGTGCAGAGGTCTCAGTACACTAACTTGTAGTTTTAGCTGAACACTATGAGCAGGACGCACTACACTAACTTGTAGTTTTAGCTGAACACTGTGAGGAGGAGGCACCACACTAACTTGTAGTTTTAGCTATACACTGTGAGCAGGACGCACTGCACTAACTTGTAGCTTTAGATGAACACTGTGCAGAGCTCGCAAAAAAATAACTTGTAGGTTTAGCTGAACACTGTGAGGACGCACCACACTAACATGTAGTTTTAGCTGAACACTGTGAGCAGGACGCACTGCACTAACTTGTAGCTTTAGATGAACACTGTGCAGGGGTCTCACTACACTAACTTGTAGGTTTAGCTGAACACTGTGAGGAGGACGCACCACACTAACTTGTAGTTTTAGCTGAACACTGCGAGGAGGACGCACCACACTAACTTGTAGTTTTAGCTGAACACTGTGAGCAGGACGCACTGCACTAACTTGTAGCTTTAGATGAACACTGTGCAGAGCTCGCAAAAAAATAACCTGTAGGTTTAGCTGAACACTGTGAGGAGGACGCACCACACTAACATGTAGTTTTAGATGAACACTGTGAGCAGGATGCACTGCACTAACTTGTAGCTTTAGATGAACACTGTGCAGAGGTCTCACTACACTAACTTGTACTTTTAGCTGAACACTGTGAGCAGGACGCACTGCACTAACTTGTAGCTTTAGATGAACACTGTGCAGAGGTCTCACTACACTAACTTGTAGTTTTAGCTGAACACTGTGAGCAGGACGCAGTGCACTAACTTGTAGCTTTAGATGAACACTGTGCAGAGCTCGCAAAAAAATAACTTGTAGGTTTAGCTGAACACTGTGAGGAGGACGCACCACACTAATGTGTAGTTTTAGCTGAACACTGTGAGCAGGACGCACTGCACTAACTTGTAGCTTTAGATGAACACTGTGCAGAGGTCTCACTACACTAACTTGTAGTTTTAGCTGCACACTGTAAGCAGGACACACTGCACTAACTTGTAGCTTTAGATGAACACTGTGCAGAGGTCTCACTACACTAACTTGTAGGTTTAGCTGAACACTGTGAGGAGGACGCACCACACTAACTTGTAGTTTTAGCTGAACACTGTGAGCAGGATGCAGTGCACTAACTTGTAGCTTTAGATGAACACTGTGCAGAGGTCTCACTACACTAACTTGTAGTTTTAGCTGAACACTGTGAGCAGGACGCACTGCACTAACTTGTAGCTTTAGATGAACACTGTGCAGAGGTCTCACTACACTAACTTGTAGGTTTAGCTGAACACTGTGAGGAGGACGCACCACACTAACTTGTAGTTTTAGCTGAACACTGTGAGCAGGATGCAGTGCACTAACTTGTAGCTTTAGATGAACACTGTGCAGAGCTCGCAAAAAAATAACTAGTAGGTCTAGCTAAACACTGTGAGGAGGACGCACCACACTAACGTGTAATTTTAGCTGAACACTGTGAGCAGGACGCACTGCACTAACTTGTAGCTTTAGATGAACACTGTGCAGAGGTCTCACTACACTAACTTGTAGTTTTAGCTGAACACTGTGAGCAGGACACACTGCACTAACTTGTAGCTTTAGATGAACACTGTGCAGAGGTCTCACTACACTAACTTGTAGGTTTAGCTGAACACTGTGAGGAGGACGCACCACACTAACGTGTAGTTTTAGCTGAACACTGTGAGCAGGACGCACTGCACTAACTTGTAGCTTTAGATGAACACTGTGCAGAGGTCTCACTACACTAACTTGTAGTTTTAGCTGAACACTGTGAGCAGGACGCACTGCACTAACTTGTAGCTTTAGATGAACACTGTGCAGAGGTCTCACTACACTAACTTGTAGGTTTAGCTGAACACTGTGAGGAGGACGCACCACACTAACGTGTAGTTTTAGCTGAACACTGTGAGCAGGACGCACTGCACTAACTTGTAGCTTTAGATGAACACTGTGCAGAGGTCTCACTACACTAACTTGTAGTTTTAGCTGAACACTGTAAGCAGGACGCACTGCACTAACTTGTAGCTTTAGATGAACACTGTGCAGAGGTCTCACTACACTAACTTGTAGGTTTAGCTGAACACTGTGAGGAGGACGCACCACACTAACTTGTAGTTTTAGCTGAACACTGTGAGCAGGACGCACTGCACTAACTTGTAGCTTTAGATGAACACTGTGCAGAGGTCTCACTACACTAACTTGTAGTTTTAGCTGAACACTGTGAGCAGGATGCACTGCACTAACTTGTAGCTTTAGATGAACACTGTGCAGAGGTCTCACTACACTAACTTGTAGGTTTAGCTGAACACTGTGAGGAGGACGCACCACACTAACTTGTAGTTTTAGGTGAACCCTGTGAGGAGGACGCACCACACTAACTTGTAGTTTTAGCTAAACACTGTGAGCAGGACGCACTGCACTAACTTGTAGCTTTAGATGAACACGGTGCAGAGGTCTCTCTACACTAACTTGTAGTTTTAGCTGAACACTGTGAGCAGGACGCACTGCACTAACTTTTAGCTTTAGATGAACACTGTGTAGAGGTCTCACTACACTAACTTGTAGTTTTATCTAAACACTGTGAGCAGGACGCACTGCACTAACTTGTAGCTTTAGATGAACACTGTGCAGAGCTCGCACAAAAATAACTTGTAGTTTTAGCTGAACACTGTGAGCAGGACGCACTGCACTAACTTGTAGCTTTAGATGAACACTGTGCAGAGGTCTCACTACACTAACTTGTAGGTTTAGCTGAACACTGTGAGGAGGATGCACCACACTAACTTGTAGTTTTAGCTGAACACTGTGAGCAGGACACACTGCACTAACTTGTAGCTTTAGATGAACACTGTGCAGAGGTCTCACTACACTAACTTGTAGTTTTAGCTGAACACTGTGAGCAGGACGCACTGCACTAACTTGTAGCTTTAGATGAACACTGTGCAGAGGTCTCACTACACTAACTTGTAGTTTTAGCTGAACACTGTGAGCAGGACGCACTGCACTAACTTGTAGCTTTAGATGAACACTGTGCAGAGCTCGAAAAAAAATAACTTGTAGGTTTAGCTGAACACTGTGTGCAGGACGCACCACACTAACTTGTAGTTTTAGCTGAACACTCTGAGCAGGATGCACTGCACTAACTGTAAATAGTCTAGCTGCCTGACTGTGGTACTAATAGGATCAAAGGAACACCAGCAATTTTCTTCAGGTAGCTGTAAATACTGTAACAAGACAAGCCTGCCTGTCAGTAAGAAGATAACAGGAACGGATCTAGCTAAACTGAATACAGTGTATATATATATACCGTATATATATATGCAACACCTGGGATGCATATATATACACAATACACTGTAAGTGCAGCCAACTCACTGATTGTCCTGCCTAATCTATCTAACACAAATGAAATGTTTCTCTGTCTATCTATCTCTCTTTCAACGCCGGAACACACACTACACAGGGCCGCCGTGGAGGCGGCCTTATATAGTGTGGGGTGTGTTCTAAACCCCCTGAGCCATAATTGGCCAAAGCCACCCTGGCTTTGGCCAATTACAGCTCTCTCTACCGAAGGCGCTATGATTGGCCAAGCATGCGGGTCATAGTGCATGCTTGGCCAATCATCAGCCAGCAATGCACTGCAATGCCGCAGTGAATTATGGGCCATGACGCGTCACTCGAATTTGGCACGAACGGCCCATAACGTTCGGAATTCGGCGAACGACCGAACAGCCAATGTTCGAGTTGAACATGGGTTCGACTCGAACACGAAGCTCATCCCTATTCTTTACATTCACTAACAGCCAAATTTGAAAGCAAATTCCAATACCTATAATTTAATAGTTAGTAATAGTTAATATTATTATTAGTTAGTTAGTTATTTTGGATTTTCAAATTTTCGGGTTTTCGTTCTTATTTTCAGATTTTTTGATTTTTGAATTTTCGATTTTTCAAATTTACAAATTTACGAATTTTCGATTAATGAATTCTTGGAAAAATTTGTTAAACGGGTTTTCGTTAGTTTGATTATTTACGAATCAATGAATTTGTTGAATTTCATCAAAAAACGAATTCGGAATGAAACAAATTGCACATGTCTACCATTTATTATGTTTGGTGTGACTGGTGTGATACTAAACTAAGCGGGGCAATAACTTCTCCGCAGGATGTGGAAACCTTGCAAGAAGATCTGAATAAAGTTATGGGGTGGGCAACTACATGGCAAATGAGGTTTAATGTGGAAAAATGTAAAATAATGCATTTGGGTGGCTAAAATATGAATGCAATCAACTCACTGGGGGGGAGAACCTCTGGGGGAATCAAGGATGGAAAGGGACCTAGGGGTCCTTGTAGATGATAGGCTCAGCACTGGCATGCAATGCCAAGCTGCTGCTAAGAAACAGAATATTGGCATGCATTAAAAAGGGGATTAACTCCAGAGATAAAACAATAATTCTCCCACTCTACAAGTTTCTGGTCAGGCCTCACCTGGAGTATGCTGTCCAGTTCTGGGGACCAGTCCTCAGGAAGGATGTACTGGAAATGGAGCGAGTACAGAGAAGGGCATCAAAGCTAATAAAGGGACTGGAGGATATTAGTTATGAAGAAAGGTTATGAGCACTGGACTTATTTTCTCTGGAGAAGAGACGCCTGAGAGGGGATGTGATTTCCATTTACAAATACCATACTGGTGACCCCACAATAGGGATAAAACTTTTCAGTGGAAGGGAGTTTAATAGGAGACGTGGCCACTCATTAAAATTAGAAGAAAAGAGGTTCAACCTTAAACTGCGTAGAGCAGGGGTCTCAAACTGGCGGCCCTCCAGCTGTTGCGAAACTACAAGTCCCATGAGGCATTGCAAGGCTGACAGTTACAAGCATGACTCCCACAGGCAGAGGCATGGTGGGACTTGTAGTTTTGCAACAGCTGGAGGGCCGCCAGTTTGAGACCTCTGGCGTAGAGGGTTTTTTACTGTAATGCCGCGTACACACGATCGCACATTCCAACAAAAAAATCCATGGTTTTTTTCTGATGGATTATGGCTCAAACTTGTCTTGCATACACACAGTCACACAATGTTGTCGGAAATTCCGAACGTCAAGAACGCGGTGACGTACGACGGCACTAGAAAAGGGAAGTTCACTACCAAGTACACCACCCTTTGGGCTCCTTCTGCTAATCTCGTGTTAGTAGAAGTTTGGTGAGAGACGATTCGCGCTTTTCAGCCTCATGCTTTTCAGCCTCATGCTTTTCAGATCATTACTGCTCTTCAGTTTGTGCTTGTGGGTTTGTATCTGTTCTTCAGTGCGTAAAGTCAGTTCGCATTTGTTTGTCAGTGTGTATTAATATTATTATAGTACGTATTTGATATTCAGTGCGTTCTTGTCCGCTCGTTTCTGATTTTCAGCTCGCTCTTCTCAGGCCTTTCTGTTTTTCAGTGCTTTCTGTTAGTTTGTTCTGACCAGTCGACCGTTTTTAAGCCATGTTGCGGTTATATACTCACCGTAGAGTTCGTGCTGTGTGGGGGCTTGGTGTTGGGGTTCTTGCTTTGACCCAAGCCCAGTCCATGAACAGGGTGGGGAGGAGTTCATGGACGAAGAATTGGTTGCTCCAGCATGACCAATTCTCTCACATGCCTTTGTTGCAGGAGATCCGTGAGAATAATCCTGATGATTTCAGGAATTATCTCCGGATGACAGACCCCATTTTTCACTGTTTGTTGGAAAAACAAAGATAGGAGAGTGCCTCTGAGTTAAAGTGTTTTAATCAATAATAAAAAGGAAGTAATAGACACTTACATGACAAAATGCAAGGAAGCTCTACACGGGTCAACATTAACAGAGAGCCGTTGTCAGAGGCATATTTCCAGGAGTTTACAATTCCATGCTGCGAAAGCCACTTTCCCCATCCTTACACTTGATAAAGAAGTGCGCGTGTGCCTTACTGACTTTGCGCATGCTCTGAAACGCATTGTGTGACCCCTGCTTGCTGACATCACACGCTGTTTGTTACTTTCCTCTGTGAGATACAGCCAGTTTCCTCCCTGGCTCCCTGTGGCTTTCGCAGCATGGAATTGTAAACTTCTGGAAATATGCCTCAGACAATGGCTACATCCCCCTGTTAATGTTGACCCGTGTAGGGCTTCCTTGCATTTTGACATGTAAGTGTCTATTACTTCATTTTTATTATTGGTTAAAACACTTTTAACTCAGAGGCGCTCTACTATCTTTGTTTTTCCTTTGATGATTTCGAGTCGGCTTCACTGCAGAGAAGAGCAGCCCTTTGTGACAGTGAATAAACCTTCCTGATTCATCGTCTTAGTTTGCATATCTAGCACTAATTACCGCTGATTGGACATCTCCTATATATTAATCATTATGGACTTTTTTTGCTGATTGGACTTTTTCTATACATCAATTAACCATTGTGGATTTATCCTATTGCTATTATTGCTTTTTTTTTTTTTTTTTTATTAATCATTTGGTTGTGTGACACTACATAGGTGTTCTGAGCACCAGCATTTGTGTTTTTTTCACCGTTTGTTGGCTTTGCTGTCCCCTTATATTAGCAGGCAGGACACCTGCATGTGGCAAGTCATCACTCCCGAGCAGAGGGTAGTCACCACGTTGCAGTACTTGGCGACGGGGAGAAGTTTGCAGGACATCAAGTTCTTAACAGGCATCTCCCCCCAGGCTCTGGGGATCATTATTCCAGAGACCTGTTCTGCCATCATTCAGGTCCTGCAGAAGGACTATATAAAGGTAAGATTTCTCCTTTAACATCACATCCTATGTATTTAAGGTTTGCTAATGTATTGTATTTCTTTCATCATTCCCTAATTACCATGATTGTAATGTCCCCTTTGTCCTCATGCATGCTGGAAGCTTTTAAACTTCCTTTTTTGTCCTTCATGCATATTTGCCTTCACTAACCTCCCCAGGATGATCCTGGGCCCATACACACATAGTCTAATCACTTAACAATGTATTTTATCAGCTCCATAGTAGTGCTTTACCCTAAACAGCCCCTAAAATGTGTACAAATGTTATTTGTGTCCTTAAATTCATGCAGAGTGCCAGAGGCTTTTTTTTGGGGTCCCAAAATCATTTTGAACCCTCCCTCCCCCAACTGCTAAGTCAACCGATATTTATGGATGAGTTAACCAAAGCATGTAGTGAAAGGGCCTGCCTGAATACTTTCATATGGTACTGTTTAAAGTTTTGTTCTCCTATTATCTTGATAGGTAATTGCATAATGTAAAAAAGTGCTTCAATTTGTACAGTGTGTATTCATATTTTTGTATTATGACACTTCTTAACCTGTCCAGTGGGCTGCCAACAGTAAGTAAGGAGGGGCTGGCCAAAGTAAAACACATTATGTATGCATTCATCTCTCAAGGAAGTTGAGAGGGTTACCTGTCCAAAACATCTCCCCCCCTAAAATTTTTTACAATGGGCCATCAGAGGGGGTGATGCATCTGATAAATGGACCTTCTCTTTTTGTCTTTAAATACTCCTTAATATAAATGTTAATACTGATTTTGGCCAAGAAAGTTTGTGTCTAATCTGCTTGCAATGTTATGTACAAAATGACAAATTTTTTTTTCTTGTTTGACTCCAAAGTTTTGTTTAACGACACAGGAATGGCAGACTGTGGCGTCCCAGTTTGCCCAGCGGTGGGACTTTCCCAACGACAGAGGGGCAATAGACGGGAAGCACGTCCACATCGTCCCACCCCCCAACTCGGGGTCATACTATTATAACTATAAGGGGTTTAATAGTATTGTGATGTTGGCGGTGGTGTCGGCGACATATGAGTTCCTGTATGTGGACGTGGGGAAGAATGGCCAGATGTCGGATGGTGGAGTCATCGCCCAGACCAAATTTTACAGATGGCTCCAGAGTGGTGGCTTAGGATTGCCACCTGCTAAAGAGAACAAGGAAGGACTCCCGTTCGTCTTTGTCGCTGATGAAGCATTTGGTCTGGGTGAACACCTGATGCAGCCGTTCCCAATGAGGACCCTCACCGCGGACCAGAGGGTTTTTAACTACCGGCTGGCCAGAGCCAGAAGATTGGTGGAAAATGCCTTTGGAATAATGGCCAACCGGTTCCGCCTATTCCTCACTGCAATAAACATGGCGGAATATAAAATCAATCATATCGTTATGGCATGCATATTGCATAACCTTTTAAGAAAAAATGCATCGAACTACGTGGCCTCAGTTGGGACTGAGGCCAGTTTATTACCGGATACAACAACCCTGATGGCTCTTGAAGCTGGATGTCCTGGCTTGCCCGCCCCAAAGCACCCGCAAAGTTCGTGAAAAGTATCTAGAGTACTTTGCGGGTAGGGGGGCCATTGATATGCCAGAAAATGGTTAAGAAACATGTTAAAAATATTTTTTTTTACTTAAACCTAAATAATATTTACTTTGATTTACTGCTTGTGTTTCTTTTAGGTGGCTCCTAGGTTTTCCAATGGGCTTTTCTTTTTTGCCTTTTTGTTCAATAGTGCAAACGTAATTTTTTTGACACATTAAGTGACAATCTCTTCTTCAACGAACTATTATGTTGTGGGGCTGCTACACACACACACCTTTTTTATGTTAATGTATGTAATGCATTACTGATAAAAATATTCATCATTTTCAGCACCATGACTGAAATTTGTGGAGTCACGAAAATGGCATGATTGTGGCAAATTTTAAAGCACTGTGGGTGTTATTTACTAAAGGAAATTCCACTTTGCACTCCAAATGCACTGCAAAAGTGCATTTGAAACTGCACTAAAACTGCACTTGTAGTGCAAAGTGGAGTTGCCTTTAGTAAATAACCCCCATTGTCACTGTAAACACCAACTAACTACAAAAATTGCTATTGAGCATTGAAAGAAGAAGCCACACATTGCTGAGTAGAAAACATTTTACTCAAAGCACATTCACATGTGCGTTAGAGAAGGGTTTTTGAACAAACCAACATCTTTGGTGTATAACATTTTTTTTTCACATTAGAAATATAATTTTTTTGGTTAAACAGGCATGTTTCAAACCATAACATACACAACTCAGGAACTTACAAAGTTCAACTTTGATAAAGTGAAGGCAATATCAGACATTAGTATGTCCAAACTGTGTTGATCATGCCTTCATCAGATGGGGTAATGTCACCCCTGTAAAAGCCAAATTTTGAAGATGCACACAAATTGTGATTCAAACTGGGGATTTCCCTCCTGATCCTATGCCTAATGTCAACATGTGCTAGCTCCCATCATGGGGGATCAATGGATGTGTTTTGGGGGTGCAACCTCTTCCTCTCACCTACTAGTTGCAAGGAAGGGGTTGCACCCACAATACGTGTACATTGATATCCCGTGATGGCAGATAGCACATGTTGACACACTGGGGGTCATTTACTAAGATGAATGCACTGCGCTGGTTCCGACCTTAATTGGTGCGCAGGATAGATCCTTAATCCAGCGTGTGAACCAGCACACACACAGGAGTACCTGCACGCAAGAATGTTTCCAGCACGATAGGACCGCGCTGGTTCTCTGCGAGGTACATCCCATGCTCGCTGCAATAGGAAAAAGACATCTTCCTATTAGGGCAGTGTGAGAAAAACCTGCATGGGTTCCCCCTTCGGGTGTATGCCAGGCCCTCCGGTCTAGTATGAATATTAGGGGAACCACTACTCCGAAAAAATGGCGTGGGGGTTCCCCCCAAATCCGCACCAGACCCTTATCTGAGCATGCAGCCTGGCCGGTCAGGAAAGGGGGTGGGGACGAGCGAGCCCCCCCTCTTGAACTGTGCCAGACCGCATGCCCTCAACATGGGGGATGGGTACTTTGGGAAAGAGGGGCGCGCTGCAGGCCCCCCAAAGCACTTTGTCCCCATGTTGATGAGGACAAGGGCCTCTTCCCGACAACCCTGGCTGTTGGTTGTTGGGGTCTGCGGGCGGGGGGCTTATCGGAATCCGGGAGCCTCCTTTAATAAGGGGGCCCTCAGATCCCCGCCCCCCACCCTATGTGAATGAGTATGGGGTACATGGTACCCCTACCCATTCACCTAGGGAAAAAGTGTCAATAAAAAAAACACACTGCACAGGTTTTTAAAGTAATTTTTTAGACAGCTCCGGGGGGGTCCTCTTCCGGCTTCGGGAGTCTCTCCGGTTCTTCTCCGCTGTCTCCGGCCTTTTCTTCTGCTATTCGACCTGTTCTCCGTGCTCTCCGGGTCTTCTGCTGGGCTCCTCCGCTATCTTCTGCTCTTTTGCAGCTCTTTTGCTATAGCGGAGGAGCCCGGTCTGCTGCCTTCTGCCTTCTTTCCTCTTCTCTTCTTCCGATGTTGACACGATGCTCTCTCTGACTGGAATGCTCTATGGGCGCTCCGCTCTGACTTATATAGGCGGTGACCCCTTCCCCTTATGCCATCACAGTCCCTGGGCATGCTGGGACTGTGACGTTTTAGGGGGCGGGGTCACCGCCTATATAAGCCATAGCAGAGCGCACAGAGAGCATTCCAGCCGGAGAGAGCGTCGTGTCAACATCGGAAGAAGAGAAGAGGGAAGAAGGCAGAAGGCAGCAGACTGGGCTCCTCTGCTAGCAAAAGAGCGGCAAAAGAGCAGAAGATAGCGGAGGAGCCCGGCAGAAGACCCGGAGAGCGCGGAGAACAGGTCGAAAAGTGGAAGAAGAAAAGAGGGAAGAAGGCAGCAGACCGAGCTCCTCCACTATAGCAAAAGAGCGGCAAAAGAGCAGAAGATAGAGGAGGAGCCTGGCAGAAGACCTGGAGAGCGCAGAGAACAGGTCGAACAGCGGAAGAAGAGAAGAGGGAAGAAGGCAGCAGACCGGGCTCCTTAGCTATAGCAAAAGAGCGGCAAAAGAGCAGAAGATAGCGGAGGAGCCTGGCAGAAGACCTGGAGAGCGCAAAGAACAGGTCAAACAGCCGAAGAAAAGGCCGGAGACAGCGGAGAAGAACCAGAGAGACCCCCGAAGCCGGAAGAGGACCCCCCAGGGCTGTCTAATAAATTACTTTAAAAACCTGTGCAGTGTTTTTTTTATTGACACTTTTTCCCTAGGTGAATGGGTAGGGGTACCATGTACCCCATACTCATTCACATAGGGTGGGGGGCCGGCATCCAGGGGCCCCTTTATTAAAGGGGGCTCCCGGATTCCGATAAGCCCCCCTCCCGCGGACCCCGACAACCAACGGCCAGGGTTGTCAGGAAGAGGCCCTTGTCCTCATCAACATGGGGACAAGGTGCTTTGGCTGGGCTGCAGAGCGCCCCCCATCCTCAAAGTACCCATCCCCCATGTTGAGGGCATGCGGCCTGGTACGGTTCATCAGGGGGGGCGCTCGCTCATCCCCACCCCCTTTTCTGACTTGCCGGGCTGCGTGCTCAGATAAAGGTCTAGTATGGATTTTGGGTGGGACCCCACGCCGATTTTTCGGCGTAGGGGGTTCCCCTTAAAATCCATACCAGACCGAAGGGCCTGATTTGCCCCTGGGGGTGGGGACCCTCACGACATTTTTTTTTTAAATTTTGGCATGGGGGTCCCCTCCGAATCCATACCAGACCCTGGGGGACCCCACGCTGTTTTTTTTTGTAGCCGCCATTTTTTTTTACATTGAGTCAGCTCAATGGAAAGTCAGCTGACAGCTGATGACTCATAGGTTGTTAACCACTTCAATATCAGACACTTTTGCCTCTTCCCGCCCAGGACAATTTAAAGCTTTCAGCGCTGTCACACTTTGAATGACAATTGCGCGGTCATGCTACACTGTACTCAAACATCATTTTTAGCATTTTGTTCCCACAAATAGAGCTTTCTTTTGGTGGTATTTGATCAACTCTGCAGTTTTTTTTTTGCTAAACAAACTAAAAAAGAACAAAATTTTGGAAAAAAAAGTTTTTCCTTGTTTCAGTTATAAAATTTTGTTTTCTCCTTCACTGTCGGGCACTGATGAGGTGGCACTGATGAGGCGGCACTGATGGGCACTGATGAGGTGGCACTGATGGGCACTGATGAGTTGGCACTGATAAGGTGGCACTGATGAGGATGCACTGATATGTAGAATTGATGGGCACTATTATGCGGCAATGATAAGCAGCACTGATGGGCACTGATATGCAGCACTGATGGGCACTGATAGGCAGCACTGATGGGCACTGACTGGCGGCACTGATGGGCACTGTGTGGTGTTGTCCCTCGCGCTATGTTAAGTATACGGAATACGTCAATGCCAGAATAAAATGAAATAACTCAGTGTTGTAAAATAATAGGAAATAGTGTGAATAGTGATGATGTCTCTGTGGACTGCAGCAAAATCAAAAGTGTTCACACACACTCAACATAATGATAATAATAAAGTGATTTTGTGCTTCAAATCTATCACATCTATCACAATCTATCAGTGGGCTCAGTGAATATGTACCAACAGTGCAAACATAAATAATCCAAAGTGCTGACAAAGATAATCCAAAGTGCTGATGTGCATAAATAAATCAAAAGTTCATAATGGTGTGTTCCATCCACTGGGATCAGATATAGGGGGGAGTGATGGTGATATCCTTAAAGTGGAGGGATCCGGTGAAACTGGGCTCTCTAGACTCTCACCTTAAGAAAGGTAAACTTAGGCATCAAACAGGTTCTTTGGTGGATGCTGTATGATGTAGTTTATCAGTGGTTCAGGTGGGACTTCTCTGATGGCTAGGTGGTCCTCCCGGTATATAGATACCTATCAAAAAATAAAGGAGGGATTGCCCACCTGGGCTCCACTGGTCTGGTGGGATATGTGGGAAAGGGAGAGAAAGAGGCCTCCAATGGTGTAGTATAGTTAAATCAAATGGAGTTTATTAAAGTAATAAGGTGGTCTCTTACATTAGGATAAATAAAAACAGCATAAATAGCAAAAGGATCGACAAGAGCGGCGTCTGAGGCGCCTCCTTACTGACTTTCGGTTACGTCTGCTCTCTGCCACGCCCTACGCGTTACGTCACCGCTCGTGACTTCATCTGGGGAACCAGATTGGCCCGAGAGGGATGTCATTTATATTGTGGTACCGGAAGTGCGAAAGGCCATTTTTGTTGTGGTTAAGTGTATTTGTGTTGTCGCGGCCATCTTACAGGTGGCAATTTGTGCGGAACAGCGGCCATATTTAAGAGGATCAAGCTGAATGTGGCGCGCTGATGTGTGCGAGCTATAACAATGCTTACACTTTTTAAGGTGTAATATGGATCGATCTTGTTTAATAAGGGGGGATGTAAATAAAATACAATACTGTTCCATTACTGTATGAACAATTTAGGAAAATTAATGTTAGATATCGGCCATTTTCTTGTAGTCCCTGATGTTATTTACAATCTCCTCTATGCCGATAGGTCTATATAGGTGGCGGTCATTTTTGAGTGGTTAATTGTGTTGTCGTCCGCCATGTTAATGTACGCAATGATGTTATTTTATATTCTATGAGAGTGAATTGTAGCTGGGGGCATCAGTCGTAACCTGAGTCCCCAAGGAGATGTCTCTACATTCATGTCATCATTTTCATAAGCATACAACTATGTCCTAAATGTCATTCTTGTTACAAACATGTTATTAAGATAAAATAAAATAAATATATCTCAGAGTTCTGATTTGAATAACTATCTCCTTCTGGTACACTAACAAATAAAACTTAGTATATAAAAATGGAATAAAATTGAAATTAAAATTATACACATACAGTGATTATTGAAAGAATGGGATGTAGTTATGAAAATAATCATGATGATTAAAAATTATTTAGGAAACAATTTAAGTCGAACTCTACGTTCATTCCTCTAGGTGTTAGCGTACGTAGAGTGTGTATCCAATATGACTCCCTTTGGCTTATACTTCTAATTTTGTGGCTACCTCTCCATGAACCTTTGTATTTCTCAATACCCCAGAATTAAAGTTGTGAAGGATCTTGATTATGTGCTATCGCAAAATGTTTTGATACATTGTGTTTGGGATTACCTTTTAAAATGTTTTGAATGTGTTCCTTGATCCTTACTTTAAGGGCTCTTTTGGTTCGTCCTACATATTGTAGTTGACAACTGCACTGGAGAACGTAAACCACCCCCTCTGTGTGACAACCTACAAAATCCTTAATTTTGTGCGTTTCCTGTGTTGTGGTGTATGTAAATTCCTGTCTTTTGCCCTGGAATTTTTTTGCGTGGCTACATGCAAAGCAATTTCTGCAAGGGTAAAAGCCTTTGCCTGAAAAAAGGAGTATGTTGCTTGTTGTGGAGGTTCAATGACTGATTTAACTTCCTTATTTGTAATGGTCGGTGCTTTCTTATATATAATATTTGGTTGTACTGGTAGTATTTTGCTCAGATCCTTGTCATTTTTAAGAATATACCAATGTCGTTGGATAATTCGTGATACCTGTTTGTGTTGTATACTATAATCAAAGATGAGACTCGGTGCTTCTTGATGGGATGTTTCTCTAGAATTCTTTTCCAGAATTTTGGTCCTGTCCATATTGTTTACCTCTTCTATTTGTTTGTGTATCCAAGTAGGTTCATATCCTTTTTCTGTGAACCTGGACCCAATTAGTTCAGCCTGTTCTTTATAGTCTTTTTCCCTCGTGCAATTTCTTTTGATCCTTTGTCCTTTAGGTATATTATATAGCCACGTTTTATGGTGGCAGCTATCTATGGATAAGTAGCTGTTGGTGTCTATTTGTTTTAAAAAGGTTTTGGTGACCAATTTGTCTTCTTCTAGACTAATTTTTTTTAAATCAAGAAATTCCACTGTTTTTCATTAATATTCCACGATAGATGGATGTTCTTTTCATTTCGATTCAGTTTTTCTAGAAACTGTTCTAGTGCTTCTCTTTTGCCATTCCAAACTATAATCACATCGTCGATGTATCTTTTATATAGGGTGAGTTCTCGTGGGGTGTCTATGTAAATAGATTGCTCCTCCCACTGGGCCATAAACGCATTGGCCACGCTTGGTGCGAACTTAGCACCCATTGCTATGCCTATAGCTTGTTTATAGTAAGCTTGATTATGCCAAAAATAATTACATTTTAGGTAGGTATCCAAGCATTTAATGAGAAATTTTCTCTGTTTGCAAACAAGATTGCTGTACTTCCTGAGAAGCCACTTAGTTGCTGAGCATGCATCATGATGTTGTACTATGGTGTATAGTGAACTTACATCCGCCGTGGCTAGTATTGTTCTTCCCTCCAAGACTGGTGTTGTAGTTAATAATTGTAACACACGCTTTGTGTCTTGTAGATAGGCTGGTGTCTGTTGTACTGCTGGTTGAATAAATTCATCCAGATATTGTCCTACTCTGGATGTGAGGGAATCTATCCCGTTTACGATGGGTCTACCCGGTGCGTTTTCTCGGGACTTATGAATTTTTGGGACAGTGTAGATAACTGGTATCCTGCATGCCTCCGGGACTAAGTACTTTGATTCTTTCTTGTTGAGTATTTCTTTTTTCACTCCCAATTGTATTAGATGTTCTAATTCTTTTTTATATTTATTTGTGGGATTTCCCAATAATTTGATGTACATGTTCTCATCTTGTAATTGTCTCTCTAGTTCGTTGAGGTACTGTTCCTTTGATAGTATCACTGTTGCTCCTCCTTTGTCGGCCGGCCGGATTACAATATCCTTTCTTTCTTTTAGGGATTTAATACCTTTCTTAATGTGTATGGGGTCTGAGACTTTTTTAACTTCCAGAGCTTCCAAGTCTCTTAGTACTAGTTTTTTAAAAACTTCGATATGGTGGTTGTCCGAGACCTGTGGGTTAAAGGTAGAGTTGTTCCGTAATGTACTATGTCTTATTGCTGTGGGGGTATTTCTCATTGTGTTAGTCGTTTTGTAAGGGTTTGATAGGTAATATTTCTTCACATTAACTTTTCTAATGTACTTCAGTAATCCTATATACGTGTTGAATTTGTTTAAATTGTTAACTGGTGCATGTTTTAAACCTTTATCGAGAACAGAGAGTTCTTCAGGTGAAATGGAACATCCACTCAGATTTACCACATTGCCAGCTACTTTTCTCTTTTGCGCTTGGATTCTATTTCCCGCTCTCCTTCCTCTGTTCGTTCTGGACTGCTTCTTCTTCTGTCCTCCTGTGATCTTCTCCTGGGTGAGGGGTAAGGATCCTGTGGTTGTCTTCGTGGAGAGTATTCCCCTCTCTCTCTCTCTAAAAAATTTTGCTGTTGGTTGTATTCATGCTCATTGTAGTAATCTCTGGGGTCATTTTGATATGGCTCTTGATAGTTTCTAATAGGTTCAAACCTATTGTAGGTAGGTATCGGATTTCTTACAGGTTCTCTGTATGTGTCTTGGTTATAGGGAGGTCTGTTATATTCCCTTTGGTTTCTTTCATTTCTTTCATTGTATGGTCGCTGGTTGGATGGCTTTTTAAAAGGTTTTTTAAAATTTGTTTTCCATGGTTGTTTTGGGGTACGTTGGTTATAATTGTTGTAGTATCTTTGTTCTTGTTGAGGTGTTCTAGTTTCTTGTTGTGTTCTATTGTCATTATACACTTCTCTGTTGTCCCATCTTGGGGGGTTAGATGCGTAGGCCATTGTTGGATCTTGTATTCTTACTTCCCTCTCTGGTGTAGAATACATTGAGTCTGGTATAACTGGATCTGTTTTTTTCTGCCACTTGAAAACCTGTTCTGTTTTATAGTCTTCTATATCTCTATGGTATTTTTTCATCTTGCGTTGTTGTACTTCAAGATCTTTGTTGATTAGATCTTTGTTTAATTGTGTGGCCAGTTTTTTGAGATCCGAAGATTCCTTATAGGGTTCTAGTTTTAGCTTGATCTCTTCTATTTGTTGTTCTAAAATTCTTGTTTTTTTGTATTTTCTTCCTAGCAAGAATTTGAGGCCTTTTATACTTTTGCTATTGAAGAACTCGAACCACTCTTCCATTGACTCCTTATCTATCAGTCCATCATTGGGTGGTAGTTCCCACCGAAGTCTTCTAGGTACAATGTTCTCTCTGATGTACCTCTCAAACGTAATAGTATCCCACCATAGGGAGACTTTTTTCTCCATATGGTGTCCCAGTTTCCTTACTAGACTTTCTAAGTCTGTGTTCCGTGTGTTAGTTTGTGATTTAAAAATATCATCTAGATTGACATTCCTATTCTCCATGAACTGGAAAATATCCATGTTAGCAGCAAGGGTAAGTGGGTGTGTAGTGTCAAAGGAAATGTGGTGTTCTCCCTCGCGCTATGTTGAGTATACGGAATATGTCAATGCCAGAATAAAATGAAATAACTCAGTGTTGTAAAATAATAGGAAATAGTGTGAATAGTGATGATGTCTCTGTGGACACTGATGGGCACTGACTGGCGGCACTGATGGGCACTGACTGGCGGCTGTGATGGGCACTGACTGGCGGCTGTGATGGGCACTGACTGGCGGCTGTGATGGGCACTGACAGGCAGCTGTGATGGGCACTGACAGGCGGCACTGATGGGCAGATAGGCGGTACTGATTGCCACTGACAGGTGGCACTGATGGGCAGCACTGATGTTGAGGTACTGACAGGTTTTACTGCTGGGCACTGAGATGGGCACTGTGGTGGGCACTGATTAGCACTGATATGGGCACTGATTGGCACTTTGATGGGCACTGTGAGCTGTCTTTTAATTGGGGAACTGACTGACAGCTGAGGGGTCACATCTGAGGTGTTGTGGCACATCTGAGGGGGCTGTGCTGAACCCCCCTTCTGACAGGAAGAGCCGCGATCAGCTCTCCATGTCAGCGCGAACCAAGGAATGCCGTTTACAGGAACTTCCTGGTTCTCGCGATGATCAGCTGTGATTGGTCACAGCTGATCACGTGGTAAGAAGCCTCTGACAGAGGCTTCTTATCACGATGGGAGATGTGGGGTGTCAGACTGACATGCCGCACTCGCCGCGATGCGCACCCCTGCAGGCGCGTGCCGGCATGTTATACTGCTGGACGTCATATGACGCCCAGTCAGGATAACAGAACCACTTCCCGGATGTCATTCTGCATACAGTGGGCGAGAAGTGGTTAAGGACGCGACGGCCGGCTTCCCGGCCCCCTTGTTAGAAACCAGCTATATACAGCATAAAAAAGAATTTAAAAAAACACAAATCGCGGTAAAAACGCGGTACTTGCGTTTTGGATGCAGGTCCAGTGAAATCTATTACAAGCAAAATGCTGCATTTTGCGGGAAAAGTCCCTGACCCTTTCCCAAAATGCAGAGGCACAAAAATGCATTGATGTGAACATGTTCCATAGGAACCCATGTTAAAAAATTCCCATGCATTTCTGCAAAATGCATCAAAAAATGCATTAGTGTGAATAGAGCCTAAGGCTCTTTTCACACTGGGGCGGTGGGGGCGTCTGCGGTAAAGCGAAACTATTTTTAGTGAAAAAATAAACAGATCAGCCCTTACTTCGATCTGTGATCATCCGAGTCTCAGTGACTACGTCCTATGACAGCCTCCCAGAAATTCAGGTCCATGCTGTGGCTGTCGTTTGGCTATAGCACAGACACCAAGTGGTTAATAGAAAAACAGATGCAGATTTCTAGGACTGGCCAAAAATAATGTTTAGTCAAAGGCAACTGATGACATTCTATTAAAGGTCTAAATGGGTCATTAACATGCATCACAATTGAACTTGGGAATGTGTCTTTGCAAAGTTAAACTCATTAAAATCCTTTCTTATTTTTGCTTGGGGATAGACTGCAGAGGGATTATAAGTTTTGGGGGATGTCTACACCCCTGATAGGGTGAAGACACCTACCAAATTTTGCCAATTTCGCATTCAAAATTATTCACTTTCTGTCACATAGCCAAACAGGAAGTGTGGGTAAAACCCTACCAATGTATGTTCTTGGGGACACACAGGTAAATCTAAATAGTTTCCCCATTCGGGAAATTGCACTCTAGCATTTTGCCATGTACATCCCAAATTATTATGTGTCTTGGGGTTTATTTACTAACACAAGTGCACTTAGAAGTTCAGTTGCTGGAGATCTGAGGGGGACATGCAAGGAAAAGAAAAAAACAGCATCTTTGCCTCTATATGATTAGATGATAAAATCACCAGTGCTACCCTTCTGATTTTCATCAACTACACTTGTATTGCAGAAAGGATTTGCCTTTAATAAACCCCAAAATACCTAATAATTTGGGGTGTACACAACAAAGTGCTAGAGTGCAATTTGCATAATGGGGGCACTAGTTAGATTGACCTGTGTGTCCCCAAGGAAACATTAGGGTTTTACTCTCACTTCCTGTTTGGCTATGACAGGAAGTGAAGCCAATTTTAAGAAAAGGGACAAAGCCCAACCTTTAAAAAAATAAAAAAATAAAAATCTTGATTTCCCTCAAATGTCCACAATTGGAAAAGGATTGGCTTCAGCTTGGTTTTAGTTCAGTGCTATAAATCAGTGCTTCTCAACCCTGTCCTCAAGTACCCCCCTGCCATATTTGCAGGTTTTCCTTCATCTTGCACAGGTGCTTTAAATCAAAGTCAATGGCTTTGTATTTTGGACAGCTATTTTAGAGAAGATAAAATTTCCTAAACATGTCCTGTCAGGGGGGTACTTGAGGACTGAGGCTGAAAACCACTGCTCAAAAAGAAAATTAAATACTTACCACTCTGAAATGTTATTTTCCTGGTCACTATCCATGGCAGCATATGCACAATCCATAAAAAAAAAAAAAAGGCAAAAATAGCTGCGCTGCAACTTATGAAATGAAATAAAAATAAAACAATGTGATCACCTTAATACATACAGATTGTACACAGATTGGGAGGAGCGGCGTGCTGACGTCACCACTATCCTCGCTGATCCCGGAAGCAACGGGCAGCAGTCTGAAGCCGGCCGACATTTGGTTTTATACGAGTTTTTATACAACGACATTGTAAGTGCATTTCTTCATTTTTTAATAAATTTGTCAAAACGTGTTATGCTATGGAAGCCTCTTTTACATATACTTTCATGGGGAACAAGTGCCCATCCTTCATCTAGGAGATTTTTGGTAAGGAGACGCATTTGGGATCCGTTCTCAGTAAAGACCCGAGGCTGGGGTAGATAGCCACACGCCTTCACGATCTCCTTAACAAGAGATCAAAGGAGCTGGTAAGGGGTAGTTTTTTTAAAGGTGGAGGAACTTTTCTGTCATCACGCTCTTCCGGGTGATAAGGTCGCATGTTTCACACCGCTTGGATGACTGTTAACTCCTCCTTTGAAAGATTACTCGGCCAATGAACTTTTTACTCTATGCACTTTGGAATTGGACTGTACATGTTCATTGATCCATGGGTCATTTTATTATATTTGATTTATGATGACAATTAAACTTTTATCTTCACTGTTAGTCCACAATATATGGGTGTACAATCTGTATGTATTAAGGTGATCACATTGTTTTATTTTTATTTCATTTAATAAGTTGCAGCGCAGCTATTTTTGCTTTTTTTGTTTATTAAGTGGATGTGTCTCACATTTTCAGTTGCAGCTATACATTTCTCACATTATTCACTGTATATTTATATATACTTGTTTTTGGGATAGCGCAGTAATTTTACCTGTTTGAAGTATGCACAATCCATGCATGTGCTACCATGAAGGCACCAGGAAAATAACTTAAAACTAAGGCCCCTTTCACACGATTGGACCATTCAGGTCCGCCTGTCAGTTTTGACGGCGGACCTGAACGGGCGCTCCATGTTAGTCTATGGAGCGTTGGATGTCAGCGACCTGGTCCGATCCGCTAAAAGCAGACGGATGGCTCTACGTCCAGGTCCGTCGCTGGCAGATCGGGTGAGATCTGATGAAAATGGACATGCTGTCCATTTTCATCCGATCCCTCCATAGGCAGCAGCGGCGCCTGACAAGCCCCTCCCCGCTCAGTGAGCAGAGAGGGACCTGTCATCCGCCGGCTCAGCGGAGATCAACGGACTGATCTCCCGCTGAGCCGGCGGACCGAGGCGGGCTCCGTAGAAACGGAGTCCGCCTCGTGTGAAAGGGGCCTAAAACATTAAAAAAATGAAAAAGGGATTTGTCCAAGACATGCCAATCAGCCTAGTTAAGCTGCAGCTGGGAAATCCGTTGCATGAAAAGAACACACATAAAACAAAGAATTTGAAACAATTTTATTGGTCCAAAAAAAAAAAAAAACAGGAAAAGAAGCAAGGAAAGCAAAATACACACATGTGTGTTAATTTGAGACACTAACAGAATAGGTTTGACCCTTTTGAAGTGTAAATTAACAGGAGTTAAAAGGAGTGCACCCACAAATGGACATCTATTAAGGATTAAAACAACATTAGGCACAACATCTTGAGAAAGAATTTTAAAAATAAGGCAGCACAGACAGATAAATCAAAGTGAACAACGTAAAAACTAAAATTTCCAACATAAAAAAGATTTCATGGTAAAATAACCACCACTCAAAAAAAAACAGCAAACCAAAGTAACAAATAAATTGCATAAAAACAGTTTTGCAACAACATAACAAACAAAATACAAATAGAAAATACATGTGTTAGAAACTCGATAAGGACACCCAAATGTACTCTCTTGCCTGCCCCCCACACACACAATCTTGGCTCTTTTCAGGGCAAAGTAAAGATTGCTAGCTGCAAGCTTTATATAACATAGGTTTGTCTGCTAATGAGGCAATTGCAAACAAATTGACAATCCATTAAACACACAAAATGCAAGTTCACCCAATGTAGAGAGAACTTCAAAGTGGGTACACCTGTTAAGGATGTCCTTAAATTACTAACCCAAAAAAACACACTCTGAGCATGCCCAGAAACATCCAAGTGCTGTTCACACACAAAAAGCACCACCAAAAAAAAAACAAAGTCCCTGAGCATGCTCAGAACAACCCAAATGCAGCTAGCACAAAATAAGCCATCCCACTGTCCAAAATTAAGCACATCATCCAGCATGCACCAAAATTACAGATGGAACAAAACACCCCCTAGTCCAGGGGGGCAACTATAGAGCCTAATGTGCAAAAGTTATACAACAAATACCATTGCAGTCTAAGGGAACTGACTTGGCAATTTTACTAGTCCCCACTTGGCTGGCTTATCTTCTAGTTATTGGCCTTAAAATGAGTATGGGGCCCAGGTCCCACCCTAAGGGACATATATCAATGTCACCAATTGGACAACCCCAAAAACGAAAACAAGGAGAAATGCCTTTAAATATGCCAAATTGCTTAAGGGCCAGTTCACACCAATGCAGTCCAGTGCATATTGTATGCATCAAAAATGCATGGAAATTCGGTTATATGGTGTGCAATGGCATAGTTCACACCAGTGCATGCCGTTCCAGTGCGTTCCAGTTCCAGAAAAAAAAGTAGAACATGCTACATTTTTTCTGCACTGGACTGTATTGAAAAGCTGTAAAACGCATCAAAAACACAATTGAACGCACTTGTCCTTATTTAAGGTTAAGAAAAAAAAGGGGTGAAAAAAAGCACTGGACTGCATCAAAAACGTGCATGCAGAAAAGCACCTGGAACGCGTCCGGACTGCATTTCTATGGTGTGAACTGGCCCTAAGGGCCCTAAGGGCAAGATCACACCATAGAAATGCAGTCCGGACGCGTTCCAGGTGCTTTTCTGCATGCACGTTTTTTATGCGTTCCAGTGCGTTTTTGGTGCATTTTTGATGCAGTCCAGTGCCCTCCCCCCTCTTTTTTCCTAACCTTAAGGTCTGATTCACACCTAAGCATTTTTAGTGCTTTTTGCATTTTGCAGATCTGCACTACAGTCCATTTAACATGGTTTCCTATGGAACACGTTCTGTAGTGCAAATCTGCAATATGCAAAAAGCACTAAAAATGCATAGATGTGAATCAGGCCTAAATAAGGACAAGTGTATTGCAGTGCGTTTTTGGTGCATTTAGGTGCGTTCCAGTGTGTTTTTGATGCATTTTACAGCGTTCCAGTACAGTCCAGTGCATAAAAAATGCAGCATGTTCGACTTTTTTTTTTGGGAACTGGAAACGCACTGGAACTGCAAGCACTGGTGTAAACTATGCCATTGAAAACCATATGATCTACTTTTCGTGCGTTTTTGATGCAGAAAAAAAACGCACTGGACTGCATGTGGTGTGAACTGGCCCTTAAGGAATAAAAGTTATTTAAAACTATTCGCAGCTATAATGAAATGTCAGTCCGGCAATTAGGGATGAGCCGAACTCCCCCCTGTTCGGTTCGCACCAGAACATGCGAACAGGCAAAAAATGTGTTCGAACACACAAACACCATTAAAGTCTATGGGACAAGAACATGAATAATCAAAAGTGCTAATTTTAAAGGCTTATATGTAGGGATGAGCTTCGAGTTCGAGTCGAACTCATGTTCGACTCGAACATCGGCTGTTCGCAAGTTCGCCCAACAGCGAACAATTTGGGGTGTACGCGGCAAATTCGAATGCCGAGGAACACCCTTTAAAAGTCTATGGGAGAAATCAAAAGTGCTAATTTTAAAGGCTTATATGCATGGTATTGTCATAAAAAGTGTTTGGGGACCTGGGTCCTGCCCCAGGGGACATGTATCAATGCAAAAAAAAGTTTTAAAAAATGCAGTTTTTTCAGGAGCAGTGATTTTAATAATGCTTAAAGTGAAACAATAAAAGTATAATATCCCTTTAAATTTCGTACCTGGGGGGTGTCTATAGTATGCCTGTAAAGGGGCACGTTTCCCGTGTTTAGAACAGTCTGACAGCAAAATGACATTTCAAAGGAAAAAAAGTCATTTAAAACTACTCGCGGCTATTAATGAATTGCCGGTCCAACAATACACATAAAAGTTCATTGATAAAAACGGCATGGGAATTCCCCACAGGGGAACCCCAAACCAAAATTTAAAAAAAAATGACGTGGGGGGTCCCCCTAAATTCCATACCAGGCCCTTCAGGTCTGGTATGGATATTAAGGGGAACCCCGGCCAAAATTTAAAAAAAAATGACGTTGTGGGGTCCCCCAAAAAATCTATACCAGACCCTTATCCGAGCACACAACCTGGCAGGCCGAAGGAAAAGAGGGGGATGAGAGAGCGCCCCCGCCCTCCTGAACCGTACCAGGCCACATGCCCTCAACATTGGGAGGGTGCTTTTGGGTAGCCCCCAAAACACCTTGTCCCCATGAGGACAAGGGCCTCATCCCCACAACCCTGGCCAGTGGTTGTGGGGGTCTGCGGGTGGGGGGCTTATCGGAATCTGGAAGCCCCCTTTAACAAGGGGACCCCCAGATCCTGGCCCTCCCCCCTGTGTGAAATGGTAAGGGGGTACAAAAGTACCCCTACCATTTCACATAAAACTGTCAAAAATGTTAAAAATGACAAGAGACAGTTTTTGACAATTCCTTTATTTCTTCTATTGTCTATCTTCTTTCTTCTTTCTTCTATCTTCCTTCGGTTTCTTCCTCCATCTTCTTCTTCTGGTTCCTCCGGTGTGCTCGTCCAGCATCTCCTCCACGCCGTCTTCTTCCCTTCTTCTCCTCGGGCCGCTCCGCATCCATGGCATGGAGGGAGGCTCCCGCTCTTCTCTTCATCTTCAGAAGAGAAGATGAAGAAGAGAAGAAGATGAAGAAGAGAAGAGCGGGAGCCTCCCTCCATGCCATGGATGCGGAGCGCCCCGCCGCGGAGGAGATGCTGGATGAGAAAAGGGTTGTGGGGATGAGGCCCTTGTCCTCATCAACATGGGGACAAGGTGCTTTGGAGGGCTACCCCAAAGCACCCTCCCAATGTTGAGGGCATGTGGCCTGGTACGGTTCAGGAGGGGGGGCATTCTCTCGTCCTCCCCTCTTTTCCTGCGGCCTGCCAGGTTGCGTGCTCGGATAAGGGTCTGGTGTGGATTTTTGGGGGGACCCCATGCCAATTTTTTTAAAATTTTGGCGCGGGGTTCCCCTTAAAATCCATACCAGACCTGAAGGGCCTGGTATGGATTTTTGGGGGGACCTCACGTCATTTTTTTTTTGGCGTGGAGTTCCCCTTAATATCCATACCAGACCTGAAGGGCCTGGTATTGAATTTCGGGGGAAACCTACGCATTTTTTTTTCTGAATTGTGTTTGTTTTCTTAATGCTCTTTTTATCAATGAACTTGTATGTGTTTTGCCGGATTGTATTTCATTAGAGCCGCACGAAGTGAACCAGCGTTAAAAAAAAAAAAAGTCTAGAGGTGCGCCCGTTCAACCTATGCAAATGTTTTTACGTTGCCTGACGTTTACTAATATTTTGCCAGCGCACTGTAATAAAGTATTTGAATAAGCGCAAATGCCGTTTGAGCATGCGCAGTGTATAATTTCACCTCCCGCAGTTTAAATGCCGACTTGTTCCGAGAAAGTCACTTTCTCGTTCTATATTGGCCATATTTGTGACTTGGGCAGTTAGTACAACACTTCCCCACATCACCCCACATCACCCCCATATTATTGCCACTTCCAGCTTGTTTAAATTTGAAGTTAAACATGCCGTGCACCAGGTCTATAGTGGCGTACAGATCACCTCTTCCCGTGCGCCGTGAAGAGAATAGTAAATGGGGGATTGCGCTGTGTTACCGGCGCAAATGCTTTGTAAATACGAAAATGTCATTTGCGCATCGGCGTGCACCGCAAGTCATGGCGCAAATGGTTCGTAAATCAGCCCCACTGTGTGCATCTTCAAAATTTGTTTTTTAAAATACTTTAAAACTTGTTTTTAAAAGCAAAAATACACGATAAAACGGTACAATTTTTGTGTGTTTTATATTCTGCCTAAAATATCAATGATGTTCTTCATTTTTTGTTGAACATCATTGATGTTTTCCTATATATTTTCTAAATCAAGATTGCACCCCATTATCTCCCCAATGAGAATCTGAGCACTTTCACTTGTGAAATGAGATTCTTCTTCGACAACATCCACATCACCTAAAATAAAAAAAACACACCATGTATTATAAATATGAAGGCATACATCTATTACCTGAAGCTGTGGTCTCAGACACTCACCTGTTGTGGTCACTATTTCGCCCACTACATAAACCTCTCCTTCCTCCACATCCTCTGCTTGTGGTTTTTGGATTTCCCCTTCTTTCGGAGGTTGGGGGTTCCTGGTGTCCTCTGATGTCCCGAGTGTTTTCTCCCCTATGTGGATAAAAAAAAAGGTATACTTAGCACAAAGATATTTGGTGGCAGAAATAGGAATTTGAAACATTGCTTGGAAGTGTCGTACAATTGTCTGTTTTGGCAGAGTTCCAAGCTGAAGAAATGTTTATTTCCTTTCTAAAGCTTGAATACTTACCTTTTTTGTTAACGTTTCACACATTGGGACATCCTTAGTATCCATTGGAGCACTTGTGTGGGACACCCTAAAAAGTTTGTTATGGTGTCCCACACTAGTGCTCCTGTCTCCAGATGTGTAAACAGCTGCTAAGTGTCCTCTCCTTTACACTGAATCAATTTTCCATCATTTCATTCTAGTTACAAGCCCATCTAGACAACAAACTTATTTTAATACAAATAGGACTGAACAAATGTAGTTAACCTGTATCTGCCAAAAATATCTTATAAGTGGGTGAATGAACGATGTTTCCTACGACCGATTACTGTGCCCATGAACATGAAAGTTGCAGTTTTAAACTGTACAACAGTAAAGAAAAGCACATGGAGCATCATGCAAGTAAAAATAACAGGAGCACACGACAACTACTTACTTTTTTGAAGAACTCTCTTGATCTTTCTGTACTGATCGTGCTCCCTCAATTTCAGGTGTGACCAGCGTTTCCTCAGTTGCTCCTTGGATCGTCGTACCCCAAAATTTCTGTGCAGACTTTTCACAACTTTATTCATGATCTTGGCCTTTCTCACATTAGGGTTTAGGTAAGGTCCATACTTCCCATTATAGTTGGTCCTCTTCAAGATGTCCACCAACTCCACCATCTCTACAAAGGACATATTTGAGGCCTTAAAGCTCCTCAGGGATCGGGACATTTTTGCTCCAGACTTTCGTCGTTGCTGCTGCTGTCTGCATGCACCTGCTGTGTCTCCGCCATGTGCTCTCCCCACTGCGTCGAAAGACAAGGGGCGGGGAATACACTATAAAGAACATCTGGCGCGGGCGGAGTTTCACGCATGCACAGTCTATATAAAGCGTAACTCACGTGCGTCGTACGTACGATCTGTAAGCGGGGGAAGGAGCAGCAGTAGCGACAATCATGATAACGAAGGTACAATTTTAACTTGGTGCATCAGTGGCCTATACTGTTTATAGATTAAGGCCTATATTGGGTCAAGATTATGAGAGTTTCGCCTGACATTAGGGTTTATCTTGTGTAGTGTCTTGCAGAGAAAATGGATCCCTTCAATGATAGGGAATTTCTAGCAATATTCATTGCTATGTTCAGGGAGCTGCCCTGTCTGTGGCAGGTGAACCAACCGTTTTTTAATAAGCAAACAAAGTGGCAGTCAGTGCTGGAGAAACTGCTTGAATTTGTGAAGCCGGTGATCCCCACGGCAGACATCAAGTATTTAAAGTCCAAAATTGGTGGCATGAGGAGCACTTATGATAGGGAGCACGGCAGCCCAGGGAGGGAGACGTGATGATGTAAAGTCGATCAGGGAGGGAGGGGCCTGAGTGTGTCCGCCGGTGCACGAACGGGAGCCAACCTGGGGAGAGCCGTGGTGGACACGGAGAGAGGAGAGGGAGAGGAGAGGATCCATGGCCGCAGATGACACCCTCACCAGCTTTTCCAGAACCCACTCGCCTGGATGCCACTCATCTGTAGAACAGTGGTTGATACTACCGAACTATGCAGAGCAGCGGTGTGTGAGGATCAGGAACAGCGTTTCCCCCCCAACCCCACCTCCCCCCACCCTATCCGGAAACCTGTCTCTCTCTTAACCTACGAAGATCAGTGGTCAATTCACCCCTGTAAGAGGATCCGTCTTGAAGGCAGGTTGAATCCCGGTTGACACTGGATACTGGTAAGCCGGGAAATAAAAGGAGGTATAGACCAACAGCTTTGAAGGGGAGAAAAGGTAATACCTGTATTAGCTACCATATACAAAGTCACTTGTTGGTTACCTGGTGCCCAGTCAGCATATATGAAGTAAAAATCCTGGAGAAATGACGGGGAACACTTAAGTAAAAGAGAATATATTAGGGGGGGCATGGCCGACTGTTGATGGAGAAAGACGTGCTCAAGGGGAGCTCCACAAAGACCGAATCTATCCACGGCCATCCAGTGGAATTCAGCGGCAGGGAAATCTCTAAATCTCCCCTAGTCATCCCCAGACATCACTGGCATTGTTCCCAGCGGGAATAGCAGAAAGCAGCAGGACGATTGGGGGTTTTCAGGCCCGCAAACGGGCCTACCACTGCTCAGGAGCCTGTCGCCATCTTGAGGCCTACTGTGCCTCCTACATCCCCGGTCTCCGGTTCCGCAATTCCCAGGCGGAGGGGCAGCAAATCGCCATACCAGGAAACCGGACATCCCAGGGAGGGTGCAGCAGTGTGAGGGGGCCCGAGCGGACGTCGGAGGAGCCACAGGGGCCGCTCCGGGAGGCCCGCGGCCGCCGCCATCTTACGGCCTACAAGTCTGAATGGAGCCTCCAGGACCAGGTACTGCGATCCCCGGGCGGAGAGATGGTGAATCGCCACACAAAGACACCAGAAATCCCTGGGAGGGTGCTGAACAGGAGGCCTGCAGCCGCCGCCATCTTGCGGCCTACCAATCCAGACGGAGCCTCCAGGACCAGGTACTTTATTTTATTGTAGCGGCGCCGCTCTCCCAGCGCCATAATTGGGTCCTCTTGCTACCCCCCTTCTGCCACTATCTGGGCATCTGGGCTCCTGTCTTGCCCCACCAGTCCCCCCCTTACTACCCTCATGGAAGCTGGGTACTGATAGAGGGTGACAGAACATGGATGGCTAAGAACACACATCCCTGAGCCCCGTTCCATCCCGACAGCAACAGGCTATTTTCGCAGCGCCGCACACCCGAGACTTACATGGCGGCAGCTAGCTCACACTCCACAAAGTACACTGACCCACAACAAGGCACCATACAGAGATATCTGCTTAGAACGGCGCCGACTGATCCTCGGACCCCCGGCCAAGACCAAGCCTCTCCTTACCGCTTCTGCAGCAATCTGCATGGTAGAAGACAACGAGAGATTCCAGGATCCCAGGGGAGAGCCGTCAGCCTCCTCTGTGAGATCAGTCACAACACCTGACAAGCACACTGGGGCACCTCAGACAGGCACACTTCCCTTGCAAGGAGAGCCCACCAGAACAGAAGCTACAGCCCTCCTCTCTGCCTTCAGAATGGATTTCGAATCATGGGCTAGCAAAATGGAAGATTCCTTACATGTGGAGCTAAATGCTCTGCTAAAAAAAGTCACAGCTAATGAGGAAGCGGTGTCAGTTTTAACCACTGCTCAGGATGACCATGAGGCACGTATAACAGCACTAGAATCCTCATCCGCGACGCACCTCCGTCGCCCATGCCAACAGCAACTCCGCATAGAAGACTGCGAAAATCGTAGTTGCAGAAATAACATCAGACTGCAAGGCATACCTGAGGCAACATCTGGAACAGAGCTGAAACCCACTGTCATAACCATCCTCAATAAAGTGTTGGGAAGAGAGGCAGCATCACCAATTGAACTCGACCGTGTTCACAGGGTGGGAGGGCCACGAGATGGTCGCCCCCGAGATGTTCTTTGTCGGGTCCACTACTACACCTTAAAGGAGGAGATCATGCGAAAGGCATGGAACATGGGTTCTGTGGATTTCTTTGGAGCCTCTATTCACCTGTACCCTGACCTATCCCGCAATACGCTGTATATGCGACGAGTGGTGCGCCTTTTGCTTGACCTTATACGACAAGCCAAGGCTTCCTACATATGAGGACACCCCTTCAGCATCAAGGTGACCAGAGGAGACAGCAGGTTCACGCTCTCGGATCCAGATCAACTACCTGACTTTTTCCTTTTTATTGAGCAGGAACCGGTAGATATTTTGAATTGGTTAGATCCTCCTGAAGATCGATCACGACAGATGGGACTTGGCCCACTCCCGCAATGCCGTAGACGTCCTAGGTCTAGATCAATCTCTTCTGGTCCCAAGATAAGAAGACCTACCTCTCCAGAAGTTTGATATGGAAACTCAATGGAAAATGCTGTCTTGATCCGTCTTACTTTGCATCTGGCCTAACCGAGAGATCCCGGTAGTCTTGCTGCATTCTGAGCGGCATGATATGTTCTTTGATATTTTGACTGTGACTTTCCCCTCTAAATTCCAAGATCTCCGGTGGGTATGATAAGAGTTTATGTAAGAACAGGACTCGGAACTACTGGCTCTCTCCCTGCTCTTTGCCAATTTACTACTTGGCTGGGGTTTGGGAGAGACCATAGAACATGATCTCTCTGTGACAATCTTTGTGACAGGCGTCAATGAGGGCCATCTACAGTTCGGACTTAGTCCACTCCCACAGCGCCGCAGACGACCTAGGTCTAGATCAATCTCTTCTGACCCAGGGATGAGAAGACCTACCTCTTCAGAAGATTAAACCAGAAGTTGGTAGGAGACGGACAGCTGGGGTTGTTTTGCAAAATTACTCCTATTTTTGAGCTATACTTTTCTACCCTA
Organism: Lithobates clamitans; assembly: GCA_037952925.1. NCBI lineage: Eukaryota > Metazoa > Chordata > Amphibia > Anura > Ranidae > Lithobates > Lithobates clamitans. The sequence continues at coordinate 4,401,031 of JBBGZY010000465.1, forward strand.
AAGCCCAAGACTCCAGGAAACCTTGGTAAAAGACATAGTGAAAACAGGGGTCGGACCTGTTGGCTCTTTTCCTGCTCTTTGCCAATTTATTATATGGCTGGGGTTCGGGAGAGAACATAGCCTATGGTCACCTTGGGACTCTCACTATGAAGGGTGTCAGGTACTGCTACAATACACCAACGTTTTTTTATAAAATGTTCTGCTTTGTGTCAGATTGTTCCCTCTCACCCCCTTCCTCTGTGGGGTGTGGTGGGGGTGTGTGGCAGGAGTGGGGGATGCTACTCCGGAGGGAGGTTCGGCCTCCGGTCTTAATTAATCTCCACCTTAGGAGAATGTAAGTTTAAAAGGCGCCACACAGGGTGCCTCCTCGGGTGGATCCCCCACTCTTCCTGCTCCCCTTGTGCGCATACTATAGTTTTGACTAAATGATTTCTCTACAAGTGGGAGCCAATGTAATTGCAATTTATTTTCTATATAACCCCAGGTTAACTACTTATAACCACTGTTTATATTTAGTTGATTGTTCTCATCAGTTCTCGTTAAGCTGCCTTATGCTTCACATACGTTTTCCATGTTTCGTGTGCCACATACACTATTTCTCACGCAGTGTTTTGCGTTAGCAAACACATTAGTTTACTGGACACACTTTTTAGGTGTCCTTTCATTTACACCTTACTTCTTCCATTATCCTCATAACCTCCTCTTTCCTCACTTCCCTTTCTTTTCCTTTTCTCTTCTTTTTCTCCCAACACCGTATTCCACCCCTTCTCCCCACCCTACCCCGAACTGCTCTACGTACTTTTCTTTTATATCCTTCTCTCCTACATGACTTCTAACACTCCAGCATGGCTCACACGGTGACCATATGAGCCCAACTGAAACTTTGCTCATACAATGCTAACGGGCTGAACATCGCCTCGAAACGTGGGCAAATATTATATCAGATGCAGAAAAGACGAGTCAACGTGCTTTTGTTGCAGGAGACCCACTTCCATTCTGAATCCACCCCTTCCTGCTCCAGTAGATACTTTAATAGATGGATCCACAGTGCCAATCCAGCACAAAAATCTAAGGGAGTATCCATTGCGTTTCATAAAACACTCCCTATTGAATTGCTCGATCATATGGCAGACCCACAGGGCAGATACGTTTTTGTGAAAATCTCTCTGTGGGGGACTAAATTTACAATAGCTAATCTATACTTACCGAACACACACCAGGTCCCATCGGCCTTGCAGTATTTAAAGATCTTGGAGGGTTTTGCAGAAGGTAAGCTCATACTCGGGGGGGACTTCAATATTCCTCTGGATCCACTTTTGGATTCATCGACATCCCGTTCCTCCATATCCTTTCCTAGAATACGGGCCCTAAAACGTGCCATCTACAATATGCATCTTGTAGACATATGGTGGATACTGTACCCAGAATCACGAAACTACACACACTTTTCTAATGTTCATCGATCATACAGTCGTTTAGATTATTTCTTAGTCGACCACGGCTGCCTAGACTGGTCCCCAAATTGTGAAATAGACCCTATGGTATGGTCTGACCACTCCCCTGTATTTCTGACACTTACAGTCCCCTCTACTTCAATAAAAGAATGGACATGGAGGTTAAATGACTTGCTTCTGACTGAGCCGGGGTTCGATTCTCGGATAGCGGAGACTATTTCAAACTTTTTTACAGACCACGCCTCTGATGACACCTCACCACCCATTCAATGGGAGGCATTAAAGGCGGTTTTACAGGGTAGTTTTATCCAAATGGGTACCCGCATGAAAAAAGACCGCTCGGCTGCGATAGCCATGGCGGTACACAAACTCAGGACACTAGAGACTACCCATAAATGCTCCCCGACTGTGGAGGTGCTTGTGGAGGTTTCTTCCGCTCGCTCTCAGCTTAGGGAATTATATGAGGCTTCCGCCCGTACCTTTGCAAACAAACTAGCTTTTCACCAATACAAATTCCGGAATAAATGTGGTAGATCATTAACTCGCACCCTACATACCAAACAACCTAACACCTTTATACCCCACATACAGGACAATCCTGGGAAAACTGTCTTGTCACTTTCTGAGATGGGGCAAGTTTTCCTGGACTTCTATCAGTCCCTCTATAACATACCTTCAACAAGCCCCACTGAGCCCCCCTACATTAGAGCGGACGCACAAGCCTCCTATATCGCACAAAATGCATTGCCTACTCTAGACGACGAAACAATAGAGGACCTTGAAGCTCCGATATCGGAAGACGAGGTAGCCTGCGCCATTGCAACTACCCCATCTGGCAAAAGTCCGGGCCCTGATGGCTTCACCCTGAAATTTTATAAACAATTTGCTCCCCTTCTCACTCCCTTTTTAACAAAAGTGTTTAACTCAATCTCTGAGCGATCAGTATTCCCGCCGCAAACTCTAGAGGCACATATCACCCTCATCCCAAAACCCGACAAAGACCTGACTATTTGTGCTAATTACCGACCCATTTCATTGATAGGGGTAGATTTGAAAGTGTATGCGAAGGTGCTAGCAAATAGACTACAACCGTTGTTACCCCGATTAATACACTTAGATCAAGTGGGCTTTGTGAGTGGATGAGAGGCACGCGATAACACCCTGAAAACTCCTCTCATTGCGGACTATGCTCGAGCCCACAATGTCCCATTATGTCTTCTCACGGTAGACGCGGAAAAGGCCTTCGACCGCGTCGACTGGCAATTTCTTCGCCTATCACTGCAACAACTGGGTCTAGGCCAAAACATGCTCTCCAGAATAATGTCCCTATATACCTCTCCCTCCGCTAGGATTAGACTAAACGGATCTCTAGCGCCAAAATTCACTATTCGCAATGGAACGCGACAGGGGTGCCCCTTGTCTCCCATTCTCTATGTTCTTGTTATGGAACACCTAGCCATCGCCCTTAGAAACAACCCGGCTGTCCACGGTGTTAGTATAGGCCCCATACATTCTAAACTTGCCTTATTTGCAGATGACCTGCTCATATTTGTGACCCAACCGCAAGTCTCCTTACCCTCCATTATGCAAGAGTTTTAGAGATATGGAGATGTTAGTAATTTTAAAGTTAATCATAGTAAGTCAGAAATACTCAATATTTCACTCCCAGAAGCAGCTCTCCAACAGCTCGCGTCTACCTTCCCTTTTAAGACAAACTCCACATCTATTCGTTATTTAGGAATTCATATCCCAACACACGCTTCCCAACTATTCACCAGCAACTTTACCCCTCTACTTCTTAGAAGACAAGCGGATATGACCACATACACATCTAAACAGCTCTCTTGGTTGGGAAGGGTGAATGTTTTAAAGATGGATGTCCTCCCTCGATTCCTTTATCTTTTCCAAACCATTCCTATCCACGTCTCCACCCCGTTTTTCAAAAGGCTTCGTCAGATTTTCTCTAAATTCATATGGCAAGGAAACCGCCCCAGGATAAAGTATGACACAATGATTCTTCCGAAGGCCCGGGGGGGAGCGGGGGTCCCGGATGCCTCTTTCTACCATAAGGCAGCGGTACTCACACGTATTGTGGATTGGTTTCACCACCCTTCCTCTAAGTTCTGGGTTCAATTGGAGAAACATCTCAATGGGGCTGATCTTTGCGCCCTGCCGTGGATACCTACGGCTCGGCGGAAGGATAGTACCCTCTCTACTGCCCTTACTCGTCAGACTCTTCAGATATGGGACCGACTGCTATTAACGAGTAAATTATCTAAACCTCGAGGTCCAATGACTCCTCTCTTTGGGACTCCAGCTTTCCCCCCGGCGGAGGATAAGGAGAAATTTGGACCCTGGAATAGGGATAGTCATCGATGTTTAGCACAGGTATTACGCGCTGATCCATCTCTGAGACCAGACATACCCCCCCAGAAGGGTCCATGGGCCCCCAACCATGTGGCTACAAAGGAGTCAATTAATGTCATATATACGTACTTTCTCCCCATTACAGAAATCCTGGATGACCCGACAGACTTTGACGAGCTGCTCTTACAACCAGACCCGCCAACACATGTAGTATCACTGTTATATTCCCTTCTATTGAACATATCTAACCCTGACTATCCAACGTACACACAGAAATGGGAAACAGATCTACAGCATTCCATCTCCCCTACTGATTGGCAAAAAAGCTTTATCTTAACGTATAGGATCTCTTTGGCAACTAAGACCCAAGAAAAAGGGTTTAAGCAATTGACAAGGTGGTACAGATGCCCGGTGAATATTCAATGATTTAACCCTTCTCTATCAGGTACTTGTTGGAGATGCCTGTCCTCTAGTGGGACAATGCTCCACATCTGGTGGGCATGCCCTCCAATTCGGAAACTTTGGCAAAAGGTCTTTGATCTATACAGCAGGCTGATGGCGACCTCAATTAAACCCACACCAGAGATAGCCCTACTATCTATGCTTCCGGGCCCACTCAAGCTGATTAAAAAAGACATATTGCGCCACTTCTTGGCCGCAGTCAGGACAGTAATCCCCAGACATTGGAGAACAGTGGATGTGCCTTCCTTGGGTGATTGGGCTGTTGAAGTGGATCGGATAAGAGATCTGGAGCGCCTGCTGGCGCAGGAAGCAGGAAGGGAGGAACAGTTCTCCATCACCTGGACCTCATGGTTGATGTTTCGTTATTCCGATGACTTCCCCATGTGGGTCAGGGATGCTCCATCTCTACCCACCGATTAGCCATGCTGGGGTGCTTCCCACTTCTGTTGTCACCCCTTATCTATACTATACTATACTGTAGCTAATAGGACTAATAGGATCAGAAGAACACCAGCAATTTTCTTCAGGTAGCTGTAAATACTGTAAAAACACCTGCCTGCCTGTCAGTAGTAGAAAGAGAATAACAGGAATGGATCTAGCTAAACCGAATACAGTGTATATATATATATATATATATATATATATATATATATATATAAAAAAAGTCCAAGAGGTTGCTGCACTTAAAAACTTTCAGTTGCTTTATTTCGCATAGTCTTGAGGAAAAATTATAAAGCAAGCATGATCATTCGAGACAAAGTCATTGCAATAAATGCCTATACAACCTCTTGGACTTTTTCTTTAAATATAAGGCCGGTGGGAGGACCTGATTGCTGGCACTGAATCGTAAGCTGGGTGCGGTTCTCCTCTACGATTGTATATATATATATATACACAACACCTAGGATGTGTATATATATATATATATATATATATATATATATATATATATATATACACAATACACTGTAAGTGCAGCTAACTGACTCGCCTGCCTACTCTAACTTAAATCAAATGACACTGTCTCTCTGTCTATCTATCTCTCTCTCAATGCCGGAACACACTACATAGGGCCGCTGTGCAGGTGGCCTTATATAGTGTGGGGCTTGTACTAAACCCCCTTAGCCATAATTGGCCAAAGCCACCCTGGCTTTGGCCAATTACGGCTCTCTGTACAGACGGCACTGTGATTGGCCAAGCATGCGGGTCATAGTGCATGCTTGGCCAATCATCAGCCAGCAATGCACTGCGATGCCGCAGTGAATTATGGGCCGTGATGCGCCACTCGAATTTGGCACGAACGGCCCATATCGTTTGGAATTCGGCCGAACGACCGAACAGGCAATGTTCAAGTCGAACATGCATTCGATTCGAATATGAAGCTCATCCCTAGTGACTAGGCTAGGTGTGTATGGGCCCAGGATAGTATGCTGGGGAGGTTAGTGAAGGCAAATATGCATGCAGGACAAAAAAGGAGAAGTAAAGGCTTACAGCATGCATGAGGACAAAGAGGACATTCACAGCATATTACAATCATGGTAATTATGGAATGATGAAATAAATACAATATATTAGCAAACATTAAATACATAGAATGTGATGTTAAACAATAAATCTTACGTTAATATAGTCCTTCTGCAGGACCTGGATTATGGCGGAACAGGCCTCTGGAATAATGATTCCCAGAGCATGGGGGGAGATCCCAGTCATGAACTTCAGGTCCTGGAGACTTCTCCCTGTGGCCAAGTTCCGCAAGGTGGCGACAAGCCTTAGCTTGAGAGAGATGGCTTGCCACATCCAGGTGTCCTGCTTCGTAATATAAGGGGTCAGCAAAGTCAAGAGATGGTGAAAGACGGGATCCGTCATCCGGAGATAATTCCTGAAATCATCAGGATTTTTCTCCTGGAGCTTCCGCAACAAAGGCATATGACAGAATTGGTCACGATTAAGCAACCAATTCCTGGTCCATGAACTCCTCCTCCCCCTGTTCATGGACTGGACTTTGGTCAAAGCAATAACTCCAACACCAAGCGTAACAACAGCACGAACTCTACGATGAGTACGTAACCGCAACATGGCTAATAAACGAACAGCTGCTCAGAACGAACTGACAGAACGCACTGAAAATCAGAAAGGACCTGACAAGAACGAGCTGAAAATCAGAAGCAAACTATAAATAGAACGCACTGAAAGACAGAAACGAACTGACAAGCACGCATTGAAGAACAGATATGAACCGACAAGTACAACCTGAAAAGCAGAAACGAACTGAAAAGCACAAGGCTGAAAAGTGTGAATCGTCTCTCCCAAACTTCTACTAACTCGAGATAAACACGAGATTAGCAGAAGGAGCCCAAAGGGTGGCGCACTGGCTATTGAACTTCCTTTTTATTGGCCGTTGTAGGTCTTGTACGTCACTACGTTCGTAATTGTTGGCCAACATTTGTGTGACTGTGTGTATTGGGCGGCACAGTGGTGCAGTGGTTAGCACTCTCGCCTAGCAGTAAAAAAGGGTCGCTGGTTCGAATCCCAACCACGACACTACCTGCCTGGAGTTTGCATGTTCTCCCTGTGCCTGCGTGGGTTTCCTCCGGGTACCCCGGTTTCCTCCCACACTCCAAAGACATGCTGGTAGGTTAATTGGCTTCTGTCCAAAATTGGCCCTAGTATATGAATGGGGACCTTGGATTGAGGGTAGGGATTGATGTGAGTGTGCGATGTTCAGGGTTAGGGACAAGGGTCAGGGTTGTAGACCCACACTCACTCAGGTTGAACTGGATGGACTGGTGTCTTTATTCAACCTTACTAACTATGTATGTAACTATGTATGTAACTATGTATGTATGGAAGACAATTTGGAGCCAACACCCTTCGAACAAAAATCCACGGTTTTGTTGTCGGAAAGTCCGATCATGTGTATGGGGCATAAGATTGCCTGTATTTGGCTCCATCCATCTTCCCTTCAAGTCTGACCAGCTTCCCTGTCCCTGCTGAAGAAAAGCACCCCCACAACATGATGCTGCCACCATCACGTTTCACGGCGGGGATGGTGTGTTCAAGGTGATTTGCAGTGTTAGTTTTGCGCTACACATAGTGTTTTGCTTTAGGCCAAAAAGTTCAATTTTGGTCTCATCTGACCAGAGTACCTTCTTTCACATGTTTGCTGTGTCCCCCACATGGCTTCTCGCAAACTGCAAACGGGACTTCTTATGGCTTTGTTTCAGTAATGGCTTTCTTCTTGCCACTCTTTCATAAAGGCCAGATCTGTGGGGTGCATGACTAATAGTTGTCCTGTGGACAGATTTTTCTTTGCCCAGCCTGTCAGTTTAGATGGACGGCCACGTCTTGGTAGGTTTTCAGTTGTGCCATACTCTTCCATTTTCAGAAGATGGATTGAACTGTGCTCCATGAGATGTTCAAAGCTTGGGATATGTTTTTTATAACCTAACCCTGCTTTAAACTTCTCCACAACTTTATCCCTGACCTGTGTGGTGTGTTCCTTGGAATTGATGATGCTATTTGTTTACTATGGTTCTGTAACAAAACCCTCAGGGCTTCACAGAACAGCTATATTTATACTGAGATTAAATTACACACGGGGGGGCTCTATTTACCAATTAGGTGACTTCTGAGGACAATTGGTACCACTAGAGTAAGGGGAGCTGAATACAAATATTCTCCACACTTTTCAGATACTTATTTGCAAAAAAAACATTTATAATTTTCCTTCCACCTCAAAATTATGTTCCACTTTTTGTTGATCTATTCCATAAAATCCCAATAAAATACATTTACATTTTTGGTTGTAACATGACAGAATTTGGAACATTTTAAGAGGTATGAATACTTTTTCAGGGCAGTGTATTTTAGAAAATCATTGTTTTATTCAATAACTTTAATTGTAAAAATGACATATACATGTCAAAATATGAAAAAAATGGATACAAATAAAAGTTAGGCAACAGCAAGAGATCTTCTAAATGCCAACCTAGTTTCGCTACCAACATTTTTTTTACAATGCTTTTATACAGTTTCAATCCATCTTAGTATTTTGTTTTAAACATGCAAAACTTTTTAAATAGGCAAATTACTTAGAGCACATATGTCAGACACAAGGCCCACAGGCTGAATACAGCCCACCAGGCCTTGTCATGCGGCCCTCGTACACACAGCTTTGCAGCAAGAATGTGGCGGAACTCCATTCCGCCACCTCTGGCTCTCATACTCTTCTCCTGCTCCCTGATGTCACTTGTAAACACTGAAGTCTTCTGTGCTTACAAGGGACAGCTTTGCTCTCAGTGGCTCACAAAATCTGAGATTGAGAATGCGAGGCAGAGCCACCTATACAGAGAGCTACTAGAGCTGGGCCAGGTAGGAGAGGGTAGATAGATGTGAGGAATCTTTAGAGGTGGGGGGCATGCGAGTTGCACACTCTGCATAGCGTACCCCTAAACCCTGTACTCTGTACATAGCACACCCCTGAACTCTGCAATCTGTATGTAGCACACTCCTGAACGCTACACATAGCACACTCCCTTTGATACAACCATCCCATACTGCTGAATGTGTTTGACACCCCTGACTTAGAGGGTTAGGGCTGGAGAGATTATGGATGTGGCCACATACATAGGCATTACAAATTCAACATATATATTCATTGGCTCAGTGGTATATAGAATTTGACATGTAATATAAACGTTGTATGCTAATATATTCCAATATTGAGCCAACATTTTTTTCTCAAGTCTACTTAAAAACTGACCAAGATAACTCTCCCTAAACATCTCCCTGTGATGCATGTGTAAAACAGAAGATGACACAATAGAGCAAAACTGTAATGTAAGCATTGGAAAACAATGCTGAGAGTGAAACAGTATTTAGAGGATAATTGGCTACTGTAACTTATGTGTTTGTAACCATTTATCAAATTTTAATATGTACAGTGTGACAGGATTCACTTTGGGTGGAGGGCTTGTGGAACCCACCTTACCTTAGAGAGCTCTGGAAACTCTATGTCCAGCTCCCCCGTCCCCTCCTATGTGTAAGTCACCCTGTGTCTATTAGGGGCACAGGGTGACCGAGAACCCCAGTCTGATCTGCACTAATCAGACTCACCGTACAACCACAACACACTGGGCATTTCCTTTTACCCCTGTTATCCTGGGTCTTATTTACATTGTTGTATTGAAAGAATGAAGGGGCTCTTTAACTTTGGACAGTAATATTTCTGAACAATATCTCTCAAGAAATATGTGAAGATGAATTAATTCCACCTTTCCCACTGCTGGAATATTGTATGAGCTTGATCTCATAAACTGTTGTAGACTTTTTACTAGATCGTTTGAGGTGTGGCTCTATCCCATTGTTCTATTGTTTCTGTCTGCCTTGGGAGCAACCTATTATGGGATGTATATGTCTATGTGGATTAGCTGTGAGGGGGAGGGGGGTTTATCCAGCAGCCCCCCTAAAGACAGTCTCCTATTGGATAATTGAATATACCTGTGTATCATGTTACTGGAGGAGGTAAAGTTTACCCCGTCCAGTGTCATTATGCAAAGAAGGGGGGTTGTCCCTGAGTGTATACTGAGTCTTGTGTTTTCCACCCTACACTAATGTCTCGACAAGTGACTGGGTGGACTAAGGGACATTGGATCAGCTGGTACCGGACAAAGGAAGCTTTTACTGCGGACATACTCTTTTTGAGTACGGGGGTCCGTGACATTGGTGGAAGCAGTGGGATTGTGCTTCCTGGCTGTCAACATATCCAAACCACCACCAGGATCCAAGGTCGGGATACCAGACTTCAGTCGTCCCAGTGGAGATATGGATCTGGCATCAGAGTTGCAAGTGCTGTTGCGGAGCGCCCTTTCAGCAATTCCCAGGACTGTGTGTGCGGATCAGTACCTGGAGATCAGGCAGCGGATTTGGGTTCAGGTCTGGCTTGGAGCCCTCCAGGTCACTGGTACACACCAGGGCAAGCGCTTTCCAACCCAAGGGCAATGGGCCAGTGACCAATGGGAGTTGCGGATGCCATTCCTGGGAGAGCGGCCCCAGGAGGAATGGGTGTCCGAGTTGGACAGGCTGGTCCAGCAGGAGATAGAGCTGGACAATTGATATCGGGCTCTGCAATGGTATGCAGAGTAGGAATAGTTAGGGGAGACAACAGAATGCTCTCTGGAGGGATATGACTTTGGCGGCCATGGATTGCTATGGGAGAGCCCTACAGATGGTTTTGTGTTTGGCGATGAAGGGGAACCTACCCTTGAGGACCTGTGAGAATACAGAGAGGCTATGCTCGGTCCTGCAGGGGTCTCAGAGCTTAAACCTGATCTGAATTATTTGCTAAGGAAAGAACAGCATCTGGAAAGGGCATACAGGAAAACTGCTAGAACACGTTCAGCAGCATGCCCCAGAATCGGCAGCAGAAACTCCGGAGATTGCCGTCCCTAAACCTGAAGTGCTGACAACAGGGCAGAGCTCTGCTAGCCTCTGCCCAGCACCAGTAACATCTTCTTTGTTCTACTGACAGGAGATGGTGAACCTTTATCCCCAGACACCAGTTCCAGAGACTGGGGATTTAATAGACTTTTCTGCTGAGGAGGAACAACCCGGTCAGCCTTCGGCAGAAGAGCTGGCTTCAGAGCATGGCGCTGTCCACTTCTGACCGCAACAATCAACTCCGCAGGAGCTCCAGGAAGAGAATGCAATCAGCACCTCACAACTGCATCTTGAGCTGGATGGGACTGCGGTCTCCACTGACAGCAACCCAGCAGAAGGGCTGGCAACAGGGCAGAGTGCTGCTGACCTCTCCCCTCAACTAACAAAAGATGGATTTCCTGTGGTAGTGGATGGGACTTCAGTTTCCACTGACACAACCCCAGAAAAGGGTCTGGCATTGGAACAGGAGGATGTCAGTCTTGCAATACAAATACTGGGGGATTTTCATCTAGCAAAAGTGGATGGGACTTCAGTCTCCACCTGTATACCCCAGGGATGCTGGGCAGTCGGCCCATATCCCCAACAGCCTAATGATGAAGTGAGCCAAGCCACCCTGTCTTCTCTCCAGCGGATGAAAGAACTCCAGGGGGAAGGACTAGTCCGCACTTCTCCCCAGCAGTGGGTATGTTCTACGACAATGTGTTTGGGGTACTGTGTGGGAACGGGCATTGGGGAACTGGAACTATGTACTAACTTAAAAGTCAACCCGTTTGGGATCTCCTTCTCTGTTAGTCTTCTGCCGAAAGGGGAGATGTGTGACAGGAGTCACTTTTGAAGGAGGGCTTGTGGAACCCAGCTTACCTTAGAGAGCTCTGGAAACAGCTCGCCTGGCCCCACCCAATGTCTATTACGGGCACAGGGTGACCGAGAACCCCAGTCTGATCTGCACTAATCAGACTCACGGTACAACCACACTGGAGGGCCTGCTGTTGGATAGTTGAATATATCAAGTTGCTTCTAAATGCATAAGTACCTGTAAAGTCCAATTCTTTCTTCCTTTATGTGCATTCAAAATAGTTGTAGGATGTTGGTGTGCTTTCTAAGAGAAGTCTCTTATGTTTATACCTCTTTGATAAGTGTATATACAAATCTTTAATATATTCAATTATCACTTATAGGAGCAAGTTAGCATCATTACTGAAGTTTGTCATCTACTGTAAACAATAGTAGTTGTTCAGCTTGTTTTATGCAAAATGTTCCATTAAAATTTCTCCCTTTAGATAGAAACATGACACGTAACAAATTTATGTTTGATTATACATAAACTTAAACAGTCCATAATTAAATAAGGGTTTAAATCACCATGAAATTCTCCTTGTGTAATTATAAAGAAGGTATAGACAAAAAAAACCTGGGCTTACTTAAAGCAGAACTGAAGGCAAAAAAAGAACAATTTTGAACAGGAATGCTCTTTGTTGCAGAAGAGAAATGCAGTGTCTTAAACTTAGTTTAAATAAACTTAACTGCCTGTTTGCAATCATCTGCAGAATGTACACTGAGCTGCCCATTTGCAGTTTATTTTCAATTTTGAGTACTGTACAGTGACATTGTGCAGGGATAAATGACTCCCATGGATTCGGGGGAGTAACCTCATCCCGCACCAGCCAATCAAGACAGTTGGAGATCGGCAAGTGGAAGAAGCCAGTGAAAAGATTACTACACCAGCAAGGAACCTCACAGGTGCTGGGCCATTGGAGCATAGGTGAGTATTCGTGACTTTAGTTCCACTTTAATATAAAAATAGCAAACCTGCAGTAACCCATAGCAGCCTATAAGACTTCACTATACTGGAGAGAGGAGATTTTCTATTGCTTGTTATGGTTTACTGTGCTTTGCACATCATCACTGCTTAACACACTGCTTTTATGAACAGGTCTAATATTGTATAGATAATACAAGATATCGGGGGCATGTCTAACCGGCGCCGAAGATGGACTCTTAGCTCTGTAGCTCCGCTGTGAGGGAGAACACCGGAATGCCTCAGGCCAGTCCGATGCCACAATACCCAGCCATCTACACTCCGCTGCCTTCCCCAGTGCCAGCAGCAATGTCCCGCAAGAGGATGGGAGATTATAAACCCAGGAAACTGACATCTTTTATGTTTCCCCCGGAGGACAAGGTCAGTAATCTCCAAGATGGCGTCGGCGGCCTAGCCGCGCCGAGAGAGGCCTACACAGACCTTCCAGATGAATCCCAGGATGAAATGGGCTTCTCAGCTCACCCTCCTTCCCCCACACTTGATCCAGGGACTGATCCCCTCACGAGCAGCCCCGCCAAAGCCTGGATGCGGATGGATGCTCCGCAGCTGCCATTACCACTACTCGAGACTCAGGCCTTCAATCCACTCAGTTCCAACCAGGCCCTACACAGCCCAATGGCATCTTTCCCCACCACAGGGCAACCAGTCATTGACACAACCCTTAAAGACATGCTCATGTCATTGCAGACGTTACTGATGTCAGACTAATCCTCTTTCTTTAATAAAATCTCCACTGACATGCATCAGATGGATAGAAGGGTCACTAAAATTGAGGCAGGCATGACTGAATGCACTACTATGGTGAATGATCTAATTGATACATACGATGAAGTGAAAAATGAACAAGAATAGGTGAGGGCAAAGCTGGCTGACTTAGAAGACCGCTCGACATGCAATAACGTCAAGCTGAGGGGGGTCCCAGAGTAAACAAACACCCAAGTGAGCCTGATCAACGAACACGTGCTACCACCTTATAAAAAACTTGCTTACCAGATGGCAAGCAAAACCAAACAGATGGCTATAGCCCAGCCAAGGCCTTTGCTTGTGTGGAAAGATCGTCTGGGCATATGTAGGTTAATTGGTTGCCTGTGTTCTCCAAGTACCCTGACTCTGTAGGACTTCAATGGAACTCAGTATCTCAGCGGGGCATAGGAGAGACCAACCATAGCGTAATATTGCTTCAACAGGTTTATTAAAAAATAACAGTATTGCACTTACATTTAAAACGTCTAAAATCGAGCATTTTCAACAGAGCCGGCCGGCTACAAAGCAAATCCCATCCTCCTTGCCCAGAATCACGCTGCTCAGCTTCCAAATCCACCACGGCTACAGTCCGTCTTACAGCCCACAGCAAAGTGAGCCGGGAAATCCTAACTGCAGGCAAAAATCACCACGGCTAGGCTATAGCCATCTGTTTGGTTTTGCTTGCTAACCTGTAAGCAAGTTTTTTATAAGATGGTGGCACATGTTCATTGATCAGGCTCACTTGGGTGTTTGTTTAGATCTGATTTTGAACTGTCACTTACTTAATATCCTGACATCTACAAATTAATATTTGGATGAACTTTTAAAACAGCCCAGCTTCTCTTCTCCATGTTTTCTTTTGTGTATCTCGCAATTAGCAGTTGCTCTTTGGACTTTGTTTCTTTTTAATCAGCTAATGTCATTTCACTATTTTTCAAGCCTTTTCTTTTTATTATTTTCTTTCTTATTACTTTCAAAATATACACTGCAACTCAAGAGAAGCCTAAACCCCATCACAAAAGGCCTCTTTAATCACAAGATTCAGTATAAATGGGGATACCCTGCAACCCTCCTCATCAACAGGAATGGTACCACGCACATTGTGAGCGTGTTACAAAAAGGCATACACCTACTGCATGAATAGGGCATCATCCTGGAACCTCCCAAAGGAGTGGACCCACCCCTTCAGCAACGCAGATCATCCACGTCTCGTCGCTCCCAAGGACCTAAGAACTCCTGAGAACACTCTACAGTTGCCCGGCCGGGTCTAATACCACACCATACCTTTCTCCCTCATGGTTTCAGGCTCTGTTTACAGCCCCCTTCGGCTATTAACTGTTTCCCCCTTCAGCAGCATAGCTGACTTCAGCTCTTAGCTTCCATATGCCACTCGAAACCTTTGTTATTTAGGTTCCAACTCATTTATAAGTAATCTCAACAACAAACAGGACAATTTATTTTTCGTTTTACCTGTATTAACCTAACCTACTTATTGTTTACGCAGCTGCTCTAGCAATCCAGCATATTTCCTCACTCATTAACTCCACTGGAACCACGCCTCCACTGCCAGTCACCCAGTCAATATAGGAACTCTTGACATCTAACCGTAAGTTTACCGCAAATTTTTGAGATGAGGTGCTGTATCACACTGAGGGCCGCCCAGCCACATAGTAATTATCTAACCGTAAGTGTTTACCTTTACTTACCCACCCTATTGCACACTTGAAAACCAAACATGCCCATCACAGTCTTATCTCTCAACGCTAAGGGACTGAACCAACCAGCCAAATGCCACTCCCTAAGGCAGACAGCTGAAAATCTTAAAAGTGACATCCTTTGTGTACAAGAGGCTCACCTACTACCCTCTTCAGCAGCTCTCTGCTCCAACCACAAGTTCCCCCATATTTACCATGCTACGTTCCATTCCAAAAAGAGGGGTGTTCTAATTGCCATAAAAAAGGATGTGGACTTCCACGTTCTCCAGG
Organism: Lithobates clamitans; assembly: GCA_037952925.1. NCBI lineage: Eukaryota > Metazoa > Chordata > Amphibia > Anura > Ranidae > Lithobates > Lithobates clamitans. The sequence goes on from JBBGZY010000465.1 coordinate 4,416,300, forward strand.
TCAGAACCGACCCAAAGGGCCGCTACATCATCTTGATCTGCAGCATTAACAATCTTACATACACATTGCTGAATGTGTATGCCCCCAACACACAACAGATGAGTTTCCTCAAGAAAATTCTACGTAAAACACAAGAGATTCACAAAGGACACTTACTGATCTGCGGAGACTTCAACTTAGTTGTGGCTTAGACATGGACACCATCTCGGCAGCAAAACAAAGAGAATGCCTTTTTGAAACACCTTCTTAGATCACAAGAGCTCTATGATGTGTGGAGATGTCACCATGGTTCTGAAAAGGACTTTACTTACTTCTCGCCACATCACGTCATATTCGAGAATAGACATGTTTCTCACTGACAAATGGTTGTTGCAAAAAATTAGTACCTCTGTAATCCACACCATGGCGTGGTCTGACCACGCCCCATCACAATTTCTATAGAAGACACGGAACACCAGAGGAACGCGTTCCTCTGGAGGGCCAATAATTATGTACTACAACACCCAAAATACTCCCTAGAAATTAGAGACAATCTAACTGAATAGTTTGACCTCAACACAGGTGCAGTGGGTGACCCCAGCATGGTGTGGAATGCGCACAAAGCCGTTATTAGAGGTACAATAATGAAACTTAATTCTGCATGTAAAAAGATGAGGACGCATCGTATTAACGATCTCACCTCAGAAATAGCTAGCATTGAAGCCCAACACAGAACTGACCCAACCCCTATACACACGTCCCAATTATTGACCTTGAGACAAGAACTGAGATTGCTTCTCCTACACTCCTTTGAACATTTACAACGCAAGTTTAAGGCCTCTTCATACTCCACCTCCAACAAAGCGGGGAAAAATCTTATCCATCCACACACTAAAACACGCCTGACCAATCCGCAAGATATAGCGAACGATTTTAGTGACTACTACAGTGACATATAATATCCACGATGACCCTTCCACATTTCATCCCACGGATGAGGATATCCACACCTTCTTACATAACACATCACACTTCCGACTCTGACAGAAACACAACTACAATGTCTAAACAAACCTTTCACTGACCTACCCTTGGGGAAACCACCGGGCCCCGATGGGCTGACGGGGGAATACTACAGAAATGACACTGCTCAGTTGACACCTCACTTAGCCCAACTTTTCAACTCTGCTGCCCTTTTCTTCCAGTTTCCCTAAAGAATCATTAAACACTAGAATTATAACTCTCCCGAAACAAAGCAAAGGACCCCACCTCTCCCCAAAAATTTTGCCTCATATCCTTACTAAACTTGGACGTAAAAATGTATGCCAAAACCATTGCCAGATGCCTACTAGACATAATGCCAGACCTAATTCATCTGGACCAATCAGTGTTCACCAAAGGGAGAAAAGCCCCTGACGCTACCAGACATATGATAAACTTAATCCATCATGCAGAATCCAGTGGAACGCCTTCTCTGCTGCTCTCTTTAGACGTAGAGAAGGCGTTCGACAAGGTCCACTGGAACTATTTACAAAAGGTTCTGCAAAAATGTGGCTTCAAAGATCATATCTACAGAGGTATTATGGCACTCTACTCTACGCCATCAGCACATGTTTACTCCACAGATATGTTATCCCAATCATTCAATATCACGAACGGTACCCGCCAAGGGTGCCCTCTCTCTCCAATCATCTTCAACCTGCTGATGGAACCCTTGGCGGAACACATACACTCAAACCCTCAAATTTCTGGTCTATAAATAGGCAGAACCTCACACAAAATCAGCCTCTTCGTAGATGATGTGGAGGCGTGGCTGCCATGGAAAAAATGGTCTGGAGCTGCAAATTTCTTATTATAAGTGTAATAATTATCTTCTGGCTTGATACTACAATAAGTTTAGTTTAAGCAACATTAAGCCTGGGATTTTATGGTCCATCAGTACCACCTATTAGATCTCCTCCGAGCAACAAAAGTGGTCCCATTTGGGGTTCTTGGAGGAGTAGCAACCACATGTTCTGAGGGACCATTGATCTCAACCTACTCCTATTTTTTTGTTTTTTTTATGCTATATGGTTCATACATAAGGAAGTCTTTGTTTGTTTTACCCATAGCTAATGCAATTTGCTGTTATATGTACTTCCTAAAATGTACCTCAACGTACAGTGTGTACATTGTTTACTTATGTTTTATTACAAAACAATAAAAATTATTGAAACGAAAATACAAGATATCACTGCACAGTATCTCACAAAAGTGAGTACACCCCTCATATTTTTGTAAATATTTTATTAAATCTTTTCATGTGACAACACTGAAGAAATGACAATTTGCTACAATGTAAAGTAGTGAGAGTACAGCTTGTATAACAGTGTAAATTTGCTGTCTCCTCAAAATAACTCAACATACCGCCATTAATGTCTAAACCGCTGGCAACAAAATTGAGTACACCCCTAAGGGAAAATCTCCAAATTGGGCCCAATTAGCCATTTTCCCTCCCCAGTGTCATGTGACTCGTTAGTGTTACAAGGTCTCAGGTGTGAATGGGGAGCAGGTGTGTTAAATTGGGTGTTATCGCTCTTACTCTCTCAAACTGGTCACTGGAAGTTCAACATAGGACCTCATGGCAAAGAACTTCCTGAGGATCTGAAAAAAAGAATTGTTGCTCTACGTAAAGATGGCCTAGGCTATAATAAGATTGCCAAGACCCTGAAACTGAGCTGCAGCACGTTGGTCAAGAACATACAGCAGTTTAACAAGACAGGTTCCACTTAGAACAGGCCTCACCATGGTCAACCAAAGAAGTTGAGTGCACGTGCTCAGCGCCATATCCAGAGGTTGTCTTCGGGAAATAGATGTATGAGTGCTGCCAGCAGTACTGCAGAGGTTGAAGGGTTTTGCTGAAAACAAGCAGACTAAGGACATGGATTACAGGATCCATGTCCTGTGGTCTGATGAGACCAAGATAAACTTATTTGATTCAGATGGTGTCAAGCGTTTGTGGCGGCAACCAGGTGAGGAGTACAAAGACAAGTGTGTCTTTCCAAGCATAGTGGTGGGAGTGTCATGGTCTGGGGCTGTATGAGTGTTGCCAGCACTGGGGAGCTACAGTTCATTGAGGGAACCATGAATGCCAACATGTATTGTGACATACTGAAGCCAAGCATGATCCCCTCCCTTCGGAGACTGGGCCGCAGAGCAGTATTACAACAAAATAACGCCCCCCAAACACACCTCCAAGACAACCATTGCCTTGCTAAAGGAGCTGAGGGTAAAGGTGATGGACTGGCCAAGTATGTCTCCAGACCTAAACCCTATTGAGCTTCTGTGGGGAATCCTCAAACAGAAGGTGGATGAGTGCAAGACCTCTAACATCCACCAGCTCCATGATGTCGTCATGGAGGAGTGGAAGAAGACTCCAGTGGCAACCTGTGAAGCTCTGGTGAACTCCATGCCCAAGAGTGTTAAGGCAGTGCTAGAAAATAATGATGGCCACATAAAATATTGACACTTTGGGCCCAATTCGAACATTTTCACTCAGCGGTGTACTCACTTTTGTTGCCAGCAGTTTAAACATTAATGGCTGTGTGTTGAGTTATTTTGAGGGGACAGCAATCTATCTATATACAGTATCTCACAAAAGTGAGTACACCCCTCACATTTTTGTAAATATTTTATCATATCTTTTCATTTGACAACACTGGAGAAATGACACTTTGCTACAATGTCACATGAAAAGATACAATAAAATATTAAAAAAAAAGTGAGGGGTGTACTCACTTTTGTGAAATACTGTATATGATAACTGCTAGCACCGCCTATGGCCGGCTTAAGAATATTTATTGGATTTTTTTGCTATCTGTCTGTGTCCCCACTTGGGTGATTCATCTCTGTTTTGTCCTGGTGACCATTGTCACAAAGACAGAAAATCATCAGAAATCTAAACTTAAAGGTTATCACCTAAAAACAGAAATAGAGACTAAAACTTCCAGTGGTGACTGCTGTCCCAGTGACAACAATCCTGGAATTTCCTTCATTTTGGAGAGATTACCTCACTTTATGTTGCATCTCCTAGACATAAAATGAAGACATTTCCCCCATAGGACACAGACAGCAAAAAAGAAGAGAGATTGAGAGATTTCAACTATTTCCAATTTTATCCAAAACTAACAAAAGCATTTAAGCTTTAACATAAAATTTAAAGTGATTGTAAAGCTTTGATTATTAAAAAAAACAAAAACAAACATGTCATACTTACCTCCACTGTGCAGCTCGTTTTGCACAGAGTGGCCCCGAACACCATCTTCTGGGGTCCCTTGGTGGCTCTCACGGCTCCTCCTGCATCAGATAACCCCCTAGGAGAAGAGCTCTCCCGGGGGGTTAACTTGCGGGCGCACTACCGAGTCCATCATTCGGCGTCCATAGCCGCCGATTGTATGACTCGGGCCCGCCCCCGCATCATTGGAACTGATTGACAGCAACAGGAGCCAATGGCTGCGCTGCTACCAATCTATCCAATCAAGAGCTGAGAACCCCGGGCAGAGGGACAGCGTGTCCCCTCCGGGTGAAGTTCCAGGGCTCAGGTAAGTAAAATGGGGGGCTGGGGGGCCGGTCACTGCCAGGTGTTTTTTCACCTTAATGCACAGATGCATTAAGGTGAAAAAGCACCAGGGTGTACAACCCCTTTAAACATATTTGGCAGGCAACATACATAATCAAAGCAGACAATTACAGTGATATTAGACCCTAAAACAAAAATGTATTATCGTGCAGTTTACTAATTCTTTCCTAATTTTTTGTTTTTGGGTTTAACACCGCTTTAAATTTTCATCTTTAGTTATTCTGACACCTGGAAGATGATTTACTAAAGGAGTTGACATATGTACATAGTTACATAGTTTGTAAGAATGAATAAAGACACAAGATCAACTTGTGGGGGTGTGTGTGTATTATTTCTCTACCAATTCCAATATCCCTGTATATTGTGTTCAATAAAATGTCCATCTAAGAGTTTTTTTTATATTAGCAACATCCTTACCGCTCTAACAGTAAAAAAACCCTTACACAGTTTAAAGTTGAACTGCTTTTCATCCAACTTCATTGAGCGGCCTCGTGTCTTCTTGAGTGACCTGAAAATGAATAGTTTCTTCCCTATGCTGGAATCACCATTAGAATATTCGTATATCGCTATCATATCCCCTCTTGGGCATCTCTTCTTCAGGGAGAATAAGTTGGTTTGTAAACATTCCTCATAACTGACATCCTCCAGCCCTCTTACTAGTTTTGTTGCTCTTCTCTGGACTCTCTCCAGTTCCAGCACATCCCTTCTGAGGACTGGAGACCAGAACTGGATGTCATACTCATGATGTGGCCCAACCAGAGTTTTGTACAGTGGTAGAATTATAGTTTTATCTCTTGCGTAAATGTCCTTATTAATGCATGCTAATACAGTGGAACCTCAGTTTTCAAGTAACGCGGTTAACAAGCGTTTTGCAAAACAAGCACTGTATTTTTAAAAATCCTAACTCGGTTTGCGAGTGTTGTCTCGCAAAACGAGCAGGATTCAGGCCAAAAGCGGTGTGCAGTACCGCTTTTGGCCTGAGGTGGAGAGCGCCGGAGCTGAACAGTGCCAATCGTCGGCGTTTTGAAATGCTCGGAAAGGCCCGAGGACAGTTCGGCTGACCTCGGCAAACCTTGGAAAGGGTCGTGAATGGAGTCTTTCCGTGGTTTGCCGAGGTCAGCCGAAGTGTGCTTGGGCCTTTTCGGCCGTTTCCGAGGCTCTCCAGCGCCCCCCCCGGCCTATGAGGTATGTATGATGGGACTCCAGTGCCCCTCTGGCCGCATGCGGTATTGCATCCCATTGAAGTCAATGCAGAACAAATTATTTTCGTTTCCATTGTCTTCAATGGGAAAACTCACTTTGTTATGCGAGTACTTTGGATTGCGAGCATACTCCTGGAACAGAATATGCTCGTAATCCGAGGTTCCACTGTACTCTACTGGCCTTGCATAGTGCAGCTTTCTCATTGAATACCATTGCTGAGTCAGTGATCTACTAGGGCCCTAGATCTTTTTCCATTCTCGATTCCCCCAGAGGTTACCCCCGCCCCCAGCATGTAACTTACATTAATATTTTTAGGCCCCAAGTGCATCACTTTTCATTTCCCTACGTTGAACCTAATTTGCCATGTGTTTGCCCACCCCTCTATTTTATCTAGGTCTTCCTGTAGAGTCGCTTTAGTCTGTTCTGAAGGTATTACCCAGCTTAGCCTTGTATAATCAGCAAGATTTAATTATTTATGCCAACCTCTTTATCATTTATGATCAAGTTAAACAGGATTGGTCCCAAGACAGAGCCCTGGGGTATGCCACTTATAACTGCAGACCATACAGATGATACACTATTTATCACCAACCTCTGGATGTGCCCCTGTAACAAGTTTTTTATCCAGGTACATGCACTATCGTCAGCACCAACAGACCTCAATTTGTGGATTAAGCATTTATGGGAGACCGTGTCTAATGCTTTGGTGAAGTATAGATAGAAACATTGATATTAGGCTGACTAGCCTGTAGCTTCCAAGTATATATCTCGGCACACTCTTGAATATTGGTACCACAATAGCTTTACGCCAATAATCCGCTGTTGCTGTTCCAGTCAGTAAGCTTTCCTTAAAGATGAAGAATAACGGTCTAGCAATGACCTGGCAAAGTTCTTTGAGGACTCTCAGGTACAAGCCATCTGGTCCTGGTGATTTGTTCACATTAAGTTTTTCCAGTCATTTTAGAACACTGGCTTCTGTTAGCCACAAATGCATATTCCTTGCTCTGTTGCTAACAACACTGCCTTGCTTATTATGCCCTTCCCTTTCCATAGTAAAAACTGAAGACAAGAATGTATTTATTACAGTTGTCTTATCTTGTCACGTCTAACCAAATTCCCTTCTTCATCCTTTAGTGGCCAATAAGCTCCGACTTAGCTTTTTTACTATTAATATATTTTAAAAAATGTGGGGATTTTTTTTTACTCTTCACCCCTATGTATCTATCATGGTCTATTTTTGCTGCCCTGATTACGCTCTTACATTCTTTATTGCATTCTTTGTAGTGCTTGAATGTGTCCCCTTGGCCTTATATATTTTAAACATGTAAGGGGTTTCGGGAGTTTGAATGAGGTATGTATGATGGGACTCAACAAGTATAGCCAAGTAATAGAAAATGTGTTTATTGTCTAAAACACACAACAATAACATGCAGCAGTGAATACATTGAGTATAGTAAACACATAGACAGCATATTGCAAAACATAAGCATATAATTGTCAACTTGTACATGATATGGTTAAAAAGGTAATCCTCCATAAAGAATCCTGAGAACACAGGTGATGTCCTATAAGTAAAACCAAATGCATAATTGTAATTCTGAAGCGTTTCATGGCAATAAAGCCACTCTTCAGGGGCGAATGCGTAGTAAATTTGAATCTGCAGAGAGACATAAGCACATCACATATTGTTTCTGATCATGCAACCCCACTGAGGGGAGCAGAGACATTAGGTGGAAAGGGTGAGAGATTATCCATCTCCTGCATTACTTACATGTTGGCAGCATGTGAAGATATGTAATCTGGAGCAGTTGGGCCAGCATAATTGTCTGTGCCGGGAGCTGAGGTTGGGTCTGTAGCAAGAAAAGGAACAGGAATGAAGGTGATTCCTGAGGACATGCATGTCCAACCAAGGGTGCAACAGGGGCCTCAATCTAGAAATAAATGATAATTGTACAATAGTGTAAAACCCAAGTGTAACGAGCCCCTGCTCGCTCGAATCCACTCTCCCGACACTCCTCTGTGGCTATTGAACCAGATTGCAGATCGCAACGTCTGATGGTTCAGTCATCCGATGCTCCGGGACTAGAACTTCAGCTATGTGCCGTTCTAATCCAGTTGTGATAGCTCAGAACAAACACCAGGCAGGCTGTGTGTAAGTTCAAACAGAACTCTCTTTTATTGAAAGGAATACAGGCTCTTTTATACAGTAAAACAGGAGGTGCATACCTCCTGCTCATATTACTCTGAACATACACCTGTGACCAGAAACCTAATTAACATGGGCTAATTAACTAATCCCTTTAGACAGCCTAGATGGCTCAGTCATGACCTTTAGGCCAGACTGGCCATCTTGTAGCACAGAAAACCCAATCAACATTATCGCAAATCAACACCGAACTCTTCTTCACACAATAGCAGAGTTAATTAACACAAACAACAATGGGGATCTAATGACTCTTAGATCCCATACTAGACTTATACAATACACAATCTAGCAGGCAACAGACAGACAGGTGGAGTTGATGACACCAGCATCTCCTCACAGGATGTGTCCCAACAGTATGAATCAGTCTTATCAGCAGGGGGGCTGCTGGAGGAATCCCCCCTCCCTCTACAGGGACACACATCCCAAATGACCACAGCAAAGAGTCCACAACAGAATGAGACAACATACAATATATACATATATACATGATTGACTCTGATAAGTACAGATCAGACTGGATTTCTAATTCACCTTGCAGAGTATTGTTCCCTTAAAATCCAGGGCCCATAATCTGTTGGCAAGAGGCTTGCGTCCAGTCCCCTCCAATAGCCTCTGTCCCGGGTGAGTCTGTCACACCAAGTAGGCTAGAAAGAATTAAAAAATGAAACCCCCGAGCCAAGTGAATGTGATAGAGAATAGAAAGTGACATATATGTGTAATTATACATTTAGCCACCCAGTTTCTTTTATATTTGTTGCCCATTGGAATACACTGGCTACTGCCATTACCTAAAATGTTCACTCAAAAAGAGTGAAGTTTCACTTTAATTACCCAGTCATGTGCAAATGAACATGCATGAGCTGGAGTGAATCTTTACTCTTTTTTTTAATGAACATTTTCAACTATTTTAGTAACTCAGCCTCCATGGATCTATAAAATAAAACTGATTATTCTGAAATTGACCACCTACTGTTCTAACCCCAAGCTGATTTATGGTCTAATGTTTCTAATTATCACAGATGCTCCTTTTTAAAATGGAGGTTTCTTTGTATTACCTATAACTGCAAGTGGATGGGTAAAAAAGGTAGACGATGCATATTTGTGTTTCTTCAAATATGAACATTTAGTGTATCTTCACATATACCTCCACCAAGGGTAAGATTATGGCACAGTTAAGAACTGGAACTCAACAGTTCCAGTGCCTTTCAGTCTAAGATGAAGTGCATTAAAAACACTCAGTGCTGATTGTGATCAAGTATATCCTCTTTCCATGATTGTTTTCCCTTTCTCCAAACACTCACAAGATCTTTAGACCTCTTAAACGAATAAGCGGGTCTCATATGCTTTTTTATTGCCCCAGGCACTGCTTCCCTTTCCTCTTTTATTTTCCCTGGTAACAGCCCGATCACACATAAGCAGAGACAAAAAGCAATTCATCACATAAAACCATATTTTATTCGTAAAACCATCACATGATAAAAAGTATTGCAAAGTACACTCAGGTCCATAAATATTGGGACATCGACACAATTCTAATCTTTTTGGCTCTGTACACCACCACAATGGATTTGAAATGAAACAAACAAGATGTGCTTTAACTGCAGACTTTCAGCTTTAATTTGAGGGTATTTACATCCAAATCATGTGAAAGGTGTAGGAATTACAACAGTTTGTATACGTGCCTCCCACTTTTTAAGGGACCAAAAGTAATGGAACAGATTAACAATCATCCATCAAACTTTCACTTTTTAATACTTGGTTGCAAATCCTTTGCAGTCAATTACAGCCTGAAGTCTGGAATGCAGACATCACCAGACACTGGGTTTCATCCCTGGTGATGCTCTGCCAGGCCTCTACTGCAACTGTCTTCAGATCCTGCTTGTTCTTGGGGCATTTTCCCTTCAGTTTTGTCTTCAGCAAGTGAAATGCATGCTCAATCGGATTCAGGTCAGGTGATTGACTTGGCCATGGCATAACATTCCACTTCTTTCCCTTAAAAAACTCTTTGGTTGCTTTCGCAGTATGCTTCGGGTCATTGTCCATCTGCACTGTGAAGTGCCGTCCAATGAGTTCTGAAGCAATTCGCTGAATATGAGCAGATAATATTGCCCAAAACACTTCAGAATTCATCCTGCTGCTTTTGTCAGCAGTCACATCATCAATAAATACAAGATAACCAGTTCCATTGGCAGCCATACATGCCCACGCCATGACACTACCACCACCATGCTTCACTCATGAGGTGGTATGCTTTGGATCATAAGCAGTTCCTTTCCTTCTCCATACTCTTCTCTTCCCATCACTCTGGTACAAGTTGATCTTGGTCTCATCTGTCCATAGGATGTTGTTCCAGAACTGTGAAGGCTTTTTCAGATGTTGTTTGGCTAACCTGGCCTTCCTATTTTTGAGGCTCATCAATGGTTTACATCTTCGGTCATCCACCACAGTTGTTTTCCGTGGTCTTCTGGGTCTTTTGGTGTTGCTGAGCTAACCGGTGCGTTCTTTCTTTTTAAGGATGTTCCAAACAGTTGATTTGGCCACACCTAATGTTTTTGCCATCTCTCTGATGGGTTTGTTTTGTTTTTTCAGCCTAATGATGACTTGCTTCACTGATAGTGACAGCTCTTTGGATCCCATATTGAGAGTTGACAGCAACAGATTCCAAATGCAAATAGCACACTTGAAATGAACTCTTGACCTTTTATTTGCTCCTTGTAAATGGGATAATGAGGGAATAACACACACCTGGCCATGGAACAGCTGAGTAGCCAATTGTCCCATTACTTTTGGTCCCTTAAAAAGTGGGAGGCACATATACAAACTGTTGTAATTCCTACACCATTCACCTGATTTGGATGTAAATACCCTCAAATTAAAGCTAAAAGTCTGCAGTTAAAGCACATCTTGTTCGTTTCATTTCAAATCCATTGTGGTGTGGTGATGTATAGAGCCAAAAGGATTAGAATTATGTTGATGTCCCAATATTTATGGACCAGACTGTATGTCCATGGGCAGGTGGATGTAAACACATTATCATTTGTATACCTATGCCTACATCCTTGCCTGTTCTATTTCAATTTTTTTAAACACAAGAAGGCTGAGTCTTTTTCTGTTTAGATGGATCTGAACTGATGTAAACGGATGCCCTCTGTTTACGTCTGTTCCGTTTATGTCCGTTTTTAGGCAGAAAACATTTTTTGTTTATACTTTTGTCACCTATGATTGGTTTTTGAAACAGCTAAAAAAAAGATGCAAACATGGATGTAACTTGATTTAAACTGAACAAAACAGGGGACTGCAGGCAGCACTTACTAAATGAAACATAGCTAAATGTAAACAATAGGGATGAGCCAAACACCCCCCGTTTCGGTTCGCACCAGAACCTGCAAACGAACAGAAAATTTGCACGAACGTTAGAACTCCATTGACGTCTATGGGACTCGAATGTTCAAAATCAAAAGTGCTCATTTTAAAGGCTAATTTTCATAGTATTGTCCTAAAAATGGTTTGGGGACCCGGGTCCTGCCCCAGGGGACATGTATCAATGCAAAAAAAACTTTTAAAAACGGCCGTTTTTTCGGGAGTAGTGATTTTAATGATGCTTAAAGTAAAAAAAAAGTGAAAAAGTGAAATTCCTTTAAATATTGTACCTGGGGGGTGTCTATAGTAATCCTGTAAAGTAGCGCGTGTTTCCCGTGCTTAGAACCCTGCACAAAATGACATTTTTAAAGGAAAAAAAGTAATTTAAAACTGCTTGCGGCTTTAATGTAATGTCGTGTCCTGGCAATATGGATAAAAATCAGTGAGACAAACGGCATGGGTACCCCCAAGTCCATTACCAGGCCCTTTGGGTCTTGTATGGATATTAAGGGGAACCCCGCACCCAAATTAAAAAAGGAAAGGTGTGGGGCCCCCAGGCCCTATATACTCTGAACAGCAGTATACAGGCAGAGCAAACAAGACATGGACTGTAGGTTTGTTGTTAAGTAGAATCTGTTTGTAATTTTGAACTGGTACATTTTCAAAGTGTAGCTCCAGCCAAAAAATCTGTTTTTAAGCTTTTTGTAAAAACAAATGTAAGGGTTATCACCCCTGTGATATTTGATTTACTGTATATGCTCCTCTTCAGAAGATTTCACCTCACTTTTTGTCCCATGACAAATGTTTTTTGAAAATTTGGGGTTTTAGTGAAACAAGGATTGGTGATAAAGCATCAGTGTAAAGGAGAAAAGTTTTTTCCATATTAACTCTTACAGGAGAGAATTGCCCTTCCTATGGGGGAGATTTCATCTCACTTCCTGTTGTCTCCTTCCATTTGCAAGTAGGAGTCGTTTGTAAGTTGGATGTTTGAAAGTAGGGGCCTGCCCTATATACTCAGCAGAAATTTGGGCCTTAGGTGTTGTTATGGCCACAACACTGTAAGCCCTCACAGGGCCCTGCTGTGAAAATATTAGATCAAGAATTGTAATTACATGCCCCTGTTGAACAGGGTCAGAAAAATTGGGCCTTTTTTGATGGTGGTGGTGGTGCCACAACACTGTAAATCCTCACAGTTACACTTGGTGGGTGCAGAAACGGGCCCTGCTGTAAAATATTAGATCAAGAATTGTAATTACATGCCCCTGTTGAACAGGGCCAGAAAATTTGGGCCTTTGGTGGTGCTGGTGGCACAACGCTGTAAGTCCTCACAGTTACTCTTGGTGGGAGCAGAAACAGGTCCTGCTGTGAAATATTAGATCAAGAATTGTAATTACATGCCACTGTTGAACAGGGCCAGAAAAATTGGGCCTTTGGTGGTGGTGGTGCTGGTGGCACAAAACTGTTAGACCTCACAGTTACTCTTGGTGGGCGCAGAAACGGGCCCTGCCGTGAAATATTAGATCAACAATTGTAATTACATGCCCCTGTTGAACAGGGCCAGAAAAATTGGGCCTTTGATGGTGGTGGTGGTGGCACAACACTGTAAGTCCTCACAGTTACTCTTGGTGGGCGCAGAAACAGGTCCTGCTGTGAAATATTAGATCAAGAATTGTAATTACATGCCACTGTTGAACAGGGCCAGAAAAATTGGGCCTTTGGTGGTGGTGGTGCTGGTGGCACAAAACTGTAAGTCCTCACAGTTACTCTTGGTGGGCACAGAAACTGGCCCTGCTGTGAAATATTAGATCAACAATTGTAATTACATGCCCCTGTTGAACAGGGCCAGAAAAATTGGGCCTTTGATGGTGGTGGTGGTGGCACAACACTGTAAGTCCTCACAGTTACTCTTGGTGGGCGCAGAAATGGGCCCTGCTGTGAAATATTAGATCAAGAATTCTAATTACATGCCCCTGTTGAACAGGGCCAGAAAAATTGGGCCTTTGGTGGTGGTGGTGGTGCTGGTGGCACAGCACTGCAACCCCTCACAGATACTCTAGTTGGAACGCAGGAACGAGCCCTGCTGCAAAGTATTGCATCAAAAATTGTAATTACACGCCCCTGTTGAACAGGGGCTGAAAAATTGGGCATTAGGCACTGGTGCTGGTGCCACAACACTGCAACCCCTCACAGATACTCTAGTTGGAGCGCAGGAACTAGCCCTGTTGCAAAGAATTGCATCCAAAATTGTAATTACATGCCCCTGTTAACCAGGGGCTTAAAAATTGGGCCTTAGGCACTGGTTGCGGTGCCCAGAACCAAAATTGTCCTTACAAGCTCTCAGCATGATCATTGAGGAGGAAGAGGATAATTACTCAACATAACAGGATAATCACTCAGCATCAGCATAGGCAGTCTTTAAAGGAATCTGAGATTTAAAAAAAAATTATTTGGTTATTCTGCAGGACAGGCCAGTAGCTCAATTGCATACTGTGCAAGCTCTGGCCAGTGATCCATCCTCAAGACCCAGTAACCCAGAGGATTTTCGGTGGGAAAGGTGTCCAAGCCAGATCTTGCCCCTAGGTATTCCTGCACCATGTAAAATAGACGCTGGGGATGGTTGCTGGAACCGATCATACCTTTGGGTTGCGGACTAAAAAATTGTCTGAATGCATCGGTCAGATGGCCACCTTCTTCACCTCTCCTTCTTTGACTGACCGAAGCCTCAGCAACACGTTGTCCAGAAACAGCAGTTTGTAACCTCCCAGTTTCTGGGAACGCATTGCACAGACCTTTCTGCAAGGCCTCCCGAAGATGTTTCATCCTCTGCTCCCTCTGTGATGGCAAGATAAGGTCCGCAACCTTACCCTTGTAACGTGGATCAAGGAGGGTTGCCAGCCAGTATTGATCCTTCTCCTTCATACCACGAATACGAGGATCCTTCCGCAGGCTTTGCAGGATCAGGGAGGCCATGCAGCGTAGGTTTGCTGAGGCATTCGGTCCGGAGTCCGCTGGGTCACTAAGGACGACATGATCTGCAGCCACCACCTCCCAGCAACGTACAAGTCCATGGGTTTCTTGGGACTCTAAATGATCCCTTAAAGACTGCTGCTGATGCTGAGTGCCAGGCTCCACCTCCATACTGACACAATCCTCCTCCTCGTCCTCTTCCTGTGTGATCGGCGGGCACGCAGGAACACTGTCTGGATAAAGGGGGGCCTTAAGAGCTAAGGAAGTCCTCCTCTTCCTGCCTCTGTTCTGCCTCAAGTTCCCTGTCCATTATTCCACGCAGCGTGTGCTCCAACAGGTGGACAAGGGGGACAGTGTCACTGATGCATGCACTGTCACTGCTCACCATCCTTGTGGCCTCCTCAAATGGTGACAGGACAGTGTATGCTTCCCTGATCATGGCATACTGGTGTGGGGGAAAAAAAACAAACTCCCCTGACCCTGTCCTGGTGCCATAGTCGCACAGGTACTCATTGATGGCCCTCTGCTGTGTGTGCAGCCGCTGCAGCATGGCCAACATTGAGTTCCACCAAGTGGGTATGTCACAGATTAGGCGGTTCTTGGGCAGGTTAAATTCCTTTTGGAGGTCTGCCAGCTGAGCACTGGCATTATATGACCGGTGGAAATGCACACAGACTTTCCTGGCCTGCCTCAGGACATCCTGTAAGCCCGGGTACCTGCCCAAGAACCACTGCACCACCAAGTTAAGGACGTGAGCCAAACAGGGCACATGGGTCAGTTGTCCCTGTCAGAGGGCAGAGAGGAGGTTGGTGCCATTGTCGCAAACCACCATTCCTGCCTTAAGTTGGCGCGGCATCAACCACCTCTGAACCTGCCCCTGCAGAGCTGACAGAACCTCTGCCGCAGTGTGGCTCCTGTCCCCAAGCACACCAGCTCAACCACTGCATGGCATCTTTTGGCCTGGGTACTTGCGTAGCCCCTTGAACGGCTACGGAGCACCACTGGTTCCAAGGACAAAGCACAGGAAGAGGCCATGGAGGAAGAAAAGAGGAGGGGGTGGAGGAGAGAGGTGTGTCACAACCATTAGTAGTGGCATTTTGGAGGCATGGTGGTGGAACAACCTCCAACACTACTGCACCTTGTCCTGCATCCTTCTCAGCTGCCAGCAGAGTGACCCAATGCGCCGTGAAACATAGGTAACGTCCCTGTGCATGCCTGCTGGACCATGAGTCAGCGGTAATATGCACCTTACCGCTGACCGCCCTGTCCAGCAAGGCCAAGACATTGCCTTCCACATGCCGGTAGAGAGCCGGAATCGCCTTCCGTTAGAAAAAGTGGCGTTTGGGTACCTGCCACTGAGGAACCGCACATTCCACAAACTCAAGGAAGGGGGCAGAGTCTACCAACTGAAAAGGTAGTAGTTGAAGTGCTAGCAATTTTGCCAAGCTAGCATTCAACTGCTGGGCATGTGGATGGCTGGGAGCGAACTTCTTTCGGCGGTGCAGCAGCTGGGGCAGGGAAATTTGCCTGGTACAATCTGACGTCGGTGTACCGAAAGCAGATTGCCCACAAGTACTTGGCTGTGACACACCTAATTCTACACCTTCATTCCTCTCAGTGCAGGTCTCAGAGAGGACTGAAGGTATAGTGGGGTTGGAGATCTCAGCGGATGAGGAGCAAGGAGAGGTCCTCTTTGTTCTTTGGTGTGGGTGTTTTAGATATGCTTGCCAACGAACTGCATGGCAGGTCAACATATGTCTGGTCAAACATGTGGTGCCCAAGCAGATGTTTTGGCCACGCGAGATACGCTTGAGACATATATTGCAAATAGCAGCAGTGCGATCTGATGCACTCGTTTTAAAAAAGGCCCACACCAAAGAACTTTTGGAATAATGCGCAGAGACGCAGTGCCCTGCACATGCGGAGCTTTGGGGTGTGATGCAGTCAGTGTGCTGCCCTTAGACTGGCTCCTGGAGGGCATCCTGCCTCGTTGGTGATGTGCCTCCTCTCTCTCTTCTATCAGGCACCCATGTAGAGTCAGTGACCTCATCATCCCCTCCCTCCAGATTGCTGTCCTTCTTGGGCAGCCCCCTCTGTCCGTGCTCACGTTACTGCCTTCATGTAGCTCAGTATCATCATCAGAGCCTTCTAAACGCTGGGCATCCTCCTGGAGCATGTACCCAACACTGTGGTCAAACAGTTCGAGGGACTCCTCAGGAGGACATGGTGGGGCTAGAGAAGGAGTCACTGATGCCATTGAGCCCAGGGAAGAGGCCGCGTTGGCAGCTGCTTTGCCAGACAAAGTACCCTAAGCATGGGTGAGAGAGGATGAGGAGGATGAGGACGGCTTGATCATCCACTCGACCAAGTCTTCCACATGTTGCGGCTCAACGCGGCTAGCTCCCGAAAATAAGGCCAAGCGTGTCCCATGGCCACGTGCTGATGAGGATGCACCGTCTCCACGACCAACACTGTTGCCTCTAGACACAGAGCCTGCTTGCCCTCTTTTATTGGCTTGTGACTGTCTGCCCCTCCTTGTTGGCCTTTCAGACATACTAATGGCCTGTAGCTGAACTAAGCTGGGATATATATATATATATATATACTGATACTGCAGCTAGCAAAATCAACTGCCTGCCTACAGTATGAGAACACCACCAACCTTCTACAGGTAGCTTTAGCTGAACACTGTGCAGAGGTAGCATTACACTAACGTGTAAATAATTTAGCTGCCTGCGGTAGTGATAGGATCAGGAAAACACCACCAACCTTCTACAGGTAGCTTTAGCCGAACAGTGCAGAGGTCGCACTACACTAATGTGTAAATAATTTAGCTGCCTGCGGTAGTGATAGGATCAGGAAAACACCACCAAACTTCTACAGGTAGCTTTAGCTGAACACTGTGCAGAGGTCGCACTACACTAATGTGTAAATACTTTAGCTGCCTGCAGTAGTGATAGGATCAGGAAAACACCACCAACCTTCTACAGGTAGCTTTAGCTGAACACTGTGCAGAGGTTTCACTACACTAATGTGTAAATACTTTAGCTGCCTGCGGTAGTGATAGGATCAGGAAAACACCACCAAACTTCTACAGGTAGCTTTAGCTGAACACTGTGCAGAGGTCGCACTACACTAACGTGTAACTACTTTAGCTGCCTGCGGTAGTGATAGGATCAGGAAAACACCACCAACCTTCTACAGGTAACTTTAGCTGAACACTGTGCAGAGGTTTCACTACACTAATGTGTAAATACTTTAGCTGCCTGCGGTAGTGATAGGATCAGGAAAACACCACCAACCTTCTACAGGTAGCTTTAGCTGAACAGTGTGCAGAGGTCGCACTACACTAACGTGTAAATACTTTAGCTGCCTGCGGTAGTGATAGGATCAGGAAAACACCACCAACCTTCTACAGGTAGCTTTAGCTGAACACTGTGCAGAGGTCGCACTACACTAACGTGTAAATACTTTAGCTGCCTGCGGTAGTGATTGGATCAGGAAAGCACCACCAACCTTCTACAGGTAGCTTTAGCTGAACACTGTGCATAGGTCGCACTACACTAACTTGTAGCTTTAGCTGAACACTGTTCAGAGGACCTGTGACAGACCTAGCCGGAAAAGAGGCTTTTGGAGGGGACTGAATGCCAGCCTCCTGCAAACCAATGTTCTATTATGTTTGTCTCCCTTGGATCACAGGATGTGTATTGCATTGGAGGGTTTGTGTTTGTCTGTCTTTAATCACAGGATGTGTATTGCATTGGAGGGTTTGTGTTTGTCTGCCTTGGATCACAGGATGTGTATTGCATTGGAGGGTTTGTGTTTGTCTGCCTTGGATCACAGGATGTGTATTGCATTGGAGGGAGGGGGGATTCTTCCAACAGCTCTCCCTGCTAATGCTGTGTACTCATGAGACGTTAAACACACCTGACCTGTGTGTCCATTGTCATTGGACAGTTTAACCCGCCCTCTTTTCCAAGGGTGGGGGGGGAAAGAGTCTCTGAGTTATTTTATCTGTTGTGACCATGTATTATAATAAATGAGTTGATTCCTGCTTGAAACCTGAAGACAGAGCCGTGTCTCGTTTTTGGAGTGGATTATTTGTATGGGTTCCTTGTTCGGCTGATTGGAGTGTTCCGTAGCTGCCTTTGTGTTTGGGTATGAAATGTCCTAAACGACTTTAACCCCTTTCATACTCGGGGTGTCGTTACAGGACCCACTACACTAACTTGTAGCTTTAGCTGAACACTATGCAGAGGTCGCACTACACTAACTTGTAGCTTTAGCTGAACACTGTGAGGAGGACGCACTACACTAATTTGTAGCTTTAGCTGAACACTGTGCAGAGGTCACACTAAACTAACTTGTAGCTTTAGATGAACACTGTGAGGAGGACGCACTACACTAACTGTAAATAGTCTAGCTGCCTGACTGTGGTACTAATAGGATCAAAAGAACACCAGCAATTTTCTTCAGGTAGCTGTAAATACTGTAACAAGACAAGCCTGCCTGTCAGTAGGAAGATAACAGGAACAGATCTAGCTAAACTGAATACAGTGTGTATATATATTTATATACAACACCTGGCATGCATATATATATACACAATACACTGTACGTGCAGCTAACTGACTGACTGTCCTGCCTAATCTATCTAACTCAAATGAAATGACACTGTCTCTCTCTATCTCTCAGCACGCTGGAACACACTACACAGGGCCGCCGTGCAGGCGGCCTTACATAGTGTGGGGCGTGTTCTAAACCCCCTGAGCCATAATTGGCCAAAGCCACCCTGGCTTTGGCCAATTACAGCTCTCTCTACTGACCTCGCTGTGATTGGCCAAGCATGCGGGTCATAGTGCATGCTTGGCCAATCATCAGCCAGCAATGCACTGCAATGCCGCAGTGAATTATGGGCCGTGATGCGGCACACAAATTTGGCGCGAACGGCCCATATCGTTCGCAATTCGACGAACGGTCGAACAGACGATGTTCGAGTCGAACATGGGTTCGACTCGAACACGAAGCTTATCCCTAGTAAACAATAACAAACTGTGACGACACTCCGAGTACGAAAGGGGTTAAAGCCGTTTAGGACATTCCCTTCCCGAACACCATGGCAGCTACCGAACACTTCAATCACCTGAACAAGGAACCCATACAAATAATTCTCCCCCAAATACGAGACAAGATGCTCTGTCTTCAGGTCTCCAGCCACAATAGACAATAGAATACAGTCACACCCCAACCATCGCAGCAAAGAGTCCACAACAGAATGAGACAGCACACATTATATATACATATATACAGCATAAAGTCTGACTAGCACAGATCATGATGGGGTTCTCATTCACCCTGTGCCCCTATTAGTGACTTCCGTCACATGGCTCCCTCCTTGTGGAACACTCCGGGAGACCCGGCTTGATCCTTCTCAGGTCAACTTGGGGATGTCCGGAACTAGGAGGCCGGGGTGACGCCGGTTTGCCGGGTCAACTCATCAGCATTACCATTTTGCTTACCGGGTCGGTAGCTGATGAATCCCCCCTCCCTCTTTCCTCACAGCAAGACCATAATAGTTAAGGCAGACAGTCACAACAGAATACAGTCACACCCCAACCATCACAGCAAAGAGTCCACAACGGGATGAGACAGCACACATTATATATACAAATATACAGCATTGAGTCTGACTAGCACAGATCATAGTGGGGTTCTCATTCACCCTGTGCCCCTATTAGTGACTTCTGTCACATGGCTCCCTCCTTGTGGAACACTCCGGCAGGCAAGGCTTGATCCTTCTCGGGTCAACTTGGGGATGTCCGGAACAAGGAGGCCGGGGTGACGCCTGTTTGCTGGGTCAACTCATCAGCATTGTCATTTTGCTTACCGGGTCAGTAGCTGATGAATCCCCCCTCCCTCTTTCCTCACAGCAAGACCATAATAGTTGAGGCAGACAGCCACAATAGACAATAGAATACAGTCACACCCCAACCATCACAGCAAAGAGTCCACAACAGGATGAGACAGCACACATTATATATACAAATATATGGCATTGAGTCTGACTAGCACAGATCATAGTGGGGTTCTCATTCACCCTGTGCCCCTATTAGTGACTTCCGTCACATGGCTCTCTCCTTGTGGAACACTCTGGGTAAACTTGGGGATGTCCGGAGCATTGCCATTTTGCTTGCATTGCCATTTCCGTAGCTGATGGTGAAATTGTAAGGTTGCAGGGCTAAGCTCCACCTCAGCAACCTACCATTGTCTACTGAGACCCGATTCAGCCAGGCCAATGGGTTGTAGTTGGTGACTAATGAAAATTCCTGTCCGTACAAATAAGGGTTTAACTTTTTAAGGGCCCAGACCAGGACCAAGCACTTCTTCTCCACTGCCGCATAGCTCACTTCCCGGGGTAATAGCTTTTTGCTCAGGTATGCGACAGGGTGTTCTCTTCCATCCTCCCTGATTTGGCTCAGCACAGTCCCCAGTCCAAACATGGAAGCATCTGGGTCTCAGCAGCAAGCGGGCCGGTTCCAACAGCAGGGGTCTGGGCACGGGTAGTCACTGGGTTGGCTTCAGCCGTGCCCATCGGGACGTAAGCAGAAATGAGGGGGGCCAAATAATTTCCCAGTAGTACATCCGCTGACAAATCCTTCATCACCCCCACATTGGCATGCCCTGAACCAACCCCCCAATCCAGGTAAACACGGGCAACGGGTAGCTGGAAAATGGTGCCTCCTGCTACCCTTACGACTACAGTGTCCCCGGTGTGTTGGCTCTCTAGTATGAGGTTCTTCTGTTGTAGGGTTATGGTGGCGCCAGTATCACGTAGGCCATTGGCTAACTTTCCATTAACCCGGACAGTCTGCCTGTGTTGCTGCCTGTTGTCCTGGTTAGCTGCTTGTACTGGATCCGCCTCGTGCAGGACGCCCCAACGTTCTTCCTCCTCAACACAGTGAGCCGCAAGCATGGATGTGCGGGGATTCCCCCCTGCTGGCTTTCTCCACGAGTGGGAATGCCTGGCTGGATTCAACAAACAGTCTGGTTTTTTGTGCCCTAGCTGTTTACACCCGAAACACCTGAGTGGTTGTGAGTAGTCCTGGGAGTTGAACCTGGGCTGCCGAGAATAAGTGGCCGCTGGAGGTGGTGCTGTAGGGCGGTACAACTGTGGTTGGTAGGCGCCAGCTGGAGGGGGTGCCGCTGATTGATAATTCACCCGAGCTGTTGTCTTGACCACAGGGTTATCCAGTTTGCGGGTGTCTGTGTATTCGTCCGCCAGGCGAGCTGCTTCAGGCAAGGTGAAAGGTTTTCGGTCCCGGACCCACTCTCTGACTTCTGGGGACAGCTTGTCAAAGAAGTGCTCCAGCAGGAACAGCTGCAGCACCTCTTCCACAGATATTGCTTGGCATCCAGCGACCCAGTGGGATGCCGTGCAGTGTAGGCAGCATGCCCACTCTGTATATGAGTCTCCAGTCTGCTTGCTCGTCTCTCGGAACCGCCTCCGGTATGCCTCCAGTGTGACGGCATACCTGGCCAAAAGTGCTTCTTTTACCAGCCCATAGTTAATAATATCCTTGTCTGGGATGGCCCTGAATGCTTCACTGGCCCGGCCGGACAATTTCCCAGACAAAATGGTAACCCATTCCTCTGTGGGCACCCGGTGTAGGGCACATTGCCGTTCAAAATCTGCAAGGTGCCCATCAATCTCCCCTTCTGTTTCAATGAAATTTTTAAAAGCAGCAAAATGTACCTTTCTCCTTTCAGTTGGTGCTGCTGTGACTCCCACTGCTTCAGCACCTCTTTGCTGTAGCCAATTTGCATCCACAGCCGCTATAACTCGGTGATCTCCGCTGTAGGTTTAGGGCCATAATGTGCCAGTCTTATGTTAACAGCCCGATCAAAACTTGCCTATTTGGGTGTCCTGTCTGTTACGCTGGGCCTTTCAGTTATGTTGGGTCTTTCGGCTCTATCCATTTCAACTAGTTCTTTGATAATGTCCCTCTTCTTACGGTTGTTGGCCGGTCGGCCCTGGTTCTCCAGTAAGTCCTTGGTGGTAGAGCGCTTTAGCTGTTCCTACTGTGATTCCATTGGCCTTTGTCCTCTTGTAGCTGTCCTTCTGGGCTGTGGGAATTACACCGCTGCTTGCCACCAGTTGTGACGACACCCCAAGTACGGAAGGGGTTAAAGTCGTTTAGGACATTCCCTTCCGGAACACCAAGGCAGCTACCGAACACTTCAATCAGCAGAACAAGGAACCCATACAAATAATTCTCCCCCAAATAGGAGACAAGATGCTCTGTCTTCAGGTTTCAAGCAGGCACCCCTAATCTAAAGTGTCTTGTGCTCACATTGGCCAGTTAGAATCTTTGATTATTTTTATTCTATTAAATGAAAGGTGCTCGCTTTTTCTCCAATTTTATTGTGCCTTCCTACGTGAGCATCTCAGCCATCATGTGTAAATCAAATAGTGAAAAAGAAAGACAGCTAGGTGTATTTTGTTAGTGTGTGTACCTATACTTAAGGTCTATTGCGATACACAGCCATCCTGCGCATGAAGATATGACCATCTGCCAGAAATCTACCCAGAAAGAAGACCTGGAGCATAATTTATTGCCAGAGAGCTACAGATAATAACACACAGATGGACAACAGCTAGGATGTTGTAAAGTTTATAAATTAACTTTTACTGTCAGACAGCAAACAATGTCGTCTGTACAGTGTGCAGTATAAACTGTTATAGGTGTATTTATTTGTATTTAGATATTTAGAATAGATTAAGCATTCATAATTACTATATTTAACTTTTTACTTTTATTACTATCTTGATGGTCAACTACTTTGACTCAGAGGAGCAGTAGAAAGGCCTTTGTAGCTACCCAACTATCTAATATAATAAGACTTTAAAGTAATTAAGGTTGTAAACTACAGAACACCTGCTGCATCCTGGCATGAAATTCAGATCTAACTAAATATTATGATATAGTTTCATTTCATGACTTCCTTGTAGATAAAAATTGGCTTTTATCTAAGATTGACTCTAGTATCATATTCTACTGAGCACACCCAAGATGGCTGCCTCACCATCTGCCCCAGTAGCAGATAAAGCGCTTTGAGTACCCAGGGAGATACTATAGAAATATTAATTAAATTAAATGTAAAAGATTAAAACCGGTGCAGATGATTTAAATGTTCTCATTTTATTTACATCTACAGTTTACTTCTTAACTTATCGGAAGAGCTCCTCTTTTTTGTATTCACCAAAATGGTATTCAGAAAAAACACTTTTGCTGCAATTTTATGATAAGAGCATTCAAAGTCAAATGCATACGATAACTGCTCCTGATTGTCACTTATTAAAGAATTACATTGAAATTGAAGGCCCTGGAACACCAGGACAATGGAATTACCCACAAAATTACCCCATTTTGGAAAAAAAACACCCCAACGTATATTCTATGATGCATTATGAGTCTTTTAAACATGTAATTTTTTCGAAAATGTGGAAAGAAAATATAAATGTATATTTTTTTACACAAAAATTTCAATTTATACATTATTTCTTTTTCTTTTCAAATAATTTATTGAGAATACAACAATACAATTCTACAGTACTGGTATTAAATTTATGTAAGGTTACAAAATATGAGGAAAAGGAACTTCTCAATAATAACTTAGAATAATAATACTTAAGTTATCTTGTAGACATCAGTAAGAAAATCTATTATCCAATGTACATATCTGAATTATATGGTTATAACAATTAATAGAGCTTTTGTTATTGGAAAAATAAATAAATAAGTAAGTAAATAAATATATATATATATATATATATATATATATATATATATATATATATATATATATATATATATATATATATATATACAACATGTCACGATAGTGAGACATAAAATGCAACTAAATTAGATAAATTGGGTATTAATGAGATGACCTAGAGACACCCAAACAACCAGGGCCAAGGTCCGGCTATTTGGCCCGGCATATCCCGGGTGTATGGGTGTCCCTCCAAAGCATCCCCATCAAA
This sequence comes from Lithobates clamitans, assembly GCA_037952925.1. Lineage (NCBI taxonomy): Eukaryota > Metazoa > Chordata > Amphibia > Anura > Ranidae > Lithobates > Lithobates clamitans. Next base: position 4,440,681 of record JBBGZY010000465.1, read on the forward strand.
GGTATAGTTAGTTTGCATCCGAAAAAGACATAGTTTGCCTAACCAAATAATAATTTAATAGAAATAGATAAAGACATATTTTTTATTATACATCATTAAAAATAAAATTTAATAAGTGGGAATATGTGGTGGGATCTGAAATGGTTATGGAGGGAATTTGGGGTCTCCAGAGAGAAGCGAGTGTTAAATATTTATGGGAACATGTAATAATATAGACCGTGAAGGTGGTAGATCTCATTAGGGTAAAAGAAGTGAATAGTTCAAATCCGGTGGTAGTATGTGTGTTATCCATGGAAGCCAAAGAGATTAAAATTTGTCCAGTTTATCAAGTATGATTGCCTCCATTTTAGCATGGATCATAGCTTGAGTTACACGTTGTTTTACAGATATGTCACAAAGCTTATTGGTTTTCCAGGCTTTTGCTATCGATTGTTTTGCAGCTGTTGTGACATATAGTAAAAGTTTAAATTGACATTGAGTTATGTTTCGTGGCTTATTATTTAGGAGGGCTACCAATGGATCCGGTTGTAATGTGGTTTCAAACATTGTAGAGAGAATTTGAAATATTTTTGACCAATATGTTTGGACTATTGAACAAGTCCACCAAATATGCAGATGTGTACCAATGTTGCTGCATCCGCGAAAACAGTGAGGGGGTATTGGGGAAGGTATTTTGATATACGTGCTGGCACTAAATACCACCTGGTAAGAACTTTATAATTTGTTTCTAGGGCAACTATGTTGGGTATGGCTGATTTTGTAGATTGCCAGATTTGTGACCAATCCAGTGAGTCTGGAGGAAGGTTTAAATCAGCTTCCCATTTGGTAGTATAAGACGGGGGAGAGGAATTTGTTTGTGAAAGTAGTTGAGCATATATGTCAGAGAGAAGTCCTCGTCTGTGTGGATCTGACATACATGATCGTTCAAATGAAGTATATTCTGGAGTTGTCAAGTTTGTGGGGATGTTTTGGGATAAAAAGTTTTTAATTTGTAAGAATCTAAATGTTTCATTACTGGGTATGTTGTGTGTCTTGCTTATTGTAATAAGTTTATCAGAGTCGTAGAAGTGATGAACTCGTGTAAGACCCACATTTATCCAAGCTTTAAAGGAGGTAGGTAAAGTCCAAGCTGGGTAGAAGGAGGGGTTGTTTAGAAAGGAGAGGAGAGGGTTTAGTGGAGATTGGAGACCAAAACGGAATTTAAGTCTATCCCATATTGAGAGGCTATGTTTTGTGACTAGATTTGTTATTGAACGTCGTTGGGGTGGTGAAAGCCATAACAGATTTGATATAGGAAGTGGATCACATTCCACCGATTCTATAGTTACCCAAAGAGGGATTTCTTCAGTGGCATGGTATTTAATAATTTGTGCTAATTGAGAAGCACAATAGTATTTTGAGAAATTTGGAACACCCAAACCTCCACAGGTTTGGGCCATATGTAGGGTATTTTGTGGTAATCGTGGTTCAAGTTTGCCCCAAATAAATTGGGCTGATTTGCGTTGTAGTATTCGGAAAAAATAAGCCAGAACGTTTATAGGAAGTACACGGAACAGGTATAGGATTTTAGGCAATATGGACATTTTTACTACTGTGATTCTACCCATCCATGCTAACGGTAAAGAAGACCATTTTCTCAGTAAGGTTGATAATTGAGTTAGCATGGGAGGATAATTTGCAGAGTATAGGTCAGCTGGATTAGCCGTTAGTGAGATCCCTAAATATGGTAAATGTGTTGTTGACCATGTAAATGGAAGGGAGTCTTGTAACTGTTTCTGTAAATCAGGTGATAACGATATATTTAGGGCTTTTGATTTTTTCTGATTTATCTTAAGACCAGATATTTTACCGAATTTTGTAAGAATTTCAATGAGGTTTGGAGCTGATAGTAGGGGCGAAGTAAGAAATACTAAGACATCATCTGCAAATAAACATAACTTATGTTGGTGACCACCTAATTCAAGTCCTTTTATATTTATATTGGATCTAATAAGTTGAGCTAGGGGCTCAATAGCCAAGGAGAATAGAATCGGGGATAATGGACATCCCTGCCTGGTTCCTCTTTCAATATTATATTCAATAAAGGGGTCTGAGCGGTAACCTGAATAGGTTATATACACTTTTGGATTATGATAAAGATAGGAAATCCATCCCTGGAACCGCTCACCAAATCCCCATTTATGAAGAATGGCTTTAAGATAAGACCATGACAGAGTGTCAAATGCCTTTTGTATATCGATAGAGAGGAAACAGGCAGGGATTTTGCGAGACCTGGCTATATGAGCCAGTAGGGTAGCACGCCGTATGTTATCACCTGCTTGTCTGAAAGGTATGGTCTTTATGAATTAATGTGCCAATAATTGGATTAAGTCTATTAGATAGAATCTTTGCTAATATTTTTATGTCTATATTAAGGATTGAGATTGGTCTGTAATTGGACCATGACGTGTCATCTGCATGCGGTTTTGGAATCATGGATATTGAAGCTAGTAGGGATTCCGCGTTAAAGGCACAGCCTTCTAATAGAGAATTAAATGCGTTTGTCATAAGTGGGGCTAGTAGTGTAGTAAAGTGTTTATAAAATGTGGCTGAGTATCCATCAGGGCCTGGGCGTTTATGCAATTTTAGGGATTTTATTGCTGATATGACTTCCATATTAGTGATCTGCTTATCTAAAGTTTCTTGTTGGGTAACAGAAACGGTTAGGAGAAGAATAGAAGATAACAGTGCGTCTAATTTTGTTGAGTCGAATGTTTGTGTATTTTGGTATAAATCTTTGTGTTTCCTACGGAACTCATTGATAATTTTCTGTGGATTACTAGAAAAATTGTTTTTGGTGATTTGTAGCTGAATTGGTTTCGGAATGTGGTCTGTTCTGCGTAGAGTTAATGCCAAGAATGTGGTTGGCTTATTAGCTTTCATATATATTGTATGTTTAGTTTTGCGAAGAATCTGTATAGCTGAGTCTGTTAAAAAAAGATCAAGCTCCAACTTTGCTTTATCATAGTCTAGCTTTGTAGTTTGAGAGGGCAAATTATGGAAAATTTCAGAGGCTTTAAAATTAGCTTCCTCTAACTTGTTTTGCATTTGCTGTTTCAATTTACGTCGGTAAGACGACTGGCTGATACAGACACCTCTAATGGAAGGTTTAAGAGCTTCCCATAGATTCAGTGGATTAGTATCTGTTGGTAAATTATTAGCGAAGTAATCTTGTATGGCTGTTTCTATTTTTAGAGGGTATGTTGGGTCAACTAATAAATTATCATTTATAGTCCAGGATCTATGGCTAGGCCTCGGGATCAAGGATGAGTAGGACGTCATGACCGCATTGTGGTCTGACCATGCGCATGGGATGATTAAGGAATTATGTATTTGTGGTAACGTGCCAATGTGGACGAATTGGTGGTCTATACGAGAAAATGTTTTGTGGGGATGGGAATAGTAAGTGTATTGTGTATTGTTTTCTTCTAGGGTTTTGTTCACGCCAAGAGTCAATAAGAGAATGTTGTTCAAGGAGTTGTCTGAAATTAAGGCGTTGAGGTTGTAGTGGTGTAGGGAATTTGTCTAAAATTGGGTATAAAACTTGATTTGAGTCTCCACACATCATGAGGGTAACTTTTTTATGAGATTCAACTACTGAGAACAAGTGTGAGAGGAACGAAAGAGGATTTCTGTTGGGAGCATAGAAAGAAACTATAGTTATTTCATTATCTAACAGGAGACCTGTAAGGATTATATAGCGACCCTCAGGATCTTTTATTTCTCTATGTAAAGTGAAGGGGGTTGTGTTATGAAATGCAATCAGCACTCCTCTTTGTTTTGTAGTGGCCGAGGCCATATAGACTTGTGGGTATTGTGGGCGACTTATAAATTTAGGGGAAAACTGTGTAGAGAAGTGTGTTTCCTGCAGACATATTACATGTGCAGAAAGTGAAGAAAAGGAATGAAAGGCTTTTGTTCGTTTTGGTGGGGAGTTGAGACCCTGTGTCAGGAGACTAATACTCACCGAGGCCGAGATGCCGAGAGCGGCTTACCCTTGCGACCACGCGCACCCAGACCCCCGAAGTGGGTACAGAGAGCTGGGGGCACGCGGAGGCACGGGCTTCCGGAGGGCAGGAGGTCCGTAGGTGGAGAACTGGTGCACAGGAATCCGTACGGGACTGGTGGTCTGGATCAGGTACCAGGCAGAGTCCGTAATACAAGCAGGGATCAGGGTATCAGGCAATCAGAGTAAGCAAGTCCGTAATGCAGGCAGAGGTCAGGGTATCAGGCAATCAGAATAGGCAAGTCCGTTATGCAGGCAGAGGTCAGGGTATCAGGCAATCAGAATAGGCAAGTCCGTTATGCAGGCAGAGGTCAGGGTATCAGGCAATCAGAATAGGCAAGTCCGTTATGCAGGCAGAGGTCAGGGTATCAGGCAATCAGAGTAGTGGTTTAAACAAGCCAGGGGTCTTGGTACACTTTCAGGCAGGCAGACAGGTAAAGGTTAACACAGGAGACAGATCAGGGGAGAGCTGACGACGAACCAGCAACCCGACTGGGTGCTGGCGCCGTCAGAAATAGTCTCCCCCCCCGGCGAGCGCGTCAGAGTGACGCGCTACCGGGTACCCGCACGGGCGACGGCGCGCACACGGGGACCGCCGTGCACCCGCACGCGCCGCACCATCAGGCCGCGGACGGGTGTACGGCGAAGCGCCAGTCCGCCGCGCATGCGCACCGGAGCTCGGCGAGCGGAGACGCTCCCGATCTCCTGACAGTGCCCCCCTCCTAAGGGCGGACACCGAACGCCCAGGCTAGCCATCAATTCTGGATGATCTCGGTGGAAGGTTTGGATTAGCCGTGGAGCATGCAAGTTCCTAGCAGGTTCCCAAGAGTTATCTTCTGGTGGATAGCCCTTCCACTGGATCAGATACTGTAGTTGCCTGCCCCTTTTTCTGCAACTCAGGATGGATTCCACCTCAAACTCGTTTTCACCATCCACTTTGATTGGCGGAGGAGGAGGCTCTCCTCTCCCCGGAAAAGGGCTAGGTACCACAGGTTTCAGTAATGACACGTGGAAGACAGGGTGAATCCGATATGTCTCGGGTAGTGCTAGTTCCACAGCCACAGGGTTAATGATTCTCCTGACTTGGAAAGGACCAATGAACTTGGGTCCCAGTTTTCGAGATGGCAGCGGCAATTTAAGGTTAGCGGTGGACAGCCAGACCTCCTCTCCCAAGTCAAACTTTGGGTTTGCCCTTCTGCCCCGATCATACTGTTTCTTGTAGTCTTCTTGCGCCTTGTGTAACATATCCTGAATTCTCTGAAAGTTGGCTTGCAAGCACGTTATCCTATCCTGGACTGCAGGGACTGTCATTTCGGGGATGTCGTTGGAGAAAAATGTAGGATGGAACCCGAAATTCGCCCAGAAGGGTGTTTGGTTGGTAGAGGTATGAATAGAATTATTGTATGCAAATTCAGCGTAGGGAAGAAGACTCGCCCAATTATCCTGGGAACCTGAACAAAAGCAACGGAGGTATTGCTCCAACGTTTGGTTTGTCCTCTCCGTCTGGCCATTACTTTGGGGGTGATAAGCTGAAGAGAGACAAACTTTGATGCCCAAGGATTTGCAGAGTTCCTTCCAAAATTTAGACGTAAATTGCACGCCCCTATCAGACACAATACTTCTTGGAACACCATGGAGCCTAACGACCTCTTTCAGAAAAATATTGGCTGTGTCTACAGCGGAGGGGGTGCCCCTCATGGGTAAAAAATGGGCCATCTTGGAGAGACGGTCGATAACGACAAGGATGGTAGAAAAATCTTCTGAGGTTGGCAGATCAACAATAAAATCCATGGACACATCAGCCCATGGTCGTTCCGGAATGGGTAATGGCTTGAGCAAGCCCCAGGACCTAGTGTTCTGGCCCTTGTTGCGTTGGCACAGAGAGCAGGATGCCACATACTCCTTACAGTCTCGTCTCCATCCAGGCCACCAGAAGGAGCGAGAAAGAAGCTCCGACGTCTTCTTAATTCCAAAGTGTCCTGCCATCTTATGGTCATGACACATTTTAAGGGTTAAGGAGCGTGTCACTTGTGGTACGAATATTTTTTCCCGAATCCAAAAAAAATCTCCGTGTTTCCTCAAAGAGTGTACTACTGGATCAGTACACGAGCTAGATGAAGACTTGATGGACGACATTAAGTCTGCCTGAGTTAAACCAAGAAAGTTTTGCGGAGAGAGGATCGTGCTTGGTGCTGGTGCCTGAGAGTCTGCGGAGAACATCCGAGAAAGAGCGTCGGCCTTCCCGTTCTTTGCTCCAGGTCTGTAGGCTATATGAAAGTTGAAACGGGAGAAGAAGAGGGCCCAACGGGCTTGGCGGGGTTTTAGCCGTCTTGCTGTTCGGAGGTATTCTAGATTTTTGTGATCCGTAAAGATCATAACCGGGTGTATTGCACCCTCCAGCAAATATCTCCACTCTTCCAAGGCGAATTTTATAGCCAGCAGCTCCCTATCACCCACATCATAGTTGAGTTCTGGTGGAGTAAGTTTCCTGGAGGCGAAGGCTACAGGATGTAGTATGGCCTTAGGTCCCTGTCTCTGAGAGAGAATTGCTCCTGTTGCGATCTCTGATGCGTCTACCTCTAGTACGAAAGGTTGAGTCGGGTCAGGATGACAAAGAATCGGGGCAGAGCTGAACAACTTTTTTAACTTTACAAAAGCTTCTTGAGCAGCTGGGGACCACTGGAAAGAACTGTACTGCCGGGTTAGTTGGGTGATGGGTGCCACAATAGTAGAGAATCCCACAATAAACTTTCGGTAGAAGTTAGCGAACCCGATAAACCTCTGTACCCCCTTCTTGTTGGAAGGAGCCGGCCACTCCTGGATTGCCTGAATCTTCTGTGGGTCCATTGCGACCCCGTTGGTTGAAAGGATGAACCCCAGAAATTGTACAGTTGACCTCTCAAATTCGCATTTTTCAGCTTTCAGGTATAACTTGTGCTGTCTGAGTATGGTAAGGACCTTCCTGACATGCCCCTTGTGTATCTCCAGAGTGGGGGAAAAGATAAGAATATCATCCAGATATACGACAAGGAAATCATCCAGGTATTCTCGGAATATATCATTCACCAGATGTTGAAAGGTGGCCGGGGCATTACAAAGACCGAATGGCATCACTAGGTACTCGAAATGCCCGAATCTGGACCTAAAAGCTGTCTTCCACTCGTCCCCAGACCTGATCCTGACAAGATTGTAGGCCCCCCGGAGGTCAAGTTTCGAGAACACCTTAGCTGATCGGAACCGTTGGAACAGCTCGGGGATGAGAGGTAGAGGATACCGGTTCTTAACGGTGATATTGTTGAGTTGCCGATAATCTACACAAGGTCTTAAAGTCCCGTCTTTTTTCCCAACAAAGAAGATACCTGCTCCAGCAGGTGAGGATGAGGGCCGAATGAAGCCTTTCTTGAGGTTTTCGTCTATATATTGTCTAAGAGCTTCTAGCTCGGTTTCGGAAAGAGGAAATATTCGACCGAATGGAATCTGGGACCCCGGCAGAAGGTCGATCGGGCAGTCATAGGAACGATGGGGGGGTAGGCGGTCAGCCATCTGTTTACTGAAGACCTCTTTAAATTCAAGATACTCGGAGGGAACATGCTGGAGGTTGCCTGGTGGAGCAGTAATCGTAGCACAAACTTTTGGAGCCATAAGAAGACAGTGCTGGGAGCAATACTGAGAAGGGAAGGATACCGCCTTAGTGCTCCATTTAATTTGTGGGTCGTGAGCCTGTAACCAAGGCAAGCCTAGTATGACTGGGAAGATAGGTGAGTGAATTAGGTTGAGCCGTAAAAACTCTCGGTGACCGGAGTCCGTGGTTACCGGAACGGGTTGGGTTTCCTGGGTGATGGGTCCTGAGCGAAGAAGAGATCCGTCGGCTAGATGTACCCGTAGGCCTTGCTCTTTAGTTTGCAGAGGGATGTTCAGACTGTGCGCCAAGGTGGAATCTATGAAGCAGCTACATGCTCCGGAATCAATGATGGCCTGCAAGCGAGTCTCCCTTCCCGGAAGCTGTAAGGAGATAAACAACATCACATAAGCCTTTGGGATACTATTGTTTGGATGATTCGATACATTTGGTTGAGAGGACTTACTGGGCCTGATCGGACAGCTGCGCAGGAAATGTCCGGCTCCTCCGCAGTAGAGACACAAGTTGGACTGTCGTCTGCGTTGCTTCTCTTCAGAGGTTAACGGACCCCGAACCAGGCCGAGCTGCATCGGTTCGACCTCAGGGACCGGTGCAGTGACAGCCGGAGTCGAGGTGGGCGTCTGTGCCAAGTGAGGTCTAGGTAACGCCCAGGTGGGGCGTGGACCTTGGAAGCGCTCTGAGCGTCGCTCCCGAAGTCGTCTATCCAACTTTGTTGCTGCTTGGATGAGTTCTTCCAGAGAAGCGGGGGTTTCCATCCTAGCTAATTCGTCCTTGAGGACCTCGGACAAGCCTTGGCGGAACTGGTAGCGTAGGGCCGGCTCATTCCAATTTGTGTCGGCCGCCCATTTACGGAATTCCACCGTATAGTCTTCAATGGGTCTCCTTCCTTGAGACAGGTGGTGCAGAATGGCCTCAGCTGTAGCCGTACGTTGCGGGTCGTCATAGAGCTGAGACATACTCTCAAAGAAGGCCTCGATTGTATTAAGAACAGGACTGCTCTGTTCCATCAAGCCGTGGGCCCAGGCTTGGGGTTCTTCAGACAAAAGAGAAATGGCAAATCCCACTTTAACAATCTCTGAAGAGAAGGTTCTCGGTTGGAGGGCGAAATAGAGGGAGCATGCATTTTTGAAAGCCCTGAACTTCTTGCGGTCCCCTGAGAACCGCTCCGGTGTGGGGACCCTGGGTTCCGGGAGTGCCATAACAACGGTGGGATTGGCGGAAGCCTGAGGGGGCGGTCCCCCGCTGCTGGGTGCGGGAGCTGCGGCTGCAGAGGGCAGTAACCCTGTGATCTGTTGGAGGCGGTTATCAATTTGGGAATAACCTTCCTGTAACTTTTGCACTGAATCGGCAAGAGTAGACACCTGTTGGCACAGGATCTCCAGAGGAGAGCGCGCTCTGTCGGCCTCGGACATTTTGGCTGGTTCGTACTGTCAGGAGACTAATACTCACCGAGGCCGAGATGCCGAGAGCGGCTTACCCTTGCGACCACGCGCACCCAGACCCCCGAAGTGGGTACAGAGAGCTGGGGGCACGCGGAGGCACGGGCTTCCGGAGGGCAGGAGGTCCGTAGGTGGAGAACTGGTGCACAGGAATCCGTACGGGACTGGTGGTCTGGATCAGGTACCAGGCAGAGTCCGTAATACAAGCAGGGATCAGGGTATCAGGCAATCAGAGTAAGCAAGTCCGTAATGCAGGCAGAGGTCAGGGTATCAGGCAATCAGAATAGGCAAGTCCGTTATGCAGGCAGAGGTCAGGGTATCAGGCAATCAGAATAGGCAAGTCCGTTATGCAGGCAGAGGTCAGGGTATCAGGCAATCAGAATAGGCAAGTCCGTTATGCAGGCAGAGGTCAGGGTATCAGGCAATCAGAGTAGTGGTTTAAACAAGCCAGGGGTCTTGGTACACTTTCAGGCAGGCAGACAGGTAAAGGTTAACACAGGAGACAGATCAGGGGAGAGCTGACGACGAACCAGCAACCCGACTGGGTGCTGGCGCCGTCAGAAATAGTCTCCCCCCCCGGCGAGCGCGTCAGAGTGACGCGCTACCGGGTACCCGCACGGGCGACGGCGCGCACACGGGGACCGCCGTGCACCCGCACGCGCCGCACCATCAGGCCGCGGACGGGTGTACGGCGAAGCGCCAGTCCGCCGCGCATGCGCACCGGAGCTCGGCGAGCGGAGACGCTCCCGATCTCCTGACACCCTGGACATTAAGTGTTAGTACATTTAAAGACATTTTTGAATAAAGGTATTAGGGATTATAATAAATTCTTAATGTGATAATATCCAACAAGGTTATACTCTGGAGGGGCGAGAAAAAACAAAAAAACAAAACACAATAAAAAAAAAAAAGGGGGGGGGGGCAGGAAAGGATGGGTAAAAAGAATAAAAGGGGATGAATAGGAGAAGTAGAATAAGTAAAATTCCTGTTTTAGAGCAGTAGATGAGAAGTTGTTTTTAAATAAAGAGGGAAATAGCTCCTATATGGAGCTAGTATCCAAGGGGTGGTGAAATATCACCAACCAGTGGGTACAAATGGTCCAAAGAGAGTCCGGTCAGTAAGTCCGGCTACTCGAGGATCTATTGAGAGGCGCAGTGGATTGTCTCCGGGACAAAGGCAGCCTCCTCAAAGGCTATAATAATAATAAATAATAATAAAAAGTCACTAATAATATAATAGCTATTATTAGGATAATGTAAGTCTGAAATTTTTATAATTTAAGAATTTTATTTTTTATAAAGTTTTTTTTTTTTTTCTGTGTATTGTGTGCAGATCTCTAGGTTGTTGTGTTATAACCAAATGGTATTGCTGCTTAGACTTTTATTTTTTATTAAGGATCAACTGCAGAGATAAAACGATAATTCTCCCGCTCTACAAGACTCTGGTCCGCCCGCACCTGGAGTATGCTGTCCAGTTCTGTGCACCAGTCCTCAGGAGGGACGTACTGGAAATGGAGCGAGTACAAAGAAGGGCAACAAAGCTAATAAAGGGTCTGGAGGATCTTAGTTATGAGGAAAGGTTGCGAGCACTGAACTTATTCTCTCTGGAGAAGAGACGCTTGAGAGGGGATATGATTTCAATTTACAAATACTGTACTGGTGACCCCACAATAGGGATAAAACTTTTTCGTAGAAGAGAGTTTAATAAGACTCGTGGCCACTCATTACAATTAGAAGAAAAGAGGTTTAACCTTAAACTACGTAGAGGGTTCTTTACTGTAAGAGCGGCAAGGATGTGGAATTCCCTTCCACAGGCGGTGGTCTCAGCGGGGAGCATCGATAGCTTCAAGAAACTATTAGATAATCACCTGAATGACCGCAATATACAGGGATATGTAATGTAATACTGACACATAATCACACACATAGGTTGGACTTGATGGACTTGTGTCTTTTTTCAACCTCACCTACTATGTAATAGAGATATGTTTCTATAACTTTGCATTACATCATGCACTTATAAAAAAGGGCATTGCATTTACTAAGCTAAATCTAAAGAATGATATTGGAGTAATAAAGTTTGGTAACAATTATTATTTTACAAAAGATTGATTAACTTCTGTTTAAATGAAATTATAAGGATAAAGGTAAAGACAGAAGAAGGATTATTCGATCCCTACTCTGAATCTACCTGAAATTAGTTACCGTTATAATAGTAACATTAGGTAAAAGGTTTCAATGAAATAAAAGAATCATAGTGGCTTTCAGTCCATTTGATCTTCGGAATTAGGAGGTGGTGATGCAAAACGACTCCTTTTACTGGTACTGGAGTGAGCTAGTTGAGTTGGGTTGTCTTGCTGAGCCTTGGGTGAGTTTGATGATGCTCTGCGTTTGGAGCCTTCAGTCGAATTATCTGGAATTGACAAACGAAGCTCCTGGATCGCAGTCAGTAGGTCGTCCAATTTCTTGCAGGTATATGTTGTACCTTTATAGGTGAATCGCAGGGAAAATGGAAAACTCCAATGATAGGGGATGTGGTGGTATTGGAGTATTTGTAGGTGAGGTTTCATCTCTTTTCTTCTGTAGAGAGTTTGCTGCGAGAGATCTTGGAATACTTGGTAGCGATGGCCTTGAAAGGTTAATGTATCTTTATTACGTGCCGCTTCCATCAGTTGTTCCTTTGTTCTAAAATAGTGTAATTTTATTACAATGTCCCTGGGGGGACCATCTTCTTTTTTAGGGGCCAAAGTTCTATGAATTCTGTCCATCTCCAATCGTTCAATGGGGATTGATGGGGCTAACTCCTGAAAAAGCGCTGTAATGGTTGATTGAAGATCTATTATAGTTTCAGGTATACCACGGAGTCGCAGGTTGGATCTCCTGGCTCTGTTTTAGAAATCTTCCAGACGTGTGTGTAGAGTAAAATTTTCTTCTTTCAAGGCTTCTAGCTCGTCAGTATGAGTATTAGTGATATCATTTATATCCTCCATTTTGTGTTCTAAGATAGATGTGCGGCGCCCTACCTCACGAATTTCCCTTGTCAGTTTTTCTGTTATTGTGTCTGAGGTATTTTGGAGGGCTTTTTGTAAAACACGTTCAAACTGACTAAGAATATCCGAGTTATTAGGAATATTCTGTAGAGATATTGGTGTTAATCCATAATCAAGGTCAGAGTCAGCAAGTTGTGAGGAAGAATATGTAGAGTTCCCCCTTTGTGACTGTCTCTGAGGTAATGCAGAGCGGGAAGATTGTGCTGCTGTCATATTAGGAGCGTTTCTTGTCAGCTTTTCTTTGCCTGCTGGCTGTTTAGGTTTTGTCTTTTTCCCGCTAAACATTATATGTAGTTGTGCCCCGTAGTCTCACTAATAAGTGGGTTACCGTATTAATGCGGTATTCGACCGTGACTTGTCGATAGAAGGCTGTTTTCATCCCGGTGACAGCGGAGCTCTAAGCATTCATGACTGCTCAGCAGCTTCGCACCTGTGCTCTCTATACATTATTTCTAACACATAGCATGTACATAGCAACATTTACACCCCAAAATAGATTCTGCTACTTGTCCTGAGTATGGCAATACCACTTGTGTGAGACTTTTACACAGCCTAGCCACATACAGAGGCCCAACATCCAAGTAGCACCTTCAGCTATTCTAGGGACATAAATTACACATCTAATTTCCTGGCAACCTATCGCATTTTTGAAGGTCCTTAATTTTTCTAACACATAGCATGTACATACTAATTACAACCCAAAATACATTCTGCTGAGCATAGGGTAAACAAAAGATTACCTGTGGTTTTGGTAGTGCAGTGGTCTACAGAGGAAAGCAGGCACAGACATGATCTTTTAAAAAGTTTGTTTAGTTTCAATCTGTACTTGGCCCTCTTCCTGAGAATATATTGTTTGCATCCGGCGTGGATAAGGAATTCGTCCACACAAATACATTTTAGCAAATCGCTTAGAAAAATGATTTATTAATGGGCGTATTTTATATAATTTATCAGTGGCGTCGGGAGGGGGGGGCTGGAGCCCCGAGTGGGCCCCCAAAAAGCTCCGGGTCTCGGGCATTCACAACTCCATTATTAGCCCAGAGCAGAGACTAATCTGACCCCGTGCGTGGCCGAGTGACATACCAGGTCCCGCCTTCTGGAGCCAGCAGCGCCTATGATGGGTGTCACACTGGTCTAATGCCGGGACTGCAGGACGTGTGACTTCCATCATAGGTGCTGCAGGCTCCAGAAGGCAGGAATTACAACTCGGCCGCGTCACTATGAGAAGATCCCCACTTGGCGCTCATGCGTGCGGCTCTCCTCTTCTGGCTCTGGCTGTCTGCTGTCTACTGTGATAGGCATGCTGCACACTATGGCTGAGCTGCAGGAGGAGGTCACCTGAAGTATGGTCAGGTAGGTCAGTCTATGTTAGGTAGGTCAGTGTGGGTCAGGTAGGTCAGTGTGGGTCAGGTAGGTCAGTGTGTGTCAGGTAGGTTAATGTGTGTCAGGTAGGTCAGTGTGGGTCAGTTAGTAGAGTGTATGTCAGTGTATGTCAGTGTGGGTCAGGTAGGTCAGTGTCTGTCAGGTAGGTCAGTGTGTGTCAGTGTGAGTCAGGTAGGTCAGTGTACGTCAGGTAGGTCAGTGTATGTCAGCGGGGTTAGGTAGGTCAGTGTATGTCAGGTAGGTCAGTGTATGTCAAGTAGGTCAGTGTGTGTCAGTGTGGGTCAGGTAGGTCAGAGTGCATCAGGTAGGTCAGTGTGTGTCAGGTAGGTCAGTGTAGGTCAGTGTGGGTCAGGTAGGTCAGTGTCTGTCAGGTAGGTCAGTGTGTGTCAGTGTGAGTCAAGTAGGTCAGTGTACGTCAGGTAGGTCAGTGTGTGTCAGTTTGGGTCAGGTAGGTCAGTGTGCATCAGGTAGGTCAGTGTGTGTCAGGTAGGTCAGTGTGGGTCAGGTAGGTCCGTGTGGGTCAGGTAGGTCAGTGTAATGGCCAGTGTGGGTCAGGTAGGTGAGTTTAATGGTCAGCATTGATGGGCACTGGTAAGCCAAGCAGCAACCAGCAAGTGAGCTTACACCTCGCCACACATCACACCCTCCCCCCGGTGCCTGGCTTGGACTTCGAGCTGAAGGCCCTGGTCTTTTTGCCACCTAGCCACGCCCCTGTAATTTATCATGGTTGGGAGGATCTTGGAGAGGGCACTGAGTTGTCATTGATATGCAAGAAGTGCATGATCATGTCATAGCGTGTCCTGGACATGACAGCAGAATAAATCAGCATGTGATGGATAAGGTGGGTGGACCAGTAGGCATGCAATTCATTTTTCTTTGTAAGCCACATATTAAATGTAAGGCCCAAAAATAATTTTACCTCTCTACTGTTAGATGCCACCAATGAAACATACGGGCATAGGACAAGTTGGGGTTGGTGGCAATATGTTGCTCTGCAAAAAGATTTGTTTGGTCCATGATTTACTACAGCAAATCTTGATGGAAAAACAAATACAAATAATCTAATTCAGAAAAATTATGAGTGTTGGACTGCACACCTGGCTGAAAGCTGTCATAATGGGTTTGCCAGGGCATCTGAAAGATTTTGGTTTGGGCCCAGATTCTTTGAGTCTGGTGCATTATTCCAGTGCTGGTAATGGGTCTTTCTTCCTGGGGTCTATCTCCGTTGATGTCGGTGCCATTGGGGTGTATGGTGCTGCTAGTGGTAGGCAGGTCTTCTGATCTTCTTATTCTTTTGGAAGGGACCGTTTCCTCCTCTGATTCAGTCCCCGATTCATTACTTGCTTGTATTGAGAATCAGAATTGGATGGTGAGACCTTCCCGCTGCTCTCCTCATCCGACATAGTAAGGATTGTATATGCCTTCTCAGATTTAAAATATCTTTTGGACATGGTGGCTGATGTGAAGCTGTGATTTGCACACTGCTGATGGGCGGCATTGATGTTGGCTCTGTGATGGGTGACATTGATTAGGCTGCACTAATGGGCTGTGCTGACAGATCTACTGATGGCGGCACTTATGCCCTGTACACACGGGCAGACTTTTTCGACCAAACTTGCCCGCCAGAACGAATCCGTTGGACAATCCGACCGTGTGTGGGCTTCATCGGACTTCCGACGAACCTTTTCGGTCAAAAATCCTTTAGAAACATGTTTCAAATCTTCCCACCAGAACCAGTTCCTATCGGGAAGCCCGTTCGTCTGTATGCTGGTCCAACGGACCAAATACGACGCAAGGGCAGCTACAGCACCTGCCCGCGAGAATGTTTCCGGGGTGATCGGCAGGGTACTATACATCTTGCGCTAGCTGCAAAAGGAAAAACACATTTTCCTATTGCAGCAAGCGCGAGAAAGAGGCGACAATGTCCCTTATGTCTGGTATGAATTTTAAGGGGAACCCCCTACACCGAAAAAAACGTTGTGGGGGTCCCCCCAAAATCTATACCAGACCCTTATCTGAACACGCAGCCCGGCCGGTCAGGAAAGGGGGTTTGGAAGAGCGCCCCCCCCTTTAACCGTACCAGGTCGCATGCCCTCAACATGGGGGGGTGGGTGCTTTGGGGGGGCGCCCTGCGGCCCCCCCACCCCAAAGCATCTTGTCCCCATGTTGATGAGGACAAGGGCCTCTTCCAGACAACCCTGGCCGTTGGTTGTCAGGGTCTGCGGGTGGGGGGCTTATCGGAATCTGGGAGCCCCCTTTAATAAGGGGGCCCCCAGATCCCGGCCCCCTTACCTTATGTGATTGAGTATGGGGTACATCGTACCCCTACCCATTCACCTGGAGAAAAAAGTGTCAATAAAAAAACAGGTTTTTAAAGTAATTTATTAGGCAGCTCCGGGGGTCTTCTTCCGAATTTGGGGGTCTCTTCCAACTTCTCTGCTCTCTACGGCCTCTTCTTCCGGTGTCTGGTTCTTCTCCCGCTCTCCAGCCTCTTCTCCGCTCTCCAGTTCTTCTCCCGCTCTCCGGTTCTTCTGCCGGGCTCCTCCGCTATCTTCTGCTCTTTTGCCGCTCTCTTTCTAGCGATGGCCCGGTCTTCTCCATCGTCTTCTTCCCTGTTCTCTTCTTCCGATGTTGACACAACAGTCTCTCCCGCTGTAATGCTGTGTTTACGGTGCACAACGACTTATAGAGGCATGGGGTGTGGTCACCGGGTGATGTCACCCGGTGACCCCACCCCTTATGACGGCACAGTCCCAGCAACTCCATTCAAATAGTGTGTGTGTAATTAACTAGATTACCAATACCCTCCCCCCCTAAACTCCATCCAAATAGTGTGTGTGTCATTTACTTGATTTCCAATCCCCTCCCCCCCTAAACTCCATCCAAATAGTGTGTGTGTGATTAACTCGATTACCAATCCCCCCCCCCCAAAACTCCATCCAAATAGTGTGTGTGTAATTAACTCGATTACCAATCCCCCCCCCCCAAACTCCATCCAAATAGTATGTGTCATTTACTTGATCTCCAATCCCCCCCCCAAACTCCATCCAAATAGTGTGTGTGTAATTAACTCGATTACCAATCCCCTCCCCCCTATACTCCATCCAAATAGTGTGTGTGTCATTAACTCGATTTCCAATCCCCTCCCCCCCTAAACTCCATCCAAATAGTGTGTGTGTCATTTACTTGATTTCCAATCCCCTCTCCCCCCTAATAATTTGGTATAATGCTCTGTGGTGTTGATTTTAAAAAAGCAAATATATGTTGCACTTTGCAAAATGCATTTGCACTCTGCAAGTGCATTTGCTTCAGGGCTTTAGTAAATGAGCAGAAGCTCTGCTGATTTCCATCATCCAATCATGTGCAAGCCAAAAAGTTTTTGGATTAATTGCCCTTGCATGTGATTGGGTACTCCTTGCAACATGAAGCCTTTACCTTACCTCATTTACTAAGCTGAGGAGCAACTGCATTTGCAGAGTGCAACAACTGCACTTTTCAAACTGCACAGTCTTGTAGCCTTTAGTAAATCAAGCCCTGCATGTCCTTAAACTTGATTTCTAATTTCACCACCCCCGAAAATGTAACAATGTGCCATCAGAGGGGGTGAGCAATCTGTTAAGTGTGCCTTTCCACGTTATTTATTAAATAAGATTTAAATTATTTAATGTTATACTGATGCTGGGCAATAATGTTTTAAGTGTAATGTTCTTGCAACGTTATTTTCAAAATTACAGAGTTTTGGTTGCTTGTTTGATTCCCCAGTTTCCTTCAACGCCACAGGAATGGCAGACTGTGGCATCCCATTTTGCCACCCGTTGGGAGGTCATACTATTTTAATTATAAGGGGTTCCATAGTATTGTCTTAATGGCGGTGGTGTCGGCACAATATGACTTTCTGTATGTGGACGTGGGGAAGAATGGCCGGATGTCAGATGGAGGAGTATTTGCCCAGACGGAGTTCTACCAGCGTCTCCAGAGTGGTGGCCTGGGATTGCCACCTGATGTGGATAACGTGGAAGGACTCCCCTTTGTCTTCATAGCAGATGAAGCCTTCACTCTGAGCAAGCACCTCATGAGGCCATTCCCCCAAAAGACCCTCACCCCGGAGAGGAGGGTTTTTAATTTCCGGTTCTGCCTGTTTCAGACATCGATAAACCTTGCGGAATACAAATACCGCAGGTCAGCCTGATTTTGTAGGAGGAGTCGGGATGTATTTAAACCCTCGCTCCTTCCTCCTTGCCTGTCGACGGTGTCTCTCGTGTTGCAGTGGTGGCTCCGTCGTCACTTCTGGTTTCGGCACTTCCGGTTTTCGTTCAGCGTGATGGCAGCTCGGGTTGGGCTGCAGCAGGTTCATATTGTTTCTCTAGGCACTCACGCCTGCGGTTAATGCGGGTGGGAGTCTCGAGGGGGTGCTGCCTGCCTTTTCACGCACAGGTCAGGTGAATGGCAGCGCCCAGCCTCGGTCTCCAGAGCCGGCTCCTCCACCCTCGGTAAATCTTTCTTTTCTCACCCTACTGTGGAGCGCTGCTCCATCATCCGATTCCCCTCCATCCTCCCCCGGTCATCCCCGGACAGTGTACAGTCAGTTCAGAGCACGGAGGGGGCGGTGCCACTCAGTCTGAAGCCTGGCCGTATGTCCGAGGAGCGGGACTTGTCCAGGTAATGGGATGGACGAGGGTAGTGTGGGTTGGGCTCATAGCAGTGGTTGTAGGCATGGCTGAGGGGGTGGGTTAATCTCGGTTCATTCTGACTGGTGTGCAGATTCCTGCTTACCAGTCAGAAGTGTGGGCTGGGTGTGTCTGTGGGCATGTAAGTCTCGGAATATGCAGCATGGCATATCCGAAACTACATTTCCCGTCATCCTCCTTGATACATGACGTCACGACCATATTGGATGCCGGAGATGGCAGCCAGGGAGAGGGCTCTAAGGCATTCATGGCCCTGGTTCGGCCGGTCCGCCAGAATCGCCAAACTGGGTACTGGCACTGGCTCTTAGGAGCATGGATGAGGAATCCCCTGCTGGGGGTACCGCATGCTGGCACCCAGTGCATTTGGGATTAGACAGCTTTCTTGCATCTAGCACCGTGGTTTCGACTGCAGGTTTGTCAGGTGAGTGGGTGCCCACATTGCCCGTTGTAGTGCATTTTGGCCAGTTATTAGGAACTGGACAAAAAAAAATGTGTTCAGTCTACAATCAGTTTTAATTTAGCTCTCAAATGTCGCAGCTTTCGTATCTCGTTCTCACTCACATTTTTGTCAGGCGATTTTACATTTCTCATGTGATTTTTACGTTTCTTATGTGATTTACGTTTCTCATGCGATGTCACGTTTCTCATGCGATGTCACGTTTCTCTTGCGTATTTACGTTTCTCTTGTGCTGTTACGTTTCTCATGCGATTTTACGTTTCTCATGCAATGTTAGGTTTCTCATGCGATTTCACGTTTCTCATGTGATTCTACGTTTCTCATACAATGTCACGTTTCTCATGCAATGTCACGTTTCTCATGCGATTTTACGTTTCTCATGCAATGTCACGTTTCTCATGCAATGTCACGTTTCTCTTGCGATTTTACGCTTTTCATGCGATTTTACGTTTCTCTTGCAATGTTATGTTTCTCATGCAATGTCACGTTTCTCTTGCGGTTTTCATTTTTCATGCGATTTTACGTTTCCTATGCGATTTTACGTTTCTTATGAAATTTTACGTTTCTCTTGCGTTTTTACGTTTTTCTTGCGATGTTATGTTTTTCTTGCGATGTTACGTTTCTCTTGCGATGTTACATTTCTCATGCGATTTTATGTTTCTCATGCGATTTCAAGTTTCTCATGCAATGTTATGTTTCTCATGCAATTTTACATTTCACATGCAATGTTAGGTTTCTCATGTGATTTTACGTTTCTCATGTGACTCTATGTTTCTCATACAATGTCACTTTTCTCATGCAATATCACGTTTCTCATGCAATGTTATGTTTCTCATGCAATTTTACGTTTTCTCAGGCAATGTTAGGTTTCTCATGCGATTTTACGTTTCTCATGTGATTCTACGGTTCTCATACAATGTCATGTTTCTCATGCAATGTCACGTTTCTCATGCAATTTTACGTTTCTCATGCAATGTCACGTTTCTCTTGCGATTTTACGTTTCTCATGCAATTTTACATTTCTCATGCGATTTTACGTTTATCATGCGATTTTACGTTTATCATGAGCCGAACAGCCCCCGGTTCGTTTGCACCAGAACCTGCGAACGGACCAAAAATTCGCACAAAAATTAGAACCCCATTGACGTCTATGGGACTCGAACGTTCAAAATCAAAAGTGCTCATTTTAAAGGCTAATTTGCATGGTATTGTCCTAAAAAGGGTTTGGGGACCCGGGTCCTGCCCCAGGGGAAATGTATCAATGCAAAAAAAACTTTTAAAAATGGACTTTTTTCAGGAGCAGTGATTTTAATGATGCTTAAAGTAAAAAAAAAAGTGAAATATTCCTACTAGGAAGGCGGAGGCAGTAGACGGAGACGCTGACTGATTGTTATTTGTACGCGATATGCTGATCACTACATGGAAGCTTTGTAAGTGTAATTCCTCTTCTAATAAAACGATTGTGCAGACTGTATTACGCGATGGATTGTTTTTTTCTCTTTGAATCCTGAGATACCTTCTGTCGCCCATCGGTACCACTAAGCTGAGGTTGTGGGGATCCCTGTAATTTCCCTGTGCCATTTTTGACTGCTGTAATAGCGGTCAATGGGATCTGGTAAGCACATCTGATATACCACCTTGTGTGTGAGGAACCACAGAAGATTTTCCCCACTGCACCTTCATCTTTTGTTGTGGCCCTTTCTGGCACTTTTCCTTGATTTATCACGGACTTTATCTTTGGTTTTGGACTCTATGCATTTATCTATTTCAATATTTGTCTTCAATTAATTTTGGGATATTAGAGTACATATTGTCTATATTCACTTTGTACTATTAGCCTTGATTATTTCATTAACTTATTTCACAGGTTCATAATATGTTTTAGCGCCGCATCTCTTTTGTATTATCATTCCTTTAAATATCGCACCTGGGGGGCGTCTATAGTATGCCTGTAAAGTGGCGCATGTTTCCTGTGCTTAGAACAGTCCCTGTACAAAATGTCATTTTTAAAGGAAAAAAAGTCATTTAAAACTGCTTGCGGCTTTAATGTAATGTCGGGCCCTGGCAATATGGAAACAAAATCAGTGAGACAAACGGCATGGGTACCCCCCGGTCCATTACCAGGCCCTTTGGGTCTTGTATGGATATCAAGGGGAACCCCGCACTCAAATTAAAAAAGGAAACAGCAGTATACAGGCTCTGTACTCTGAACAGCAGTATACAGGCGGTGCAAACAAGACAGGGACTGTAGGTTTGTTGTTAAGTAGAATCTGTTTGTAATTTTGAACTGATACATTTTTAACGTGTTTAGCTCCAGCCAAAAAATCTATTTTAAGCTTTTTGGAAAACATAGGGAAGGGTTATCACCCCTCTGACATTTGTTTTGCTGTCTGTGCTCCTCTTCAGAAGATTTTACCTCACTTTTTGTCCCAAAGACAAATGTTTTTTGAAAATTTGGGTTTTTTGTGAAACAAGGATTGGTGATAAAGCATCAGTGGAAAGGAGAAATGTTTTTCCCATATTAACTCTTACAGGAGAGAATTTCCCTTCCTAAGGGTAGATTTCATCTCACTTCCTGTTGTCTCCTTCCATTTGCAAGTAGGAGTCGTTTGTAAGTTGGATGTTTGAAAGTAGGGGCCTGCCCTATATACTCAGCAGAAATTTGGGCCTTAGGTGTTGTTGTGGCCACAATACTGTAAGCCCTCATAGGGCCCTGTTGTGAAATATTAGATCAAGAATTGTAATTACATGACCCTGTTGAACAGGGGCAGAAAAATTGGGCCTTTGGTGGTGGTGGTGGTGCTGGTGCCACAACACTGTAAGTCCTCACTCGCTCTTGGTGGGCGCAGAAACGGGCCCTGCTGTGAAATATTAGATCAAGAATTCTAAATACATGCCCCTGTTGAAGAGGGGCTGAAAAATTGGGCCTTAGGCACTGGTGCTGGTGCCACAACACTGCGACCCCTCACAGATACTCTAGTAGGAACGCAGGAACGAGCCCTGCTGCAAAGTATTGCATCAAAAATTGTAATTACACGCCCCTGTTAAACAGGGGCTGAAAAATTGGGCCTTAGGCACTGGTGCTGGTGCCACAACACTGCAACCCCTCACAGATACTCTAGATGGAACGCAGGAACGAGCCCTGCTGCAAAGTATTGCATCAAAAATTGTAATTACACGCCCCTGTTAAACAGGGGCTGAAAAATTGGGCCTTTGGTGGTGGTGGTGGTGCTGGTGCCACAAGACTGTAAGTCCTTGCTCGCTCTTGGTGGGCGCAGAAACGGGCCCTGCTGTGAAATATTAGATCAAGAATTGTAATTACATGCCCCTGTTGAACAGGTGCAGAAAAATTGGGCCTTAGGTACTGGTGCCACAAACACTGCAACCCCTCACAGATACTCTATTTGGAACGCAGGAACGAGCCCTGCTGCAAATTATTGCATCAAAAATTGTAATTACACGCCCCTGTTAGACAGGGGCTGAAAAATTGGGCCTTAGGCACTGGTGCCACAACACTGCAACCCCTCATAGATACTATAGTTGGAACGCAGGAACGAGCCCTGCTGCAAAGTATTGCATCAAAAATTGTAATTACAAAAAAATTGGGACTTAGGCACTGGCGCCCAGAAGAAAAAAAGTTCTTACAAGCTATCAGCGTGATCATTGAGGAGGAAGAGGATAATTACTCAGGATAGTCACTCAGCATAGGCAGTCTTTGAAGGAATCTGAGATTTAAAAAAAATTATTCGGTTACATCAGCATCAGGTGCTTGGTAGCTGGTGGTGATCCAAGACTGATTCATTTTTATGAAGGTCAGTCGATCGACCGAGTCGGTGGACAGACGCACCCTGTGATCGGTAACAAAGCCTCCAGCAGCACTGAATGTGCATTCCGAAAGAACGCTGGATGCAGGACAGTTCAGTAGCTCAATTGCATACTGTGCAAGCTCTGGCCAGTGATCTATCCTCAAGACCCAGTAACCCAGAGGATTTTCAGTGGGAAAGGTGTCCAAGTCAGATCTTGCCCCTAGGTATTCCTGCACCATGTAAAACAGATGCTGGCGATGGTTGCTGGAACCGATCATACCTTGGGGCTGTGGACTAAAAAATTGTCTGAACGCATCAGTCAGACGGCCACCTTCCCCACCGCTCCTTCTTTGACTGACCGAAGCCTCAGCAAAACGTTGTCCAGAAACAGGAGTTTGTAACCTCCCAGTCTCTGGGAACGCATTGCACAGACCTTTCTGCAAGGCCTCCCGAAGATGTTTCATCCTCTGCTCCCTCTGCGACGGCAAGATAAGGTCCACAACCTTACCTTTGTAACGTGGATCAAGGAGGGTTGCCAGCCAGTATTGGCCTTCTCCTTGATACCACGAATACGAGGATCCTTACACAGGCTTTGCAGGATCAGGGAGGCCATGCAGCGTAGGTTTGCTGAGTCCTCTGGGCCACTAAGGACGACATGGTCCGCAGCCACCTCCTCCCAGCCACATACAAGTCCATGTGTTTCTTGAGACTGATCCCTTAAAGACTGCTGCTGATGCTGAGTGCCAGGCTCCACCTCCATACTGACACAATCCTCCTCCTCCTCTTCCTGTGTGATCGGCGGGCACGCAGGAACACTGTCTGGATAAAGGGGGCCTTGAGAGCTAAGAAAGTCCTCCTCTTCTTTCCTCTGTTCTGCCTCAAGTGCCCTGTCCATTATTCCACGCAGCGTGTGCTCCAACAGGTGGACAAGGGGGACAGTGTCACTGATGCATGCACTGTCACTGCTCACCATCCTCGTGGCCTCCTCAAATGGTGACAGGACAGTGCATGCATCCCTGATCATGGCCCACTGGTGTGGGGAAAAAAAACAAGCTCCCCTGACCCTGTCCTGGTGCCATAGTCGCACAGGTTCTTATTGATGGCCCTCTGCAGCCTGTGCAGCCACTGCAGCATGGCCAATGTTGAGTTCCACCTGGTGGACAAGTCACAGATTAGGCGGTTCTTGGGCAGGTAAACTCCTTTTGGAGGTCTGCCAGCCGAGCACTGGCATTATATGACCGGCAGAAATGCACACAGACTTTCCTGGCCTGCCTCAGGACATCCTGTAAGCCCGGGTACCTGCCCAAGAACCGCTGCACCACCAAGTTAAGGACGTGAGCCAAACAGGGCACATGGGTCATTTGTCCCTGTCGGAGGGCAGAGAGGAGGTTGGTGCCATTGTCGCAAATCACCATTCCTGCCTTAAGTTGGCATGGCGTCAACCACCTCTGAACCTGCCCCTGCAGAGCTGACAGAACCTCTGCCCCAGTGTGGCTCCTGTCCCCCAAGCACACAAGCTCAAGCACCGCATGGCATCTTTTGGCCTGCATACTTGCGTAGCCCCTTGAACGGCTACGGAGCAAGCTGGTTCCGAGGACAAAGCACAGGAAGAGGCCATGGAGAAGGAAGAAGAGGAGGGGGTGGAGGAGAGAGGTGTGTCACAATCATTAGTAGTGGCATTTTGGAGGTGTGATGGTGGAACAACCTCCAACACTACTGCACCTTGTCCTGCATCCTTCCCAGCTGCCAGCAGAGTCACCCAATGCGCGGTGAAACTTAGGTAACGTCCCTGTCCATGCCTGCTGGACCATGAGTCAGCGGTAATATGCACCTTACCGCTGACCACCCTGTCCAGCGAGGCATGGACATTGCCTTCCACATGCCAGTAGAGAGTTGGAATCGCCTTCCATGAGAAAAAGAGGCGTTTGGGTACCTGCCACTGAGGAACCACACATTCCACAAACTCACGGAAGGGGGTAGAGTCTACCAACTGAAAAGGCAGCAGTTGAAGTGCTAGCAATTTTGCCAAGCTAGCATTCAACCGCTGGGCATGTGGATGGCTGGGAGCGAACTTCTTTCGGCGGGGCAGCAGCTGGGGCAAGGAAATTTGCCTGGTACAATCTGACGTCGGTGTACCGAAAGCAGATTGCCCACAAGTACTTGGCTTTGACACACTTGGCTGTTCTACACCTTCATTCCTCTCAGTGCAGGTCTCAGAGAGGACTGAAGGTATAGTGGGGTTGGAGATCTCAGCTGATGAGGAGCAAGGAGAGGTCCTCTTTGTTCTTTGGTGTGGGTCTTTTAGATACGCTTGCCAACAAACTGCATGGCAGGTCAACATATGTCTGGTCAAGCATGTGGTGCCCAAGGGGGAGATGTTTTGGTCACGCGAGATACGCTTGAGACATATGTTGCAAATAGCAGAGGTGCGATCTGATGCACTCGTCTCAAAAAAGGCCCACACCAAAGAACTTTTGGAATAACGCGCAGAGACAGCAGTGCCCTGCACATGCGGAGCTTTGGGGTGTGATGCAGTCAGTCTGCTGCCCTTAGGCTGGCCCCTGGAGGGCATCCTGCCTCGTTGGTGATGTGCCTCCTCCTCCTCCTCCTCCTCTCTTCTATCAGGCACCCATGTAGAGTCAGTGACCTCATCATCCCCTCCCTCCAGATCGCTGTCCTTCTTGGGCAACCCCCTCTGTCCGTGCTCACGTTACTGCCTTCATGTAGCTCAGTATCATCATCAGAGCCTTCTAAACGCTGGGCATCCTCCTGGAGCATGTACCCAACACTGTGGTCAAACAGTTCGAGGGACTCCTCAGGAGGACATGGTGGGGCTAGAGAAGGAGTCACTGATGCCATTGAGCCCAGGGAAGAGGCCGCGTTGGCAGCTGCTTTGCCAGACAAAGTACCCTGAGCATGGGTGAGAGAGGATGAGGAGGATGAGGACGGCTTGATCATCCACTCGACCAAGTCTTCCACATGTTGCGGCTCAACGCGGCCAGCTCCCGAAAATAAGGCCAAGCGTGTCCCACGGCCACGTGCTGATGAGGATGCACCGTCTCCACGACCAGCACTGTTGCCTCTAGACACAGAGCCTGCTTGCCCTCTTTTATTGGCTTGTGACTGTCTGCCTCTCTTTGTTGGCCTTCCAGACATACTATATATATATATATATATATATATATATATATATATATATATATATATATATACTGATACTGCAGCTAGCAAAATCAACTGCCTGCTTGTAGTATGGGAACACCACCAACCCTCTACAGGTAGCTTTAGCTGAACACTGTGCAGAGCTCGCAAAAAACTAACTTGTAGCTTATTTAGCTGCCTGCGGTAGTGATAGGATCGGGAAAACACCACCAACCTTCTACAGGTAGCTTTAGGTGAACACTGTGCAGAGCTCGCAAAAAACTAACTTGTAGCTTATTTAGCTGCCTGCGGTAGTGATAGGATCAGGAAAACACCACCAACCTTCTACAGGTAGCTTTAGGTGGACACTGTGCAGAGCTCACAAAAAAATAACTTGTAGCTTATTTAGCTGCCTGCGGTAGTGATAGGATCAGGAAAACACCACCAACCTTCTATAGGTAGCTTTAGGTGAACACTGTGCAGAGCTCGCCAAAAAATAACTTGTAGCTTATTTAGCTGCCTGCGGTAGTGATAGGATCAGGAAAACACCACCAACCTTCTACAGGTAGCTTTAGGTGAACACTGTGCAGAGCTCACAAAAAATAACTTGTAGCTTATTTAGCTGCCTGCGGTAGTGATAGGATAAGGGAAACACCACCAACCTTCTACAGGTAGCTTTAGCTGAACACTGTGCAGAGCTCACACAACACTAACTTGTAGTTTTAGCTGAACACTGTGAGGAGGACGCACTACACTAACTTGTAGCTTTAGCTGAACACTGTTCAGAGGACGCGCTACACTAACTTGTAGCTTTAGCTGAACACTGTGCAGAGGTCGCACTACACTAACTTGTAGTTTTAGCTGAACACTGTGAGGAGGACGCACTACACTAACTTGTAGCTTTAGCTGAACACTGTTCAGAGGACGCACTACATTAACTTGTAGCTTTAGCTGAACACTGTGCAGAGGTCGCACTACACTAACTTGTAGCTTTAGCTGAACACTGTGCAGAGGTCGCACTACACTAACTTGTAGTTTTAGCTGAACACTGTTCAGAGGACGCACTACACTAACTTGTTGCTTTAGCTGAACACTGTGCAGAGGTTGCACTACACTAACTTGTAGTTTTAGCTGAACACTGTGAGGAGGACGCACTACACTATTTTGTAGCTTTAGCTGAACACTGTGCGGAGGTCGCACTACACTAACTTGTCGTTTTAGCTGAACACTGTGAGGAGGAAGCACTACACTAACTTGTAGCTTTAGCTGAACACTGTGCAGAGGTCACACTACACTAACTTGTAGTTTTAGCTGAACACTGTGAGGAGGACGCACTACACTAACTTGTAGCTTTAGCTGAACACTGTGCAGAGGTCGCACTACACTAACTTGTAGCTTTAGCTGAACACTGTGAGGAGGAAGCACTACACTAACTTGTAGCTTTAGCTGAACACTGTGCAGAGGTCGCACTACACTAACTTGTCGTTTTAGCTGAACACTGTTCAGAGGACGCACTACACTAACTTGTAACTTTAGCTGAACACTGTGCAGAAGTCGCACTACACTAACTTGTAGTTTTAGGTGAACACTGTGAGGAGGAAGCACTACACTAACTTCTAGCTTTAGCTGAACACTGTGAGGAGGACGCACTACACTGACTTTTAGTTTTAGCTGAACACTGTGCAGAGGTCACACTAAACTAACTTGTAGCTTTAACTGAACACTGTGAGGAGGGCGCACTACACTAACTGTAAATAGTCTAGCTGCCTGACTGTGGTACTAATAGGATCAAAAGAACACCAGCAATTTTCTTCAGGTAGCTGTAAATTCTGTAACAAGACAAGCCTGCCTGTCAGTAGGAAGATAACAGGAACAGATCTAGCTAAACTGAATACAGTGTATATATATATATATATATATATATATATATATATATATATATATATATATACACAACACCTGGGATGCATATATATACACAATACACTGTAAGTGCAGCTAACTCACTGACTGTCCTGCCTAATCTATCTAATTTACATAGTTACATAGTTAGTCAGGTTGAAAAAAGACACAAGTCCATCCAGTCCAACCATAAAAAAAAAATAAAAAAAACAAAAACTTAACTTAAATCAAATGACACTGTCTCTCTGTCTATCTCTTTCAACGCCGGGACACACACTACACAGGGCTGCCGTGCAGGCGGCCTTATATAGTGTGGGGCGTGTACTAAATCCCCTGAGCCATAATTGGCCAAAGCCTCCTTGGCTTTGGCCAATTACGGCTCTCTGTTCAGACGGTGCTGTGATTGGCCAAGCATTCGGGTCATAGTGCATGCTTGGCCAATCATCAGCCAGCAATGCACTGCGATGCCGCAGTGAATTATGGGCCGTGACGCGCCACACGAATTTGATAGATATATATCAAATTTTTTGAAGAGGCCTATGGGTGTTATTTAGCCAGCAGGCTGCTTCAAATGGAGTGGGGACAACGCCTCAATTGTGAAAAACTGTTTGCTGAAACTATACACAAGGGTCTGAAGGGCGAGCTAACTGCCAACACACAAATAAATGAGGCAGCCCCCCCTCCTCCTCCTCCTCCTCCTTCTCTTCCTGCCACAACTCAACCACCAGAGCCACAGCCTCCAAGGAAGGCTGCAGGGAAGGGTGCAGGGAAGGGTGCAGGGCAGCATGGAGGGAAGGCTGCAGGGAAGAGAAGAAAGTGATGACCTGGGTTCAGTCTGGTCTGACAGAATTCTGGACCTGATTGTGCTCCCTCTTATATGGACTCCTCAAGATCCCAATTTTACTTGTCCACAGACTTTTGCCAGCGTTGACTTCCTCTTTATTTTCTTTTTACCATAAATACATGGATATTTTAGTTTATGAAAAGACTTTATGTGTTTTAATTAACATCATTGATTTAGAGACAATGTCAAATTAACAAGGGAAAACAACCTCCTTGAGGTTGCAAAAACACAAAAAAAATAAAAATATAATGTTCTAGTGGTAACTTTTACAAAAAAATAAATAAATATATAACCAAAAAAGGTTCTTTATGTTAACTTTATATACAAAAAAAATGTATTTGTGTTAAATTTAAGAACTACATAAATTTAAAAAAAATGGTTCTTTGCGGTAACTTTACAAAACCAAAATATAAAATAATATAGATAAAGTTAAAATAATTTCGACAATAATCATAAAACAAAATATTGATGAAATCTAAAATAAAAGATGACTCCAAAAAAACAAAAAAAGTGTAAACATTAGTATGGAGATATGGCTTTTCAAAAAAATACTATATCATTTATGAGATCAAGAGAAATAATCCAGAAATCAGTTTGGGAGAACTCTGTGTGAATAGGAACAGCAAAACATCTTCGTTCTTATAGCATTATTAAAGAAGACACCAATGCGCTTTAATGATCACAGAATTTGCAGTGTGAGGAATGTGCTACCTACAATACAAACACTAGTTTTACTAGACCGAGTGCTTCCGTTTAGTATTCGCTTCTGAGCATGCGTCGTTTTTTTGTCCGCCAAACTAGCATACAGACGAGCGGTTTTCTGTGTCTGGCGGAGTTACGACTTGAAGATTTGAAGCAAGTTCCAAATCTAAAGTCCGTCAGATTTGCGGCTGAAAAAGTCCGCTGAAAGTCCGGGGAAGCCCACACACGATCGGATTGTCCGCCGGATTTGGTCCGTTGGCGTCCGTCGGACTTTTGTAGACGAAAAGTCCGACCGTGTGTACGGGGCATTCGTTTAACTTCTATAGTTGGGAAGATACTGGAAAGTTTGATAAAAGACCACATAGACGAGTTCCTGCTAGAAAAAAAAATATTTTAAGTAACACAGACAGAATGGATTAATGAAAGACAGATCTGATTTATTTTTATGAGGAGGTGAGCAAAACCTTGGACAAAGGTGTGGCAGTGGACGTAGTATATTTAGATTTTGCCAATGTGTTTGACACAGTTCACCAAACACCAGTGACAGCTGGTGCTTAACATTTTTGGGCACGCAAATAAACGGAAATATTCTGAAAAATACTGAAAAAAAACATCAATTGCAGCCTCACTGTGCCATCAATTGCAGCAACTGTGCCCATCAATAGCATCCACTGTGCCCATCAAATGTAGCCACTGTGCTCTTTAAATGCATCCACTGTGCCCATCAAATGCAGCCACTCTGCCATCAAATTGCAGAAACTATACCCATCAAATGCAGCCACTCTGCCTATCAAATGTAGCCACTGTGCCCTTTAAATGCAGCCACTGTGCCCACCAAATGCAGCCACTGTGCCATCAAATGCATCTTTTAGGGTGTGCCCCCCAAATCTTTGTTTGTTTATGGCTCTAATCAGGTGCTTCAAAAATACACCCCGCTGCTGTAATTCAGGCGCCCGGCGTCTGAAAAGGGGCCGGACAGCTGAATAGGGGGTGGCGGCGGCAGCCATAGATAGATTCATGCAAAGCATGAATCTAACCATTATTTATAGAGGGGGTGGCTGGAGAGAGGGGTTGGTGCCCGTGCGCCCTTAATGGACAGGCCACCCCTGCTACACAAGGCTAATGTGTAAGGTAAAGTCTATAGGCTTGGAAAAATCAGTTTGTAAATGTATAGAAAACTGGCTTAAAGACCAAATTCAGAGAGCAGTGGTTAATGATTTATACTCTTAATGGTCCAAGGTTATTAGTGGTGTTGGGACACTTACTTTTTAATGTATTTATAAATGATATAGGGTCTGGGATTAGAAAGTACCATTTTAGTGTTTGCGGATAACACAAAGCTATTCAGTGGAATAACATCTTTACAGGATGTCTCAAATTTACAAGCCAACCTCAATGCACTGTTTCATTGGGAAACTATGTAGCAAATGAGGTTTAATGTTGATAAATGTAAATGTATGCACTTGGACGCTAGAAACATGCATGCATCTTACATACTAGGAGGAGAACAGCTGGGGTAGTCAATGGTGGAGAAGAATCTGGGTGTTCTGGTAGATCATAGGCTTAATAATAGCATGCAATGTCAAGCTGCAGTTCCCAAAGCAAGCAAAATCCTTTTTTATAAGACCACTTTTACACTGAATTGGCAGCCGCTTTACTGTAATTTTAGCAGCGCTTTTTGGCCGCTAGCGAGGCACTTTTAACCTCCACTAGTGGCTGAAAAAGGGTTAAAAGCGCCCGTAAAGCGTCACTACTGAAGCACTTTGCAGGCGCTTCGGCAGTGTTGGCCATTGATTTCAATGGCAGGGGCGTTTTGGGAGCGGTGTATTCACCGTTCCTAAACCGCCCCAAAGATGCTGCTTGTAGGACTTTGTTCCCGTTCTTCAAGCACACCACTCCAGTGTGAAAGCACTCGGGCTTTCACACTGGAGTGACAGGAGAGGCACATTACAGGAGCTTTGCGAGTGCTATTTTTAGCACTAAAACGCCTGTAAAGCGCCTCAGTGTGAAAGTGGCCTAAGAGAGGCATGGACTTTAGAGCGAAAGAGACATAATTTTGCCCCTGTACAAATAATAAGTAAGACCTCATCTGAAATGTGCAGTTCAGTTTTGGGCACTAGTTCATAAAAAGGATATTGGGGAACTGGAAAAAGTGTAGAGAAGGGCAACCAAACTAAAAAGAGGCATGGAGAAGCTAGCTATGAGGAACGAGTAGCTGAACTGAATTTATTCTCTCTTAAGAAGAGGAGATAAAGGGGGATATGATCAACATGTATAAATACATAAACGTGGTATATATATTGAACTTGGTGTTGAGTTATTCACTTTAAGCTCATCACAGAGGACAGGGGGGACTCTTTACATCTGGAGGAAAAGAGATTTATTCTCCAAATATGTAAAGGCTTCTTCACAGTAATGCCCTGTACACACGGTCGGATTTTCCAACCGAAAATGTGCGATCAGGGCTTGTTATTGGAAATTCCGACCGTGTGTGGGCTCCATCGGACTTTTTCCATCGGATTTTCCGACACACAAAGTTTGAGAGCAGGCTATAAAATTTTCCAACAACAAAATTTGATTGCGTCAATTCCGACCGTGTGTGGACAATTCCGATGCACAAAGTGCCACGCATGCTCAGACTAAATTCCGAGACGGAACTGCTCGGTCTGGTAAAATTCTGCTACTCAGAAAATTCAGATTTAGGTTCTGGCCTCTACCGGTCGGATGACTTTGAGGACTCCTATCTCTGGAACCCCAAATTTGGTGTGCTGACTCATGGGATCTAGATCTACAACATATCCAAAAATTGGACTCCTAGCTCAAACGGTTCAGAAGATGACTTTCCTGGAGCCCAAAAAATGCTTGAGTTTGAAAGTTAGGGCGACACAAAGCATGCATGATCGTTTTCAGAAAAGTCATTTTGGGCACCTTTCGTTCCAGAGACCTCAAATTTGGTCTGCAGCTAGGGGGCCTCTATGAACCCCCAACTACCAAGTTTGAAGTTCCTGTGACCTACTGTTCCGGATATATGGGCCGGTAAATCGAAAAGTTCAGACCGGCCATGGGGCACCAAGGGACCGGTTCCGATCTCGCTGCCCCCTCGGCCTTGGTGGGCACCATGGGTCGGTCCCCTTTGGAAGTCCATATCTCCCCCAAACTTTGAGCTAGAGACCCCAAATTTGGCAGGTCGGTACCGGTGGATTTTAGACACAAGATCCGGGTAGACCGACTCTCATGCGCAGTACGTCACATCACTCCAGCTGATTTCCCGATTATAAGGGATGGAGGCCCAGAGACATGTCCAAGGTACACAGAGGATACATGAGATAGATTATAAGGGATGGAGGCCCAGAGACATGTCCAAGGTACACAAACCATACATGAGATAGATTATAAGGGATGGAGGCCCAGAGACATGTCCAGGGTACACGGAGGATATATGAGATAGATTAGAAGGGATGAAGGCCCAGGGACATGTCCAGGGTACATAGAGGATACATGAGATAGATTATAAGGGATGGAGGCCCAGAGACATGTCCAGGGTACACGGAGGATACATGAGATAGATTAGAAGGGATGCAGGCCCAGAGACATGTCCAAGGTACACAGAGAATACATGAGATAGATTAGAAGGGATGGATGACCAGAGACATTTCCAAGGTACACAGAAGACACATGAGTTAGATTAGAAGGGACGGAGGCCTCCTCTGTGTACCCTGGACATGTCTCTGGGCCTCCATCCCTTTTAATCTTACAGTGTAAGGGGGAACTTTGTGAACACTGATGTAAAGGGCAATGCTGCAGACTCTGATGTAGTTCGGAACCCCTTACATCAAAGTTCCTCTTTAGATCATGCTCTGCATCATTTTTCTTTACATCTGAGTTCCTTTGCACTGCAAGGGGGAATCCTGCAGACTCTGATGTAAAGGGAAATGCCGGTAACTCTGATGTGGGAGGGGGGGACTCTGCTGACCAGAGACCACCTTCCACAGAGTGATCGAGCAGGACAGTGAGGTTGGCACACACAGGGGCAGGGAGGTGAGTTTGGCACACACAGGGTGATCAAGTTCCTTTTCTTAGTGGAGGTGGGTTCCCTGTCCCCAGGTGAGATAGGATCCCAGTCCCCGGGTGAGAAGGGGTCCCGGTCCCCAGGTGAGAAGGTGTCCCAGTCCCCATGGGAGAAGGGGGTCTGAGTCCCCAGGGAAAATGGGTGACCCTGTCCACAGGTGAGTAGCCTAGAGGGTCCCAGTCCCCAGGTGAGTGGCCTAGAGGGTCCTAAGTCCTCAGGGGAGATGGAGTGGGGTATGGGATGGTGTGGGGGATATACCACTTGGTGACTTGGTCACTCACCATGACCAAGTCTGTAGGGCTCATTTATGGTCACCTGGGCTCCCTCCAGCAGCAGCACGGATGGGCAATCAGCATATCCCCAGGGAGCACAGCTACGGCTTGACATGCTCTATCTAAAGCACACTTGTCAAAAGAACAAAGAGCAAACAGAGATAAACTGTATGTCATTTTAATAGATTGCAAGCTCTTGGGAACGGGATCTCTGATGGGCTTTCTTAAACTGCAGTGTAGGTCACTTACACATACATAGCTATTCAGGGCCCCGCCCCCCTCTGGAAGCACAGACCTTGGCCCTCCCGCTGGCACCGCTGTGTCAATCCAAGCTTCCCTGACAAATACACTGCTTATGCATGGCGCTTGACCCCTTTCTCTAGAGCAGCCTAGGGGTGTGTTGGGAGCGGGGCTGGATGCGGTGTTGCCGCTGATGTTATTAAGCCAGCGGAGTTCTTCCTTACGTCAGTGTTCCTTGCAGAGTTCTTCCTTACGTCAGTGTTCCCTGTGGAGTTCTCTCTTACGCCAGAGTTCTCTTTCCGCGCGCTCCCGTGGCTTGTCTCTCGTCGAAAAATGCATACGACGAACTGCGCATGCCCAGTGGATACGTCACGCCACAGAGAGCGAGGCAGAATCTTACATTTAAAGCGGAGGTTCACACAAAAATTGAACCTCCGCTTTTCTGAACCCGACCCCTCCGGTGACACATTTGGCACCATTCAGGGAGGAGGGGGGTGCAGATACCTGTCTAAGACAGGTATTTGCACCTACTTCCGGAGTAGACTCCCCTCCCGTTACTACCTCCGTGCTGTCTGCTGGGACACACACAGGTCCCAGAGACAGCGGGGACCAGTAAGGAAGCGCAGCGCGACTGGCGCATGCGCAGTAGGGAACCAGGAAGTGAAGCCACAATGCTTCACTTCCTGATTCCCTTACAGAGAATGGTGGTGGCAGCACCCGAGGACCGAGGGACGATTCAGTCTCGGGTGCCGACATCGCTGGACCCTGGGACAGGTGAGTGTCCTTATTTTAAAAGTCAGCAGCTGCACTATTTGTAGCTGCTGACTTTTAAAAAAAATTTCGCGGGCCTCCCTCTTTAAGATTCTCTCCCTCCACACGCTCCCCGTGGCTTGCCTCCCGTCGGAAAATGCATATGACGAACTGTGCATGTGCAGTCGATACGTCACGCCAGCTGATCGGGAAATCAGCTGGAGTGATGTGACGTACTGCGCATACGCAGTACGTAGGAGGCATTTTTTGACAGGAGGCAATAATCGACGTTACACCGGTGTAGTGTTGATTATTGCCTCCCGTTGAAAAATGCATACTACGAGTCCCCTCTTTCCTGGGATGGGCTCAATCGGAGAGAAACTTCCACACGGTTGCTCGCAGGAGGGTCGGTCTACCCGGATCTTGTGTCTAAAATCCACCGGTACCGACCTGCCAAATTTGGGGTCTCTAGCTCAAAGTATGGGGGAGATATGGTCTTCCAAAGGGGACTGACCCATGGTGCCCACCAAGGCCGAGGGGGTAGCGAGATCGTAACCGGTCCCTTGGTGCCCCATGGCCGGTCTGAACTTTTCGATTTACCGGCCCATATATCCGGAACAGTAGGTCACAGGAACTTCAAACTTGGTAGTTGGGGGTTCATAGAGGCCCCCTAGCTGCAGACCAAATTTGAGGTCTCTGGAACGAAAGGTGCCCAAAATGACTTTTCCGAAAACGATCATGCATGCTTTGTGTCGCCCTAACTTTCAAACTCAAGCATTTTTTGGGCTCCAGGAAAGTCATCTTCTGAACCGTTTGAGCTAGGAGTCCAATTTTTGGATATGTTGTAGATCTAGATCCCATGAGTCAGCACACCAAATTTGGGGTTCCGGAGATAGGAGTCCTCAAAGTCATCCGACCGGTAGAGGCCAGAACCTAAATCTGAATTTTCTGAGTAGCAGAACCGATTTTACCGTCCTAGGGTTGCCGTCTTTGGGAGATGGTTACGGGCCAACCGTAGGGTCTAGGAACCCCAATGTGGACCACATGTAGTGCATCGTCTCCTCTACAATTGTGCCAAGATTGGTGTTCCTAACCCCAACATCTGAGGAAATATCAGCCCCCCAAGTTGACTGAGTTTCCCTTAGACTCCAATGTTAAACGTGCAGTTTCTACCGGTTGACCCTTTGGGGAGCCACCGGCCCGCCAAACGTTCCCTGGACCCCAAACTTGGCCAGTGAGTACCCGAAGAGCAGCCTCCCAGTGTCGGTGTATTTTTAAGACCCATAGAACCAGAGAGCACAGCGCACGTCTTTGCCGGTGTTGTGTGAGGGGGCCACCAGTCCCCGAAAGTCGAGCGGGGTGCCATACGGTGGAAAAGGCTTGAAATATTATAATGAGACCCCCCTGAGCTTTCTGGAGTTAACTGGATCCGAGCTAAACCCTTTCAAAGTACCATTTTCCAGTTATCGGAAGATTCTGGTTGGGGAACCGCCCCCGGTTTGGTGCGGGGGTACCCATAGAATGCTTCTACATCACCCCTAAGTTTTGTAATTTTGTGACCCATGATCAGGGAGCACCGGTACCCTGAATATGGTCAACATTGTGGCCCCGGTAAATCCCCGGTAAAAGGTCCCCGAACCTCAAAATTTTTATGAGGTGCAGCTGTGCTATCTGGGAAGAAGAGGTGCAAGTTTAATGTCAATAGCCCATTCGGTCCTCGAATGGTTGAGCGATAAGTGACATTGGCCACAATTTGGCCTGAGTTTCCCATAGAATCCCATGTTAAGTGAGGGGCCTAATTTGGGGAGTCGGTACCGGCCTTCCTTTAGTTCCCTGGACCCGAAATTTCTTCCAAGTGTGCCAAGTTTGGTGTGATTTGACTTGGTGGGTCCCCAGAAACCGGAGCTCAAAGTCGCCCCAATATCGGCATTTTTTCTCCCCGTAGCGGCAAAGTGAAGCGAGGGGTGCCGTCTTTGGGAGACGGTTATGGGCCAACCTTAGTGTCTAGGAACCCCAAATTTGGATCGCATGTAGTGCATCGTCTCCCCTACAAGTGTGCTAAGTTTGGTGTCCCTAACCCCAACAGCAAAGGTAATATCAGCCCCCCAAGTTGACTGAGTTTCCCATAGACTCCAATGTTCAACGTGCGGTTTATACTGATTGACCTTTCGGGGTGCCACCGGCCCGCCAAACGTTCCCTGGACACCAAACTTGGCCAGTGAGTACCTGAAGATAGGGTTCTATAGGTACACTGAACCGGGGCCCAGTACCACAACCGGAACCTTCCAGTAACTGGAAAATGGTACTTTGAAATGGTTTAGCTTGGAACCAGTTAACCCTAGAAAGCTCAGGGGTCTCATTATAATATTTCAAGCCTTTTCCACCGTATGGCACCCCCCTCGACTTTCGGGGACTGGTGGCCCCCTCACACAACACCGGCAAAGACGTGCGCGGCGCTCTCTGGTTCTATGGGTCTTAAAAATACACCGACACTGGGAGGCTGCTCTTCGGGTACTCACTGGCCAAATTTGGGGTCCAGGGAACGTTTGGCGGGCCGGTGGCACCCCAAAGGGTCAACCGGTAGAAACCGCACGTTTAACATTGGAGTCTAAGGGAAACTCAGTCAAGTTGGGGGGCTGATATTTCCTCAGATGTTGGGGTTAGGAACACCAATCTAGGCACACTTCTAGGGGAGACGATGCACTACATGTGATCCAAATTTGGGGTTCCTAGACCCTACGGTTGGCCCGTAACCGTCTCCCAAAGATGGCACCCCTAGGGCGGTAAAACCGGTTCTGCTACCCAGAAAATTCGGACTTAGGTTCTGGCTGTCAGTACTAGGATCCCTTTAGGACCCAGCACAACTCATGACACAGCCTTTACCTGGGAAACAACAATGATTGGCCAGATCACCTTTAAATAACTTGCATCAGCATTCAATCATTGCTTGTGTTAGAGTTTACCTTGTGTTTGATCCAGTTGATATCTGCTCTGTGTATTTCATGTATGACCCGGCTCGTTTGACCCTGATTGCTTGCTTCTGATTCGGTACCGTTTGGACTCTGATCTTCCTGTGTATGACCCAGCTTGCCTAGACTACGTTTTGCCTGATTCTGCTTCATCTGCAGCGGTGAACTACAAGCACCAGACATCTATCCTCACCTGCAGCGGTGAACTACAAACACCAGACACCATCTATCCTCATCTGCAGCGGTGAACTACAAGGTCCAGCAAACATCTACCTACATCTACAGCGGTGAACTACAAGTCCCAGCTGACCTGCTCTGCTCAGACCTGCTCATGGTATGTGCTCTTGTTCTTTGAACTCTTTGCATAATCAGAACACCTGAACTGTTACCTGTTATATGCTCTAGCCTGACATTAACACGAGCCATACATAATAAAGGAAACCTATCATGGATCCTGAGCAGGCTCAGTTGTTTGCACAGGAACTTTGACGCTTATCCCATCAAGTTCAGGAAATGGCCACAGAGCTCACCAAGGTGCAATCTCCTTCTATTACCACTGCTACAAAAACTCCATCTGAACCAAAAATTCCTTTGCCTGACCGGTTTTCTGGTGACCATAAAGGGTTTTGCAACTTTAAAAACAGCTGCAAATTATATTTCAAGTTAAGGCCATCCTCATCTGGCCCTGAAACTCAGAGGGTTCAAATCATTATCTCTCTACTACAGGGTGACCCCCAGGCTTGGGCCTTTAACCTGGAACCACACCATCCAGCCTTGCTAACAGTAGATGCCTTCTTTGAAGCCCTAGGGTTGCTTTATGATGATCCAGATCGTGCTGCTACTGCAGAATCAACCCTGCGTAGCTTAAAGCAAGGAACTAACACAGCTGAAATGTATTGCTCAGAGTTTCGCAGATGGGCCCCGGAATCTGGCTGGAATGATGCAGCACTCCGCAGCCAGTTTAGAATGGGGCTTTCAAATGCAATTAAAGGATGCTCTGGTCAACTTCTCCTACCCAGTCTCACTGGAGGAGGCTATGAGTCTAGCCATTAGAATTGACCGCCGCCAGCGAGAGAGGAGACGAGAACAAACTACAGCTGTGGCAAACTATATACCTCCCTTGCCGCCTGACTATTCCACCTCCAGTGCCAAATCTGAGGAAGAACCTATGCAGTTAGGCTCCACCCGGTTATCTGCCCAGGAACACACGCGCCGGCGTAACATGGGACTCTGCTTGTATTGTGGCCTCAAGGGTCATATGCTCCGTTCGTGCCCTACACGTCCAAGAAACTCCAGGACCTAGGTAATTGCGGGGAGGTTACCTTAGGTCTGCTCTCATCTCCCCAGGGGGACAATCGTATTCTTTTACCCGCTGTCATTCACTTTGGGACAGGGGCTCATGAACTGCTGGCCTTGGTAGATTCTGGAGCCGCTGAGAATTTTATTGATAAGACTCTGATTACCTCTTTGTCCTTGGAAACTCATGCTCTAGATTGCCCAGTCCGCCTGATTTCCGTGGATAATCGGCCTCTCTCACAAGATCTAGTGCTCCAAGCCACCAACCCTTTCCAGTTACAATTGAGGGCTTTGCATTGGGAGAAGATTTCATGTCTTGTCATTGACTCTCCATCCACTCCTTTGATCCTAGGCCTTCCTTGGCTTCAGAAGCACAATCCTGTAATTGACTGGCGAACAGGAAATGTTCTGGCTTGGTCCAATCAGTGTAAAAAGAACTGCATCCATCACCCTGTTCGACTTGCTACCTGTCAAGTGGGA
This sequence comes from Lithobates clamitans, assembly GCA_037952925.1. NCBI lineage: Eukaryota > Metazoa > Chordata > Amphibia > Anura > Ranidae > Lithobates > Lithobates clamitans. Next base: position 4,479,853 of record JBBGZY010000465.1, read on the forward strand.
ATGGAGCAGATTCCACTTTGTTATAAGGACTTTTGGGATGTGTTTTCTAAAGGGATTGCTGACACTTTACCACCTCATACTATGATTGTCCCATTGACCTCTTGCCTGACACTACAACTCCTCGAGGGAGAGTCTTTCCACTGTCTGAGCCAGAGAATCTTGCCTTGCAAGAATACATCCAGGAAAACCTAGCTGAGGGTTTCTTTCGTCCCTCCACTTCTCCCGCAGAAGCAGGATGCTTCTTTGTCCCAAAGAAGGATGGGGGACTGAGACTTTGTGTTGATTACAGAGGTCTAAATAAAATTACTGTTCCCAATCGGTATCCTCTTCCTCTCGTCACAGAATTGTTCTCTCAAATCCAGGGAGCCAAAATCTTCTCCAAACTGGACTTAAGGGGAGCCTATAATCTGGTGCGCATACGTGCAGGTGATGAGTGGAAGACAGCCTTTAACACCAAGGATGGTCATTATGTATGTCTTGTCATGCCTTTCGGTCTCAGAAATGCACCAGCTGTCTTTCAGAACTTTATGAATGACATTTTCCGTGACATGTTGGGTCACTTCATGCTTGTATATTTAGACGACATTTTGATATATTCTCCCAATCTTGAAACACATCAGAAACATGTCTGCTCATTATTGGCCCAATTAAAGACTCACTCCCTTTTTGTAAAGCCTGAGAAATGTTCATTCCATGTTAAACAAGTACCTTTCCTAGGCTACCTAATTTCTGACACAGGCCTCACCATGGATCCAGCCAAGATTCAAGCCATTTTAGACTGGGCACCACCTTCAGACCTGAAGGCAGTTCAGCGCTTCCTGGGCTTTGCAAATTTCTATCGAAAATTTATTAAGAACTTTGCCACCATTGCACATCCCATCACCTCTCTCACCAGAAAGACTCCGACTACCTTGAAATGGACTACTGAAGCCCAGGCAGCCTTCACTCAGTTAAAGAAAGCCTTTACATGTGCACCAATCCTACGCCATCCTGTTCCTGAGCTACCTTTTATTGTGGAGGTAGATGCATCTGAAGTAGGAGTGGGGGCGCTTTTGTCACAGAAGGATCCTGTAAATGCTGCCATCCACCCCTGTGCCTTCTTGTCTCTTAAATATTCCCCAGCAGAGCGCAATTATGATATAGGCAACAGAGAACTTCTAGCCATAAAGCTCGCTTTGGAGGAATGGAAACATTGGCTGGAGGGAGCTCGCTATCCATTCATAGTTCTGACTGACCACAAAAACCTTGAATACATCCGTTCTGCTAAAAGACTGAACTCATGTCAAGCCAGGTGGTCATTGTTCTTCTCCAGATTTGACTTCACAATTTCATATTTACCAGGACCTAGAAACATTAAGACTGACGCCTTGTCTCGCAGCTTTTTATCAGAGTCTCCTCCTCCGCTTCCTCCACAACCCATTATCTCTGAGGATAGGATTTTGGCTTTCACCCAGACTGACATCTCTGAGGCCTTCTTACCTGCACAGGCTGAAGCCCCTCCCTCCACTCCCTCTGGTATGCTTTTTGTGCCCCTGGCTCTTCGTTTGCAGGTATTGCAGCAGGTACATGCATCAAAACCTGCAGCACATCCGGGGTTTAGACAAACTTTTGAAGATGACCCTTTTGCCGAGGTTGCTCTACCTTTTCCACGCGCTACCAATAGCGATCAAAAGAGATCATCTCAAATCATTTCAGGAAAAAATTACAAGGTTCATCTGGGATAAGAAAGGACCTCGATTTGCACAACGGACCTTATATAATTTGACTACACAAGGAGGTCTAGGCCTCCCAAACTTACTATGGTATTACCAAGCTACAAGGCTGGCCCAGCTATCTACTATCTACCTCAGGGTTGAAAAACCAGATTGGGTAACTATAGAGAGACATGCAATCCCGAAACACACGCTAGACTATCTACTTTGGTCTCCCCCAAAAAATAGACCCCCGATTCTTTCCCTCACTCTCTCTCGTTCTTTTAAGTTATGGGATAGCATGAGGGGGCTTCCCTCCCTGGTCTCTGAGCTCTAACCACTAGCACATATCTTCCATAACCCTCATTTCCAACCAGGGATAAATATATTTCTGCATTTAAATGGTGGCTGGATAAGGGAGTGTACAGCATAGGGCATTTTTACTCTGCAACTGGACCCCTACCCCAAAAGCACTTTGAGGATAAACTGGATCTCCCTACTTCGGAGAGGTTCAAGTTTTATCAAATCTTCCACTTCCTCAATGCTATTTGGAAAAACAAGCCAAATCCCCCAAATGTTACAGAATACGAAAGATGGTGCGGGCAAGCCATGGAACAGAGGGGAGGAATATCGGTAATCTACACATCACTAGAAAAAACGCAGACAAACTACCGTATATGACAGCATGGGACAGGGACCTTCAGGAGGAACGAGACCTAGAGGATTGGCATGAGTCGTTTTCTAGATCTCTCAAAGGTATGTACAACACCTCACTCTTACAAGCCAATCTAAAACTTTTCACAAGATGGTACCTAGTGCCCTCCAGACTAGCTTCCATATTTCCTGCCACCTCACCGCTATGCTTCAGGGGATGTCACAGCTTGGGGACGATGATACATAACATGGTGGGAATGCCCAAAAATGAGAAGATATTGGAAAAATATCTTCCACATCATACCTAAAGTTACTAAAGTGACCCAAAACCCATCCATAGCCCTTCTGAATGGCTACGTACCAAACATCCCCAAACTGTCACGCACATTGATCCGCTTTATTCTGACAGGGACGAAAATCTCAATTGCCAAAGCGTGGAAACAACCGAAAGTATCTATTAATGCCACGAAAAAGAAAATTTTGTGGATAATGGCCCAAGAAAGGCTTATCAGTGTGCTTCTAGATAAGTCCAAACAGTCTGAGGCAATCTGGGAACTGTGAGCTCAATATGTGGGAATTTCCTTAATACCCGGCATCGACAATCACTTATAGAATAACTTTAACTTCTCTAAGGTTGGCAACACTTTACTTTCTCCTTCTTCTCCCCCTTTATTCTTCTAACTACTCCTATAGTGTTCTCTACACTATAATCTTTCTTCCTTGATCGCACATTGTAGCCTAATAGGCTAGTGCAAATTGTTAACCAGGTTTGAATCCGGCCCTCATGGAGGGGCTGGGAGTTCTGTTATACAGAGCACTCATGAGAGATATACAGTCTCATTATTGGTTAGATAGAGGCCTCTGATGCACAAGCTACCACAAAAGGGGATAGAGTGCCCTCACTTCTCTCGACATAGCTAGAACCCAATGAGGGTGTTGGGAGACGAGGGTTCTCTTAGTTCCCCTTATACATAGCACTAGGCCGGGTACTGTCTAAGTTGAATGTATTGTTCTTGTGTATCAGACATAGCGATGCATTAGTGGATATTCATGTTATACAGTATTTTTCTGTCTGAAAACCATAAAATACTTTGAAATAAAAAGCTGATGGTGAACCTAAATACTTACCTGGCTACCTAGCGTCACCTGTGACACTAATACGGCAATCGGAAAAAAGATTGCTTAGTGACACTTGCGACAGGGGTTAACTGGGGGGTGATCAAGGGGTTAAACCTTTATTAGGGGGTAGGGGATTACCCTAGACCTAAAGGGGCCTACCACTAACTGCCCTACCACTTATAACAGTCACAAATGTCTCCAATGCAGTTATCAGTAAAAAAATAAAAATTGCTATTGGTGTCACTGTGACAGGGGGTGCAGGGGGGGGTGATCGAGGGTGATTGGGGGGTGATTAGTATGCCTGCGTGTTCTACTGTTCATGTAGTGTTGGTACAAACTTACTTGATGTCTTCTCTCCTCGGAAGCCGGAACGAAAAGGCTTCACGAGGAGCAATGACATTACAGAAGCAGAGGAAGCATTCCATTCGCCAGGTGCGATCGCGAGGGGGTGGCCATGAATCAGTGGCCTCCCCCTCAGCACGGATCGCTCCTGAAGCGATGCCGACCACCTCGGGCACCATATGTTACTCTGCCAGCCCGTGCCATTTTGCCACAGTATATCTTTGTGAGGCAGTCGGCAAGTGGTTAAAGAGCTTCATCTCCATGAACAAGACATACAGCTTTTCCGGAACCAATTTTCTATTGACATTGAAATTGTGGACCCAATTTACCAAATGGAACTGGCCGAACTACAGAATTGTGGCTCTCTGAAAGACATATTCAAGTCAAGCAGCCTTCTTAATTTCTATGCATCTCTCCCCTCTGAGACATAGAGACATATCTTAATCTCAGGAACCATGCACTCAAAAAGTCAAACATCTTTGGCATTTGTGAACAGACTTTTTCCAGAATTAAACATCTGAAATCTCCAACCTGATCCAGACTAACTAATGCACACTTGCATCACTTGTTATGACTAGCAGTGATAAATATGGAACTGGACATTGACCATCTTATTAGCCAAAAGCAGGCCCATACTTCCCATTGAAATACTAACAAGCTTGTTGATTACAATTGTTCTTCATTTTAAATATTTTTGTTTCCTGTTTATTTGCACTACAAAATAAGATATGTGCAGTGTGCATAGGAATTCATTCATAAGTTTTTTCAAACTATAGTCCGGCCCCCAACGGTCTGAGGGACTGTGAACTGGTCCCCCGTTTAAAAAGTTTGAGGACCCTTGCTCTACAGCACACAAATTAATCCTTTCCTGGAGGCACGGGAGCAAGTGAAGAGGACAGCAGGAGCAGGTCAGCACATCTGGAAGATCTCCTGAGAAGTCACCTGGGTGGGCTGGTGACTGATCAGTCTGGGAGTACTATGGAGAGAGTGTCAGTCTGGGAGGACTGTAGAGAAGTTAGCCAGGAGGGCTAGTGAAAGGGCAACGGCAGCCAGGAGGGCTGGCAGTGCCTAAAGAGGTGGTGCTGGGATCAGTGACCACAGTAAGGAAGTGCTGGAAAAGTGTGAGCTGTGTCACCCTACTTTTAAGTAAAGAGGCTGTGAGTCCCTGCCTGTAATGGGCCTTTGCTACTAAAATTGCAACAAGATGACACAGCTCGAGTTCTGCTAACAAGTGAGTGCTGGAGGAAGCAGAGGAGTGTATATAGACTGTATATTAGGAGAAGTGCCCCTGAAGTTTGTTTGGAAGTCAAGTGGGCATTTTATAATGCCCCTATCCCCATCCAAGTTTATTACCCTGAATTAAAAAAAAAAAAGTCACAGACTGTTCTCTGTTTCTGGGTGACTGTGGAAGTTCGGTGTGCCTGGCTGTGCAGGGTGGGGGATCCCAGTTCATCTGCGGCCCTTATATAATAAGGCTTACCTGTAGCAACGGTGAATTTCTCCTGAACTTGCATAGTTTAGGAGATATTCACTTTATACGCATGTGCCAATGTCATCGGCACATGTGCACTGAAGAGATGGCTCAGATGTGCCGTTTCTTCAGTTAGTGTGCCGTTATAAGCGGCATCGTGGCTCCGGCCAATCACAAGCCCATTATACCCGGAAGTAACTCCGGGAGACATGTCGCCGGCCAAAGCGGTGTGCCGGGACCGCTGCGGGGGCTTCAACCTAAGGTAAGTATATCATAATGAGCTAGTATGCTATGAATACTAGCTCATTATGCCTTTGTTTTGCAGGGGGGTTTTTTTCATTTTTTTTCTCCCCGTAGATTTACAAACACTTTAAGGGGGTGCGCTACATATGAAAAAAAAATATTACTCCTCCATGTAATTATTTACATTTGGTTCCAAAGAATATTGTGGTTTATTGGAATTTGTGTTCTATAGTTTTACAACTGTTATCAATATTTTTGTATTCTATTTTTTTTTATTATTTTATTTTTTATTTATTTTTTATTCTTAGTTTTGTACAACTGTTATTATTTTCTTTGTTGTTATTGCAGCAATATTCCTGGTATCTTTAAATTCTATGTATTACATTGTTTCCCACCTTTTTTGGAGGGGGGCATGTACCTGGTTTTGACAGGTACCTGCTACCGCTTCCAGGCTGGGTTTGGCGCAGCAAACTCAGTTGGAAGTCAGACCCCCCTCCTCCTTCCCCCGCAGCCATCCCATTCACAGAGGGCAGCATGCTTCATGCATGTGCAGTAGGGAACCGGCTGTGAAGCCGCAAAGCTTCACTGCCGCTTTCCCTTTAGTGGAGATGGTGGCGACAGCACCCGATTGAAAAATCAGCTTGGTTGAGGACACCGCTGGATTCCTGGACAGGCAAGTGTCCCAATATTAAAAGTCAGCAGCTACAGTATTAGTAGCTGCTGACTTTTAATTTTTTCTAAAGGAGCCTGGAGCTCTTCTTTAAGCACCCCATTATTTGCAGGTGTAATTGTAAGATAGATTGCATAATTTATGTATAGTATAAACATAATTGAAAATGTATATATCTATATACTGTAATATATATATATATATATATATATATATATATAGATAGATAGATATAGAGATACATATATATCTATATATATATATATATATATATATATATATAGATACATACACACACATCTATATCTATATATACACGCATACATACAGGGGCGTTGCTAGGTCTGCAAAAGATCTGGGGCTAGAGCCCATAGCAGCGGTCACCAACCTGGGGGGGCATGCCGGTGGTAAGCAACTTTTCACGGGCAAAGGAAGGCTGGTGTTGGCGTTTCAATCATCACGGCACCATGGTTGATATGGTGTCAGGATGAATGAAGCGCATTGTTTCTATTGTTACATTGTAATATATAATGAAGTGGTCAAACTCACCACAATGCAGAATCAGTGGGAGCCCTGGGCGTGTCACTTGCCACCGTCGCCTGTCACCAGATGCAGCTTTTTAACTTGCCACCGTCACCTGCCACTAGATGTGGGTTGTCACTTGCCACATCACCTGCCACCATTTTCAGATTGTCACTTACCACCATTTGCAGATTGTCACTTGCCATGTCTCTTGCCACCATTTGCTGATTGTCACTTGCCACGTCACTTGCCACCATTTGCAGATTGTCCCTTGCCACGTCACTTGCCACCATTTGCAGATTGTCACTTGCCACGTCACTTGCAGATTGACACTTCACTTGCCACCATTTGCAGATTGTCACGTCACTTGCCATCATTTGCAGATTGTCACGTCACTTGCCATCATTTGCAGATTGTCACTTGCCATGCAAGCCAGTGCCACCAAATGTGCATTGTCACTGCATTGGTGGCAGGCTGGCAGCACTGGTCCATTTAGTGAGGGCAGGAGAGCGGAGATGCGGGGCGGGCAGTGAGAGATGATGTAATCTCTCTACTCCCCGCCGCACCTCAGACATTTAAGAGTCCCGCGCTGTCACAGCGGAAAAGCGCTGATGTGTGGTGGGCAGTGAGAGATGACGTTATCTCTCTGCTCCCCACCGCACATCGCTCCCACGCTGAAGTGGCCCGGCTGTGAGGGCGGAAGAGTCGTGACGGGCGGGGGGAGAGAGATGATGTTATCTCTGTCCGTCCGCCCGCTCGTCTCTTCTCCACCTCCAATGCCAAAGCTCTGAGACTCGGGGCTATGGGCTCCACATTCGGGGCTCCAGCCTTGATAGCCACCCCCTGGCGACGCCTATGCATACATACATAGATTTTTTTTTTATACTTCATAATATACATATACTGTATATATACAAAATCTTTGTTCACTTGAATTGTGACAGTGACATAGCAACCTATATAGCTTAGAGTACTGCACTATAAGAAAAGGCTGGTGTGACTGTGAGATGGAAGTGTTTGGACATTTTAACTAGACACACACAGGAAGGGATGAGGTAAAAGAGGGATGAGCAAACTGTTGCTGCCACAGGGCCTCCCTATTCACATTGTAATGAGCCTGGCGTGTGCCTCATCTGCAGGGGAGGGAGTGTTGTAGGGAGGGGAAGAATGGATTCCACGTGCCAGGCTTATAGCAGCAAAGAACACTATCTTGGCATGTTGCATACAAAGGCTAGGCCACAGCTGAGGTCAGGAGGTGACTTTGGCTAAACAGACATATAATTTACACTGGTCTAGCTTGGGGACTCATCAGCACACTACTAAATGACAATAATCACCATGCTTTTACACCAGGTTTGTTCAGCAATACTTGGCAGATCTATCTATTGATAAAAGGATCATTTAGCCTGACATGATTTCGTTCTAATGCACTATGTATCAAATAACATGTTTTTAGAAAATACTACTGTGTATATTCTATGAAATTTACAGCTGAATGATTTGGAACATCGAGGAGACATAAAACAGGTACATATGCATTTGGAAAACAAATAAAATGGTACTATAAAAAACAATGATGTGCAAGTGCAATAATCTGTAGCAACCAATTACATTTCACCTGCTATGAGTTTAAGGCAGACAAAGGGATAATTGTGAGGGGGGTTCGCTTTAGGATAGGGCAGTCTGCACCTATGCATGATGATGTCCAAATGTGAATAGCTTTTAAACTGAACTCCGGGTGAAAATACATTAAAAATAAACCTAGTGCAATTGTATATGCTTTTAGAAAATACATTTATTTTGATAAACAGCGAGTATACGTGCTCACAAAGATTTTGCTGTCACCCTCTGTCATTCGTTGCACGGCAACAATCAGAATGGGAGACTGAGGGGCTGTGTTGCAGTACACATGTGCTCACATGAAACATACTGACAGGAAAAAGGAGCAGAGTAGAGCCGATGATCAGTTTGTTGCTGCACTTGAGGGCCCTTTCAGACATGCGGACCAATCATTTCATCAGTTAAGTCTCGATTTTTTCAAAGGAAAAACGGATTAGGTTTCTCAGTTTTCATCAGTTTTTTTACATCTGTCAGCTAACCACTTGAGTTCCAGAGCCATTTTTTCATGCAAAAATAGACTGTTTACATCAGTTTTATGTCCGATCCCTTTTTTTAAATGGAAGAAAAATAGGGCTTTGATCCGTTCCAAAAAAACAGATGTTGACAGAAGCAGGTGTAAATGGATGATCATCCGTTTCTAGATCCAGCGATGCACAGGGACCTCAGGTAAGTATTAGGGGGGCTGCTGCACACAGAAGGCTTTTTATCTTAATGCATAGAATTACAACCACTAAAGTAATGTACTGTAAACCACTAATGTAATCCTGGAGATGGCTTTAGTACTAACAGAGAAAGTGTTTTCCTGGCAGTGTTGTCTGCCTGTGGTGTATGAACTTTGTGCATGAAGTACCTGTCATGTTTAAAAAATATGTTATGTTCCCTAATGCTTTGGGGGCTCATTACCCTCTGTAAGCCTGGGTTCACACAGCAGGAAGTCCGGTGAGTCCCTGTACACCGATTCAGGTCTGAATTTCTGCCTGAAGTCGCACCTGTTTAGGAGCCAAAGACGCACAGGACACTTTTTAAGTGAGGCAGCAACCATCCCGGAGGATGGTTGAGAGCCAGTCACACTCTGTCACGCGAATTGGATGCAGAGAAACCCGTATCCAATTCGCATAAGTGTGAACCCAGCCTAAGAGATTTTAAATATGTATCGCAGGTAGGAACAAAACCACATAAAGGAGTTGATTTACTAAAACTGGAGAGTGAAAAATCTGGTGCAGCTGTGCATGGTAGCCATACAGCTTGTTCAAATAATGCTTAACCACTTGACCACTGGGCACTTAAACCCCCTTCCTAACCAGACCAATTTTCAGCTTTCGGTGCTCTCACACTTTGAATGACCATTACTCAGTCATGCAACACTGTACCCAAATGAATTTTTTGTCCTTTTTTTTCCCACACAAACACAAGAAAAGGGTTCCCCTAGGTGGACTTTTCCGGCACTTGCATGATAGAAAAAAAAATTTAGAGGTAGAAGCTATAATACATCATAAAAGGGCATAAATTTTATTCAATTAGGAAAATACAATTATTAAAAACAACATGGATATCATCTGTAACAAAGTAGTACTAATAGGTAAATACATGGAACAATCAAGCAATAAGCAATAGTGAAGGTAAACCTCTTTTCAAGCCCGACGCGTTTCGGGATGTTTAATGTTTCTAGGGTCCTTCTTCAGGGGCATGATCGAAAAGAGGGGTTCATCTGGGAAAGTTCCATTAACCGCTTGTGGGAGGAAGTTTAAAAAAAGCTACTGAAAGAAAGCGGGGTGGCAGTGGGCAATTGAGGATGTAATGAGTATAAGTGCTAAATTTAGATGGTATAAGCTGCAGGAAGATAGGCAGTCATCTCCATAGAGGAGTGTCACACTAAGCCCATCCCGCCCAACCCGGGCATGCGCAAGCGGCGGGAGCGGTAAGCTGAGGTCACAGGAAGGCGCCCCTAGGAGGGTAAGAGTGTAGACACGGCCAACCACGCAAACCTGCATCCAGCGTACAAAGCTGGCGGTCACGAATGTTCCCATGTGCACGCCCCAGGGGGCGCGCGGGAGCAGTTTTCTGGAATCACGTCATATGACGTGATCCCAGAGTTATCCAGCCGCCCTGCAGCCGTCATTTGGCTATAGGGCGGTTGGCAAGTGGTTAAAGCAGAGTTCCACCCTAAAGTGGAACTTCCGCTCATCGGATTCCTCCCCCCCTACGGTGCCATGATTGGCACCTTTCAGGGGGGAGGGGGGGGTGCAGATACCTGTCTAATACAGGTATCTGCAGCTACTTCCGGGCTTAGATAGCCGCAGATGCCCGCCCCCCTCCCATTGTGTTCTGGGAAACACATGTTTTGCTTGCGTCTATCTAGCAAGGTTACTCTGTGGTATAAGCAAGGAAGCTGAGATTTCTGCAATGTGTAAATGTGCTTTACTATATAAAGATGCTGTACATACAAAACTATTACAATCTTAGGAGTACAATACAAGACTGAGAGATATCTATAACAAGCAAAATGTCTATCAAATGAACAGCCTATAGTCTATATCAGTACTAATACACTTAAAAGTTACTTAACTTCTGTTACTGTATGTTCGTGATCTCCATTGGCAACAATGCTTCTTGGACACCAGGCAGTGTTCTTGTATCATGAGTGGTGGCTTCTGATCTTCAAAGCATGATGTGTGTCTGTGTATCCCTACTCACCCCCTTTTATGTGTCAGGCTGTTTGCCATAGCTACCAAACAACAGAAAACATGCCTGTTTACTGTAGCTGCAGAAACAATGGACTGTTGAAAACTGCATCTACGTACCCATTGTCTAATCAGGCCAACACCTGACGGTAATCTAACAGTCATTCTTTCAGTTTGAGAGCTGAAAGGACCTCAAACAACTAAATCCCTTTCTTGTGTACTGTATCAATAGAGACAATAGCCTGTTGAAAACTGTAACAAGGATATCTACCCCCATTGTATAAAACAGCATTTGTTTGAGAAATCTACTAAAGCCAAAAACTGACAATATCTCTATGACCAACCACTATTGTGTAATGTTCTGTCCCATGTATCATAAGTCTGATTAATAAAAAAAAAATCATATTGTAACAAATGCAACACATTCCGCCCTAGATTTTTTTTTTCTCAGACCACACACAAAATCTCATCATTCTAAACATTAATTTTCCTTGAATGCAACACCTCCCATTTCTGTCACTGAGAAGGTGTTTTAGTCTTTAACTAAAAAAGTTCATTAGAAAGTCCATTCTAAAGTTCTTTAGAAACAAGTCCAGGCTTGTAATACATCAAAGGCCTTGCTCTCCACAGCTCTTGCGATCTTCCGTCATTCCTTCCATCATGTAACCACTTTTCTCTGGTCTTCGTATGGATCAGAAGTAAAAGTGAAATGCAGCGCTGCATTTCACTTTTACTTCTGTTTACAATATTGGTCATATTTTATGTAGCTGCTTTTCACATTGGGTTAGCGCAGTGTTATTTATATTTTCTTCGTATGGATCAAATCGGAGACAGCCTGTGGAGTGGAAAACAAAGGATTATCTGTTCCTTCTACCCTGTTTCCCCGAAAATAAGACCTAGCGTGATTGTCGGTGATGGCTGCAATATAAGCCCTACCCCCCCAAATAAGCCCTAGTTAAAGTTCTTGTAGGTCTTATTTTCAGGGTAGGGCTTATTTTCGGGGAAACAAGGTCGGGCTTATTTGGGGGGGTAGGGCTTATATTACAGCCATCACCGACAATCATGCTAGGTCTTATTTTCGGGGAAACAGGGTAATAATACATAAACAGTAGATCCAGGCCCTTCAGCTAAAATCTCTCCAAGTGGCTTATTTCCTGGATATCTGACTAACACTTTGCCCCCTGCCTGTACCCACTTCTGACCCTCCCAAAGATCATCAATAGGGAGGAGAGGAAATATACTGATATTTCCCAGAAGATCACTGCTGTTTATTTTGGAAGGTTTGCTGTTAAGTAGCCTCACTTTCCACTCTTGCTGAGAAGTATCCACTAACCAGTCAGAGTCCCAGCCACTGACTTGAAGCTCATCTGTCAATGCAAATGTAACTTCAAACCTTCCTGCCAGATTCCCTCTCATTCCTAGATAGGCTTCAGCTTCAGATATGTCACTCTTGGTTTCTATGTCATGGGAAGCAGTAACATGGTATCTGTTAAGCCCTGTTCTTTCAGGAACCTTACATAAATACTGAACTCTGCACTCCAGCTGTGGAATCTGTGCCCCAGCCCTTACCATCCTCTCATATGGTGTGCTTTTGGCTATTGGCCTAGAATTTAACAACATGACTGCCTGTGTGAGGACCCAATCCCACCCTCTTAGTGTATGTGTGGGTGTAAGTTTGCGTATCTGGTCCTTCAATAGCCCGTTGTATCTTTCAATCAAACCAGCTGCCTGTGGATGGTATGGGATGTGGCACAACCAGTACACTCCAGAATCTTTGGCCCACTGCTGTACTGTTGATCCGGTGAAGTGTGAGCCGTTATCACTTTGGACTTGTTTGGGACAACCATAAGCAACGACAAGTTTCTGGAGCAGTTGAAGTGTTTCGGCTTGATCTGCACGTTTGCAAGGATGAACAAGCATAAGTCCTGAATAGGTGTCCACTGCAGTGCAACAATATCTCAGTCCACTGTTTCCCCGGGGCAGGGGACCGATGAAGTGAATCTGCCAGATCTCTGCAGGCCTCTCACCCCTCTTAATCGACCCGGTGGAGTACTATTGCAATGGCCATTGTCACACTTCTCCACACACTGTACAGTTCCCTATTACAGTCTTTATCATGTCCATGGATATAGGCAATCCTCTCTGCTGTGCCCATTCATATGTTGCTTTCTGCCCCAAATGTCCAGATTGCTTGTGGGCCAGTTGGCTAAGTTCATCAAGACAGGATCAATTGGCACAACTGCCTTCACTTCGGCGATTTCATCTGCAACTCTGTTATAGTTCTCAAAGTCTGGGACTAGGGGCACATGTGCATCAACATGCCCCACTTTTATGGTGCCGGAGTGAGCTTCCTTCCAGATGTAGTCCCAGACTTCCTTGCCTCCCCACACCACCTTTCCATGAATCATCCATTCATTGGACCTCCACGTGGGCATCCAAGTTGTCAGTCCTTTAAAAACCACCCAGCTGTCAGTGTAGATAGTGACATGGGAAGAAGGATCCTCCTGAAGAGTCATCACCACCGCTTTCAACTCTGCATACTGACTGGACCCTCCAATTCCGGTCTCCTGCAGGACTGTGTCTGTACTTGGGTTGTAGGCTGCTGCTGTCCATTTACGTCCAGACGATGTGACTATGGCTGAACCATGAGTGAACCACGCTGACTCCTTCATGTCTTCTCACAGAGACTCAAAGGGTGGAGCCTCCTAAATGGGGGATGACTGCAGCACAGGAATTTCTTCTTCTGGCCAGGTGCTGGTAAAAGTGACAAGCCCTGCCAACTATTTTGAAATGTCTCTAACATCCCCAGCTGCAATACCCCCTCTTTCTTTAAGGTACCACTTCCATTTCATTAGTGTCTGGTTCTGGGCTACAGCTGCTCTAGTGGTCAGTCCATTATCTCTCACCCATCCTGCTATTGGCAATTCACAAATTCTTTAGCAAGAGGCTCCCACTTATTGTCTCTGGCCCAGACAGGTAAGCTGCACACTTCCTTCTGGCCACCAGAACCCTCTGCAGCCTTGCTTTTCCTAAACAGTTTATCCATCATTTTACCTAGCACAAGCTACACAACACACTACAGAAAAAACAGGTCTGCTTCAATTGAACTATAGCACAGACCGTGGCACGGCATGGTATAAGCAAGGAAGCTGAGTTTTCTGCAGTGTATAAATGTGCTTTACATACAAAAACTATTATAATATTAGGAATACAATACAAGACTGACAGATATCTATAACAAGCAAAATGCCTATCAAATGAATAGTACAAATACACTTAAAGGTTACTTATCTTCTGTTACTGTATGTTCGCGATCTCCATGTTTGTCTCCAAGTCTGTCTCTGTGACACCAGAATGCTATGAGTCTTATAGAAAAATTATATTTTATATCAAACGCAACACACACACAGTTCCCAGAACACAACGGGGACCAGTGCAGAAGCGCAGCGCGACTCGCGCATGCGCAGTAGGGAACCAGGCAGTGAAGTCGCAACGCTTCACTTCCCGATTCCCTGACCGAGGATGGCGGCGGGGGCAGCCGAGAGCCAAACGATTGATCGGCTTCGGCTGCCAACATCGCTGGACCCTGGGACAGGCAAGTGTCCATTTATTAAAAGTCAGCAGCTGCAGTATTTGTAGCTGCTGGCTTTTAATATTTTTTTTTTTTAAGGTGGCGCTCCTCTTTAACGATAAAACCTGGAAGTTAATTGGTTTCTCTGCAGAGCTGCACTAGGTTTTGCAGTCACCTGTTTTAGTAAATCACCACAGAAGTATTGCTACATAGTTTTGGGGCTTAGAAAAAACAAGCTCAAGAGAGGTCTTCCCTTACACCAGTTCCAGGTCCAAAAACTATATATACAGTGCTGTGAAAAAGTATTTGCCCTCTTCCTGATTTTTGATTTGTTTGCATTTTTCTCACACTTTAATGATTCAAATCAAACAAATTTTAATATTACACAAAGATAACTCGAGTATATCCTAGATGCAGTTTTAAAATTATTATTTAATTTATTAAGGGAAAAAAACCTGTTCAAACCTGACTGACCCTATATGATAAATTGCCCCCTCTCATGCTGAATCATGAATGAACTCTGATTAACCACAATTTTTTGAAAGCGGAGTTAAATTTCACTTGCCACACACAGGCCTGATTACAGAAGCTGTCTGACAAAGTGAAGCATGCTAACAGATCACAAAAAGCCATACAGCATGCCACAATCTAAAAAAATTCAAGAACAGATTAGAAACAAAGTAATGGACACGTATCAGTCTAGAAAGGGTTTCAAAACCATTTCACACACGGTACAATTGTTGGCATGGGACTGTTTGATGACAGACTCTTGTCCGAAAATCTTACCGTTAGTACGCTCCTTTTGACAATTGTTCAACTTTCGGCCAACAAATGTTGGCTGACAGGCTAGTAAATTTTTGGCAAAAGGGGCCCAAAGGGTGGTGCTCAAGAGCTGAAATTCCTCGTAGTATGTCACTAAGTTCATGTTTGTGGCACAACAATTGTTTACCGTTAGTATGCAAGACAAGATCCTGGCACACACCCTTGACAAAAACAGATGCTCGGTTGGCCAACAATCATACCGTGTGTACAAGGCTTAAGGCTTTGGAACTCCAGTGAACCATGGGAAGAGCCATTATACACAAATGGAGATAACTTGGAACAGTGGTGAACCTTCCTAGGAGTGGCCGGCCTACAAAGATTACTCCAAGAGCATGACGACTCATCCAGGAGGTCATAAAAGAACCTAGAACAACATCTAAAGATCTGCAGGCCTCACTTGCCTCAGGTAAGATCAGTGTTCATGATTCAACAATAAGAAAGAGACTGGGCAAAAATGGCATCCATAGGAGAGTTCCAAGGTCAAAGCCACGGCTGACCAAAAAGAACACAAAGGCTCATCTCACATTTACCAAAAACATCTTGATTATCCCCAAGACTTTTAAGCAAATATTCTGTGGACTGATGAGATAACAAGAACATCATACCAACAGTCAGACATGGTGGTGGCAGCAGGATGTCTGGAGCTGCTTTGCATTGTTGATGGAACCATGAATTCTAAACTCTACCAGAAAATCCTAAAGGAGAATGTCTGTCCATCAGTTTGTGACCTCAAGCTCAAGTGCACTTGGGTTATGCAGCAGGACAATGATCCGGAACACAACAGCAAGTCCACCTCCAAACAAAGCAAAATTTAGGTTTTGGAGTGGCCTATTCAAAGCCCAGACTTAAATGCAACTGAATTAAAACAATTCTGCAAGAAGAGTGGGCCAAAATTGCTCCACAGCAATGTGAAAGACTCATTGCCAGTTATCGCAAAAGCTTGATTGCATTTGTTGCCGCCAAGGGTGGCATAACCAGTTATTAGGTTTAGGCGGCAATTACTTTTTCACATAAAGCCAGGCAGTTTTGGACAGCTTTTTTGGCTTAATAAATGAAACCATCATTTAAAAACTGCATTTTGTATTTACTCAGGTTATATTTGTGTAATAATAAAATTTGTTTCATGATCTGAGTCATTTAAGTGTGACAAATATGCCAAAAATAAAAAAAAATCTGAAAAGGTGGCAAATGGTTTTTCACAGCTTTGTAAATGTATTAAGATATACATGAATTAGTTCAGTTACCTGTTTCTCCTAACAGACATCCAAAATAATTTAGAACAGCATGTTACCAATCTCGTCAGGCATGTGATTATGCTTACATTTTGGGTCCTGCGTAGCTCCGAAATGTTGCACTTGTGCTTTTGTGATGTGATGTGATCTTTCTGCAATAAAAGCTTTGGACAACATTTGAAGATCCATGGTGTGCTGGCAAATATGTGCATTGAAACTGTAGAACATCCATATCTATGTGTAATATCTGCACAAAAATGTGCAGTATTCCTCTGCAAAAAACAATGATAAAAATTCAAATAATATCTCCACTGGTTTAGTTAAAAAACAAATCCTTCTACTGGGAAAAGCAGGAATATAGAGTTCAGTAGATTCTTTGATTAGGCCCGTATTTATTCATTTTCTATCTTTTTCTACATTGAAAACAACCATATTTATTTATCTTTAAAAGAAGCGTACTTAATATAGGGATACCATTAATAAAAAAAGAGCCAGAGGATGAACTGGGAGGTTAGACGTTTGGAGCTATAATTTCCTGCTTTATTAACAATCTAAAGGATATGAGTAAGGACAGGTCTGAAACATTATATCTCTTTAATGAAGGAAGATTTATTTTTGTGAAGAAAATAATGTGCAGTTGATGGACATTGGTGCTTTTTATTAATTAATTTTGTAAGGCTAGGAGCAAAGGACTTTGTACATCATCACTTTAATTTGTGGATTCGTCATCTTTGGTTATTTACACTAAATAACTCTGACTCTAAGGCCTCATGCACGCTGGACGTTATAATAACGTTATAAAAACGCCAATAGCTTTGCAGTGAGTTTTTCTAGGTTTTTCAGCGTTTTTGCAATAGCGTTTAGCGTTTTTTTTTTTCAATGGGAGCAAAAACTTCAAAAATTCTGGCGAGCCATGTTTTTGAGCGTTTGACGTTAGAGCGTTTTTACAGCTGAAAAACTGCTCTCAGAACCCACTAGTTTTGTTTTTCTTTTTACAGCCAAAAAACGCCCCAGCAAAAAACATTTGATAACAGCCTATGTGTGCATGGACACATAGGATAACATGAGGAGAGTTTGACTGTAGAAATAAATGTCTGAAGCCAAACACAGCAGCTGTAAAAATGTCCAAAAATGTCCAGTGTGCATGAGGCCTTATTATTCTATATTCATCTAGACCAGTGTTTCTCAACTCCATTCCTCAAGGCGCACCAACAGGTCATGTTTTCAGGATTTCCACTATTTTGCACATGTGATTTGATCAGTTTCACTGCCTTAGTAATTACCACAGCTGTTTCATCTGAGGGAAATCCTGAAAACATGACCTGTTGGTGCGCCTTGAGGACTGGAGTTGAGAAACACTGATCTAGACCAGTGTTTCTCAACTCCAGTCCTCAAGGCGCCCCAACAGGTCATGGTTTCAGGATTTCCCTCAGATGAAACAGCTGTGGTAATTACTAAGGCAGTGAAACTGATCAAATCACCTGTGCGAAATAATGGAAATCCTGAAAACATGACCTGTTGGGGCGCCTTGAGGACTGGAGTTGAGAAACACTGATCTAGACAATATGAGCTTGCTTTTGTAACGTTTTCTACCTGCAACTTATTTGCTTTATATTCTTCATTTTCTCAGCTTAATTTAATGATCTCTTAAATTTACATGATTCCTTAATGCCGTGTCCCTGTAGCCACACTCAGATTTTTCAGATTTTGATGGTTGCCATAAGTTATGTGCCCTAGATATGCGTAACTCTATGTGGGCATACAATTCCTGTGTGCAAAACACAATGAATGCTGGAATCACCCAAGTTGATTCTATTTTCCACCTTCATACAATGCAGTATTTTAATAATGTTGCTGTGGTTACTCACTGATCCCTACTTTATTACTGTAGTAACGCAGGTGGTCGGCAGGGGGACCAGGTATTTAATGTACCCGGAAGTGTTAAGACCCATACACACTATTAGATTTTCCGCAGACTTTTGTCTTCAGATTTACCAAAACCATATAATATGAGGTCAAACCTTAACCGCTTCAGCCCCGGAAGAATTTACCCCCTTCCTGACCAAAGCACTTTTTGCGATTCGGCACTTATTACTTATTAGCACTCCACTACTGTAAAAATGTCACTGGCAGTGAAGTGGTTAACACTAGGGGGTGGTGAAGGGGTTAACCATGTTCCCTGGGAGGTGATTCTAACTGAAGGGGGAGGGAAATACAGGAAGTGACAGATCGTGGTTCCTAACTAATAGGAACACATGATCTGTCACTCCTGTCAGAACAGAACAGGGAAGTGTGTGTTTACATACACTCATCCCTGTTCTGTGTCCCCTGATCACGATCGCTCGTGGCGGGCGTTCATCGCCACCGTCGGGCACAAGCATCAGCACCCCCGCTGTGCAGCAGGCACACACGCGCCTGCTATCCGGACCTTGCGAGATCACGTACAGTAACGTGACTTTGCACAGTAAAACTGCGGTGGCTGGTCCGGAAGTGGTTAATGCCGCGTACACACGGTCGGAATTTTAGACAACAAATGTTCGATGTGAGCCTATTGTCTGAAATTCTGACTATGTGTAGGCTCCATCGGACATTTGTTGTAGGAATTTCCGACAACAAAAATTTGAGAGCTGGATCTCAAATTTTCCCACAACAAAATCCGTGTGTATACAATTCCAATGCACAAATTTCCACGCATGCTGGGAATCAAGCAGAAGAGCCGCAATGGCTATTGAACTTCATTTTTCTCCGCTTGTCGTACGTGTTGTATGTCACCGCGTTCTTGACGTTCGGAATTTCCAACAACATTTGTGTGATCGTGTGTATGCAAGACAAGTTTGAGCCAACATCCGTCGGAAATAAATCCAGGATTTTGTTGTCAGAATGTCCGATCGTGTGTACGCGGCATAAGAGTTTCAATTTGTATGCAATCAGGGAGGCCCTTGCACTGCATGGTTAGGGTAAATCTGAAGACAAAAATGTGCAGAAAATCTAATAGTGTGTGTGGGGTCTTAGATAGCAACAGCAGCCAGAGTTTTGCAAGAAAACAAAAAACAAAACCATTATTAATTCTCTGAAAAGCAAATAAATGATCTGCTCCACAAGTCAGGTCAACTTCTCTGATGTAATTTCTTTGGTAAGTAAGGGAAGAACCTCCTTTTTTAGGACAATGACATCACAGGAATGTGGATTCTAGATTCTAACCAGCCGTGGATCCAGAGAACCTTCCATGCCTCCTACTCCACCTATGCCAGGGGGGTCTCAGTGCTGATCAGCAAATCTTTTCCATGCATAGTGGAGCAGATTCACACCGACCCCCAGGGTAAATATGTGATAGTGGTTTTCACAGTTTGGGGCACGAGATACATTGTGGTAAATATATGCATTCCGCTCTAGCTCTGGGAGGACATCGCACACCACAGGTCTCTCTTCATCATATTCAGGATAAACCACCTGTAGTCCATCTTTGACAATACAGTACCTGTTGGTACTTGTGTAATGGTCTATGACTGCCTGCACCCCACCGCGGAACCCAGGGGCATACAGACTATAGATTCTTACTTATAAGATGAATATTGGAACAGGTCTATATAAAAATAGCTAGTACCAGTAACACATCTACCCTGACGTGCATATTCACCATACTGCCAGTCATCTGGTTCCTCCTTACCTGCAGATTATTACCCCTTTTATGATTTTACATTCGTTCTAAATCCACAACATACATAGTCATCGCTCTTGAGGAAGCGTGGCCCACATGCGAAACATGTCGAGCATCGAACAATCATATGACATGAGCTGATTGCGGATTTGCTATCTAACCACCTCTTCGGACTGATCTATATTTGGAGCGACCATCCAGATGTCCGAATAATGATATACTCTAGATGGTGTTGTATAGCAATTGTCTGAACATATACATATGTTGTGTTTTTAATATTGTTTCTTTTTTTGCTACGTATTTTTCTACATCAATAAAATTAGATTTTATATAACTAGTTGTTTTGAAGTTGTGCCTATAAAGTCCAAAAGTCCCCCCCTTCTTTTTGGATTTGTATATGAATTTGTTAGGACGCGGCAGTGCTACTTTACGTGTATCCACGGTGCCACTCCGTGTGACGATACACTTCTATTCTTTCAAATATATACATTCCTCCTCCCTTCTCAATATCCACCTTATACTCTATCCTAGAACAGGTTACCGTATACTGTCCCGCAAGGTTGTTACTTATGGGCAATTTTAATGCCATCCTAGCCCCAGGCTTAGACAAACCAGTCCCCCCTAAACAATGCTCCACAGACTTATCCACTTGGGCAAAGGCAATGGGAGTGACCGAGGTCTGGAGGGGGAAACACCCCTCAACCAGGGCTTACTCCTGCTTCTCCGCCACACACAAAATGTACTCGCGCATTGACTTGGCCTTTGCCAATCCGGCCATGATGTCGGACGTACTAGATGCCACATACCTACCTAGTGGGCTGTCGGACCATTGCCCCCTCCTTAATATCCGCTCCCCCACCTCCGCTCTTTGGCATCTGGGAACCCATTGGTTCTCCCACACTGACTTGACCAACACCATCTCACCTCGCCTTACCGAATACTGGGAACTTAATACGGGGTCCTCCATCCCAGAGGTCACTTGGGACTCCTTTAAGGCCTTCACTAGGGGTCAATAGAGGTCCCCAATAGCTGGGATCCATAGAGAACAAGCCGCTATGACAACTGAGTTACAAAACAAGGTAGATACCCAGACTAAGGCCTATGCGGCCTACCCCACCGACTCTGGCTTTGACGTCCTTAACGCAGCGAAACGGGAACTACACCTCCACCTAACAGAACTTAGCAGACTAGATCTCTACCGTAACAAGCAAAGATTTTTCAAACAGGGGGACCGGAACGGTTGCCTGCTGACAATGTTGGCACAACACGACCTGCCCCTGACGGTGATACCATACCATAGCATAGTGTCTCCTTCGGGTGAATCGGTCCCTCCCCTCCCGGACATATTAGACGTATTTCAGCAATACTATAGTTCCCTTTACACCTCCGTGTTGCCCTCGGATTTCAGGCCACAGGACCTGGTGCCTTGGCTGGACCCTCTGGCACCCGGCTGGCTCTCAGATGCCGAGAAATCTGGTGAGACCCATTACCCCGGAGGAGGTTTTGAAGGCCATCGGATCCTTTCCAGCTGGGAAATCCCCAAGCCCAGATGGTCTCCCTATAGAGTTCTACAAAACCCATGGAGACCTGCTTGCCCTCAAACTGACCCAACTCTATTCTCACTGTCTGTCGGAGGGCGCCCTCCCCACCTCCATGAGTCATGCACATGTAATATTAAATCCACAAAGCCCCCCAAGGACCCCACATCCTGCGCCTCCTACAGGCCTATCACCTTTCTTAACACAGACTGTAAAATACTTACCAAATTGTTTACTATGAGGCTGCAGACCTTACTACCGTCTGTGATAGAGACTGACCAAACTGGTTTTATGGCTTGTAGAGCCACTGATGTCAACTTGCAACGCTTATTTACCAACATACATGCACAACACCTCAACGAGGGTTCCTGAGCGGTGGCCTCCTTAGACATAGAAAAGGCCTTTGACGCAGTGGAATGGCCTTTTCTGTGGGAGGTCCTCCATAGAATGGGGTTCCCCTTGTTATTCATTACGTGGCTACAGGTGCTCTACAAGCACCCTACTTCAGCCATCAAGTTGGGGGGGGGTCTGTCACAGCCCTTCCCTTTGTCCAGAGGCACGTGACAGGGCTGCCCTCTCTCTCCAGCCCTTTTCACCATCGCAATGGAACCACTGGCAGAGGCCCTGCGCACCTCCCAACACATCAAGGGCCTGTGCATTGGCTGGAGGAGAGGGTCGCCCTGTATGCGGACGACCTCCTTTTCCTCAATGATGTAGACTCCTCGCTTGAAGGGGCACTGCAGATCCTGAACTCATTCTCCACTGTCACAGGCCTCAAAGTTAACTGGTTAGGGTCCCTTATGTTCCCTATAGACCCTGCAGCTCAAACCACTGCCCCCTCTGATATACCCCCACAATGGATTGAGAGTTTCAAGTACTTTGGGGTGGTAATCTCGAGACAGGCTTCAGATTTCTTGCCCCTGAATCTATCCCCAGTAGTTCAGGAGACACGGCTGAGACTGAAGGCATGGGAGATACTACCCTTGTAATTGCTAGGTCGGATAAATCTGATAAAAATGAAAATCCTACCCAACCTACTTCGCCAATCCCTGCAATAGATTCCCAAATCCTTTTTCACCCGGCTGCATAGCCTCTTTGCCTCCTTTATCTGGGGAACCCAGTCCCTCAGATACGGATGGTAAACACTTGTGCGCCGGTCCTCCCAGGGAGGACTGGCATGCCCTGACCTATATAAATATTCCCTGGCTACCCAACTAGTTACAGTGGCTTGGTGGCTCACTCCTGACACGACAAACCTTGGTTGAGGCAGCGGTGGTGAAATCATTGGAAGTGCTCAAATTTCTACTTTTCCGTGGCCCTAGGGCCCCCTACCCACTGACCCTCTCCATGCGCACCACGGTGTAAGCATGGGGGGGCGGGCCTTAAAATTGAAAGATACCCTAAAAACGCATTATCTCCAGCTGCCCCCTTGTGGTTGAACCCCACCCTGGAGCACATTTACAAATTGCCCGAACCCCAAGCTTGGACTAAATTTAACATTAAAACAGTGGACCAAGTAACATCCAATCAATATAAATACAAGAGGAGCAGCGCTGTGATAAAAAAGTTCTATATGATAAAAACGAAAAATGTGAAAATATTAAGCCCAAGATTTGGGATAGGCTCCAAGTTCATAGGTTACATAAACAGCTGGACCGTCCTATTCAAAAACCAATCATGGATGGTAAAAAGAAGCGTAAATAAATGGAAGTCAATGAGTCCTTCACCACACCACTGTGATAGTAAAAATGTGCGCTTACCAAATGGCAAGCTTGGAAGAGCTTGCGACCTTAACCCGGTCGGGGCCTTTCAGGATGGAACCATCAAGGGGAGGCACGCCACTTTGGCTTGGATTAAGCACGCTGTTCATCAGATTACCACTCTATGTGGAGATGTGACCCCTGGCTAGGGCTAAGCCTCCGGGGAGGTATATCAAAGAAAGAAGGAAAGCGACATAGCGTAATCCTGCTTTCACTTTTATTAAAATCAAAAAAGAATTGCACTTACATGTGGAAAGATAAAACAAACATTTGAGCCGGCCGGCTAGAAAGCGAACGCCCGTCCTGTAGACTGTAGACGGTAAATGCAGCACGTCAGCACTCCCGACGTACGTTTCGTCACACTCTGACATCCAATCAATCCCTGGCCCCACTCTCCAAATTGATTTCTGATTTTAACATCCCGAAGAACTACTTTTTTTCGATATCTACAACTCTCAGATCTGGATGTGCAAATAAGCCCACCTCGCCACTTTACTCCCATTTGATAACGACCTCCCTTCCTACCCTGGAGAAACTCAGAAACAAATGGCTACACGACATTCCCGACTTTGACAATGACGATTGGGATGACATATGGGACTTAACTTTCAGATCTCTGGTCTCACTGAGAGACCGACTAATCCAGTTCAAGATGGTCCATCGTGCATACTTTACCCCACACAGATTACAATTGTGAATGTAACATATTTCTGAGATGCACGCTCTAGCTCCACGCTGTCCTCCTACATAAGGAGCCAGCCTGCTGCGATCATCATGATACCCTATGATCCCTGTCGTGTTTCATGTAACAGTTTACCTTATGTCATAATTTTGTATGAACCAAAGTAAACACTTGTCATGACCAGTGTATGTTGTTTTTCTGTTAACCTCCCTGGGGGTATTCCCGAGTGTGGCTCGGGGTTAAAATTCTGCACCATTAGCGGTAACCCCGAGCCACACTCGGGAATGCATCGCAGGATCCTGGTGCCTCCTTACTTACCTTGTCCCTGGGATCCTGCGATTTCCCCCGCAGTGTCCGCGGGCTGTGTCATGTTCCGAAGCCTCTCCGTGCCAGGCTCCGTTCCCTGCGAGCGTCGCGACGCACGGGGGCGGAGCCTGGCGGCAAATTCAAAAAAAAAAAAAAAATGTAAAAAGCATAACACATTACAGTACTGTATGAAATCATTTCACATCCCATTTGTCCCCAGTGCTCTGGCCCATGCCCTGCATGCAGTTTTATATTGCATATACTGTTCTTTCTGCCTGGAAACTGGAGATTGTCCATAGCAACCAAAAAGTGTCCCTTTACGTCAAAAATGGCTTTAGACCAGCTAGAAAACAGCGATAGTAAATTAGAACACTTGCAGAATTGAGCGATAGTGAATCGTGTGGAAATTTATTTTATTACTATTTTTATTTTTTTTAATTATTATTTTTTTTTATTATATTATAATTTATGTTTTTGTGTTTCAAACTTTATCATACCCGGGATATCTACTAGACTTTTGTTTGGACAGATTTAAGTGTGTTATTGTTAAGATTTACAGACCTACAATATAAAACGCCAAATTTCCATGCAAAATAATTGTACCGCTTTCAGCACCTAAAATCAGAAAGAATCATACCGCCAGGGAGGTTAAATGTTTTAAAACTCAGTAAACAGATTTGCAAAAAAAAAAAAAACTAACAGTGCCATAAACAGCTCTAGATCTTGTACTGTGCATGCAAGATTTAGCACTGACATCAGTGGGCACCCGCTAAAATGTACAAATGGTGACATGGGATATGAGTAGTAGAAAGAGCAGAGAGTTAGGGTGATGTGGCACAAAAAAGGAGGAAGCAAAATTTTATCTTTAAGGCTGGGTTCACACTAGTGCAATCTGGACGTGGAGGAGATTGTGACTGGTTCACACATCTCCAGAGTGGCTGTGGAGCGAATTGCACAGACACATTCAGGCAAAAATTCGGGCCTGATTCATCCCTCAAATTAAGAAAAGGGAGGCACCGGACCCCTGCCGTCAGTCGCATCCATTTGTATGAACCCAGCCATAATGTATTTATTAAATTTCTACAATACAGTCATGCTTATATTATCAGGTGAGAGGGGGCTGAGTTAAAGGACTTTCACTAGTTCACTACTAATGGTGGATTGTGAATATCAGCCCATTGACACAAATCACTGGCAGGGTAGAAATGCTGTCCTCTTAAAGTGGTTGTACCTCACATGAAATATTAACAAAACCTATTCCTCTATAGTGATTATTTGTCTCAATTAAGAGCAATACGTGTCATTTCAGTTTGCTGCTTCATTCCTCTGCTATCTGCATGAGTCACTTATAATACATTTTTTGAGATAAGATAAAAAAGGTGACAAAGGGGACCTCCAGCACACAGCCTGTGACTGACAGCCTCAGCTCTGTTCCTGTGTGAAGGAGATGTGTCCCTTCCCTCCAATCGGCTGTCAGAGTTCCCACTGAGCTCTGCAGAGTGTAACTTCAGCTCTCCATTCCCTTTTTTTTTTTAACATTAGATTCTGGACTTTGAACGGATGTTGAGAAAAGAAGATGGCAGATAAACATATACAACTTATGTAGAAGAATTTGTTTCATCTCTGTGTATTGCCTGAGGCCAGTCACTTTACTTGGTATATGTAAGGGTTTACAACCACTTTAAAATTACTTCCTGGCAAACAAAACCAAAAAATAAAGCACTGAAATATAAAACACCTTTAAAATATGAATGGTTATGATTCATTACAAATTGAGCTATCGAGAATCTATACAAAATGTATGACCACCTGTTATGCATTTATAGGGGTTTACCATTTTTGAGGATGAAATTACTTCTCATCTTACTAGATTTCTGTATCCAGAAAACTCAGCTATTTATGTTAAAAATGTGCTTACAACATTTTTATATTACATAAATACCGAACATTACATATAATAATATTAACCATGTTTAATGTGCAGTATCCTTATAGCTAAAAAAATCTAAACAGATTTCTAAGACAAAATATTAGTAAATGTAATACATGTGCGGTGAATTAAATAAATAGTAAAACATTGTGAAAAAGCAGCAAGTTGGGACTTTAAATGAAGCAATGTGGCCAAAAAGTGAGTCAATGATAAAAACATATATGTATTTATTATCTGGACAGTAAAAAAAAAAAAACTGTCTCATATTGAAAACAATTGATAAACATGCAAAAAATGTGTGAATAAATATATATATATATATATATAAATTTATTTATGGTCGGAGCCCTTCGTCCTGACAGATATGAAGCACATAAACACGTCACAAGACTAACATAAATAGACCTGAAGTGTGCCCTGGCCTGCTGTATGGTAAACCCAGATCTGCTGGGCGGTATGCCAGAGAAGGGCGCATACCTTAAGAAAGTAATGGATATTTCTGTAGAGAAATTGCTTGAAGAGAAGTACCTTGAGAAGGGGAGGGTACCGCGCACTGGAACCGACACAGACCATCGTGGATGGTCTGGTTATATATCCTCCAGGCTCCTCCCATAATTTCAGGCCGGTAAACCGGCCTTCCTATTTATGGTCGGAGACCTTCGTCCTGACAGATATGAAACACATAAACACGTCACAAGACTAACAACATAAATAGACCTGAAGTGTGCCCTGGCCTGCTGTATGGTAAACCCAGACCTGCTGGGCGGTATGCCAGAGAAGGGCGCAAAAAGACTTGGTTTAGGGACGTAATGTTTTATTTAAGTTTATGGTCATCTTACAGAGCGAGCTTGCAAAAGGCTCATGACATTTCTACTTGTGGATTGGGAATGTAGCGAGCGAAGCAGGTGGATTTCCACCTTCCCATTTTCCTGATCACGTGGTCCGGGACTCCGTTTCGTGAGGCTGCTGATGCTGCTCCAATGCGGAAAGAATGTCCAGAATAACGGTTGGGGTCAAGGCCTAAGTTGCGCAGGAGGATCCTGACGTGCGTAGTGAACTGGTTGGTACTAAGCGGGCTGATCGGGAATGGCAGCAATGGGCTGTCCTGCGAGGGATCAGATAAATGGGCTAATAGACGATCTAGGATGGCTACGGGGCAGCAGGCGTTGTGCGTTCTGAAGAGCTTGATGTCAACCCCTGGACCGGATTGTTGTGTTTTGGACATCTCGAGGTGTATTGTGAAGTGGCTGTGGTGACGCGTGAGGCGGCGTCTGCGTAAGGCCCTATGACTGGTGTTGCTGACTGTGAATTCGCTGGGTCGAAGAAAGCCATAAAATGCCAGGTAGATGGCTGCTTGGATAACCAAGCTGGGCAAAAACCCCGAAAGGTGAGCGTGAGAGTATAGTGGACATGTCTCGAAACATGGCACTGGTGACTGGTAAGCGTTTACCGCTAACTTGGGGTTTCTGCTTGTGGATGCCTCGGAGGATGGCCTTGACCGCATGGGTAGCGAACAAAGATGGTTTGTTAGGATCTAGTAAAGAGGTGAAATGCTGGATGCCAGCTAGGTAGAGTCTAATAGTGTTGTAGGATAACTTCAGCTGAGTGTGGCAGTATGAAATGAAGGCCAGGATATGATGGAGATCTCCTGGTATAGCCCCGGGGTTAGCCGCTAGAAACCTGTGATAGCTTTTCCAGGCAGCATGGTAGCCTTTCAGGGTATTGTGAGATAGTGACTGGTTAATCAGACTAGTGGCGTCATGAAGATGTCGCTTTAATCCAGGGTTAGCTGTGACCAATGTGGGATAGCAGACATGGTCGGGTCCAGGTTCCTGCGAAAAGAAGGTTGTGAAGTTAAAACGAGATAGCGCGTCGGCCGAAGTGTTGCATTTACCGGGGATATGGACACAGAGGACATTAAATTGGTGCTGTAGTGAGTTGCACCAGCCTGCGTAGGAAGGACATGATGGCCAAGGACTTGGAGCGACCTTTATTTATAATAGAGGCTGTGGCTTGATTATCTGTGGAAAATGTCACTGTTTGTCCTACCCAGTTGTTGCCCCAGACGTGGGCTGCTGCAACAATGGGGTAGATCTCGAACATCGAGGAGGATTGACTGAACCCGGGGATCGAGAGTATTTCTGGCGTCCATGGTGCTGCAAACCAGTGGTGGCCAAAAATAGCTGCAAAACCTGTGGAGGCTGCGGCGTCCGTGATTATTTGAGGTGAAGTGGGAGACACTGATGGGATAAACATCGAAATGCCATTCTAGTTTGTTAGAAAATCGTCCCACATGGCTAGGTCAGCTACAGCTGCCTTGTCTAGTTTAAATATTAGGTCAGGGTCTTGTACCTGGGAAAGGAACACCAGGAGACGTGAGACGAAGGATCGCCCTTGAGGGATGATCCTTATGGCAAAGTTCAGCATGCCAAGGAGGGATTGTAGTTGCTTTTTTGTGCAGCCTTGCGTATTAGTAAATGTGTGGATGACTGTCCTGATGCGGGTCAATTTGTCGGGAGGCAGGCTAGCTTGCATGGTGTGAGTGTTGAGTATGATACCCAAGAAGGTGACGATCTGTGCCGGGCCTTCTATTTTCTTATCCGCTAAAGGTACGTTAAGATTATGAAAGATTGTTCTGAGGCTGTTTAGATCAACTGGGGGCTCGTTGGGTTTCTCTACGAGTAGGAAGTCGTCTAAGTAGTGGATCACTTTCTGACAGGACGCATGTTGTGAGAGAATCCAGGAAAGGGACTGAGCGAAAGTGTCGAATAGCCACGGGCTGCTTTTGGAGCCGAACGTTAACTTGGTGGCGAAATAGTATAGGCCTTTCCATTTGATTCCGTGCCATCGCCATAGGCACGGATCAATTGGCAACAATTTGAATGCGTCCGAGATGTCTGCTTTAGACAACCAGGCGCCTGCTCCTGCGAGAATGATAGATTGAATAGCTGAGTCTACCGTTGAATAGTTAAGTGAAAACTCTTCTGAAGGTATTAGGGAATTTAAACTGGGTATGTGGGAACAATGAGGTGCGGACAAATCATAAACTAAAACGGAGTTTATTTGAAAACTTGCCCTTCACAAGGCCGATAGGGCTGACTCTCCATACAGAAAAAGGTGATTGTGTAAAGGGGCCGATTATGTATCCCCGGTCTAGTTCTGTTCGCAGCAGGGTGGTGATGGTTTCCTCGTCGGTAGCGGCTGAAAGCAGGTTTTTGCATTAGTGAGTTGTGTTTGGGAGTGTAATAAGTCCGGTGTGAAAGCCTGTCGTGAATCCCCGGATGAGAAAGGCTGCCAGTGAAGGTGTTGGGTGTGAGGTAAAACGCGAGCCATCCGACGTGCACTCGGCTTAGTCATTCGGGTTTAGGCTGTTTCACAGCGCAGGCGTACCTGGGGTGAGCTTTGTGGCATGTGAGACAGACGTGAAGTAGTTTGCAGTGGGGGAAGTTACAACCCCCAAAGTTGAAGTTATTGCATATGGCTGCTCCCCCTAGTGCCTGGATGGGTCGTCCTAATCTGTCTGCCTGAGCCGGCTGAATAGATGCCGTTGAGTAACGAGTGACGCTGGGAAAGAAGGGAGGGTTGGGGGGGCGTCTGCCACCTGACTCGGAGCACCAGTTGGCCGTATGGGTGGACGACTGGCAGTTAGTACAGAGTGGGGAACGTAGGCCAGCGAAATGGCGACAGAACAGCTCTGTATCGATGGTACTCCAGTTGGTTTTTACCTGAAACTGGTAAAGTCTGGCTGCTGCTTTTGCTGAAAATGACCTGTGATAGTCATAAAAGAAGCACCCCCCATATTTATAACCTAGATCTACCATTGCGTGTAGGTATAGGTCCAGCTCCTCTCTCCTGTTGGGGTTGATTGTGCATAGCACGTCTCTGAACATGCCAAATGCTAGTACGAACTCCGCAATATTGAGTTTGCAGGTAAGCCTATGGTCTTTGGCCTTTAAAACGACGGAAACATCTCCCCACAAATAGGACTTGTTTTCGGCTGGGTCGTGTACTGCGATAAGGAGGGATGCCAAGTTAATGTCCTTCCCATCCATGATGTCCTTCCTGATGCCTGCTGGGACGAGGTAGGTATGTCGGGCGTACCTGTAAGGAGAGGCATGGGGGTGGCGGTGGTTACTGTGGATGGTGAGGGTGCAGCTTGATGTACCTCCAGGGTTCCCACTCTTGTCTGGACATGGGTGACTGCTGCCGATAGTGTGGTCACCAAGGAGTGCAGCTGAGCGATTGCTGATGAGATTGACTGTAGTGATGCCTGGGTGCCCGATTGGGCTGCCGCTGGCTGAGAAAACAGCAACCTGAAAAGCTCAGCTTTCCTAGCAGTCGCAGGGAAGGGTATTCCCCTGCGCCGTAGTTCAGCTGTAAGCTTGGGGATGGTCCAAGCTCTGAGAGACTGTAAGTCGTCGTTTGCTGAGCCTGCCCCAGGTGACGACGGGGTGGAGGCGAGGTCCTCGCTGCCGGCCTGCGAAATGGTGTCTGCTAAGATAGGGGGGGGAAATGCGTATGTTTTTTAGACAAGTTTAAAAAAAAAGGTAGGAGGGGATAGATTTTTTTTTTTTTTTTTTTTTGAATTACGCACCTGCCTTGAAGCCCTGGTAGTGGAGTTTTAGTTTTTTGGGGTCGAGACTTGGGTCGACTGGGAAGCTGAGGAAGATACTGTCCACACCTGTTGCAGGATGGATCAACTGAAGAACTCTACTGACCTGAAAAAAGGGGGAAGGGATGGAGAAATCGATGAGTAGCCGTGTTGCTACGGGAGATGAATGGCTGTATGAAGCCATTTCGTAAATGTTTGCGGTGTTTACAAAGTGAAAGAGTTTTTTTTTTTTTTGCAGAAATTTGATTATGTAGGAAAACCGTGCGCGGCATTAGTAAAAATAGGTGGTGTGAGTTGTGTGTTTTTATGGTATTTGTTGCGAGAGACCCGAATCGTTGAGCTGGTGCTACGACTGGACTCGGATTGGATGGTGGGGTTTGTGGTGCCGAGGATCCTGAATCATTTGAGCCGGTATGCGACTGGACTGGGATCGGTCAGTGCAAGTTGGGTTGGCGAGAATCCGAATCGTTTGAGCCGGTGCTACGACTGGATTCGGAATGGGCGGTGGGGTTTTTTTTTTTTTTTATTGTGCCGGGGATCTTGGATCATTGAGCCGGTATGCGACTGGGCTGGGATCGGTGGGATGAAAGAAGCACACTGTTGGTGAGTGCTTGTGTATGCTAAAGATTTGAAGCATTGAGCCGCTTTTGCGACTGGACTCGGATCGGTCGGATGAAAGAAGCACACTGTTGGTGAGTGCTTGTATGCTGAAGATCCGAATCGTTTGAGCCGCTGTTGCGACTGGACTTGGCCGTTCAGATGAAAGTAGCATACTGTTGGTGAGTGCTTGTGTATGCTGCAGGTCCGAATCCTTGAGCCGCTGTAGCAGCTGGGCTCGGATTGGTCGGAAAAGAAGCACATTGTTGGTGAGTGCTTGTGTATGCTAAAGAAGCATATTGTGGATGAGTGCTTGTGTATGCTAAAGAAGCATATTGTGGATGAGTGCTTGTGTATGCTAAAGAAGCATATTGTGGATGAGTGCTTGTGTATGCTAAAGAAGCATATTGTGGATGAGTGCTTGTGTATGCTAAAGAAGCATATTGTGGATGAGTGCTTGTGTATGCTAAAGAAGCATATTGTGGATGAGTGCTTGTGTATGCTAAAGAAGCATATTGTGGATGAGTGCTTGTGTATGCTAAAGAAGCATATTGTGGATGAGTGCTTGTGTATGCTAAAGAAGCATATTGTGGATGAGTGCTTGTGTATGCTAAAGAAGCATATTGTGGATGAGTACTTGTGTATGCTAAAGAAGCATATTGTGGATGAGTACTTGTGTATGCTAAAGAAGCATATTGTGGATGAGTACTTGTGTATGCTAAAGAAGCATATTGTGGATGAGTACTTGTGTATGCTAAAGAAGCATATTGTGGATGAGTACTTGTGTATGCTAAAGAAGCATATTGTGGGTGAGTACTTGTGTATGCTAAAGAAGCAAATTGTGGGTGAGTACTTGTGTATGCTAAAGAAGCAAATTGTGGGCGAGTACTAGTGTATGCTAAAGATCTGAATCTTTAAGCCGCTGTTGCGACTGGACTCAGATCGGTCGAATAAAGAAGCATATTGTAAGTGAATGCCTGTGTGGCTGAAGATCCGAATCATTGAGTCGCTGTTGCGACTGGACTGGGACCGGTCGGATGAAGAGGCATTGTTAGTGAGTGCTTGTGTATGGTAAGGATGCGAATTGTTGTGCCGCTGTTGCGCCTGGACTCGGCTCGTGCTTGTGAAGGTGTAGTGTCAGTTTTAGGTGACAGTGGGGGTTTTTTGTAAAAGGTGTATGGTATAGTTAGCGGAGGGGGGGGGGGGGTGATGTGTGGAACAAGGTTTCAGGACTTGTGGGCGGCTTGTCCCGTGCGTGGTAACTATACGTTCTATAAGCGATAACAATACCTCCTACCTGCGCCGGTGTAACGATCGAAAGTCGGGGACTGCGAACGGGAACAGCGACGCTGGAACTGGAGCGGCGTAGGAACTTGCTAACATGCGGTGGTTTCCTCGAAAGTCGGCCTGGTGACGTAGGTACCGCGCACTGGAACCGACACAGACCATCGTGGATGGTCTGGTTATATATCCTCCAGGCTCCTCCCATAATTTCAGGCCGGTAAACACACACACACACACACACACACACACACACACACACCATAATCCTAGAAATTGATTATAGCATACAAGTACATTGCACAATGTGGCATAAAATATCGTCCTCCATGTTTTGTGACTTTTAAACAGACTGACATATTATTATTATTATTATTATTATTATTATTATTAAATCCAGCTGAGCTAAAATTAAATAGATCATCTATATAAGACACAAGATGCATCCAGATATGCCCGACATGGCTAAAAACAACTTCCTCGGGGCAGGGGCAGGTGCATCTAAATAAATAGAGAAATATAAGTGCGACAATACAGTAAAGTGTAGACAGGGAAAAATTAATAAAATATGTAAGAGACAGTAATAAACTATCACCACATATACTCTCATAAGAGCGAAGCCTGGAACTTGTGAGACCCAAACCTGGAGGCTGCCTGTAATGTCCATACAGGAAACTGTGGTAGAGTGGACCCACCAGGGAGTCACACACACACACACACACACACACACACACACACACACACACACACACTTTGATGTGCAAGGGGGGATAAGGTGTTGGAAAAAAAACAATTGGTGAATAGTTTGGGTTTCATTTCTGTGAAGTTCAAAAATCAACTATATGTAAATACTAGTAACAAAAAGCATACTGCTTTCTAAAAAAAAAAAGCAGGGAAGAGAAAAGGAATGGAGCCCAACACCAAAAATACTAGACATAAAGGAATGTAAAGGAAAATTACCTATTGACACAGCAGGGAAAACCGAAATCCAATAACAGCTGCACAGTGTGTGAGAGGTGCTGCTGTACGGACAGACTGACACCAAATGGAGATGTTATATGTGCTTGAACTACCCTGGAGTCCCTAATTGGACCTATCAGGGAGTCAAGCACACACACACACACACACACACACACACACGGTCCCACACTAATTGATGCACAAGGGGGGGGGGGAATCAGGTGTTGGAAAAAACCCAATCAGTAAATTGTATTTCTGAGAAATACAAAGATCAACTATAAGTAAATACTATTAGTAAAGAGTATAATACTTACTAAAAAAACGGGGAAGAGAAAAGGAATGGAGCTCAACCACAAAAAAAAATAAATAAATAAATAAATGGTTAAAGGAAAATACTATTGACACAACAGGGAAAAATGAAATCCATCATCAGATACAAGGTGTGTGAGAGAGGTGCTGCCGTACGGACAGACTAACACCAAATGTAGATGCATATAATGTCCTGCTCCTCATGGAGTGAGGCCTACTATAGTCTTGTGTGATTATCACCTAGATGGCTGTTTCATTGTCCTATACCCGGGAGCTGCATCGCGTTCTGGGCGCCCTCCTTCTTCACCTTCTCTCTGCTTCTGCAGGATGTGGGGTGATTGGGCGGGCTTGTCCCATTACGCTTTGGTGCCACACCCCCCTTTGCAATTGGATTTACATACATATCTACACATGTATTCATAACTTTTCAATTTGTTAATATTTATTTTATTTAATTAGGTGGTTGATAGCACATTTACATTTGGGTGTAGTACACATTTTTGTGTTTATGTAGGGACCCTTTTCCCATCTTACTAGGGAGCGCCACTCTCCTCATACCTTTACTTGATCATTTACAGACACCCCCTTTAATTTTTGGGGAGTGCGATTGGGGGGGGGGGGCTGCATACCTACCTTTCTATTCTATTTCCATTCTGCCACACCCCCCATGCCTCACGCATGACGCCCTTTTGGATGTTTCTGCGCCAGCATGTGTGCTTTGTGATCTCATCTGACGTATGAGGGGTGAGCACGGATGGTCGGTCCCGGTGCTCAGGTGTGCTCGCCCCCCTTGTTGTATCATGCCCACGTGACACTGGCATAAGGCCACCTGGGTAGTTCAAGCACATATAACATCTCCATTTGGTGTTAGTCTGTCCGTACGGCAGCACCTCTCTCACAAACCTTGTATATGATATTGGATTTTGTTTTTCCCTGTTGTGTCAATAGGTAATTTTCCTTTATCCATATGTCTAGTACTTTTTTGGGGAGGAGTTGGGCTCCATTCCTTTTCTCTTCCCTTTTTTTTTAGTAAGTAGTATACTCTTTACTAATAATATTTACTTATAGATGATCTTTGTATTTCACAGAAATGGAGCCCAAACAATTTATCGATTGGGTTTTTTCCAATACCTGATCCCCCCTTGTGCCTCAATTAGTGTGGGACCATGTGTGTGCTTGACTCCCTTATAGGTCCAATTAGGGCCTCCTGGGTAGTTCAAGCACATATAACATCACCATTTGGTATCGGTGTGTCCGTACAGCAGCACCTCTCTCGCACACTGTGCATCTGTTATTGGATTTCAGTTTTCCCTGTTGTGTCAATAGGTAAATTTCCTTTATCCATATGTCTAGTATTTTTGGTGTTGGGCTCCATTCCTTTTCTCTTCCATTTCATTTGAGTCCAGCTGTGTTTGATTATACTGATTGGACTTGGTTAGGAAAGCCTCACACCTGTCTATTAGGGATCAGCCGAACACCCCCCGGTTCGGTTCGCACCAGAAAATTCAAGGACCGAAAATTTAGAACCCCATTGAAGTCTATGGGACTCGAACGTTCGAAATCAAAAGTGCTAATTTTAAAGGATAATTTGCATGGTATTGTCCTAAAAAGGGTTTGGGGACCCAGGTCCTGCCCTAGGGGACATGTATCAATGCAAAAAAAGTTTTAAAAACAGCCGTTTTTTCAGGAGCAGTGATTTTAATGATGCCTAAAGTGAAAAAAAAGTGAAATATTCCTTTAAATATCGTACCTGGGGGGTGTCTATAGTATGCCTGTAAAGTGGCGCGTGTTTTCCGTGCTTAGAACAGTCCCTGCACAAAATGACATTTTTAAAGGAATTTAAAAGTCATTTAAAATTGCTTTCGGCTTTAATGTAATGTCGGGTCCCGGCAATATGGATGAAAACCAGTGAGACAAATAGCATGGGTACCCCCCAGTCAATTACCAGGCCCTTTGGGTCTTGTATGGATATTAAGGGGAACCCTGCACCAAAATTAAAAAAATGAAAGGCGTGGGGCCCCCAGGCCCTATATAATCTGAACAACAGTATACAGGTGGTGCAAACAAGACAGGGACTGTAGGTTTGTTGTAAAGTAGAATCTGATTGTAATTTTGAACTGGTACATTTTTAAAAGTGTAGCTCCAGCCAGAAAATCAATTTTAAGCTTTTTGGAAAACATAGGGAAGGGTTATCACCCCTGTGACATTTGTTTTGATGTCTGTGCACCTCTTCAGAAGATTTCACCTCACTTTCTGTCCCAATGACAAATGTTTTTTGACAATTTGGGTATTTTAGTGAAACAAGGATTGGTGATAAAGCATCAGTGGAGAGGAGACACGTTTTTCCCATATTAACTCTTACAGGAGAGAATTTCCCTTCCTAGGGATAGATTTCATCTCACTTCCTGTTGTCTCCTTCCGTTTGCAAGTAGGAGTCGTTTGTAGGTTGAATGTTTGAAAGTAGGGGCCTGCCCTATATACTCTGCAAAAATTGGGGCCTTAAGTGTTGGTGTTGCCACAACACTGTAAGCCCTCACAGTTACTCTTGGAACGGGCCCTGCTGTGAAATATTAGATCAAGAATTGTAATTACATGCCCCTGTTGAACAGGGTCAGAAAAATTGGGCCTTTGGTGGTGGTGGTGGTGCTGGTGCCACAACACTGTAAGTCCTCACAGTTACTCTTGGTGGGCGCAGAAACAGGCCTTGCTGTGAAATATTAGATCAAGAATTGTAATTACATGAACCTGTTCAACAGGGGCAGAAAAATTGGGCCTTAGGCACTGGTGCCACAACACTGCAACCCCTCACAGATACTCTAGTTGGAGCACAGGAACGAGCCCTACTGCAAACTATTGCATCAAAAATTGTAATTACACACCCCTGTTAAACAGGGGCTGAAAAATTGGGCCTTAGGCACTGGTCCTGGTGCCACAACACTGCAACCCCTCACAGATACTCAAGTTGGAGCGCAGCAACAAACCCTCCTTGCAAAATATTGCATCAAAAATTGTAATTGCACGCCCCTGTTAAACAGGGGCTGAAAAATTGGGCCTTAGGCACTGGTGGCGGCGCCCATAACCTAAAATATTCTTACAAGCTCTCAGCATGATCATTGAGGAAGAAGAGGATAGTCACTCAGCATAACAGGATAGTCACTTAGCATCAGCATAGGCAGTCTTGAAGGGATCTGACATTTCAAAAAAAAATGATTCGGTTACATAAGCATCAGGTGCTTGGTAGCTGGTGGTGATCCAAGACTGATTCATTTTTATGAAGGTCAGTCGATCGACCGAGTCGGTGGACAGGTGCACCCTGTGATTGGTTACAAAGCCTCCAGCAGCACTGAATGTGCGTTCCGAAAGAACGCTGGATGCAGGACAGGCCAGTAGCTCAATTGCATACTGTGCAAGCTCTGGCCAGTAATCCATACTCAAGACCCAGTAACCCAGAGGATTTTCGGTAGGAAAGGTGTCCAAGTCAGATATTGCCCCTAGGTATTCCTGCACCATGTAAAACTGGCGATGGTTGCTGGAACCGATCATAACTTGGGGCTGCGGACTAAAAAATTGTCTGAACGCATCGGTCAGACGGCCACCTTCTGCACCGCTCTTTCTTTGACTGACCGAACCTCAGCAACACGTTGTCCAGGAACAGGAGTTTGTAACCTCCCAGTCTCTGGGAACGCGTTGCACAGACCTTTCTGCAAGGCCTCCCGAAGATGTTTCATCCTCTGCTCCCTCTGCGACGGCAAGATAAGGTCCGCAACCTTACCCTTGTAACGTGGATCAAGGAGGTTTGCCAGCCAGTATTGATCCCTCTTCTTTATACCACGAATACGAGGATCCTTTCGCAGGATCAGAGAGGCCATGCAGCGTAGGTTTGCTGGGGCATTCGGTCCGGAGTCCTCTGGGTCACTAAGGACGACATGATCCGCAGCCACCGTACAAGTCCATGGGTTTCTTAGGACTGTAAATGATCCCTAAAAGACTGCTGCTGATGCTGAGTGCCAGGCCCCATCTTCATGCTGACACAATCCTCCTCCTCCTCCTCTTCCTGTGTGATCGGTGGGCGCGCAGGAACACTGTCTGGAAAAAGGGGGCCTTGAGAGCTAAGGTAGTCCTCCTCTTCCTGCCTCTGTTCTGCCTCAAGTGTCCTGTCCATTATTTTTACGCAGCGTATGCTCCAACAGGTGGACAAGGGGGACAGTGACACTGATGCATGCACTGTCACTGCTCACCATCCTCGTGGCCTCCTCAAATGGTGAGAGGACAGTGCATGCATCCCTGATCATGGCCCACTGGTGTGGGAGAAAAAAAAACAAGCTCACCTGACCCTGTCCTGGTGCCATAGTCGCACAAGTACTCATTGATGGCCCTCTGCTGCGTGTGCAGCCGCTGCAGCATGGCCAACGTTGAGTTCCACCTGGTGGGCATGTCACAGATTAGGCGGTTCTTGGGCAGGTTAAATTCCTTTTGGAGGTCAGCCAGCCGACCACTGACATTATATGACCAGCGGAAATGCACACAGACTTTCAAGGCCTGCCTCAGGACATCCTGTAAGCCCGGGTACCTGCCCAAGAACCGCTGCACCACCAAGTTAAGGACGTGAGCCAAACAGGGCACATGGGTCAGTTGTCCCTGTCGGAGGGCGAGGAGGAGGTTGGTGCCATTGTCACAAACCACCATTCCTGCTTTAAGCTAGCATGGTGTCAACCACCTCTGAGCCTGCCCCTGCAGAGCTGACAGAATCTCTGCCCCAGTGTGGCTCCTGGCCTCCAAGCACACCAGCTCAAGCACCGCATGGCATCTTTTGGACTGCATACTTGCGTAGCCCCTTAAATGCCTACGGAGCACCGCTGGTTCCGAGGACAAAGCACAGGAAGAGGCCATGGAGGAAGAAGAAGAGGAGGGGGTGGAGGAGAGAGGTGTAGTAGCATTCACCAGTATGTAGCATTTTGGAGGTGTGGTAGCGGAACAACCTCCAGCACTACTGCACCTTGTCCTGCATCC
This sequence comes from Lithobates clamitans, assembly GCA_037952925.1. Classification (NCBI taxonomy): domain Eukaryota; kingdom Metazoa; phylum Chordata; class Amphibia; order Anura; family Ranidae; genus Lithobates; species Lithobates clamitans. The sequence continues at coordinate 4,519,134 of JBBGZY010000465.1, forward strand.
TTCCCAGCTGCCAGCAGAGTCACCCAATGCACCGAGAAAGATAGGTAACATCCCTATCCATGCCCGCTGGACCATGAGTCAGCGGTAATATGCACCTTACCGCTGATCGCCCTGTCCAGCGAGGCCAAGACATTGCCTTCCACATGCCGGTAGAGGATCGGAATCGCCTTCCGTGAGAAAAAGTGGCATTTGGGAATCTGCCACTGAGGAACCGCACATTCTACAAACTCACGGAAGGGGGCAGAGTCTACCAACTGAAAAGGCAGCAGTTGAAGTGCTAGCAATTTTGCCAAGCTAGCATTCAACCGCTGGGCATGTGGATGGCTGGGAGCGAACTTCTTTCGGTGGTGCAGCAGCTGGGGCAGGGAAATTTGCCTGGTACAATCTGACGTCGGTGTACCGAAAGCAGATTGCCCACAAGTACTTGGCTGTGACACACCTAATTCTACACCTTCATTCCTCTCAGTGCAGATCTCAGAGAGGACTGAAGGTATAGTGGGGTTGGAGATCCCAGCTGATGAGGAGCAAGGAGAGGTCCTCTTTGTTCTTTGGCGTGGGTCTTTTAGGTACACTTGCCAACGAACTGCATGGCAGGTCAACATATGTCTGGTCAAGCATGTGGTGCCCAAGCGGGTGATATTTTGGCCACGTGAGATATGCTTGAGACATATATTGCAAATAGCAGCGGTGGGATCTGATGCACTCATTTCAAAAAAGGCCCACACCAAAAAACGTTTGGAATAACGCGCAGCAACGCCCTGCACATGCGGAGCTCTGCGGTGTGATGCAGTCGGTGTGCTACACTTAAGCTGGGCCCTGGAGGGCATCCTGCCTCGTTGGTGATGTGCTCCTCCTCTCTCCTATCAGGCACCCACGTTGAGTCAGTGACCTCATCATCCTCTCCCTCCTCATCACTGGAGCAAACCTGGCAGTATGCTGCAGCTGGGGGAACATGACTGCCAGATTGCTGTCCTTCTTGGGCACCCCATCTGTCTGGGCTCGTCTTACTGCCTTCTTCGAGCTGAGTACCATCATCGGAGCCTTCAAAACGCTGGGCATCCTCCTGGAGCATGTACCCAACACTGTGGTCAAACAGGCAGCTTGAAGTATTTACAGTTAGTGTACTGTGTACCCCTGCACAATTGCACCTATAGCTACCTGAAGACGAGTGCTGGTGTTCTTCTTCTGGTCCTATTTATACCACAGGCAGGCAGCTTGAAGTATTTACAGTTAGTGTACTGTGTACTCCTGCACAGTTGCACCTATAGCTACCTGAAGACAAGTGCTGGTGTTCTTCTTCTGATCCTATTAATACCACAGGCAGGTAGCTTGAAGTAATTACAGTTAGTGTACTGTGTATCCTGCACAGTTGCACCTATAGCTACCTGAAGACAAGTGCAGGTGTTCTTCTTCTGATCCTATTAATACCACAGGCAGGCAGCTTGAAGTATTTACAGTTAGTGTACTGTGTACCCCTGCACAGTTGCACCTATAGCTAACTGAAGACAAGTGCTGGTGTGCTTCTTCTGATCCTATTAATACCACATGCAGGCATTCTGCTAGCTGCAGTATAATCAGTATATATACATCCCAGTTTTGTGCAGCTACATCTCACTGCAGGCCATTAGTATGTCTGGAAGGCCAACAAGGAGAGGCAGACAGTCACAAGCCAATAAAAGAGGGCAAGCAGGCTCTGTGTCTGGAGGCAACAGTGCTGGTCATGGACACGGTGCATCCCCATCAGCCGTGGGACATGCTTGTCCTCTTTTTCGGCAGCTGGCCGTGTTGAGCCACAACATGCGGAAGACTTGGTAGAGTGGATGACCAAGCAATCCTCATCCTCTCTCACCCAGGCTCAGGGTACTTTGTCTGGCAAAGCAGCTGCCAACGCGGCCTCTTCCCTCAGCTCAATGGCATCAGTGACTCCTTCCCTAGCCCCACCATGTCCTCCTGAGTAGTCCCTCGAACTGTTTGACCACAGTGTTGGGTACATGCTCCAGGAGGATGCCCAGCGTTTAGAAGGCTCTGATAATGATACCGAGCTAGATGAAGGCAGTAACGTGAGCACGGACAGAGGGGGTGCCCAAGAAGGACAGCAATCTGGCAGTCATGCTCCCCCTGTTGCAGCATACTGCCAGGTTTGCTCCAGTGATGAGGAGGGAGGGGATGATGAGGTCACTGACTCAACGTGGGTGCCTGATAGGAGAGAGGAGGAGGAGGAGGCACATCACCAACGAGGCAGGATGCCCTCCAGGGGCCAGCCTAAGGGCAGCACACTGACTGCATCACACCCCAAAGCTCCGCAGGTGCAGGGCGCTGCTGTCTCTGCTCATTATTCCAAAAGATCTTTGGTGTGGGCCTTTTTTGAGACGAGTGCATCAGATCGCACCGCTGCTATTTGCAACATATGTCTCAAGCGTATCTCGCGTGGCCAAAACATCTCCCGCTGGGGCACCACATGCTTGACCAGACATATATTGACCTGCCATGCAGTTCATTGGCAAGTGTATCTAAAAGACCCACACCAAAGAACAAAGAGCACCTCTCCTTGCTCCTCATCAGCTGAGATCTCCAACCCCACGATACCTTCAGTCCTCTCTGAGACCTGCACTGAGAGAAATGAAGGTGTAGAATTAGGTGTGTCACAGCCAAGTACTTGTGGGCAATCTGCTTTCGGTACACTGACGTCAGATTGTACCAGGCAAATTTTCCTGCCCCAGCTGCTGCACCGCCGAAAGAAGTTCGCTCCCAGCCATCCACATGCCCAGCGGTTGAATGCTAGCTTGGCAAAATTGCTAGCACTTCAACTGCTGCCTTTTCAGTTGGTAGACTCTGCCCCCTTCCGTGAGTTAGTGGAATGTGCGGTTCCTCAGTGGCAGGTACCCAAACGCCACTTTTTCTCACGGAAGGCGATTCCGGCTCTCTACCGGCATGGGGAAGGCAATGTCCATGCCTCGCTGGACAGGGCGGTCAGCGGTAAGGTGCATATTACCACTGACTCATGGTCCAGCAGGCATGGACAGGGACGTTACCTAAGTTTCACCGTGCATTGTGTGACTCTGCTGGCAGCTGGGAAGGATGCAGGACAAGGTGCAGTAGTGTTGGAGGTTGTTCCGCCACCACGCCTCCAAAATTCCACTACTAATGATTGTGACACACATCTCTCCTCCACCCCCTCCTCTTCTTCTTCCTCCATGGCCTCTTCCTGTGCTTTGTCCTTGGAACCAGCGGTGCTCCATAGCCATTCAAGGGGCTACTCAAGTATGCAGTCCAAAAGATGCCATGCGGTGCTTGAGCTGGTGTGCTTGGGGGACAGGAGCCACACTGAGGCAGAGGTTCTGTCAGCTCTGCAGGGGCAGGTTCAGAGGTGCTTGATGCCATGCCAACTTAAGGCAGGAATGGTGGTTTGCGACAATGGCACCAACCTCCTCTCTGCCCTCCGACAGGGACAAATGACCCATGTGCCCTGTTTGGCTCATGTCCTTAACTTGGTGGTGCAGCGGTTCTTGGGCAGGTACCCGGGCTTACAGGATGTCCTGAGGCAGGCCAGGAAAGTCTGTGTGCATTTCCGCCGGTTATATAATGCCAGTGCTCAGCTGGCAGACCTCCAAAAGGAGTTTAACCTGCCTAAGAACCGCCTAATCTGTGACATGCCCACCAGGTGGAACTCAACGTTGGCCATGCTGCAGCGGCTGCACATGCAGCAGAGGGCCATCAATGAGTACCTGTGCGACTATGGCACCAGTACAAGGCCAGGGGAGCTTTGTTTTTTTTCCCCACGCCAGTGGGGAATGATCAGGGATGCATGCACTGTCCTGTCACCATTTGAGGAGGCCACAAGGATGGTGAGCAGTGACAGTGCATGCATCAGTGACACTGTCCCCCTTGTCCACCTGTTGGAGCACACGCTGCGTGGAATAATGGACAGGGCACTTGAGGCAGGAAGAGGAGGACTTCCTTAGCTCTCAAGGCCCCCTTTATCCAGACATGATCACATGATTTATGCCCACCGATCACACAGGAAGAGGACGAGGAGGAGGATTGTGTCAGTATGGAGGTGGAGCCTGGCACTCAACATCAGCAGCAGTCTTTAAGGGATCAGTCCCAAGAAACACATGGACTTGTACGTGGCTGAGAGGAGGTGGCTGCGGACCATGTCATCCTTAGTGACCCAGAGGACTCTGGACCGAATGCCTCAGCAAACCTACGTTGCATGGCCTCCCTGATCCTGCAAAGCCTGCGTAAGGATCCTCGTATTCGTGGTATCAAGGAGAAGGACCAATACTGGCTGGCAACCCTCCTTGATCCATGTTACAAGGGTAAGGTTGCGGACCTTATCTTGCTGTCGCAGAGGGAGCAGAGGATGAAACATCTTCGGGAGGCCTTGTAGAAAGATCTGTGCAACGTGTTCCCAGAGACTGGGAGGTTACAAACTCCTGTTTCTGGACAACGTGTTGCTGAGGCTTCGGTCAGTCAAAGAAGGAGCGGTGGAGAAGGTGGCCGACTGACCGATGCGTTCAGACAGTTTTTTAGTCCGCAGCTCCAAGGTATGATCAGTTCCAGCAACCATCGCCAGCGTCTGTTTTACATGGTGCAGGAATACCTAGGGGCAAGATCTGACTTGGACACCTTTCCCACCGAAAATCCTCTGGGTTACTGGGTCTTGAGGATGGATCACTGGCTAGAGCTTGCACAGTATGCAATTGAGCTACTGGCCTGTCCTGCATCCAGCGTTCTTTCGGAACGCACATTCAGTGCTGCTGGAGGCTTTGTAACCGATCACAGGGTGCGTCTGTCCACCGACTCGGTCGATCGACTGACCTTCATAAAAATGAATCAGTCTTGGATCACCACCAGCTGCCAAGCACCTGATGCTGATGTAACCGAATAATTTTTTTTGAAATCTCAGATCCCTTCAAAGACTGCCTATGCTGATGCTGAGTGACTATCCCTGAGTAATTATCCTCTTCCTCCTCAATGATCACGCTGATAGCTTGTAAGAACATTTTTGGTTCTGGGTGCTGCCACCAGTGCCTAAGGCCCAATTTTTCCGCCCCTGTTCAACAGGGGCATGTAATTACAATTCTTGATCTAATATTTCACAGCAGGGCCCTGTGAGAGCTTATAGTGTTGTGGCCACAACAACACCTAAGGCCCAAATTTCTGCTGAGTATATAGGGCAGGCCCCTACTTTCAAACATCCAACTTACAAACGACTCCTACTTGCAAACGGAAGGAGACAACAGGAACTGAGATGAAATCTACCCCTAGGAAGGGAAATTCTCTCCTGTAAGAGTTAATATGGTAAAAACATTTCTCCTTTCCACTGATGCTTTATCACCAATCCTTGTTTAAGAAAAAAAAACCCAAATTTTCAAAAAACATTTATCATTGGGACAAAAAGTGAGGTGAAATCTTCTGAAGAGGAGCACAGACAGCAAAACAGGGGTGATAACCCTTCCCTATGTTTTCCTTAAAATAGATTTTTTGGCTGGAGCTAAACACGTTAAAAATGTACCAGTTCAAAATTACAAACAGATTCTACTTAACAACAAACCTACAGTCCCTGTCTTGTTTGCACCACCTGTATACTGCTGTTCAGAGTACAGAGCCTGTATACTGCTGTTTCCTTTTTTAATTTGGGTGCGGGTTTCCCCTTAATATCCATACAAGACCCCAAGGGCCTGGTAATGGACTTGGGGGTACCCATGCCGTTTGTCTCACTGATTTTCATCCATGTTGCCAGGACCGGACATTACATGAAAACGTTCTAACGTTCGTGCAAATTTTTAGTCCGTTCGCAGGTTCTGGTGCAAACCGAACCGGGGGGTGTTCGGCTCATCCCTACTCACTGATTTTCATTCATATTGCCAGGACCCGACATTACATTAAAGCCGCAAGCAGTTTTAAATGACTTTTTTTCCTTTAAAAATGACATTTTGTGCAGGGACTGTTCTAAGCACGGCAAACACGCGCCACTTTACAGGCATACTATAGACACCCCCAGGTACGATATTTAACCACTTGAGCCCCGGACCATTATGCTGCCTAAGGACCAGAGGTCTTTTTCCAATTTGGCACTGCGTCGCTTTAACTGCTAATTGCGCGATCATGCAATGCTGTATCCAAACGAAATTTGCGTCCTTTTCTTCCCACAAATAGAGCTTTCTTTTGATGGTATTTGATCACCTCTGCGGTTTTTATTTCTTGCGCTATAAACGGAAAAAGACCGAAAATTTTGAAAAAAAATGATATTTTCTACTTTTTGTTATAAAAAAAATCCAATAAACTCAATTTTAGTCATACATTTAGGCCAAAATGTATTCGGCCACATGTCTTTGGAAAAAAAAATGTCAATAAGCGTATATTTATTGGTTTGCACAAAAGTTATAGCGTCTACAAACTAGGGTACATTTTCTGGAATTTACACAGCTTTTAGTTTATGACTGCCTATGTCATTTCTTGAGGTGCTAAAATGGCAGGGCAGTACAAAACCCCCCCCAAATGACCCCATTTTGGAAAGTAGACACCCCAAGGAAATTGCTGAGAGGCATGTTGAACCCATTGAATATTTTTTTTTTGTCCCAAGTGATTGAATAATGACAAAAAAATAAATATTTACAAAAAGTTGTCACTAAATGATATATTGCTCACACAGGCCATGGGCCTATGTGGAATTGCACCCCAAAATACATTCAGCTGCTTCTCCTGAGTACGGGGATACCACATGTGTTGGACTTTTTGGGAGCCTAGCCGCGTACGGGACCCCGAAAACCAATCACCGCCTTCAGGATTTCTAAGGGTGTAAATTTTTGATTTCACTCTTCACTGCCTATCACAGTTTCGGAGTCCATGGAATGCCCAGGTGGCACAAACCCCCCCATGGGCATTCCATGGCATGGCATTCCAAATTCACGCCCTTAGAAAGCCTGAAGGCGGTGCTTGGTTTTCGGGGTCCCGTACGCGGCTAGGCTCCCAAAAAGTCTCACACATGTGGTATCCCCGCACGTTTGAGCAATATATCATTTAGTGACAACTTTGTGCAAATAAAAAAAATAAATAAATAAAAATTTGTCTCTTTCCTGCAACTTGTGTCGCAATATAAAATATTCCATGGACTCGACATGCCTCTCAGCAAATAGCTTGGGGTGTCTACTTTCCAAAATGGGGTCATTTGGGGGGGGGGGGGGGGTTTGAACTGTCCTGGCATTTTATGCACAACATTTAGAAGCTTATGTCACACATCACCCACTCTTCTAACCACTTGAAGACAAAGCCCTTTCTGACACTTATTGTTTACATGAAAAAGTAATTTTTTTTTGCAAGAAAATTACTTTGAACCCCCAAACATTATATATTTTTTTAAAGCAAATGCCCTACAGATTAAAATGGTGGGTGTTTCATTTTTTTTTTTCACACAGTATTTGCGCAGCGATTTTTCAAACGCATTTTTTGGGGAAAAAACACACTTTTTTAAATTTTAATGCACTAAAACACACTATATTGCCCAAATGTTTGATGAAATAAAAAAGATGATCTTAGGCCGAGTACATGGATACCAAACATGACATACTTTACAATTGCGCACAAACGTGCAGTGGCAACAAAATAAATACATTTTTGAAAGCCTTTTAAAGCCTTTACAGGTTACCACTTTAGATTTGCAGAGGAGGTCTACTGCTAAAATTACTGCCCTCGATCTGACCTTCGCGGTGATACCTCACATGCATGGTGCAATTGCTGTTTACGTTTGACAACAGACCGCCGCTTGCGTTCGCAAGAGCAGGGGGCGACAGGGGTGCTTTTTTTTTTTTCTTTATTATTTTTTTGCTTTTTTATCTTATTTTTAAACTGTTGCTTTCATTTTTTTTAATCATTTTTATTGTTATCTCGGGGAATGTAAATATCCCCTATGATAGCAATAGGTAGTGACAGGTACTCTTTTTAAAAAAAATTGGGGTCTCTCCTCTGCCCTCAAAGCATCTGACCACACCAAGATCGGTGTGATAAAATGCTTCCCCAATTTCCCAATGGCGCTATTTACATCCGGCGAAATCATTCAGTCATTAAATGCTCGTAGCTTCCGGTTTCTTAGGCCATAGAGATGTTTGGAGCCACTCTGGTCTCTGATCAGCTCTATGGTCAGCTGGCTGAATCACCGGCTGCATTCTCAGGTTCCCTGTTGAGACAGGAGAGCCAGAGAAAAACACGGAAGACGGTGGGGGGGGCATTCCCTCCCACGGCTTGTAAAGGCAGTCTAGAGGCTAGGATTGCTTTTACATGAAAGCCGACCGCTGGCTGAAAAGAATGATACCAAGATGATACCTAAACCTGCAGGCATCATTCTGGTATAACCACTCAAAGTCGTGAATGGCGTACCTGAAGACAAAAAAATAGTTAAGGTTCCAAATCAGGGACAGGGGGGAGGAGCTGCTGACCAAGATGGCTGCATAGAGAGATCGAGCGTCTGACATGCTGGCCGATGCATTTGAAGCGGATATGCTGACAAGCTGATAGGCTAACAAGCTGCAGACTCTGGCGGTTCGTTTAGCCGTCAAACATACCTTGTGCTGCCGGCTTCTCTCCGGGGGTATTACCCCATTGCTTCGAGGGGGAGCCTGCAGAGACGCTGAGAGGCGGAGGTGAAGTAAGGAGTGGAAGAGGAGACTAGGAGCGAAAGAGCCAGAGGCGCTGTGAGAGGATCTGCCTGTGGAGTGCCGAGACTGTTTCCGGGGCAGAGTCGAGAGACAGCGGGCGCGGCCGGGCGGGAGCTTCTGTGTGTCTGCGGAAGCGGACGGCGGAGACTCTCGTTTGCGGACGCCCTCTCCGACGGGGGCCTCGTGAGAGGGACGGCAGTGATCAGGCAGGATCAGACGGACCCAGGGATCCAGGGATCTCCCGGGAGAAAATCAGCACATCGCCTAAAGTCACCTAAAGAGCAAGTATCATTATTACTATTACTATTGCTCACCTCCTAATAGACTGTGATATTGTATTGAATTGGAACAACAGCACGAGAGACACAAACGACAGTATAATTAACCTTATAAGAAAACATAACGGTTAAATAACGATTGAACAAAACGCCCTGAGCGGAGCTTAGAGAGGGGTCAGAAGGGGATGTTAAAAGGACTGTAAGGACATCAGGACTCCCCTAATACCCCAATACCCCCCCCCCTTTTTCTTCTCTTCTCTCCTTGTAAAATACTCAAAGGTACAATAAAAATCTTGAGGGTTCGGAGAAGGGGAAAGGAGGGAAGAAGGGGGAAGAAGAGAGGAAGATGGCACCTAAGAAAGGCAACAAAACACCGCAATTACAAAAGAGCAAAAAAGATAAAGCGGAAACTAATAATAAAAACACTACAGGGGTACAGTCAATACAAACGACCAATATCAAAGAATTCTTTCAACAGTTACAACCACAGTCTCCCCACGCAACACAAGCAATACAAACATCACAAGAATTATCAAATATAGCAGAATCATCTATAACATCCAGATCATCAGGAGAAGAACAAATAAACCATCCTAGAAACAGCTCACCTATTGATACAACAGGATCAATAAACGAACAAAAAGAGCAGGATAAGGAGAAATGGGATATAAGAGCATATATTCGCTCGCTTCCAACTAGGGCGGACATGGATCAATACGTGCATAGATTAGAAGAATCATATAAAACGGAGATACAAGAACTTAAAATATCCACTAAAAACACGCAAGAAAAAATGGTCACATTAGATAAGAGAGTTCTAAAAACAGAACAGGAACTGGTCAGGATAGAGGAAAAAATACAGAAACAAGAAAAACAACTAATACAAACAATAAACAACATAGATGAACAAGAAAACAGAAATAGAAGATCTAATATAAGAATAAGAGGCCTAAGAGAAGAGGTGAGCCCAAAAACACTCATAACAACACTACAAAAAAATTTTTAGGAAATCACTCCAGACATTGATACAAAAGATTTAATTATAGACCGAGCACACCGAGTAACAGGAATAAGGAAGCTAGATCCAAAAAAGCCCCGGGATATAATTTGTAGAATGCATTTTGCTCATATAAAAGACAAGATAATGTTTGCTGTCCGTCAAAATAAGAACATCCAATATGACGGAGATCCTCTGATGTTCTTCCAGGATCTATCAAAATTTACGTTGGATCGTAGAAGAGCGTTAAAACCTCTAGTGGAGCAGCTGATAAAGAACAAACTACAATATAGATGGAAATTCCCATTTCAATTACAGGTTCAAGCAGAAGGACGTGTTATAACATTTAGAGATTTGGAGGACTTGCCAGAGTTTTTGGACATTCTTAAAATCCCAGAAATAACACTACCGGACTGGCCCGTTCCATATATACAAACATTTAAAAAAAATGTAATGGGTTTTTCCTGAAGCCTCCATGGCAGCACACGCTGGGTTGTGACTCCGCCCCCACAACCTGACAGGATTGGTTAGCTATAAGTTTGAAGGGGAGACACCCCGCTGCATTCTCTTTTTTATCCTCACCTGACAGATTGGGATATGCAGCTTGCTCCTGTTGTCAAGATAAAGAAAAAAGCCTCTTACCGCACTCGCCCCAGCAGGTTCAAACCTCTCCTGTTTGGAAGTCCCTCCTGTACAGTCTCTAAAGGAGCTTCTATGGAGGGAACCCCCGGTCTGGTGGTCTCAGGGGGCGTCTGGACATCTGGCACAGTAAGCTTTAAAGAAGCTTCATATTTTTGCAGTGGTCTCCTTTTCCTTTTTGCCTGTACCTTTGCCTGTAGTTTGCTTATGGTGTTTCTCTGCTTAGAGGCCTGCTGGCACTTGCTGTCCACCGCTGTAGGAACCGTCATGGCCGCCGAGGCCGCCTCCTCCACTCTGCAATTGGCCTCAGGGCCTAGTTCTGCCTTGGGAAGGTAATGCCCTTCTCCAAGATGGCGCCGAGGCGCTCGGGACGCTCTGCGCATGCGCGGGAGCGTCATTTTGCCGCGACGGCAGCGGCAGATTTAAAAACACAGGCATTTCTGTGTTTTTTGCTGAGCAGTATTCAAATACCTGAATGTTCACCGGCGTTCAATTGCTTTGCCAGAAAACGACTCAGCAAGACCAGGTAAGTCAATTTATTCGATTTAGCCTTCCAAAAAAAAAAGAAGAGTAAGTTTAAAAAAAAAAAAAAAAAAAACTTTTTTCCTTTCTCTTATTTTCCTTCAGTCTACACTGTCTACTATCACTATGGAGACCACTGCCCGCGCAGACCACCATCAGCAAACGAGGTAAGAGGCTATTCGTCATTGGTAAGTATTGAAGAAGGGGAGAGAAAAAAGAGAGCCAACCACTAACGCTGCGTTTTTGGCAGCCCCACCAGGTCAAGAGCCGCAAGTTCCAAGCGTGAGAGGAGATCAAGCCATGGGTCAAGCAAAAAGTCCCGCAGAAGCCGCTCAAGATCCTCTTCTCGCCACCGAAGACATAGCCGCTCACGTCACAGCCGCTCAAGACGCAGCCGCTCCTGTCACAGTCGGTCACACCGCAGACGGTCACCTTCATCGCACCGCCAAAGCCGCCACACCCGTCCTGCAGCAAACGCTTGCTGGGTATGCGGCGCACCAGCCTTGCCAGATAAACTAGCCTGCAGAGCCTGCTTCAATGAGGCAGCAAAGGACAAAGAGCTAGACGCAGCAATGGCTACGGAGCTCATAAGAGAATCTGTGCGGGAATCCATAAGGGAGACAACAGCACCACTAATCGATAGGCCTACGCCTAGCACATCGGTGGCGGATGACCGCCAACCCCAGGATGGTCCCTGAGTCTCCAGGCCTTTTCTCTTCTTACGGAGACATGGGGAGTACCAGAGATCGACTTAGCAGCTACTCCGGCGAATACGAAGTGTCGGAGGTTTCTGTCCAGAGCATCTTTCCCTTCTGCCGAGGGGATAGATTGTCTAATTCACCCCTGGAACTTCAAGTTGGGGTACATATTCCCGCCAACTCCGCTAATTGCAAGATTCCTGTCCAGGCTTCGGAGATCTTCAGCCACGGTAATCGCGATAATTCCTCTTTGGCCGAGAAGACCATGGTTCACGACACTATTGCAGCTCAGCCTTCAACCTCCAATCCTCCTTCCGGTAACTCCGGATCTGCTATTTCAAGGCCAATTCCTACATCCAGCTCCAGAGAAACTACATCTGACAGCATGGAAGTTGAAAGGGTTAGGTTAAGGGAACAAGGCTGCTCACAGGAAGTAATATCGACTTTGATGCAAGCCAAGAAGAGCATCAACAACACCACCTATACAAGAATTTGGAACCAATTCTTTAGAATGGCGCAGCAGAAGGGATGGGATCCTATTGCTCCAGAACCTTCTCAAATCCTAGAATTCCTCCAATCAGGAATCAACAAAGGTCTAAGTTCAAGTACCCTTAAGGTACAAGTATCCGCTTTGTCGGCCAAAACAGGCACCAGATGGGCATTACATCCGCTGGTTATCCAATTTCTGAGAGCCTGCCTGAAAATCAAACCTCCTAAGAAACCAGTTTTTCCATCATGGGATCTCTCAATAGTTCTTGAAGCCTTCACCAATCCTCCTTTTACTCCATCTGAATCAATATCTCTATGGGATCTGACTCTAAAACTATCCTTTCTCATTGCAATCACATCAGCAAGGAGGGTGTCTGAGATCCAAGCACTGATGGCATCAGAACCTTACTTGGTATTCTTTCCTGATAAGGTAGTACTAAGACCTTCAGACCACTTCATCCCGAAGGTAGCAACTTCCTTCCATTACAACCAAGATATTGTCTTACCATCCTTCACTAATGATCAGGGTGAACCTCATCCCCTGGATGTTAAAACTACCATCATTAGTTACCTGACAGCTACGAATTCTTTTAGAAAGACGGATACCTTCATGGTCATCCCACATGGAAACAGACGAGGTCAAGCGGCTACCTCACGTACTATCGCCTCCTGGTTAGTCAAGTCCATCAAGAAGGCATACTCCATGTGGCATATGGCAATTCCTGAAGGCATCAGGGCTCACTCGACCAGGGCAGTGGCTACCTCCTGGGCAGCGTATTGCAGGGTTTCACCGGAGACTATTTGCAAAGCAGCAACTTGGTCATCCAGACATACGTTTATTTCTCACTATAGAGTAGATTCTGCTCATTTGGCTATGGCAGACTTCGGTAGATCCGTTGTTAGAGCCAATTCTTCCGCATTATAAGGAATAAATATTATTTTCTTGCACCCACCCGACTGGCGAGTTATTTCCCAGCGTGTGCTGCCATGGAGGCGTCAGGAAAACGGAAAATTGTATACTCACCTTTCCGTAATTTTCCTTTCCTGACGCCTTTCCATGGCAGCACACAGATTCCCACCCCGTTTTATGGTGATATATTTACAGAGAATGCAGCGGGGTGTCTCCCCTTCAAACTTATAGCTAACCAATCCTGTCAGGTTGTGGGGGCGGAGTCACAACCCAGCGTGTGCTGCCATGGAAAGGCGTCAGGAAAGGAAAATTACGGAAAGGTGAGTATACAATTTTCCGTTTTTTTTCCCTTCCTTGGGTTTTTTTTTTTTTCTCTCTCCCCCTCCCCCGAGGGGAAATAATAAGTATCAGAAAGTTAATATGCACGTTTTAGGTAATTGAGTTACGAAAAAGGAGAAGATTTAACATGTTTAGTATTTTGGCAAAAAACTTTTTTTTTCTTTCTTTTTTTTCTTTGCACTGGGATATGGAAATTAATGTAGTAGTACAGATTTTGGTAGAAATTTGATAAAGCTTGGGGGAAGGGAGGGTAAGAAGGGAAAATGCAAATAATTAGCAAAAAAGAGATGATAAATATGTTTAAGCACAAGGTTTTTGTTTTTTTAAGTAGGATATGGAAATTAATGTAGCAATACATGTACTTGTGGTAAAAATTTGATTTAATGTTTGGGGGAAGGGTGGGTAAGAAGGGAAAAGGTAAATAGTTAACACAAAAGAGATGATGAACAAGTTTTAACCACTTAAGGACCGCCTCACGCCGATGTACGTCGGCAAGGCGGCACGGGCAGGCAAAATCACGTACATGTACGTGATTTGCCTCCCGCGGGTGGGGGGTCCGATCGCCCCCCCCCGCCGCCCGAGGCGGTCCCGTTTTGTCCCCCGGCGATCGGAGGTGAGGGGGAGGCCATCCGTTCGTGGCCCCCCCCTCGCGATCGCCGCCGGCCAATCAGATCACTTCCTTTGCTGCTGTATGCTAAACAGCAGCAAAGGAAATTATGTCATCTCTCCTCGACTCGGTATTCCGTTGCAGCGCCGAGGAGAGAAGACAGGTATGTGAGTGCACCAACACTACACAACACAGTAGAACATGCCAGGCACACAAAACACCCTGATCCCCCCCCCCGATCCCCCCCAATCACCCCCCCCCCCCTCCCTGTCACAAACTGACACCAGCAGTTTTTTTTTTCTGATTACTGCATTGGTGTCAGTTTGTGACAGTTACAGTGTTGGGACAGTGAGTATTACCCCCCTTTAGGTCTAGGATACCCCCCTAACCCCCCCTAATAAAGTTTTAACTAGGGTTGTCCCGATACCACTTTTTTAGGACCGAGTACAAGTACCGATACTTTTTTTCAAGTACTCGCCGATACCGATTACCGATACTTTTTTTTTTAACCACTTGACAACTGGGCACTTAAACCCCCTTCCTAACCAGACCAATTTTCAGCTTTTGGTGCTCTCACATTTTGAATGACAATTACTCAGTCATGCAACACTGTATCTATATGAAATTTTTGACCTTTTTTTCACACAAATGGAGCTTTCTTTTGGTGGTATTTAATCACCGCTGGGTTCTTTTTTTTTTTTGCGCCGTAAAAGAAAAAAGACCGAAAAATCTGTAAAAAAAATACATTTTTCTTCATTTCTGTTATAATATTTTGCAAATTAGTAATTTTTCTTCATATATTTTGGCCAAAATTTATACCGCTACATATCTTTGGTAAAATTAACCCAAATCGGTGGATATTATTTGGTCTTTGTGGAAGTTATAGAGTCCAAAAGCTATGGTGCGAATATCTGAAAATTGATCACACCTGAAGTACTGACGGCCTATCTAATTTCTTGAGACCCTAACATTCCAGAAAAGTACAAATACCCCCCCAAATGACCCCTTTTTGGAAAGAAGACATTCCAAGGTATTTAAAAAGATGCATGGTGAGTTTTTTGAAGTTGTCATTTTTTCCCACAATTCTTTGCAAAATCAAGGTTTTTTTTTACTTTTTTTTTTTTCCCACAAAATTGTCATATTAGCAGGTTATTTCTCACACACCGCATATGCATACCACAAATTACACCCCAAAACACCTTCTTCTATTACTCCCGAGTATGGCGATACCACATGTGTGAGACTTTTACACAGCGTGGCCACATACAGAGGCCCAACATGCAGGGGAGCACCTTCAGGCGTTCTGGAGCACCCAGGCCAATTCTGACATTTCTCTCCTACATGTAAAAATCATCATTTATTAGCTAGAAAATTACATAGAACCCCAAAACATTATATATGTTTTTTTAGCAAAGACCCTAGAGAATACAATGGCGGTCATTGCAACTTTTTATCTCGCACAGTATTTGCGCAGCAATTTTTTTAACGTGTTTTTTTGGGAAAAAAAACTGTTTTGTGCTTTACAAAAACCAAAACAGTAAAGTTAGCCTAATGTTTTTGCATAATGTGAAAGATGAAGATACGCTGAGTAAATTGATACCCAACTTGTCACCTTTCAAAATTGCACGCGCTTGTGGAATGGTGCCAAACTTTGCTACTCAAAAATCCCCATAGGCGACTCTTTAAAAATTTTTACTGGTTACATGTTTTGAGTTACAGAGGAGGTCTAGGGCCAAAATTATTACTCTCGCTCTACCGATCGCAGCGATACCTCACATGTGTGGTTTGAACATCGTTTTCATATGTGGGCGGGACTTACGTATGCGTTCGCTTCTGCATGCGAGCACGCAGGGACAGGGGCGCTTTAACTTTTTTTTTTTTTTTTTTTTTTTTTTTTTTATTGCTCATTTTACTTTATTTATTTTAGTTTGATGCTTTTTTCCAAAAAAAAAAAAATTTTGACCACTTTTATTCCTATTACAAGGAATATAAACATCCTTGTAATAGGAATATGGCATGACAGGTCCTCTTTACAGTGAGATATGGGGTCAATAAGACCCCACATCTCACCTCTAGGCTGGGAAGGCTGAAATAAAAAAAAAAAAAAAAAAACATCCTGGCTTCGATCGTAGCGGTGAGTCGGTAGAAGCGCGGGAGGGGGGGACATCTCCTCTCGCCTCCCGTAAGAACGATCAAGCAGTGGAACAGCCGCTATGATCATTCTCATGGTGTAGGGAATCGCCGGCTGAAAAAGCTGATATCTGAATGATGCCTGTAGCTGCAACCATCATTCAGATATCTCCGCACAAAGTCAAGGACGTTGTATGACGGCCGGCGGGCGGGAAGTGGTTAAAACGCTTTTTTTTTTTTTAACACAAAGTTGTCCATTTATACAATATTTCTACCACATAACATGTACATACCAAAAATGACACCCCAAAATAGATTCCCCTGCTCCTCCTGAGTACGGCGATACCACATGTGTGAGACTTCCACAGCCTGGCCACATACAGAGGGCGAGTACAGCTGAGCATGGCTCAGCATGGCAGGGTATGGCGGGGTATTGCGGAGTATGGTGGGGTATTGCGGAGTATGGTGGGGTATTGCGGAGTATGGTGGGGTATTGCGGAGTATGGCGGGGTATTGCGGAGTATTGCGGAGTATGGCGGGGCATGGCGGAGTATGGCGGGGCATGGCGGAGTATGGCGGGGGCATGGCGGAGTATGACGGGGGCATGGCAGAGTATGGCGGGGGCATGGCAGAGTATGGCGGGGGCATGGCAGAGTATGGCGGGGGCATGGCAGAGTATGGCGGGGGCATGGCAGAGTATGGCGGGGGCATGGCAGAGTATTGTGGGGGCATTGCAGAGTATTGCACAGCATTACAGAGTATTGTGGGGGTATTGCAGAGTATTGCACAGCATTGCAGAGTATTGTGGGGGCATTGCAGAGTATTGTGGGGGCATTGCAGAGTATTGCACAGCATTGCAGAGTATTGTGGGGGCATTGCAGAGTATTGTGGGGGCATTGCAGAGTATTGCACAGCATTGCAGAGTATTGCACAGCATTGCAGAGTATTGCACAGCATTGCAGAGTATTGTGGGGGCATTGCAGAGTATTGCACAGCATTGCAGAGAATTGTGGGGGCATTGCAGAGTATTGCACAGCATTGCAGAGTATTGTGGGGGTATTGCAGAGTATTGCACAGCATTGCAGTGTATTGGGGATGGCTGAGCATGGATGGATGGATGGCTGGATGTCTCTGTGCAGCGCTGTGGGCACTACACATACAGCTCACAGCGCTGCAGACATCCATCCATCCCCCTCCCCGCTCACAGTGTACCGATCGGTACACGGGAGGGGAGGAGAGGAACCGGCGTCATCAGATGACGCCGGTCTGTTTACATGTGATCGCGCCGTCATTTGACGGCGCGATCACATGGTAAACGGCCGCGATCAGCGGCCATTTACCGGGATCCGTGATGCGCCGGGTCCGGAGGACCCGGCGGTCACGGATGTGTTCGGGTGCGCGCCCCAGGGGGCGCGCGAGAGGGGAATTCTGGGAGGACGTCATAGTACGCCCTCCCAGAGTTATCCAACCGCCCTGCAGCCGTCATTCGGCTATGGCCCGGTTGGTAAATGGTTAATGTCACGTGACAGTTTTTTTTTGCTATTTTTTTTTGGGGGGGGGTGAATGTTGTATGTGTGTGTGTTTTTTTTTGTTTTTCTTTTACAATTTTTATTTTTTACAATAATATTTTTTTATTCTTTATTGTTTTTTTTTTTTTTTTTTTTTTTAATCAGCCCTGTTGGGGGGCTTTGGTGAGATATCAGGGGTCTTAACAGACCTCTGATAT
This sequence comes from Lithobates clamitans, assembly GCA_037952925.1. Classification (NCBI taxonomy): domain Eukaryota; kingdom Metazoa; phylum Chordata; class Amphibia; order Anura; family Ranidae; genus Lithobates; species Lithobates clamitans. The sequence goes on from JBBGZY010000465.1 coordinate 4,537,126, forward strand.
CTCCCCCCTTGAGACAGAGAAAGAGACAGAGGATAGAGATTCCCCAGTCCCTTTCTCTGCAGCGTCAGCTGCACTGAGAATGAATGGAGAGAAGACAGCGGCTCCTCTCCATTCATAAACTGACACATCGTAATCACAGGAGATTACAATGTTTCAGTTATGTGAATGGACAGAGTCAGCTGACTCTATCCATACACAAAGGAAGGAGGAGGGGGACGGAGGAACTGAGGGGGAGAACGGAGGGGACAGATAAGGAGAGAGGAATGCAGGGGACAGATAAGGATAGAGGAACGAGGGGGAGAGATAAGGAGAGAGGAATGGAGGGGGAGAACGGAGGGGGACAGATAAGAAGAGAGGCATGCAGGGGACAGCGGAGAGGCACAGAGGAACAGAGGGGGCATGGAGGAGGATGCAGTGACATACAGCGGTGACCGATCACCGCTGTATGTCACTAAAACTGGTGAAAGCCGCTGGGGGAGAATCTTGTAACTCCCCCACGCGCCGATCACAGCTGTCCTCTAGGTATCGGGGAAGCATCGGGAGCATTTGCCCGAGTACAAGTACTTGGGCAAATGCTCGGTATCGGTACTAGTATCGGTATCGGGACAACCCTAGTTTTAACCCCTTGATCACCCCCTGTCACCAGTGTCGCTAAGCGATCATTTTTCTGATCGCTGTATTAGTGTCGCTGGTGACGCTAGTTAGTGAGGTAAATATTTAGGTTCGCCGTCAGCGTTTTATAGCAACAGGGACCCCCATATACTACCTAATAAATGTTTTAACCCCTTGATTGCCCCCTAGTTAACCCTTTCACCACTGATCACCGTATAACCGTTACGGGTGACGCTGGTTAGTTCGTTTATTTTTTATAGTGTCAGGGAACCCGCCGTTTATTACCGAATAAAGGTTTAGCCCCCCGATCGCGGTGATATGCATCGCCCCAGGCAGCATCAGATTAGCGCCAGTACCGCTAACACCCACGCACGCACCATACACCTCCCTTAGTGGTATAGTATCTGAACGGATCAATATCTGATCCGATCAGATCTATACTAGCGTCCCCAGCAGTTTAGGGTTCCCAAAAACGCAGTGTTAGCGGGATCAGCCCAGATACCTGCTAGCACCTGCGTTTTGCCCGGCCCAGCCCAGCCCACCCAAGTGCAGTATCGATCGATCACTGTCACTTACAAAACACTAAACGCATAACTGCAGCGTTTGCAGAGTCAGGCCTGATCCCTGCGATCGCTAACAGTTTTTTTGGCAGCGTTTTGGTGAACTGGCAAGCACCAGCGGCCTAGTACACCCCGGTCGTAGTCAAACCAGCACTGCAGTAACACTTGGTGACGTGGCGGGTCCCATAAATGCAGTTCAAGCTGGTGAGGTGGCAAGCACAAGTAGTGTCCCGCTGCCACCAAAAAGACAAACACAGGCCCGTCGTGCCCATAATGCCCTTCCTGCTGCATTCGCCAATCCTAATTGGGAACCCACCGCTTCTGCAGCGCCCGTACTTCCCCCATTCACATCCCCAACCAAATGCAGTCGGCTGCATGAGAGGCATTTTCTTTATGTCCTCCCGAGTACCCCTACCCAACGAACCCCCCCAAAAAAGATGTCATGTCTGCAGCAAGCGCGGATATAGGCGTGACACCCGCTATTATTGTCCCTCCTGTCCTGACAATCCTGGTCTTTGCATTGGTGAATGTTTTGAACGCTACCATTCACTAGTTGAGTATTAGCGTAGGGTACAACATTCCACAGACTAGGGCACACTTTCACAGGGTCTCCCAAGATGCCATCGCATTTTGAGAGACCCGAACCTGGAACCGGTTACCGTTATAAAAGTTAGTTACAAAAAAAGTGTAAAAAAAAAAATATATATAAAATAAAAAAAAATTGTTGTCGTTTTATTGTTCTCTCTCTCTATTCTCTCTATTGTTCTGCTCTTTTTTACTGTATTCTATTCTGCAATGTTTTATTGTTATTATGTTTTATCATGTTTGTTTTTCAGGTATGTAATTATTTATACTTTACAGTTTACTGTGCTTTATTGTTAACCATTTTTTTGTCTTCAGGTATGCCATTCACGACTTTGAGTGGTTATACCAGAATGATGCCTGCAGGTTTAGGTATCATCTTGGTATCATTCTTTTCAGCCAGCGGTCGGCTTTCATGTAAAAGCAATCCTAGCGGCTAATTAGCCTCTAGACTGCCTTTACAAGCCGTGGGAGGGAATGCCCCCCCCCCACCGTCTTCCGTGTTTTTCTCTGGCTCTCCTGTCTCAACAGGGAACCTGAGAATGCAGCCGGTGATTCAGCCAGCTGACCATAGAGCTGATCAGAGACCAGAGTGGCTCCAAACATCTCTATGGCCTAAGAAACCGGAAGCTACGAGCATTTTATGACTTAGATTTCGCCGGATGTAAATAGCGCCATTGGGAAATTGGGGAAGCATTTTATCACACCGATCTTGGTGTGGTCAGATGCTTTGAGGGCAGAGGAGAGATCTAGGGTCTAATAGACCCCAATTTTTAAAAAAAAGAGTACCTGTCACTACCTATTGCTATCATAGGGGATATTTACATTCCCCGAGATAACAATAAAAATGATAAAAAAAAAAAAAAAATGAAAGGAACAGTTTAAAAATAAGATAAAAAAGCAAAAAAATAATAAAGAAAAAAAAAAAAAAAAAAAAAGCACCCCTGTCACCCCCTGCACGTTTGTGCGCAATTGTAAAGCATGTCATGTTTGGTATCCATGTACTCGGCCTAAGATCATCTTTTTTATTTCATCAAACATTTGGGCACTATAGTGTGTTTTAGTGCATTAAAATGTAAAAAAGTGTGTTTTTTCCCCAAAAAATGCGTTTGAAAAATCGCTGCGCAAATACTGTGTGAAAAAAAAAATGAAACACCCACCATTTTAATCTGTAGGGCATTTGCTTTAAAAAATATATAATGTTTGGGGGTTCAAAGTAATTTTCTTGCAAAAAAAAATAACTTTTTCATGTAAACAATAAGTGTCAGAAAGGGCTTTGTCTTCAAGTGGTTAGAAGAGTGGGTGATGTGTGACATAAGCTTCTAAATGTTGTGCATAAAATGCCAGGACAGTTCAAACCCCCCCCCAAATGACCCCATTTTGGAAAGTAGACACCCCAAGCTATTTGCTGAGAGGCATGTCGAGTCCATGGAATATTTTATATTGCGACACAAGTTGCGGGAAAGAGACAAATTTTTTTTTTTTTTTTTGCACAAAGTTGTTACTAAATGATATATTGCTCAAACATGCCATGGGAATATGTGAAATTACACCCCAAAATATATTCTGCTGCTTCTCCTGAGTACGGGGATACCACATGTGTGAGACTTTTTGGGAGACTAGCCGCGTACGGGACCCCGAAAACCAAGCACCGCCTTCAGGCTTTCTAAGGGCGTGAATTTTTGATTTCACTCTTCACTGCCTATCACAGTTTCGGAGGCCATGGAATGCCCAGGTGGCACAAACCCCCCCCAAATGACCCCATTTTGGAAAGTAGACACCCCAAGCTATTTGCTGAGAGGTATAGTGAGTATTTTGCAGACCTCACTTTTTGTCACAAAGTTTTGAAATTTGAAAAAAGAAAAAAAAATGTTTTTCTTGTCTTTCTTCATTTTCAAAAACAAATGAGAGCTGCAAAATACTCACCATGCCTCTCAGCAAATAGCTTGGGGTGTCTACTTTCCAAAATGGGGTCATTTGGGGGGGGTTTGTGCCACCTGGGCATCAATGGCCTCCGAAACGGTGATAGGCAGTGAAGAGTAAAATCAAAAATTCACGCCCTTAAAACGCTGAAGGCGGTGATTGGTTTTCGGGGCCCCGTACGCGGCTAGGCTCCCAAAAAGTCCCACACATGTGGTATCCCCGTACTCAGGAGAAGTAGCTAAATGTATTTTGGGGTGCAATTCCACATATGCCCATGGCCTGTGTGAGCAATATATCATTTAGTGACAACTTTGTGCAAAAAAAAAAAAAAAAAGTGTCACATTCCCGCAACTTGTGTCCAAATATAAAATATTCCATGGACTCAATATGCCTCTCAGCAAATAGCTTGGGGTGTCTACTTTCCAAAATGGGATCATTTGGGGGGGGTTTGTGCCACCTGGGCATTTTATGGCCTCCGAAACTGTGATAGGCAGTGAAGAGTGAAATCAAAAATTTACACCCTTAGAAATCCTAAAGGCGGTGATTGGTTTTCGGGGTCCCGTACGCGGCTAGGCTCCCAAAAAGTCCCACACATGTGGTATCCCCGTACTCAGGAGAAGCAGCTGAATGTATTTTGGGGTGCAATTCCACATAGGCCCATGGCCTGTGTGAGCAATATATCATTTAGTGACAACTTTTTGTAAATATTTTTTTTTTTTTTTTTTTGTCATTATTCAATTACTTGGGACAAAAAAAAAATATTCAATGGGTTCAACATGCCTATCAGCAATTTCCTTGGGGTGTCTACTTTCCAAAATGGGGTCATTTGTGGGGGTTTTGTACTGCCCTGCCATTTTAGCACCTCAAGAAATGACATAGGCAGTCATAAACTAAAAGCTGTGTAAATTCCAGAAAATGTACCCTAGTTTGTAGACGCTATAACTTTTGTGCAAACCAATAAATATACGCTTATTGACATTTTTTTTACCAAAGACATGTGGCCGAATACATTTTGGCCTAAATGTATGACTAAAATTGAGTTTATTGGATTTTTTTTATAACAAAAAGTAGAAAATATCATTTTTTTCAAAATTTTCGGTCTTTTTCCGTTTGTAGCGCAAAAAATAAAAACTGCAGAGGTGATCAAATACCATCAAAAGAAAGCTCTATTTGTGGGAAGAAAAGGACGCAAATTTCGTTTGGGTACAGCATTGCATGACCGCGCAATTAAAAGTTAAAGCAACGCAGTGCCAAATTGGAAAAAGACCTCTGGTCCTTAGGCAGCATAATGGTCCGGGGCTCAAGTGGTTAAGCACAAGACCCTTTTTTTTTTTTTCTTTTTTTTTTTGCACTGGGATATGGAAATTAATGTAGCAATACATATACTTGAGGTAAAAACTTGATAATGTTTGGGGGAAGGGTGGGTAAGAAGGGAAAAGGTAAATAATCAACACAAAATAGACGATAAATAAATTTTAAGCATAAGGCTTTTTTTTTTTTTTTTTGTAAGCACAAAAGAGATGATAAATATGTTTTAAGCACAAGACCCTTTTTTTTTTTTTTTTTTTTTTTGCACCGGGATAGGGAAGCACATGTATTTGGGGGAAAAAAATTTGATAATACTTGAAGGAAGGGAGGGTAAGAAGGGAAAAGGTAAATAGAAAGCACAAAAGAGATGATAATTATGTTCCAAGCACAAGGTTTTAATTTTTTTTTTTTTTTTTCTTGTGCACTGGGATATTGCATGGAATGTGGGTAGTTAACAATAATAATTGGGGAGGGGGAAGGGAAAGAAAAAGTCCTTAAAGTTTTTCTTTTAAAAAAAAAAAAAAAAAAAAGAATTTTTTTTTATTTCTTCTTTCTCCCCCCTTACGTATTTCCTGCACTGGGATATAGAAATGAATGTAGTAGCACATGCATTTGGGGTAAATATTTGTTGTTGCTAGGGGGGAAAGGGGGGAGGGATAGGAAAAGGCAAGTAGAAAGTACAAAAAATATAATAATAATGATTTTAGCATAAGGTTATCGGTATGCAGGATAGAGAGAGAATAATAATTATGTTTATAGCTCTAGGATAACAAAGTTTTTTTTTTTTTTTTTTTTTTTTCTCTTCCCCTTTCTTTTCTTTTTTCTCTCATGGTAATAAAATTAATAATGACCCCCCCCCCCCCCTCTTGTCCCTTGATGGTTCTCAATATGAGAGAGAGTAAAGAAAAGTGGAACAGGGAGGAAGAGGGAGTAAAAAGGTATGGGAAGGAAATGGAGAGATGATGCGGAGGGGGAGGGGAAAAAGAGAGAGGAAGGAGGAGAGAGAGGGGAGGAGGGGGAGGGAGGAGGGGAAGGGAACAGGGACAGATAAAAGGGAGTGTAAGAAGACATATAGAATAAAAGAGAAAGGGAAGGGAGAAAAAGTAAGAATACCAGCAATTAAAAATACGGCAAGCGGCCAGCAAAAGGACGGCAGATTCTGGTCAGCAGACTCAAAATCCCCCAAAGAAGGGAGCTTACTTTAGTTAGTAAGATAGACTTGTTTATCGTAAGTCAAGTAGTAGTAGAGTAGAGTGTATGAGTAACGTGTGTGAATGTGAGTGAGGTTAAGTGCGTAGCAGAAAAAGGGGTGTTTTTTGTTTTTGTTTTTTTTTTTCCTTCTTCACTCTTTCTCTCTTGAATGGGTGAGATCAAATTTTGTTCCTTCAATGCAAGGGGTCTTAACTCTCCCAAAAAAAGAAATCAAATTCTAAATTTATTCAATAAACAAAATGTGGATATTATACTGTTTCAAGAGACGCATTTTCGTTCAAATCACATACCAAAACTTAATAACCGAAATTATAACAATTGGATACATGATACATTTCCCCACTCGAAGTCGAAAGGGGTATCCATTGCCTTCTATAGGAAAGTACCCTATCAGATAATACAAAAATATATGGGCAAGGATGGCAGATCTTTTGGTCATAAAGGTAGCAATATATGGTAAAATGTTTACAATCATTAATTTATATTTACCAAATTATGATCAAATAAAGATGGGAACAAGAGCTGTAAATAGGGCTATATAGAAAGCTGAGGGTACAGTGATAATGGGCGGGGACTTTAATTTTGTCATGGACATAAAAATGGATACAACTAATACCCATGCTTATAAAAATAAAAATCAAATAGAGGAATTTAAAGGGACATTAGCAAAGTACCATCTGGTTGATATATGGAGAGCCCAACACCAAACGGAAAAAAATTATTCATATTATTCTAACATACATGATTCCTACCATAGGATAGACTATTTTTTTATTAATAATTCAGGAATGGTAATGACTCCATCATCAGATATAGAGGGGTTCTTATGGTCAGACCACGCCCCATTGTTTCTGGAAATTAAGGTAGTAGAACGCGAAAAGATAAAAGGTAAATGGGGGCTAAACGACAACTTGTTAAAAGATAAAGAATGTGTAGAAGATATAAGAAAAACAATAAGGGAATTTATGGAGATTCATGAGAATGATGAAACATCAATACCCATGCAGTGGGAAGCATTAAAATGTGTAATAAGGGGGACATTCATCAAGCATGGCTCAAGATTAAAAAAAAGTAAGAGTCAGAAGAAATCCCAGTTAATAAAAGAAATAGAAGAACTGGAAATAAAACATAAACAAACCCTTAATCCATCAGAAAAAATAAATCTAAAAGGGAAAAGAATGGAGTTACAAGCCATGCTTGATGAAGAATCTCTTAGAATTAGGGACCGAAGAAGAGCACAATGGTACCAGCAGGGAAATAAGACAGGTAAAATATTGGCCAAATCATTAAAAGAGCAACAAAATACATCAAATATAATTAAAATATTAAAAGCAGATGGGGAATATACATATGACCCAAAAGAAATATTGAAGGAATTCCACGCATATTACTCAAATTTATATAATATTAAAACACCACAGGGGAAAAAAGAAGGAGGAAATTGACAGGGAAGAAATTAAAAAATATATTGAAGAAACAGCCCTGCCGAGATTCCCTAAAGAAACACTCGAGGTCCTGGAAAGGGACATCTCAATAGAAGAGGTTCAGAAAGTGATCGCAGAATTAGTCACGGGGAAAAGCCCAAACACTAGATTTTATAAGCACTTTCAGGATATAATAGCCCCCATCCTGAAAAAAACATACAACTCTATATCTCACATTCAAGGCTTCATACCACAAAGCACAGAGGCTCACATTATATTAATTCCAAAGCCAGAGAAGGACCACACGCTTTTCAAAAACTACCGACCTATTTCTTTAACCAATATAGATATAAGGCTATATTCCAAGATTATTGCGAATATAATAACACCTATCCTACCTAGCTATATAAAATTAGATCAGGCAGGATTCACGAAAGGCAGAGAGACTAAAGATAACATCATAAAGACCTGCACATTGATAGAATTCGCCCAAAAAACAGCCACGGAAACATGTATACTGGCTGTAGATGCCGAAAAGGCATTTGATAGGGTGGGGCTTTCTGGAAGAAACATTAATACAACTAGGTTTGGGTCCAATAATGCGTAGCAGGATCTCCGCGCTGTATTCCAACTCGAAAGCAAAAGTAAGAATAAGCGGCATATTATCAAAAGATATAAAAGTAACGAACGGAACCCGCCAGGGTTGTCCTCTCTCCCCTCTACTGTTTGTATTAATAATGGAACATCTAATTACAGCAATTAGAAATAATAAAGATATAAAGGGAATAAAACTGGGGGGGAAAGAGTACAAGATAGCGGCATACGCAGATGATCTGCTAATATATATAACTAACCCCTTAACACTTATTCCTAATCTAATGAAGGAATTCAAAAGATTTGGGGAATTAAGCTATTTCAAAGTAAACTATGATAAATCGGAAAAAATGAATATAGTAATAAATGAAAAAATATACCTACTTATGCAAAAGGATTTTCCATTTAAATGGTTACAAGATGCAATAAAATATTTGGGAATCTTCATAACAAAAGATTTGAAACAACTACAGGGGAAGAATTATGAGGAAGCAATTCGGAGGGCTATCAAACTATTACAGTAATACGAGAAATTAAAATATTCATGGACAGGAAGAGTAAGCATTGTAAAAATGGACATACTACCAAAGCTTTTATACATTTTTCAAACAATACCATTGGAACCCCCCAAAAAACTGATGATGGAGTTGAGGAGAGCTACGGTCGAGTTTATATGGATGCACAAAACTCCCCGGATAAAAAGGGAAAACCTAACAAGAAGAAAAAGAAATGGAGGGCTTGCGTTACCTGATTTTGTAAAATATCTGCAGGCAGCATCACTGACTAGAATAGTAGACTGGTACCATAATAAAGAAAAGAAGCAATGGGTTAGTATGGAGGAAGAAATAGTGGGGCCCCAATTAAAAGTTCTTCCATGGACAGAGCCCCACTTAAGACCTAAAAGAAACGAATTAACACTCATCGTTAAAGCCACATTAAAGATATGGGATGACGTAATGAAAGGGGGTAAGCTCTCCACGATGATTGGACCCATGACCCCATTGTTTCTCAATCCCGAGTTCCCCCCAGCTAGGGAAGCGCGAAAGTTTTTAAAATGGAATAGATCGGAACATACAAGACTGGTACAAGTTCTTGAGAACGGGAAAATACCCACGTTGCGGGAACTGGGATTGGAAAACGAAAATAAATGGTTACAGTGTCAACAATTAAAGAAGTTTATAGAGCCCAGAATATTTAAGATAGATAGATCGCTAACCAAATTTGAAAAAATATTGCTGAGCGAACAGATCCCAGTTAAGAGTTTATCCAAAATATATGCTGACTTAATTCCGAATAGCCCCTGCAAAGAAATAACAAGTATAAAGAAATGGGAAGCAGAATTGGGTAGATCCTTACCAGAGGAAGAGTGGGAAAGGGTTTTTGAAATTATGCATAGAACAACCACAGCAAATAAATACCAAGAAAGAAATTATAAAATAGTAATGAGGTGGTATAGAAGTCCAGTCACCCTAAAATTAATAAATAAAGGAAATACAGACTTATGCTGGAGGTGCGAAATAGAAAAAGGAACTATGGAGCATATATGGTATGGATGCCCCCTAGTGAGAGGTTTCTGGAACGAGATATTTCAGATTTATCATAAGGTATCAGGAGTAGAGTTAACCCCAAGTTTGGAAATCTCGTTACTGTCTCTAATACCGAAACCCATAAAGACAATTAAAAAAGATATCATTATTCATATGTTATCGGCAGCAAAAACAATAATAGCAAGAAATTGGAGGAAAACGAGGAGTCCAACAATAGCAGACTGGATATGTGAAATGAATGAAATTTATTATATGGAAAAGCAGATAAGAGAGGAAGGATATATAACAAATCAAACTTGGGATGAGTTTTGATCATCAAGAGAAGTATTAGAATATCTATAATAAAATATAGAAGGAATGGGGAGAGAGTGGGAAGGAAGGGGCGAGGGAGGTTAACAACTCCCACCCAAAGAAAAAAGGGAAAAAAAAAAAAAAGGGATTTTTTTTTTTTTTTTGTCGTTTATTTTGGGATATGGATTTGGATGTTTGTTTGTTTGTATGAAAGTGGTACGGATGCAAATACAGAAATTAGGGGGGTGGGAAGAAGGGCTAAGACTGCATGGTAGAAAAAGGTTTTAGATAAGAATGCTTTCACAGTTTGTAATAAAAGAAAAAGGGAAAATTATCACGAAAATTGAAGTACAATGTATAATCTGTGGAATTGTTTATGTTTAATTGGGTTGTTGTCGATACAAATGATTGTTTTTTATATGAAAAAACTAATAAAAAGAAATTATAAACAAAAAAATAGTTAACAATAAAGCACAGTAAACGGTAAAGTATAAAAAATTGCATACCTGAAAAACAAACATGATAAAACATAATAACAATAAAACATTGCAGAATAGAATACAGTAAAAAAGAGCAGAACAATAGAGAGAGAGAATAGAGAGAGAGAGAGAGAGAGAGAGAGAACAATAAAACGACAACAATTTTATTTTATTTTATATATATATATTTTTTTTTTACACTTTTTTTGTAACTAACTTTTATAACTGTAACCGGTTCCAGGTTCGGGTCTCTCAAAATGCGATGGCATCTTGGGAGACCCTGTGAATGTGTGCCTAGTCTGTGCAGTGCTGTACCCTACGCTAATACTCAACTAGTGCATGGTAGCGTTCAAAACATTCACCAATGCAAAGACCAGGATTGTCAGGACAGGAGGGACAATAATAGCAGGTGTCACGCCTATATCCGCGCTTGCTGCAGACACGATATCTTTTTTGGGGGGGTTCGTTGGTAGGGGTACTCGGGAGGACATAAAAATGCCTCTCATGCAGCCGACTGCATTTGGTTGGGGATGTGAATGGGGGAAGTACGGGCGCTGCAGAAGCGGTGGGTTCCCAATTAGGATTGGCGAATGCAGCAGGAAGGGCATTATAGCCATGACGGGCCTGTGTTTGTCTTCTTCTTGGTGGCAGCGGGACACTACTTGTGCTTGCCACCTCACCAGCTTGAACTGCACTTATGGGACTCGCCACGTCACCAAGTGTTACTGCAGTGCTAGTTTGACTACGACCGGTGTGTACTAGGCCGCTGGTGCTTGCCAGTTCAATAAAAAGCTTTCAAAAAAACTGTTAGCGATCACAGGGATCAGGCCTGACTCTGCGAACGCTGCAGTTATGCGTTTAGTGTTTTGTAAGTGACAGTGATCGATCGATACTGCACTTGGGTGGGCTGGGCTGGGCCGGGCGGAGGGGCAAAACGCAGGTGCTAGCAGGTATCTGGGCTGATCCCGCTAACACTGCGTTTTTGGGAACCCTAAACTGCTGGGGACGCTAGTATAGATCTGATCGGACCAGATATTGATCCGTTCAGATACTATACCACTAAGGGAGGTGTATGGTGCGTGCGTGGGTGTTAGCGGTACTGGCGCTAACCTGACGCTGCCTGGGGCTGGTGCTTGCTAGTTCACCAAAATGCTACCAAAAAAACTGTTAGCGATCGCAGGGATCAGGCCTGACTCTGCGAACGTTGCAGTTATGCGTTTAGTGCCTTGTAAGTGACAGTGATCAATCGATACTGCACTTGGGTGGGCTGGGCTGGGCCGGGCGGAGGGGCAAAACGCAGGTGCTAGCAGGTATCTGGGCTGATCCCGCTAACACTGCATTTTTGGGAACCCTAAACTGCTGGGGACACTAGTATAGATCTGATCGGACCAGATATTGATCCGTTCAGATACTATACCACTAAGGAAGGTGTACGGTACGTGCGTGGGTGTTAGCGGTACTGGCGCTAACCTGACGCTGCCTGGGGCTGGTGCTTGCCAGTTCACCAAAATGCTACCAAAAAAACTGTTAGCGATCGCAGGGATCAGGCCTGACTCTGTGAATGCTGCAGTTATGCGTTTAGTGCCTTGTAAGTGACAGTGATCGATCGATACTGCACTTGGGTGGGCTGGGCTGGGCCGGGCAGAGGGGCAAAACGCAGGTGCTAGCAGGTATCTGGGCTGATCCCGCTAACACTGCGTTTTTGGGAACCCTAAACTGCTGGGGACGCTAGTATAGATCTGATCGGATCAGATATTGATCCGTTCAGATACTATACCACTAAGGGAGGCGTATGCTGCATGCGTGGGTGTTAGCGGTACTGGCGCTAATCTGACGCTGCCTGGGGCGACGCATATCACCGCCGGGCGATCGGGGGGCTAAACCTTTATTCGGTAATAAACGGCGGGTTCCCTGACACTATAAAAAATAAACGAACTAACCAGCGTCCCCCGTAACGGTTATACGGTGATCAGTGGTGAAAGGGTTAACTAGGGGGCAATCAAGGGGTTAAAACATTTATTAGGTAGTATATGGGGGTCCCTGTCGCTATAAAACGCTGACGGCGAACCTAAATATTTACCTCACTAACTAGCGTCACCAGCGACACTAATACAGCGATCAGAAAAATGATCGCTTAGTGACACTGGCGACAGGGGGTGATCAAGGGGTTAAAACTTTATTAGGGGGGGTTAGGGGGGTATCCTAGACCTAAAGGGGGCTAATATTCACTGTCCCAACACTGTAACTGTCACAAACTGACACCAATGCAGTAATCAGAAAAAAAAAAAAACTGCTGGTGTCAGTTTGTGACAGGGGGGGGGTGAATGGGGGGGATCGGGGGGCGATCGGGGGGGGGGGATCGGGGTGTTTTGTGTGCCTGGCATGTTCTACTGTGTGTGTAGTGTTGTGCACTCACAGTGAAGTCTTCTCTCCTCGGCGCTGCAACGGAAAATACCGAGCCGAGGAGAGATGACATCATTTCCTTTGCTGCTGTTTAGCATACAGCAGCAAAGGAAGTGATCTGATTGGCCGGCGGCGATCGCGAGGGGGGGGCCACGAACGGATGGCCTCCCCCTCACCTCCGATCGCCGGGGGACAAAACAGGACCACCTCGGGCACCGGGGGGGGGTCCGAACGGACCCCCCACCCGCGGGAGGCAAATCACGTACATGTACGTGATTTTGCCTGCCCGTGCCGCCTTGCCGACGTACATCGGCGTGAGGCGGTCCTTAAGTGGTTAAAGGAATATTTCACTTTTTTTAAATTTACTTTAAGCATCATTAAAATCACTGCTCCCGAAAAAATGTCCGTTTTTAAAAGTTTTTTTTGCATTGATACATGTCCGCTGGGGCAGGACCCGGGTCCCCAAACCCTTTTTAGGACAATACCATGCAAATTAGCCTTTAAAATGAGCACTTTTGATTTTGAACATTCGAGTCCCATAGACGTCAATGGGGTTCTAATGTTCGTGCAAATTTTCGGTCTGTTCGCAGGTTCTGGTGCGAACCGAACCGGGGGGTGTTCGGCTCATCCCTAGGTGTGACAGACTCCCCCGGGACAGAGGCTTTTGGAGGGGACTGAATGCCAGCCTCTTGCCTACCAATTATGGGCCCTGGCATTTGGTGGAACGGTGCGCTTTTTGAGCTGCATGCCTAGGGACCCTTGAGGTGGTGTTACTTTGGATTCGGGTCCTTGTCGCCCAGGACACACAGACTCTGGGGACCCTGTGTATGCCATATTGGAAATGGTGACTGGGAGGGTATGTCTTGGATTGCTTAAAATGGGACAGTAATATTTATCCACAATATCTCACAGGATATATGTAAAGACTATTCTTGGTTTGTTTGATTCTGAATTCCACATGTTAGTTGAGAGAGCTGATCACATTGGCCTCTGGAACTGGGTAGGAGTTGGACAGTCTACTCATACTATAGTTTGTTGCCTACTAGGCTGAGGAGGGGGGAGATCACTGTTTGTATTGTTAATTGTAATTAGCTCCTGCTATTGTGTTTATACTACTGTGTGAAGCTCGATGACCACAAGTCTGCCCAAAGGTCATGTCTCTGAGTCACCTAGTCTGGGTAAATGATTTAGTAAACTAGCTCATGTTAATTAGGTTAATTAGGTTACAGTTGTATTGTTAGAGTAAATTGAACAGGAGGGGGGAACTTCCTCTTTAACGGTATATAAAGACTTGTAATTTTGGTTCTAATAAATTAGTCCATGTCAGCAGCTAAATAGGTCTCGTCTTGTTTTATGCTTGTGAGCGGTTGGAATATCTGATATCTATATTCAGACTGGGAGGAAGTGGTATACTGACGGAAGCACTCAAGCGGAGTGTGGGACGTTCTGTTACAAGTGGCTTCACAACAACTCAGTGACTGTTCTTGAATGGCCCAGCCAGAGCCCCGCCTTAAACCAAATTGAGCATCTCTGGAGTGTCAGCGAAATTTGGTTGTACGCAAAGCACACAGCCAAATCTCCTGTTTCTAATCATAATAACAATTTCGTCTAAATGATATAATACCATCTCAGCTTTCTGATCGTATCCATCCTCTGGTGTGTGCCCCATCCAGACAACTAGAAAAAACACATGTTTACGGTTCCACTTCCAAGACCACACTGCTCGTCAGCCTCCCTTAGCTGTCTGCGTGAGCCACTTTATTAGCATATCAATAGGAGGTCCCAAAAGCTCGAGGGTTCCGCCTCCAACAGCCAAACACCTCTTACAAAGCTTGTGACCTCACAGGATATCAATGACCATATAAGGATTTAACAACACAGGAAAATGCAACAACCAATGAACAATGACTACAGGAGTCTTATGGGTGTGTCTGAGCAGAGACAGGGTGCATGTATGTTTTTAGAAGCCACATGGCTTTCAAACATTAACCCTGTCTCCAACCAGAACCCAAAAGACTCCAGTATTTACGTTGATAGAAATCCCTATTATACATTGTTTCAGAGAACAATGTATACCTGGATTATTCTACTGTCTTTGTGGACGAGAGATTATCAGCAAGCGTACACTCACCGGGCCACAAATGTGTTGATCAGGCACACAGGGGCAACATGAGAGCACATTCGTTAAACCGATACTGTCTTTGCAGAGGGAACACATCCCCACCAGTCGACCGTTCTGTGCATCGCACAGGGGCCCTTAGCTGGCGGACATGTCCCCACTCCACAAACATTTCTCTACATCCCCACAGAGCTTTTCACTACCAAACGGATCTCAACCAGGGTTGGTCTATCCCAGTCAGCTATTAGAGCGGGCTGTGATTGAACACACACACTGGGAGACTTATGACAACACATTAATATAAAATTTTCCACAACAGTTCCCTCCTCTTGTCATATGATCCCATGTGTCCCTCGATGAATCCTGATCTTCTTCTTAGTCCATAAAAAGTAAAACACGGCTTGACATGTAGACTCTGTTGGAGATGACGTGGTGAGCTGTAGTAGTCGCCGGTCGGTGTGGGATCCTCTGTGTCTTGTACGTGGGTCGGGCTTCGGGGCATCTCATCAGGGAAGATGTGGTCATCTGCTCAGGCTCTGGTCACGCGTCCAATCGGGCAACAGGAGCAACTCATCATGGCATATAGAAGGAATAGAAACAAAAACAACATGGGTATATATACCCCTACTTCCTTCACTATGATCCGCTGCAAGATAAAAATTAAATCTCCAATGATTCCCAAACCCTTAAAAAATATTCCAACCTTCACTATCTATAGCTCTGGCTTTGTCTTGTAGGGACCTAAACCTTATCCGTATGGGCCTTAACTTTGTCACTACTATCCCCGATCCAGATATAACAATCTTTACTTATGAATTCCCAGAAACCCCCTTGGAATGTGGGAACTTCCTTGTAGCTTCAACAGTTACATGAAACATCCCATCCTCTATGGATGAGAAATTGTTCAAGTGTTTCATAAGCTCAAGCCCCCACCATGTACAAGCAATTCCCTTCCAGCTGTCCCTGCCATTCTTACCTTCTCTCACGCCATCAGATCCTCACGATCGGCTGCGATGAGTTTCACCAGCACACATGAACCTCTTGTCTTACGGGAAATTACCTTATAAGCTGTAGATCTGCATTAATACCAAACTACAGTTGAAGCACACTTGTGGGCTACCTAGTTATCCCGATACCAAAGCTAGCAAAAACCAGAGCTATTGTTAAAATTATAATTAATTTTACCCTCTAGAAATGTTTTGTTAAGTTCTTTTGACAGGTGTCTGTTTGGATTTTACTAGTCTGTCAAAACTCCTCACACCACTATGAACGTCACATATAGCATGTACCGCCGTCATCGCTGGGGCACTAATACCCGACCATGTGTCCTGTTCTCTTTCTTAGCTAGTTGGGATGCTTTTCATCGTTACCCTTGCCAAAATTTATTAAACAAAAAAATATAAATGAACAAAGATACTACTCTACTCTTTGTGGTTGATCTGCTTCTTGCAGTGTCTGGCGTGGTCTCATCCCTCAAGCTTCTTTACAATGACCCAGTCACCTGGTTGGAAAGAATGTAAACTGGTTATTGTGTCAGGGTCCAGGATGGACTCGTGAACCCTGTGGTGGACCTTTTGAAGTTCATGTTACAGTGATTGCACCCACCCCATCAGCTGAGAATGTAGGTGACAGCTAATGAGGAAAGTACAATTCTGTTTTTGGTTGACCTTCAAACAAACCTCATATGACAATAACCCAGACATCGGGACTCTGGTCACTGCATAACCTGTGCGTGGCTTACCATCCGGGGTGTAATACCTGGAACCCATGACAAAAAGGTTCTTAGCATCTGGGATGGGAGCCTACTTCACCAGACTGTTGCTTGCTGCTTCAAATTCCATCAAAGAAAGACAGTCTTGGCACAAACTTGGTTAGAATTAGAGCGGTTAGTATTGTTGGTTTGAAAATGTGTCATTCTCACCACTCTCATCCCCCCTTTTCTTCCCTCCTCATTACAAACTGGAGGAAGACATGCAGGGTTTAGAGTGGTGCAGAATTAAACAGTGAAATAGCCTATGATACTTTTACCTTCTTAAACACCTGTACACACACTTCCAGAAACTCTTTGGACCTGAAAAGATACTTATAAACAAAAGTTATTACTCTATCCTTCAAAGAATGGTAAACAATACAATATTCATGTACATTGGTAAATTGTCACTGACATTCCACAAAACCGACAATAACTAAACCCTCTGTACGTTTTTTGTTTTTTTTCTAAAAAACAATAGCCGCGACACGCAAGAGGGCTGTTGCGGTAGGTTCAAACATCTTGTTACCACATACAAACAATGAAACAAAGACAAACATTTAGATACAAATGTGGGGGAGATATTTCATAGTTCCCAAAAACGAAAAATGAAAAAATAAAAACGACCAGATGGAATGCTGGCTTCACTCTTTTAGCAATAGAAAAAGAATCCAATTTGAAAGGCACAAGAGCATTTCAAAATCTTTGCATGGACCAGCCACACAAAGTTCAAAAACAGGCCTGTGTATTTTTAATCACACAAACATGTACTACACATCCATCAACTCACTCAACATTACAGATTTCTGAAGCCACAGCTGAACTACTTCCAAGGTATTTTTATTCTGGGGTCTCGTACCTCCAGACATCAAAAGTACCTTCCAAAGGAGTACACCTTACTGTACCCTCCGACCATATCTGCCAATCTTTAAGGGGTCTCATGTCCGGAGCCCCAGACACAGATCTCATGTGAAGTGCAGCTGTCTGACTGGTGTGGAGCCTCATTTTTTTCCTCCAACGCATGGACGGCACATTACCCATGACGACTCGAATCGCTTATGACGGTCCCTGCGTCCAGGGCACCCTTGCACTAGTTTTCGGATCAGTACTGCTTAGTGACTATTTTTACAGTACTGGCACCCGGCGTTCTCCGATTATTTTACACGGCCTCCCGGTGTGCTAGCGTACTAATCCTCACATTTACATGCTCTACAACCGGTTATCGGCAGCCCTATAAATGTGTTGTCAGACAAACTACAAAGCACCATGAAATCCTCCACTATTCAAAACAATCTTACGGCTTCTATCTGTACCTAGATATTACAACAATAACTTGGATGCCTCCTGTTTGCTCTCTACCCAAAACTGTATTACAGTATAAACCTTAATATAATTTAAAAAATTAAAAATGATTTTGTCCTTCCAAACACAAGTCAAAAGACCCCAAGCCCCTCCCACCAACTTCCTGTTGCACACCTGAGTAGGAAGAGGGAGGGGGAGGGGAAGCCTCAAATAGCTTCGTATTTTGTCTATCAAGACATTAGAAATCTTCACTAGAAACATAAACTTCTTTAAAACAATTGGAATTAAATTTAAAACACTTTCAAACGCCAGTATTTTCCCATTGTCCTTCCAAGCACAAATCTCATTTGCTTGTGTGATACTCCAAGCTCCCCCCCACCAACTTCCTGTTGATACATAAAATGCTGTGTGCCCAGCTCTAAAACCCCTCAAACTGGTTTATTTACATATCAATGTACAGGAAAAGGGAGGGGGGGGATACTGCAGTCTAGTAAACCTTAGCTTAAGGTGATAGAAGCCTCAAAACAATGAATTGCCCTCTGAGAAACTGCCAAAACATTAAAAAATTAAAATAACACACACCGCTGTGTACCAAAAACTCAGTTAAAGCTAGTCTTGTTATCCATTGAAATTCAGTGCAAAGTAGAGATTTCACTCCAAACCAATATTCAATACAGAAAACGCAATAGTTTCCTTGAAAAGTATGTAAACAGTAAAAAAAATAGAATTCACAAAATGGTGCCTAGAAGCCAGATTGTAGCTTAAAGCACATGGCTTTGCACACATAAAGGAATATACAATGGAGCAGCTCCAGAGCTCACAGGTCTTCAAAATGGCCACCGATGCACATGGTGACCACAGCAAAGGCCAGACCCCAACAAAATGGCGCATTTTCCCGCCAAAACTGACCAAAGATGGATAAACATTTCAAACTTCACACATAAAGGAATAGAAAATGGCCGACCGTAGTCACATGGTAGACAACAACAACAAGAGAACAAAAGGAAGTAGCAGACAAAAAACAATTTCCTACCAAAACCAAAAATTTCTCCCCAAAAACTTACACATTTGAGATACTAAATGAACGCTTAGACAAACATTTAAAAGTGTTAAAGTTACGAAAAAGCACAACTTAGGAACACATGCTATCCAATGAAACAACCAAGCCACATAACCCACAATTACACGGCTGTAACATACCCTCAAACTCAGTTCACATCAGCTTTCACAGGAACGAGAGATACAGACAGTGATGCCATCATGCCTTCATGTTCTTTTCATAACCATAGTCAATTAAACACTTTACAAAACTCATGTAATCTACTTGTCCCATACATAAGTAATAATTACAATTCATCCATTTCTCACATGCATTACAAACTTGTTACACAGCATCAGTCACACACACACACACACACACACAGTCTCCTTACACAAAGATTTGAGATACAAATCACACACACACACACACACACACACACAGGCACACACCAGGCATACGATCAAACTTCCAGCATTATTTCAAAAGACGAAAAATTTGTTCTTTTTGCGAAGCAGACCCTCACCAGCACATCCTAATGATCCGATTCTGAAGGAGGTTCTGTTCACTCCTGGCTGGCTCGCCATGCTGTCAGCGACATTTGGTTGTATGCAAAGCACACAGCCAAATCTCCTGTTTCTAATCATAACAATTTTGTCTAAATGATACAATACCATCTCAGCTTTCTGATCGTATCCATCCTCTGGTGTGTGCCCCATCCAGACAACTAGAAAAAACACATGTTTACGGTTCCACTTCCAAGACCACACTGCTCGTCAGCCTCCCTTAGCTGTCTGCGTGAGCCACTTTATTAGCATATCAATAGGAGGTCCCAAAAGCTCGAGGGTTCCGCCTCCAACAGCCAAACACCTCTTACAAAGCTTGTGACCTCACAGGATATCAATGACCATATAAGGATTTAACAACACAGGAAAATGCAACAACCAATGAACAATGACTACAGGAGTCTTATGGGTGTGTCTGAGCAGAGACAGGGTGCATGTATGTTTTTAGAAGCCACATGGCTTTCAAACATTAACCCTGTCTCCAACCAGAACCCAAAAGACTCCCGTATTTCCGTTGATAGAAATCCCTATTATACATTGTTTCAGAGAACAATGTATACCTGGATTATTCTACTGTCTTTGTGGACGAGAGATTATCAGCAAGCGTACACTCACCGGGCCACAAATGTGTTGATCAGGCACACGGGGGCAACATGAGAGCACACTCGTTAAACCGATAATGTCTTTGCAGAGCGAACACATCCCCACCAGACGACCGTTCTGTGCATCGCACAGGGGCCCTTAGCTGGCGGACATGTCCCCACTCCACAAACATTTCTCTATATCCCCACAGAGCTTTTCACTACCAAACGGATCTCAACCAGGGTTGGTCTATCCCAGTCAGCTATTAGAGCGGGCTGTGATTGAACACACACACTGGGAGACTTATGACAACACATTAATATAAAATTTTCCACAACAGGAGAGACCGAAAAATGGCTGTCCACCAGCGTTTACCATCCAACCTGACAGAACTGGAGAGGATCTGCAAGGATGAATGGCAAAGGATCCCCAAATCCAGGTGTGAAAAACTTGTTGCATCTTTCCCAAAAAGACTCATGGCTGTATTAGATCAAAAGGGTGCTTCTACTAAATACTGAGCAAAGGGTCTGAATACTTAGGACCATGCGATATCTCAGTTTTTTTTTCTTTTAATAAATCTGCAAAAAAGTCAACAATTCTGTGTTTTTAGCAAATGGCTGCAATATAACAAAGAGTGAAAAATTTAAGGGGGTCTGAATACTTTCCGTCCCCACTGTATATATATATATATATATATATATATATATATATATATATATATATATATATATATATATATATATATATATGTATGTATATATGTGTATATGTGTATGTTTATGAATTGTTGTTCAATATGAGACAGTTTTTTACTGTCCAGATAATAAATGTACATATATTTTTATTATTGACTCATTTTCTGGGCACATTGAACATGCTTCATTTAAAGTCCCAACTTGCTGCTTATTTACATTTCATTAGGCATTTAATTGGGGCTTCCCTGCGTCTCATTTAAAGTCCCACATTTTCCTGTTCCCCTTCCCCTCCTTTTTCAAAAAATAATAGAAATTGACAGTGATAAAGAAATGGCTAAAGTTCAGGCAATGCTGTATATTGCACTGTGCCTACTATCTAAATTGGGCATAGTCATTTACCCTAAGTGCAGCTGAAGGCCACGGAGTTTATGAACTGATATGGGTTTTATTATGTGCTGCTCTGCCAAAGTATTAAAAAAAAGACACAATCAATTAATGTTATTCATGTAAATAACACTGCAGATTAATATTGTATATAGATAAGGTGAAAGCTGTCCCAGTGTAATATAGAAGCTGATGTTTTGTACAGGTAAATCAATAGGTTTATTGCTTTATGAGCTATGGTTGAGATAGTAAGCAAGCCAAGCCCTCATTAACATACAGCTGAAGCTTTATCTGTCCAAACTACCTCCCCCTCTCCCCCCCCTTTTAACAAGCACATGAAAGGCCCTCTATGTGCCTGGATTTAATGAGACACGCGACTCAACAATAAGCCCATATTGCAATCAGCCAGGAGTTTTTACTGGCACACGCCATCCCAGAACAGGATCTTCTGTCTGTCTGCAAACCACCAACAGCAAGCAAAGTCCAAACCTTAGAAAACATCTACAAGTTCAGCTATAAATTGTTATGTAGATATGACAGGTGTACTTTTATAGAGCACATGTAAAATGTTTATATGCTGCATCCCACATAAAAAAAATAAATATCTTGCTAACTTTTCATAAAACCAGTATCATTAAAATAGAAAGCCCTAAATGAATGACATTTAGGCTGGCCATATACTGAGTACATTTCAGTCAGTTGCTAATAAACTGGACGAAATTTGATCAGAGGGTGGCCCTGACTGCATTATTCCACCCAAAATGTTTTAATGGAAGGAGCCAGTCAAATAATACAGCTGGATGGGGCTGAACACATGCAGCCGCAACATTTTTAACTAAAACTTAACTAACTTAATTTGTAAAATTGACACTCGTCAATTAAAAAAAAAAGTATTTAAAAAAAACACACAAAAATATCCATTAGGATGCAGAAGTAGTGCCTCCTGAACACCTGCCAACTGCTGCTATACTAAGTTGTTAATAATAGGAAGTGGACGGAACACATGGCCTCTTTATCTCCAGCTTCTCTGTGCTACCTGTGCATTTCAGCACACGCACAGCGACTGCACCTAGCTGTGTAGTCCTTAGTAGGCCAGCATGCTTTCTATAGTGCATCCATAGAGACACCTCTAGTAATGGGAGCAATTGCAGCAAAGAAAGTAGTTATCCATGACGCTTCTCAAGTTTCAAGTGATCAAGTGTAGTATCTGTTCTTTTCAGTGCCTAGGGGTGCTCCATAGTTTGCCTGGCACTTGCAGATAGGATGGCTGTATGTAAAGTGGTCCTGTTGGTATGATGGGGCACTCACTGGGTAAGATGGGGCATGGGAGTAATTCCTTAGTGGAGGAACACAAGGGACCCAGTGCCTTCTGATTTGACAGTGCTACCTTGTCTGGTCAGGAGCTGGGAAGGCAGAGAGCCCAGGGGACGCCCCGGTGGTTATCTAGTATCACTATGGGTTTGGGACCCAACTGTGAGAACGAGCACTAGGCCACAACACCACTTGCTTTTTTCTGCACTACCCTTTATGGATTAGGCCTTTTGGCCACGACTGGGGCAATATTTGTTACCAGGCCACAAGGGCTAGCCAATGCACCTAGACTGACTGTTTTTCTTTTTTTGCCTATTTATTTGATCTCCACATGTGTATCATTTGCACTTATTTTTGTGTTCCCTTTTCACTCAGGAGGGAGGGTGTGGGTCCTTGGACCTACCCTGAAGTCTAGGGGGAGGATGTGTGGCCATCAGGTTCCTTCCTCCCCTCGCTTGAGGTCTCTCTTCGGGAGAGCCCCTCACCAAGTACTTAGTGGTCAGCTTCAGCTGACTATGAGGAGAGGGGTCCAGCAGGCTTTTTTAGTGTGCAAAACCCTCAACAGCAACCTTACACACAGGGGGGGGGGGTCAAGGAGGAGTCCTACTTTGGGAAGTGGATCAGAGAAGCACCCTAAGTGCACTTTTTTGCATGTTCACAGGCAATTTTTGGTTCACTTACAGTGCCTTGCAAAAGTATACACCCCCCCTTGCCATTTTTCATGTTGCCACATCTTACCACTGGGATTTTTGCCCATTCCTGCTTGCAAAACTGCTCCAGCTCCTTCAAGTTGGATGATTTGTGCTTGTGAGCAGCAATCTTTAAGTCTCACCACAGATTTTCTATTGGATTGAGGTCTGGGCTTTGACTAAGCCATTCCAACACATTTACATGTTTCCCCTTAAACCACTCAAGTGTTGCTTTAGCAGTGGGTTTGGGGTCATTGTTCTGCTGGAAGGTGAACCTCCATCCTAGCCTCAAATCACACACAGAGTGGTACAGATTTTGCTCAAGAATATCCCTGTATTTAGCACCATCCATCTTTCCCTCAACTCTGACCAGTTTCCCAGTCCAGACTGCTGAAAAACATCCCCACAGCATGATGCTGCCACCAACATGTTTCACTGTGGGGATGGTGTTCTTTGGGTGATGTGATGTGTTGGGTTTGCGCCAGACAGAGTTTTCTTTGATGGCCAAAAAGTTTAATTTTAGTCTCATCAGACCAGAGCACCTTCCTCCATACATTTTGGGAGTCTCCCACATGCCTTTTGGCAAACTCAAATTGTGCCATTTTGTTTTTTTCTGAAAGTAACGGCTTTCTTATGGCCACTCTGCCATAAAGCCCAACTGTATGGAGCGTACAGCTTATTGTCGTCCTATGTACAGATACTCCAGTCTCTGCTGTGGAACTCTGCAGCTCCTCCAGGGTTACCTTAGGTCTCTGTGCTGCCTCTCTGATTAATGCCCTCCTTGCCCGGTCCATGAGTTTTGGTGTGTGGCCGTCTCTTGGCAGGCTTGCTGTTGTGCCATGTTCTTTCCATTTGGTTATGATAGATTTGATGGTGCTCCTAGGGATCATCAAAGATTTGGATATAAAATAGGTAAAAAGCCAAGGGGGTGAATACTTTTGCAAGGCACTGTATCAGATTTTGCACCCCCACCATGGGTTAAAATTAAAAAAAAGTGGGTATTATTATTCTTATACAGGATTTATAGTGCCAACAGTTTGCGCAGTCCTTTACAAATTAAACGCATGCTTACAGTTACATTACAATTTGGTACAAGAGGAATAAGAGGGCCCTGCCCATTAGAGCTCCATGTAAGTGTGCTTATGTAAAGTTACCGTTTATCAATTGGGTTTAACAAAACGTTATATGTCAATGCATGATCCAATGGCCCGTAAATAAGTTTGTAGATGTGATTCTTACACAAGCCTCATGTAACTGTATGGAGGTATAATAAAGTTCAGACACTTCCTGTCGGTGTACTGTGTTTGAGAGATAAAAAGAAAACCAACCAATGGGAGTTTTCAGGTGCTACGTGGGAGTAGGGTGACCTGACGTCCCTGATCGGCCCTGGATCCAGGGCCGATCCTGGGCAGGTGCACGGCAAGCTGGGGCGCCCAGGGGCGGCCCTACCATGGGTCCAGCTGGGCTGTCTCGGGAGGAGGGGGCAAGCGCCACCAGATTATACAGAACCGGGATCTCCTGGTTTCCCGGCTGTCAGGCGAAGTCCCGCCTCCTGGGCCAGCTCCTATGATAAGCAGCACAATCCTTAGTCTAAGGACAGTGGCCATGTGGGGTAAACAGGAGATCCCTGCTCTGAATAATCCGTCTGCTCCCCTCGCTCACTATGCACTGATCACAGGTATGGCCAACCTGCTCGGAACTGAACAGGCTGAACTGATGAGCACTGAACAGGCTGAGCTGGTGGGCACTGAACAGGCTGAGCTGATGGGCACTGAAGAGGCTGCATTGATGGGCACTGAACAGGCTGAGCTGATGGGCACTGAACAGGCTGTATTGATGGGCACTGAACAGGCTGAGCTGATGGTCACTGAACAGGCTGACCTGATGGTCACTGAACAGGCTGAGCTGATGGGTACTAAACAGGCTGAGCTGATGGGTACTGAAAAGGCTGAGCTGATGGGTACTGAACAGGCTGAGCTGATGCACACTGAACAGGCAGCATTGAAGGGCACTGAACAGTCAGCATTGATGGGCACTGAACATAGGCAGCATTTATGGTCACTGAACAGGCTGAATTTATAGGAACTGAACCGGCTGCATTGATGGGCACTGAAAAGGCTGAGCTTATAGGCATTAAAGAGGCTGCATTGATGGGCACTGAACAGGCTGAGCTGATGGGCACTGAAGAGGTTGAACTGATGGGCACTGAACAGACTGCATTGATGGGCACCAAACAGGCTGAGATGATAGGCAATGAACAGGTTGAGCTGATGGGCACTGAACAAACTGCATCGATGGGTACTGAACAGGCTGCATCGATGGGTACTGAACAGGCTGCATCGATGGTCACTGAACAGGCTGCATTGATGGTCACTGAACAGGCTGCATTGATGGTCACTGAACAAACTGGGCTGATGGGGACAAAACAGGCTCAGCTGCTGGGCACTGAACATGCTGCCTTGAAGGGCACAGAACAGGCTGCATTGAAGGGCACAGAACAGGCTGCATTGAAGGACACTGAACAGGCTGCATTGAAGGACACTGAACAGGCTGCATTGAAGGACACTGAACAGGCTGCATTGATGGGCACTGAACAGGCTGCATTGATGGGCATTGAACAGACTCAGCATCGATGGGCACTGAACAGACTCAGCAATGATTGGCACTGAACAGGCTGAATTTTAGGGCACTGAAAAGGCTGCATTAATGCATTGATGGAGACTGAGCAGGCTGAGATGCTGGGCACTGAACAGGCCTAGCTGAAGGGCACTGAACAGGCCAAGCTGATGGGCACTTGAACAGGCTCAGCTGATGGGTACTGAACAGGCTGAGCTGATGGGCACTGAACAGGCTGAGCTGATGGACACTGAACAGGCTGAGCTTATAGACACTGAACAGGCTGCATTGATGGGCAATGAACAGGCAGCATTGATGGGCACTGAACGGGCAGCATTGATGGGCACTGAACAGGAAGCATTGATGGGCACTGAACGTGAAGCATTGATGGGCACTGAACAGGCAGCATTGATGGGCACTGAACAGACTCAGCATTGATGAGCACTGAACAGACTCAGCATTGATGGGCACTGAACAGACACAGCATTGATGGGCACTGAACAGACTCAGCATTGATGGGCACTGAACAGGCTGAATTTATAGGCACTGAGCAGGCTGCATTGAGGGGCACTGAACAGGCTGCATTGATGGACACTGAAAAGGCTGAACTTATAGGCATTATACAGGCTGCATTGATGGGCACTGAAAAGGCTAAACTGATGGGAACAGAACAGGTTGAGCTCATGGGCACTGAAAAGGCTGGGCTGATGGGGACTTAGCAGGCTGAGCTGCTGGGTACTGAACAGGATGCATTTATGTGCACTGATCAGTCTAAACTGATGGGCACTGAACAGGCTGAGCTCATGAGCACTGAACAGGTTGCATTGATGGGCACTGAACAGGTTGCATTGATGGGCACTGAACAGGCTGCATTGATGGGCACTGAACGGACAGCATTGATGGGCACTGAACAGGCAGCACTGATAGGCACTGAATAGGCAGCATTGATGGGCACTGAACTGA
This sequence comes from Lithobates clamitans, assembly GCA_037952925.1. Lineage (NCBI taxonomy): Eukaryota > Metazoa > Chordata > Amphibia > Anura > Ranidae > Lithobates > Lithobates clamitans. The sequence continues at coordinate 4,564,077 of JBBGZY010000465.1, forward strand.
CTCAGTATCGATGGGCACTGAACAGAGGCTGAGCTGATGGGCACTGAAGAGGTTGAACTAATGGGCACTGAACAGACTGCATTGATGGGCACCAAACAGACTGAGATGATGGGCAATGAACAGGCTGCATCGATCGGTACTGAACAGGCTGCATGTATGGGCACTGAACAGGCTGCATTGATGGGCATTGAAAAAGCTGGGCTGATGGGAACAAAACAGGTTGAGCTGCTGGGCACTGAACATGCTGCCTTGAAGGGCACTGAATAGGCTGCATTGAAGGACACTGAACAGGCTGCATTGATGGGCACTGAACAGGCTGCATTGATGGGCATTGAACAGGCTGCATTGATGGAGACTGAGCAGGCTGAGATGCAAGGCACTGAACAGGCCTAGCTGAAGGGCACTGAACAGGCCTAGCTGAAGGGCACTGAACAGGCCTAGCTGAAGGGCACTGAACAGGCCTAGCTGAAGGGCACTGAACAGGCCTAGCTGAAGGGCACTGAACAGGCCGAGCTGATGGGCACTGAACAGGCCGAGCTGATGGGCACTGAACAGGCTGAGCTTATAGACACTGAACAGGCTGCATTGATGGGCACTGAACAGGAAGCATTGATGGGCACTGAACAGGAAGCATTGATGGGCACTGAACAGGCAGCATTGATGGGCACTGAACAGACACAGTATTGATGGGCACTGAACAGACTCAGCATTGATGGGCACTGAACAGACTCAGCATTGATGGGCACTGAACAGGCTGAATTTATAGGCACTGAGCAGGCTGCATTGAGGGGCACTAAACAGGCTGCATTGATGGGCACTGAAAAGGCTGAACTTATAGGCATTATACAGGCTGCATTGATGGGCACTGAAAAGGCTGAGCTGATGGAAACAGAACAGGCTGAGCTGATGGGCACTGAAAAGGCTGGGCTGATGGGGACTGAGCAGGCTGAGCTGCTGGGTACTGAACAGTATGCATTTATGTGCTCTGATCAGGCTGAGCTGATGGGCACTGAACAGGCTGAGCTCATGAGCACTAAACAGGCTGCATTGATGGGCACTGAACAGGCTGCCTTGATGGACACTGAACAGGCAGCAGTGATGGGCACTGAACAAGCAGCACTGATGGGCACTGAACAGGCAGCATTAATGGGCACTAAACAGACTCAGTACCGATGAGCACTGAACAGACTAAGCATTGATGGGCACTGAACAGACTCAGCATTGATGGGCACTGAACAGGCTGAATTTATAGGCACTGAGCAGGCTGCATTGAGGGGCACTGAACAGGCTGCATTGATGGGCACTGAACAGGCAGCATTGATGGGCACTGAACAGTCTGAATTTATAGGCATTGAACAGGGTGCATTGATGGGCACTGAACAGGACACTGAACAAGCTGAACTGATGGACACTGAGCAGCCTGCATTGATGGGCACTGAACAGGCTGCATTTATGGGCATTGAACAGGCCGAGATGACGGGCAGTGAACAGGCCGAGCTGATGGGTACTAAACAAACTGAATTAATAGGCACTGAACAGGCTCCATTGATGGGCACTGAACAGGCTGCATTGATGGGCACTGAACAGGCTGAGCTGATGGGCACTGAACAGGCTGAGCTGATGGGCACTGAACAGGCTGAGCTGATGGGCACTAAAAAGGCTGAATTTATAGGCACTGAAAAGGCTGCATTGATGGGCACTGAACAGACTGCATTGATGGGCACTGAACAGGCTAACCTGATGGACACTGAACAAGCTGAGTTGATGGGCACTAAACAGGCTGCATTGATTGGCACTGAGAAGGCTGCTTTGATGGGCACTGAACAGGCAGCATTGATGGGCACTGAAAAGGCTGAGCTTATAGGCACTGAATAGGATGCATTTATGGGCACTGAAAAGGCTGAGCTGATGGGGACTGAGCAGGCTGAGCTGCTGGGCACTGAACAGGATGCATTTATGGGCACTGAAAAGGCTGCATTGAAGGGCACTGAACGGGCTGAGCTGATGGGCACTGAACAGGCTGAGCTGATGGGCACTGAACAGGCTGCATTGATGGGCACTGAACAGGCTGCATTTATGGGCATTGAACAGGTTGCATTTATGGGCATTGAACAGGCAGGGCTGATGGGGACTGAGCAGGCTGAGCTGCTGGGCACTGAACAGTCTGCATTGATGGGCACTAAACAGGCCGAGATAATGGGCACTGAATAGGCCGAGCTGATGAGCACTAAACAGGCTGAATTAATAGGCACTGAACAGGCTGCATTGATGGGCACTGAACAGGCTGCATTGATGGGCACTGAACAGACTCAGCAATGATGGGCACTGAACAGGTTGCATTGATGGGCACTGAACAGACTCAGCATTGATGGGCACTGAACAGACTCAGCATTGATGGGCACTGAACAAACTTATCATTGATGGGCACTGAAAAGACTCAGCATTGATGGGCACTGAAAAGGCTGCATTGATGGGCACTGAACAGGCTGAGCTGATGGGCACTGAACAGGCTGAGCTGATGGGCACTAAACAGGCTGCATTGATTGGCACTGAACAGGCTGCTTTGATGGGCACTGAACAGGCAGCATTAAAGGGGACTGAAAAGGTTGAGCTTATAGGCACTGAAAAGGCATAATTTATGGGCACTGAACAGGCTGAGCTGATGGGCACTGAAAAGACTAGGCTGATGGGGACAGAGCAGGCTGGGCTGCTGGGCACTGAACAGGATGCATTTATGGGCACTGAACAGGCTGCATTGAAGGGCACTGAACAGGCTGAATTTATAGGCACTGAAAATGCTGCATTGATGGGCCCTGAACAGGCTAACCTGATGGACACTGAACAAGCTGAGTTTATGGGCACTAAACAGGCTACATTGATTGGCACTGAACAGGCTGCTTTGATGGGCACTGAACAGGCAGCATTGATGGGCACTGAAAAGGCTGAGGTTATAGACACTGAACAGGCTGCATTGAAGGGCACTGAACAGGCTGAGCTGATGGGCACTGAACAGGCCGAGCTGATGGGCACTGAACAGTTTGCATTGATGGGCACTGAACAGGCAGCATTGATGGACACTGAATAGGCAGCATCGATGGGCACTGAACAGACTCAGCATCGATGGGCACTGAACAGACTCAGCATTGATGGGCTCTGAACAGGCTGAATTTTAGGGCACTGAGCAGGCTGCATTAATGAGCACTGAACAGGCAGCACTGATGGGCAATGAATAGGCAGCATTGATGGGCACTGAACAGACTCAGCATTGATGGGCTCTGAACAGGCTGAATTTTAAGGCACTGAACAGGCTGCATTAATGGGCACTGAACAAGCTGCATTGATGGGCACTGAACAGGCCGAGCTGATGGGCACTGAATAGGCAGCATTGATGGGCACTGAACAGACTCAGCATCGATGGGCACTGAACAGACTCAGCATTGATGGGCTCTGAACAGGCTGAATTTTAGGGCACTGAACAGGCTGCATTAATGAGCACTGAACAGGCAGCACTGATGGGCACTGAATAGGCAGCATTGATGGGCACTGAACAGACTCAGCATTGATGGGCTCTGAACAGGCTGAATTTTAAGGCACTGAACAGGCTGCATTAATGGGCACTGAACAAGCTGCATTGATGGGCACTGAACAGGCCGAGCTGATGGGCACTGAACAGTTTGCATTGATGGGCACTGAACAGGCAGCATTGATGGACACTGAATAGGCAGCATCGATGGGCACTGAACAGACTCAGCATCGATGGGCACTGAACAGACTCAGCATTGATGGGCTCTGAACAGGCTGAATTTTAGGGCACTGAACAGGCTGCATTAATGAGCACTGAACAGGCAGCACTGATGGGCACTGAATAGGCAGCATTGATGGGCACTGAAAAGACTCAGCATTGATGGGCTCTGAACAGGCTGAATTTTAAGGCACTGAACAGGCTGCATTAATGGGCACTGAACAAGCTGCATTGATGGGCACTGAACAGGCTAAGCTGATGGGCACTAAACAGGCTGAGCTGATGGGCACTGAACAGGCTGCATTAATGAGCACTGAACAGGCTCCATTGATAAACACTGGACAGGCTACATTGATGGACACTGAACGGGCTACATTGATGGGCACTGAACGGGCTGCATTGATGTGCACTGAACGGGCTGCATGGATGGGCACTGAATGGGCTGCATTGATGGGTACTGAACAGGCTGAACTGATGGACACTGAATAGGCTGAACTGATGGACACTGATCAGGCTAAACTGATGGACACTGAACATGCTGAGCTGATGGGCACTGAACAGGCCGCATTGATGGGCACTGAACAGGCTATATTTATGGGCATTGAACAGGCTGGGCTGATCGGGACTGAGCAGGCTGAGCTGCTGGGCACTGAACAGGCTGCATTGATGGGCACCGAACAGGATGAGATGATGGGCACTGAACAGGCTGAGATGATGGGCACTGAACAGACTGAGCTGATGGGCACTGAACAGGCTGAATTTATAGGCACTGAACAGGCTGCAATGATGGGCAAGGAACAGGCTGCATTGATGGGCACTGAACAGGCTGAATTTATAGGCACTGAACAGGCTTCAATGATGGCCAAGGAACAGGCTGCATTGATGGGCACTGAACAAGCAGCATTGATGGGCACTGAACAGGCAGCATTGATGGGCACTGAACAGGCCTAGCTGATGGGCACTGAACCGGCTGCATTGATGGGCACTGAACAGGCAGCATTGAAGGGAACTGAACAGGCAGCATTGATGGCATTGAATAGACTCAGCATTGATGGGCACTGAACAGACTCAGCATTGATGGGCACGGAAAAGGCTGAATTTATAGGCACTGAACAGGCTGAATTTATAGGCACTGAACAGGCTGAGCTGCTGGGCATTGAAAAGGCTGCATTGATGGGCACTGAGCAGGCTGAGCTGATGGGTACTGAACAGGCTGAGCTGATGGGCACTGAACAGGCTGAGCTGATGCACACTGAACAGGCAGCATTGATGGGTACTGAACAGTCAGCATTGATGGCCACTGAACAGACGCAGCATTGATGGGCACTGAACCGGCTGCATTGATGGGCACTGAAAAGGCTGAGCTTATAGGCATTGAAGAGGCTGCATTGATGGGCTCTGAACAGGCTGAGCTGATGGACACTGAACAAGCTGAGTTGATGGGCACTAAACAGGCTGCATTGATTGGCACTGAGAAGGCTGCTTTGATGGGCACTGAACAGGCAGCATTGATGGGCACTGAAAAGGCTGAGCTTATAGGCACTGAATAGGATGCATTTATGGGCACTGAAAAGGCTGAGCTGATGGGGACTGAGCAGGCTGAGCTGCTGGGCACTGAACAGGATGCATTTATGGGCACTGAAAAGGCTGCATTGAAGGGCACTGAACGGGCTGAGCTGATGGGCACTGAACAGGCTGAGCTGATGGGCACTGAACAGGCTGCATTGATGGGCACTGAACAGGCTGCATTTATGGGCATTGAACAGGTTGCATTTATGGGCATTGAACAGGCAGGGCTGATGGGGACTGAGCAGGCTGAGCTGCTGGGCACTGAACAGTCTGCATTGATGGGCACTAAACAGGCCGAGATAATGGGCACTGAATAGGCCGAGCTGATGAGCACTAAACAGGCTGAATTAATAGGCACTGAACAGGCTGCATTGATGGGCACTGAACAGGCTGCATTGATGGGCACTGAACAGACTCAGCAATGATGGGCACTGAACAGGTTGCATTGATGGGCACTGAACAGACTCAGCATTGATGGGCACTGAACAGACTCAGCATTGATGGGCACTGAACAAACTTATCATTGATGGGCACTGAAAAGACTCAGCATTGATGGGCACTGAAAAGGCTGCATTGATGGGCACTGAACAGGCTGAGCTGATGGGCACTGAACAGGCTGAGCTGATGGGCACTAAACAGGCTGCATTGATTGGCACTGAACAGGCTGCTTTGATGGGCACTGAACAGGCAGCATTAAAGGGGACTGAAAAGGTTGAGCTTATAGGCACTGAAAAGGCATAATTTATGGGCACTGAACAGGCTGAGCTGATGGGCACTGAAAAGACTAGGCTGATGGGGACAGAGCAGGCTGGGCTGCTGGGCACTGAACAGGATGCATTTATGGGCACTGAACAGGCTGCATTGAAGGGCACTGAACAGGCTGAATTTATAGGCACTGAAAATGCTGCATTGATGGGCCCTGAACAGGCTAACCTGATGGACACTGAACAAGCTGAGTTTATGGGCACTAAACAGGCTACATTGATTGGCACTGAACAGGCTGCTTTGATGGGCACGGAACAGGCAGCATTGATGGGCACTGAAAAGGCTGAGGTTATAGGCACTGAACAGGCTGCATTGAAGGGCACTGAACAGGCTGAGCTGATGGGCACTGAACAGGCCGAGCTGATGGGCACTGAACAGTTTGCATTGATGGGCACTGAACAGGCAGCATTGATGGACACTGAATAGGCAGCATCGATGGGCACTGAACAGACTCAGCATCGATGGGCACTGAACAGACTCAGCATTGATGGGCTCTGAACAGGCTGAATTTTAGGGCACTGAGCAGGCTGCATTAATGAGCACTGAACAGGCAGCACTGATGGGCAATGAATAGGCAGCATTGATGGGCACTGAACAGACTCAGCATTGATGGGCTCTGAACAGGCTGAATTTTAAGGCACTGAACAGGCTGCATTAATGGGCACTGAACAAGCTGCATTGATGGGCACTGAACAGGCCGAGCTGATGGGCACTGAATAGGCAGCATTGATGGGCACTGAACAGACTCAGCATCGATGGGCACTGAACAGACTCAGCATTGATGGGCTCTGAACAGGCTGAATTTTAGGGCACTGAACAGGCTGCATTAATGAGCACTGAACAGGCAGCACTGATGGGCACTGAATAGGCAGCATTGATGGGCACTGAACAGACTCAGCATTGATGGGCTCTGAACAGGCTGAATTTTAAGGCACTGAACAGGCTGCATTAATGGACACTGAACAAGCTGCATTGATGGGCACTGAACAGGCCGAGCTGATGGGCACTGAACAGTTTGCATTGATGGGCACTGAACAGGCAGCATTGATGGACACTGAATAGGCAGCATCGATGGGCACTGAACAGACTCAGCATCGATGGGCACTGAACAGACTCAGCATTGATGGGCTCTGAACAGGCTGAATTTTAGGGCACTGAACAGGCTGCATTAATGAGCACTGAACAGGCAGCACTGATGGGCACTGAATAGGCAGCATTGATGGGCACTGAAAAGACTCAGCATTGATGGGCTCTGAACAGGCTGAATTTTAAGGCACTGAACAGGCTGCATTAATGGGCACTGAACAAGCTGCATTGATGGGCACTGAACAGGCTAAGCTGATGGGCACTAAACAGGCTGAGCTGATGGGCACTGAACAGGCTGCATTAATGAGCACTGAACAGGCTCCATTGATAAACACTGAACAGGCTACATTGATGGACACTGAACGGGCTACATTGATGGGCACTGAACGGGCTGCATTGATGTGCACTGAACGGGCTGCATGGATGGGCACTGAATGGGCTGCATTGATGGGTACTGAACAGGCTAAACTGATGGACACTGAATAGGCTGAACTGATGGACACTGATCAGGCTAAACTGATGGACACTGAACATGCTGAGCTGATGGGCACTGAACAGGCCGCATTGATGGGCACTGAACAGGCTATATTTATGGGCATTGAACAGGCTGGGCTGATCGGGACTGAGCAGGCTGAGCTGCTGGGCACTGAACAGGCTGCATTGATGGGCACCGAACAGGATGAGATGATGGGCACTGAACAGGCTGAGATGATGGGCACTGAACAGACTGAGCTGATGGGCACTGAACAGGCTGAATTTATAGGCACTGAACAGGCTGCAATGATGGGCAAGGAACAGGCTGCATTGATGGGCACTGAACAGGCTGAATTTATAGGCACTGAACAGGCTTCAATGATGGCCAAGGAACAGGCTGCATTGATGGGCACTGAACAAGCAGCATTGATGGGCACTGAACAGGCAGCATTGATGGGCACTGAACAGGCCTAGCTGATGGGCACTGAACCGGCTGCATTGATGGGCACTGAACAGGCAGCATTGAAGGGAACTGAACAGGCAGCATTGATGGCATTGAATAGACTCAGCATTGATGGGCACTGAACAGACTCAGCATTGATGGGCACTGAAAAGGCTGAATTTATAGACACTGAACAGGCTGAATTTATAGGCACTGAACAGGCTGAGCTGCTGGGCATTGAAAAGGCTGCATTGATGGGCACTGAGCAGGCTGAGCTGATGGGTACTGAACAGGCTGAGCTGATGGGCACTGAACAGGCTGAGCTGATGCACACTGAACAGGCAGCATTGATGGGTACTGAACAGTCAGCATTGATGGCCACTGAACAGACGCAGCATTGATGGGCACTGAACCGGCTGCATTGATGGGCACTGAAAAGGCTGAGCTTATAGGCATTGAAGAGGCTGCATTGATGGGCTCTGAACAGGCTGAGCTGAAGGGCACTGAAAAGGTTGAACTGATGGCCACTGAACAGACTGCATTGATGGGCACAAAACAGGCTGAGATGATCGGCAATGAACAGGCTCCATCGATGGGTACTGAACAGGCTGCATTGATGGGCACTGAACAGGCTGCATTGATGGGCATTGAAAAAGCTGGGCTGATGGGGACAAAACAGGCTGAGCTGCTGGGCACTTAACATGCTGACTTGAAGGGCACTGAACAGGCTGCATTGAAGGACACTGAACAGGCTACATTGATGGGCACTGAACAGGCTGCATTGATGGGCACTGAACAGGCTGCATTGATGGGCACCAAACAGGCTGAGATGATGGGCAATGAACAGGCTGCATTGATGGGTACTGAACAGGCTGCATTAAAGGGTACTGAACAGGCTGCATTGATGGGCACTGAACAGGCTGCATTGATGGGCATTGAAAAAGCTGGGCTGATAGGGACAAAACAGGCTGAGCTGCTGGGCACTGAACATGCTGCCCTGAAGGACACTGAACAGGCTGCATTGATGGGCACTGAACAGGCTGCATTGATGGGCACTGAACAGGCTGCATTGATGGGCATTGAGCAGGCTGCATTGAGGGGCACTGAACAGGCTGCATTGATGGGCACTGAAAAGGATGAACTTATAGGCATTATACAGGCTGCATTGATGGGCACTAAAAAAGGCTGAGCTGATGGGAACAGAACAGGCTCAGCTGATGGGCACTGAAAAGACTGGGCTGATGGGGACTGAGCAGGCTATGCTGCTGGGTACTGAACAGGATGCATTTATGTGCACTGATCAGGCTGAGCTGCTGGGCACTGAAAAGGCTGCATTGATGGGCACTGAACAGGCTGAGCTGATGGGTACTGAACAGGCTGAGCTGATGGGTACTGAACAGGCTGAGCTGATGGGCACTGAACAGGCTGAGCTGATGGGCACTGAACAGGCTGAGCTGATGCACACTGAACAGGCAGCATTGATGGGTACTGAACAGTCAGCATTGATGGCCACTGAACAGACGCAGCATTGATGGGCACTGAACCGGCTGCATTGATGGGCACTGAAAAGGCTGAGCTTATAGGCATTGAAGAGGCTGCATTGATGGGCACTGAACAGGCTGAGCTGAAGGGCACTGAAAAGGTTGAACTGATGGCCACTGAACAGACTGCATTGATGGGCACAAAACAGGCTGAGATGATGGGCAATGAACAGGCTGCATCGATGGGTACTGAACAGGCTGCATTGATGGGCACTGAACAGGCTGCATTGATGGGCATTGAAAAAGCTGGGCTGATGGGGACAAAACAGGCTGAGCTGCTGGGCACTTAACATGCTGACTTGAAGGACACTGAACAGGCTGCATTGAAGGACACTGAACAGGCTGCATTGATGGGCACTGAACAGGCTGCATTGCTGGGCACTGAACAGGCTGCATTGATGGGCACTAAACAGGCTGCATTGATGGGCACTGAACAGGCTGCATTGATGGGCACTGAACAGGCTGCATTGAGGGACACTGAACAGGCTGCATTGATGGGCACTGAAAAGGATGAACTTATAGGCATTATACAGGCTGCATTGATGGGCACTAAAAAACGCTGAGCTGATGGGAACAGAACAGGCTCAGCTGATGGGCACTGAAAAGGCTGGGCTGATGGGGACTGAGCAGGCTGAGCTGCTGGGTACTGAACAGAATGCATTTATGTGCACTGATCAGGCTGAGCTGATGGGCACTGAACAGGCTGAGCTCATGAGCACTGAACAGGCTGCATTGATGGGCACTTAACATTCTACATTTATGGGCATTGAACAGGGAGGGCTGATGGGGACTGAGCAGGCTGAGCTGCTGTGCACTGAACAGTCTGCATTGATGGACACTAAACAGGCCGAGATGATGGGCACTGAACAGGCCGAGCTGATGGGCACTAAACAGACTGAATTAATAGGCACTGAACAGGCTGCATTGATGGGCACTGAACAGGCTGCATTGATGGGCACTGAACAGGCAGCATTGATGGGCACTGAACAGGCAGCATTGATGGGCACTGAAAAGACTCAGCATTGATGGGCAGTGAACAAACTTATCATTGATGGGCACTGAAAAGACTCAGCATTGATGGGCACTGAAAAGACTCAGCATTGATGGGCACTGAAAAGGTTGCATTGATGGGCACTGAACAGGCTGAGCTGATAGGCTCTGAACAGGCTGAGCTGATGGGCACTGAACAGGCTGCATTGATTGGCACTGAACAGGCTGCTTTGGTGGGCACTGAACAGGCTGCATTTATGGGCACTGAACAGGCAGCATTGATAGGCACTGAAAAGGCTGAGCTTATAGGCACTGAACAGGCTGCATTTTTGGGCACTGAACAGGCTGAGCAGATTGGCACTGAAAAGACTAGGCTGATGGGGACTGAGCAGGCTGAGCTGCTGGGCACTGAACAGGCTGCATTGAAGGGCACTGAACAGGCTGAGCCGATGGGCACTGAAAAGTTTGCATTGATGGGCACTGAACAGGCAGCACTAATGGACACTGAATAGGCAGTATTGATGGGCACTGAACAGACTCCGCATTGATGGGCTCTGAACAGGCTGAATTTTAAGGCACTGAACAGGCTGCATAAATCGGCACTGAACAGGCAGCACTGATGGGCACTGAATAGGCAGCATTGATGGGCACTGAACAGACTCAGCATCGATGGGCACTGAACAGACTCAGCATCAATGGGCTCTGAACACGTTGAATTTTAAGGCACTGAACAGGCTGCATTAATGGGCACTGAACAAACTGCAATGATGGGCACTGAACAGGTTAAACTGATGGGCACTGAACAGGCTGAGCTGATGGGCACTGAACAGGCTGCATTAATGGGAACTGAACAGGCTGCATTAATGAGCACTGAACAGGCTGCATTGATAAACACTGAACATGCTACATTGATGGGCACTGAACGGGCTACACTGATGTGCACTGAACGGGCTGCATTGATGGGCACTGAACAGGCTGAACTGATGGACACTGAACAGGCTGAACTGATGGACACTGAACAATCTAAACTGATGAACACTGAACAGGCTGAGCTGATGGGCACTGAACAGGCCGCATTGATGGGCACTGAACAGGCTACATTTATGGGCATTGAACAGGCTGGGCTGATCGGGACTGAGCAGGCTGAGATGCTGGGCACTGAACAGGCTGCATTGATGGGCACCGAACAGGATGAGATGATGGGCACTGAACAGGCTGAAATGATGGGCACTGAACAGACTGAGCTGATGGGCACTGAACAGGCTGAATTTATAGGCACTGAACAGGCTGCAATGATGGGCAAGGAACAGGCTGCATTGATGGGCACTGAACAGGCTGAATTTATAGGCACTGAACAGGCTGCAATGATGGGCTAGGAACAGGCTGCATTGATGGGCACTGAACAAGCAGCATTGATCGGCACTGAACAGGCAGCATTGATGGGCACTGAACAGTCTGCATTGATGGGCACTGAACAGGCCTAGCTAATGGGCACTGAACCAGCTGCATTGATGGGCACTGAACAGGCAGCATTGAAGGGAACTGAACAGGCAGCATTGATGGGCATTGAACAGACTCAGCATTGATGGGCACTGAACAGACTCAGCATTGATGGGCACTGAAAAGGCTGAATTTATAGGCACTGAACAGGCTGAGCTGCTGGGCACTGAAAAGGCTGCATTGATGGGCACTGAACAGGCTGAGCTGATGGGTACTGAACAGGCTGAGCTGATGGGTACTGAACAGGCTGAGCTGATGCACACTGAACAGGCAGCATTGATGGGTACTGAACAGTCAGCATTGATGGGCACTGAAAAGACGCAGCATTGATGGGCACTGAACCGGCTGCATTGATGGGCACTGAAAACGCTGAGCTTATAGGAATTGAAGAGGCTGCATTGATGGGCACTGAACAGGCTGAGCTGAAGGGCACTGAACAGACTGCATTGATGGGCACAAAACAGGCTGAGATGATGGGCAATGAACAGGCTGCATCGATGGGTACTGAACAGGCTGCATTGATGGGCACTGAACAGGCTGCATTGATGGGCATTGAAAAAGCTGGGCTGATGGGGACAAAACAGGCTGAGCTGCTGGGCACTGAACATGCTGCCTTGAAGGACACTGAACAGGCTGCATTGATGGGCATTGAATAGGCTGCATTAATGGAGACTGAGCAGGCCGAGTTGCTGGGCACTGAACAGGCCTAGCTGAAGGGCACTGAATAGGCCGAGCTGATGGACACTGAACAGGCTGAGCTTATAGACACTGAACAGGCTGCATTGATGGGCAATGAACAGGCAGCATTGATGGGCACTGAACAGGCAGCATTGATGGGCACTGAACAGGAAGCATTGATGGGCACTGAACAGGAAGCATTGATGGGCACTGAACGTGAAGCATTGATGGGCACTGAACAGGCAGCATTGATGGGCACTGAACAGATGCAGTATTGATGGGCACTGAACAGATGCAGCATTGATGGGCACTGAACAGACTCAGCATTGATGGGCACTGAACAGACTCAGCATTGATGGCACTGAACAGGCTGAATTTATAGCCACTGAGCAGGCTGCATTGATGGACACTGAACAGGCTGCATTGATGAGCACTGAAAAGGCTGAACTTATAGGCATTATACAGGCTGCATTGATGGGCACTAAAAAAGGCTGAGCTGATGGGAACAGAACAGGCTGAGCTGATGGGCACTGAAAAGGCAGGGCTGATGGGGACTGAGCAGGCTGAGCTGCTGGGTACTGAACAGGATGCATTTATGTGCACTGATCAGGCTGAGCTGATGGGCACTGAACAGGCTGAGCTCATGAGCACTGAACAGGCTGCATTGATGGGCACTGAACAGGCTGCAGTTATGGGCATTGAAAAAGCTGGGCTGATGGGGACAAAACAGGCTGAGCTGCTGGGCACTGAACATGCTGCCTTGAAGGACACTGAACAGGCTGCATTGATGGGCATTGAATAGGCTGCATTAATGGAGACTGAGCAGGCCGAGTTGCTGGGCACTGAACAGGCCTAGCTGAAGGGCACTGAATAGGCCGAGCTGATGGACACTGAACAGGCTGAGCTTATAGACACTGAACAGGCTGCATTGATGGGCAATGAACAGGCAGCATTGATGGGCACTGAACAGGCAGCATTGATGGGCACTGAACAGGAAGCATTGATGGGCACTGAACAGGAAGCATTGATGGGCACTGAACGTGAAGCATTGATGGGCACTGAACAGGCAGCATTGATGGGCACTGAACAGATGCAGTATTGATGGGCACTGAACAGATGCAGCATTGATGGGCACTGAACAGACTCAGCATTGATGGGCACTGAACAGACTCAGCATTGATGGCACTGAACAGGCTGAATTTATAGCCACTGAGCAGGCTGCATTGATGGACACTGAACAGGCTGCATTGATGAGCACTGAAAAGGCTGAACTTATAGGCATTATACAGGCTGCATTGATGGGCACTAAAAAAGGCTGAGCTGATGGGAACAGAACAGGCTGAGCTGATGGGCACTGAAAAGGCAGGGCTGATGGGGACTGAGCAGGCTGAGCTGCTGGGTACTGAACAGGATGCATTTATGTGCACTGATCAGGCTGAGCTGATGGGCACTGAACAGGCTGAGCTCATGAGCACTGAACAGGCTGCATTGATGGGCACTGAACAGGCTGCAGTTATGGGCATTGAACAGGGAGGGCTGATGGGGACTGAACAGGCCAAGCTGATGGGCACTAAACAGACTGAATTAATTGGAACTGAACAGGCAGCATTGATGGGCACTGAACAGGCAGCATTGATGGGCACTGAACAGGCAGCATTGATGGGCACTGAACAAACTCAGCATTGATGGGCACTGAACAAACTTATCATTGATGGACACTGAAAAGTCTCAGCATTGATGGGCACTGAAAAGACTCAGCATTGATGGGCACTGAAAAGGCTGCATTGATGGGCACTGAATAGGCTGAGCTGATGGGCACTGAACAGGCTGCATTGATTGGCACTGAACAGGCTGCATTGATTGGCACTGAACAGGCTGCATTTATGGGCACTGAACAGGCAGCATTGATGGACACTGAAAAGGCTGAGCTTATAGGCGCTGAACAGGCTGCATTGAAGGGCACTGAACAGGCTGAGCCGATGGTCACTGAACATTTTGCATTGATGGGCACTGAACAGGCAGCACTGATGGACACTGAATAGGCAGTATTGATGGGCACTGAACAGACTCAGCATTGATGGGCACTGAACAGACACAGCATTGATGGGCACTGAACAGACTCAGCATTGATGGCACTGAACAGGCTGAATTTATAGCCACTGAGCAGGCTGCATTGATGGACACTGAACAGGCTGCATTGATGAGCACTGAAAAGGCTGAACTTATAGGCATTATACAGGCTGCATTGATGGGCACTAAAAAAGGCTGAGCTGATGGGAACAGAACAGGCTGAGCTGATGGGCACTGAAAAGGCAGGGCTGATGGGGACTGAGCAGGCTGAGCTGCTGGGTACTGAACAGGATGCATTTATGTGCACTGATCAGGCTGAGCTGATGGGCACTGAACAGGCTGAGCTCATGAGCACTGAACAGGCTGCATTGATGGGCACTGAACAGGCTGCAGTTATGGGCATTGAACAGGGAGGGCTGATGGGGACTGAACAGGCCAAGCTGATGGGCACTAAACAGACTGAATTAATTGGCACTGAACAGGCTACATTGATGGGCACTGAACAGGCAGCATTGATGGGCACTGAACAGGCAGCATTGATGGGCACTGAACAGGCAGCATTGATGGGCACTGAACAAACTCAGCATTGATGGGCACTGAACAAACTTATCATTGATGGACACTGAAAAGTCTCAGCATTGATGGGCACTGAAAAGACTCAGCATTGATGGGCACTGAAAAGGCTGCATTGATGGGCACTGAATAGGCTGAGCTGATGGGCACTGAACAGGCTGCATTGATTGGCACTGAACAGGCTGCATTGATTGGCACTGAACAGGCTGCATTTATGGGCACTGAACAGGCAGCATTGATGGACACTGAAAAGGCTGAGCTTATAGGCGCTGAACAGGCTGCATTGAAGGGCACTGAACAGGCTGAGCCGATGGTCACTGAACATTTTGCATTGATGGGCACTGAACAGGCAGCACTGATGGACACTGAATAGGCAGTATTAATGGGCACTGAACAGACTCAGCATCGATGGGCACTGAACAGACTCAGCATTGATGGGCTCTGAACAGGCTGAATTTTAAGGCACTGAACAGGCTGCATTAATCGGCACTGAACAAACTGCATTGATGGGCACTGAACAGGTTAAGCTGATGGGCACTGAACAGGCTGCATTAATGAGCACTGAACAGGCTGCATTGATAAACACTGAACAGGCTACATTGATGGGCACTGAACGGGCTACATTGATGTGCACTGAACAGGCTACATTTATGGGCATTGAACAGGCTGGGCTGATCGGGACTGAGCAGGCTGATCTGCTGGGCACTGAACAGGCTGCATTGATGGACACCGAACAGGATGAGATGATGGGCACTGAACAGGATGAGATGATGGGCACTGAACAGGCTGAGCTGATGGGCACTGAACAGGCTGAGCTGATGGGCACTAAAAGGGCTGAATTTATAGGCACTGAAAAGGCTGCATTGATGGGCACTGAACAGACTGCATTGATGGGAACTGAACAGGCTAACCTGATGGACACTGAACAAGCTGAGTTGATGGGCACTAAACAGGCTGCATTGATTGGCACTGAACAGGCTGCTTTGATGGGCACTGAACAGGCAGCATTGATTGGCACTGAAAAGACTGAGCTTCTAGGCACTGAACAGGCTGCATTGATGGACACTGAAAAGGCTGAACTTATAGGCATTATACAGGCTGCATTGATGGGCACTGAAAAGGCTGAGCTGATAGGAACAGAACAGGCTGAGCTGATGGGCACTGAAAAGGCAGGGCTGATGGGGACTGAGCAGGCTGAGCTGCTGGGTACTGAACAGGATGCATTTATGTGCACTGATCAGGCTGAGCTGATGGGCACTGAACAGGCTGAGCTCATGAGCACTGAACAGGCTGCATTGATGGGCACTGAACAGGCTGCAGTTATGGGCATTGAACAGGGAGGGCTGATGGGGACTGAACAGGCCAAGCTGATGGGCACTAAACAGACTGAATTAATTGGCACTGAACAGGCTACATTGATGGGCACTGAACAGGCAGCATTGATGGGCACTGAACAGGCAGCATTGATGGGCACTGAACAGGCAGCATTGATGGGCACTGAACAAACTCAGCATTGATGGGCACTGAACAAACTTATCATTGATGGACACTGAAAAGTCTCAGCATTGATGGGCACTGAAAAGACTCAGCATTGATGGGCACTGAAAAGGCTGCATTGATGGGCACTGAATAGGCTGAGCTGATGGGCACTGAACAGGCTGCATTGATTGGCACTGAACAGGCTGCATTGATTGGCACTGAACAGGCTGCATTTATGGGCACTGAACAGGCAGCATTGATGGACACTGAAAAGGCTGAGCTTATAGGCGCTGAACAGGCTGCATTGAAGGGCACTGAACAGGCTGAGCCGATGGTCACTGAACATTTTGCATTGATGGGCACTGAACAGGCAGCACTGATGGACACTGAATAGGCAGTATTGATGGGCACTGAACAGACTCAGCATTGATGGGCACTGAACAGACACAGCATTGATGGGCACTGAACAGACTCAGCATTGATGGCACTGAACAGGCTGAATTTATAGCCACTGAGCAGGCTGCATTGATGGACACTGAACAGGCTGCATTGATGAGCACTGAAAAGGCTGAACTTATAGGCATTATACAGGCTGCATTGATGGGCACTAAAAAAGGCTGAGCTGATGGGAACAGAACAGGCTGAGCTGATGGGCACTGAAAAGGCAGGGCTGATGGGGACTGAGCAGGCTGAGCTGCTGGGTACTGAACAGGATGCATTTATGTGCACTGATCAGGCTGAGCTGATGGGCACTGAACAGGCTGAGCTCATGAGCACTGAACAGGCTGCATTGATGGGCACTGAACAGGCTGCAGTTATGGGCATTGAACAGGGAGGGCTGATGGGGACTGAACAGGCCAAGCTGATGGGCACTAAACAGACTGAATTAATTGGCACTGAACAGGCTACATTGATGGGCACTGAACAGGCAGCATTGATGGGCACTGAACAGGCAGCATTGATGGGCACTGAACAGGCAGCATTGATGGGCACTGAACAAACTCAGCATTGATGGGCACTGAACAAACTTATCATTGATGGACACTGAAAAGTCTCAGCATTGATGGGCACTGAAAAGACTCAGCATTGATGGGCACTGAAAAGGCTGCATTGATGGGCACTGAATAGGCTGAGCTGATGGGCACTGAACAGGCTGCATTGATTGGCACTGAACAGGCTGCATTGATTGGCACTGAACAGGCTGCATTTATGGGCACTGAACAGGCAGCATTGATGGACACTGAAAAGGCTGAGCTTATAGGCGCTGAACAGGCTGCATTGAAGGGCACTGAACAGGCTGAGCCGATGGTCACTGAACATTTTGCATTGATGGGCACTGAACAGGCAGCACTGATGGACACTGAATAGGCAGTATTGATGGGCACTGAACAGACTCAGCATCGATGGGCACTGAACAGACTCAGCATTGATGGGCTCTGAACAGGCTGAATTTTAAGGCACTGAACAGGCTGCATTAATCGGCACTGAACAAACTGCATTGATGGGCACTGAACAGGTTAAGCTGATGGGCACTGAACAGGCTGCATTAATGAGCACTGAACAGGCTGCATTGATAAACACTGAACAGGCTACATTGATGGGCACTGAACGGGCTACATTGATGTGCACTGAACAGGCTACATTTATGGGCATTGAACAGGCTGGGCTGATCGGGACTGAGCAGGCTGATCTGCTGGGCACTGAACAGGCTGCATTGATGGACACCGAACAGGATGAGATGATGGGCACTGAACAGGATGAGATGATGGGCACTGAACAGGATGAGATGATGGGCACTGAACAGGCTGAGCTGATGGGCACTGAACAGGCTGAGCTGATGGGCACTAAAAGGGCTGAATTTATAGGCACTGAAAAGGCTGCATTGATGGGCACTGAACAGACTGCATTGATGGGAACTGAACAGGCTAACCTGATGGACACTGAACAAGCTGAGTTGATGGGCACTAAACAGGCTGCATTGATTGGCACTGAACAGGCTGCTTTGATGGGCACTGAACAGGCAGCATTGATTGGCACTGAAAAGACTGAGCTTCTAGGCACTGAACAGGCTGCATTTATGGGCACTGAAAAGGCTGAGCTGATGGGCACTGAACAGGCTGCATTTATGGGCACTGAAAAGGCTGAGCTGATGGGCACTGAACAGGCTGCATTGATGGGCACTGAACAGGCTTAGCTGATGCACACTGAACAGGCTAAGCTGATGGACACTGAACAGGCTGCATTGATGGTCACTGAACAGGCTGCATTGATGGTCACTGAACAGGCTGCATTGATGGTCACTGAACAGGCTGCATTGATGGGCACTAAAAAAGGCTGAGCTGATGGGAACAGAACAGGCTGAGCTGATGGGCACTGAAAAGGCAGGGCTGATGGGGACTGAGCAGGCTGAGCTGCTGGGTACTGAACAGGATGCATTTATGTGCACTGATCAGGCTGAGCTGATGGGCACTGAACAGGCTGAGCTCATGAGCACTGAACAGGCTGCATTGATGGGCACTGAACAGGCTGCAGTTATGGGCATTGAACAGGGAGGGCTGATGGGGACTGAACAGGCCAAGCTGATGGGCACTAAACAGACTGAATTAATTGGCACTGAACAGGCTACATTGATGGGCACTGAACAGGCAGCATTGATGGGCACTGAACAGGCAGCATTGATGGGCACTGAACAGGCAGCATTGATGGGCACTGAACAAACTCAGCATTGATGGGCACTGAACAAACTTATCATTGATGGACACTGAAAAGTCTCAGCATTGATGGGCACTGAAAAGACTCAGCATTGATGGGCACTGAAAAGGCTGCATTGATGGGCACTGAATAGGCTGAGCTGATGGGCACTGAACAGGCTGCATTGATTGGCACTGAACAGGCTGCATTGATTGGCACTGAACAGGCTGCATTTATGGGCACTGAACAGGCAGCATTGATGGACACTGAAAAGGCTGAGCTTATAGGCGCTGAACAGGCTGCATTGGAGGGCACTGAACAGGCTGAGCCGATGGTCACTGAACATTTTGCATTGATGGGCACTGAACAGGCAGCACTGATGGACACTGAATAGGCAGTATTGATGGGCACTGAACAGACTCAGCATCGATGGGCACTGAACAGACTCAGCATTGATGGGCTCTGAACAGGCTGAATTTTAAGGCACTGAACAGGCTGCATTAATCGGCACTGAACAAACTGCATTGATGGGCACTGAACAGGTTAAGCTGATGGGCACTGAACAGGCTGCATTAATGAGCACTGAACAGGCTGCATTGATAAACACTGAACAGGCTACATTGATGGGCACTGAACGGGCTACATTGATGTGCACTGAACAGGCTACATTTATGGGCATTGAACAGGCTGGGCTGATCGGGACTGAGCAGGCTGATCTGCTGGGCACTGAACAGGCTGCATTGATGGACACCGAACAGGATGAGATGATGGGCACTGAACAGGATGAGATGATGGGCACTGAACAGGCTGAGCTGATGGGCACTGAACAGGCTGAGCTGATGGGCACTAAAAGGGCTGAATTTATAGGCACTGAAAAGGCTGCATTGATGGGCACTGAACAGACTGCATTGATGGGAACTGAACAGGCTAACCTGATGGACACTGAACAAGCTGAGTTGATGGGCACTAAACAGGCTGCATTGATTGGCACTGAACAGGCTGCTTTGATGGGCACTGAACAGGCAGCATTGATTGGCACTGAAAAGACTGAGCTTCTAGGCACTGAACAGGCTGCATTGATGGACACTGAAAAGGCTGAACTTATAGGCATTATACAGGCTGCATTGATGGGCACTGAAAAGGCTGAGCTGATAGGAACAGAACAGGCTGAGCTGATGGGCACTGAAAAGGCAGGGCTGATGGGGACTGAGCAGGCTGAGCTGCTGGGTACTGAACAGGATGCATTTATGTGCACTGATCAGGCTGAGCTGATGGGCACTGAACAGGCTGAGCTCATGAGCACTGAACAGGCTGCATTGATGGGCACTGAACAGGCTGCAGTTATGGGCATTGAACAGGGAGGGCTGATGGGGACTGAACAGGCCAAGCTGATGGGCACTAAACAGACTGAATTAATTGGCACTGAACAGGCTACATTGATGGGCACTGAACAGGCAGCATTGATGGGCACTGAACAGGCAGCATTGATGGGCACTGAACAGGCAGCATTGATGGGCACTGAACAAACTCAGCATTGATGGGCACTGAACAAACTTATCATTGATGGACACTGAAAAGTCTCAGCATTGATGGGCACTGAAAAGACTCAGCATTGATGGGCACTGAAAAGGCTGCATTGATGGGCACTGAATAGGCTGAGCTGATGGGCACTGAACAGGCTGCATTGATTGGCACTGAACAGGCTGCATTGATTGGCACTGAACAGGCTGCATTTATGGGCACTGAACAGGCAGCATTGATGGACACTGAAAAGGCTGAGCTTATAGGCGCTGAACAGGCTGCATTGAAGGGCACTGAACAGGCTGAGCCGATGGTCACTGAACATTTTGCATTGATGGGCACTGAACAGGCAGCACTGATGGACACTGAATAGGCAGTATTGATGGGCACTGAACAGACTCAGCATTGATGGGCACTGAACAGACACAGCATTGATGGGCACTGAACAGACTCAGCATTGATGGCACTGAACAGGCTGAATTTATAGCCACTGAGCAGGCTGCATTGATGGACACTGAACAGGCTGCATTGATGAGCACTGAAAAGGCTGAACTTATAGGCATTATACAGGCTGCATTGATGGGCACTAAAAAAGGCTGAGCTGATGGGAACAGAACAGGCTGAGCTGATGGGCACTGAAAAGGCAGGGCTGATGGGGACTGAGCAGGCTGAGCTGCTGGGTACGGAACAGGATGCATTTATGTGCACTGATCAGGCTGAGCTGATGGGCACTGAACAGGCTGAGCTCATGAGCACTGAACAGGCTGCATTGATGGGCACTGAACAGGCTGCAGTTATGGGCATTGAACAGGGAGGGCTGATGGGGACTGAACAGGCCAAGCTGATGGGCACTAAACAGACTGAATTAATTGGCACTGAACAGGCTACATTGATGGGCACTGAACAGGCAGCATTGATGGGCACTGAACAGGCAGCATTGATGGGCACTGAACAGGCAGCATTGATGGGCACTGAACAAACTCAGCATTGATGGGCACTGAACAAACTTATCATTGATGGACACTGAAAAGTCTCAGCATTGATGGGCACTGAAAAGACTCAGCATTGATGGGCACTGAAAAGGCTGCATTGATGGGCACTGAATAGGCTGAGCTGATGGGCACTGAACAGGCTGCATTGATTGGCACTGAACAGGCTGCATTGATTGGCACTGAACAGGCTGCATTTATGGGCACTGAACAGGCAGCATTGATGGACACTGAAAAGGCTGAGCTTATAGGCGCTGAACAGGCTGCATTGAAGGGCACTGAACAGGCTGAGCCGATGGTCACTGAACATTTTGCATTGATGGGCACTGAACAGGCAGCACTGATGGACACTGAATAGGCAGTATTGATGGGCACTGAACAGACTCAGCATCGATGGGCACTGAACAGACTCAGCATTGATGGGCTCTGAACAGGCTGAATTTTAAGGCACTGAACAGGCTGCATTAATCGGCACTGAACAAACTGCATTGATGGGCACTGAACAGGTTAAGCTGATGGGCACTGAACAGGCTGCATTAATGAGCACTGAACAGGCTGCATTGATAAACACTGAACAGGCTACATTGATGGGCACTGAACGGGCTACATTGATGTGCACTGAACAGGCTACATTTATGGGCATTGAACAGGCTGGGCTGATCGGGACTGAGCAGGCTGATCTGCTGGGCACTGAACAGGCTGCATTGATGGACACCGAACAGGATGAGATGATGGGCACTGAACAGGATGAGATGATGGGCACTGAACAGGATGAGATGATGGGCACTGAACAGGCTGAGCTGATGGGCACTGAACAGGCTGAGCTGATGGGCACTAAAAGGGCTGAATTTATAGGCACTGAAAAGGCTGCATTGATGGGCACTGAACAGACTGCATTGATGGGAACTGAACAGGCTAACCTGATGGACACTGAACAAGCTGAGTTGATGGGCACTAAACAGGCTGCATTGATTGGCACTGAACAGGCTGCTTTGATGGGCACTGAACAGGCAGCATTGATTGGCACTGAAAAGACTGAGCTTCTAGGCACTGAACAGGCTGCATTTATGGGCACTGAAAAGGCTGAGCTGATGGGCACTGAACAGGCTGCATTTATGGGCACTGAAAAGGCTGAGCTGATGGGCACTGAACAGGCTGCATTGATGGGCACTGAACAGGCTTAGCTGATGCACACTGAACAGGCTAAGCTGATGGACACTGAACAGGCTGCATTGATGGTCACTGAACAGGCTGCATTGATGGTCACTGAACAGGCTGCATTGATGGTCACTGAACAGGCAGCATTGATGGGCACTGAAAAGACTCAGCATTGATGGGCACTGAACAGACTCAGCATTGATGGGCACTGAACAGGCTGAATTTATAGGCACTGAAAAAGCTCTACCGGTTGCTTTTCAGACCACCTTGTTCCAGGACCCTAACATCAGGCCCTCATACCACTCCGCACTCGTGGGCCTCCTGTCTACTCTACCAGGGAACCTGAATCGGATACGTAAGGGAGCCTACCCTCTGCCCAAGCGGACTCACTTGTCTGGTAGGTGTGGGACCTGACAGGCACTGAACAGGCTGAGCCGATGGGCACTGAACAATCTGAGCCTATGAGCACTGAACAGGCTGAGCTGATGGGAACTGAACAGGCTGCATTGATGAGCACTGAACAAGCTACATTGAAGGGCACTGAACAGGCTACATTGATGGTCACTGAACAGGCTAAATTGATGGGCACTGTACAGGCTGAGATGATGGGCATTGTACACACTGAACTGATGGGCACTAAACAGGCTGAATTGATAGGCGCTGAACAGGCTGCATTGATGGGCACTGAATTGGCTGCATTGATTGGCACTGAACAGGCTGCATTGAAGGGCACTGAACAGGCTGAGCTGATGGACACCGAATAGGCTGAGCTGATTGGCACTGAACAGACTGCATTGATGGGCACTGAAAAGGCTGCATTTATGGGCAATAAACAGGCTGAGCTGCTGGGCACTGAACAGGCTGCATTGATGAGCACTGAACAGTCCAAGATGATGGGCACTGAACAGGCCGAGATGATGGGCATTGAAGAGACAGCTGATGGGCACTAAACAGGCTGAATTTATAGGCACTTAACAGGCATCATTGATGGGCACTGAACAGGCAGCATTGATGGGCACTGAACAGGAAGCATTGATGGGTACTGAACAGGCATCATTGATGGGCACTGAACAGACTCAGCATTGATGGGCACTGAACAGGCTGAATTTATAGGCACTGAACAGGCAAAGCCGATGGGCACAGAACAGGCTGAGCTGATGGGCACTGAACAGGCTACATTGATGGGCACTTAACAGGCTGCATTGATGGGCACTGAACAGGCCGAGATGATGGGCATTGTACAGATTAAGCTGATGGGCACCAAACAGGCTGAAATGATAGGCACTGAACAGGCTGCATTGATGGGTACTGAACAGGCTACATTGATGGGCGCTGAACAGGCTGCATTAATGGTTACTAAACAGGCTGCATTGAAGGGCACTGAATAGGCTGAGCGGATGGACACTGAATAGGCTGAGCGGATGGGCACTGAATGCTGGACTGATGGGGACTGAGCAGGCTGAGCTGCTGGGCACTGAACAGGCAGCATTGATGGGCACTGAACAGGCTGCATTGATGGGCACTGAACAGGCTGGGCTGATGGACACTGAACAGGCTAAGCTGATGGGCACTGAACAGGCTGCATTGATGGGCACTGAACAGGCTGCATTGATGGGCACAGAACAGGCAGCATTGATGAGCACTGAAAAGACTCAGCATTGATGGGCACTGAACAGACTCAACATTGATGGGCACTGAACAGGCTGAATTTATTGGCACTGAAAAAACTGAGCTGATGGGCACTGAACAAGCTGAGCCGATGGGCACTGAACAGGCTGAGCTGATGGGCACTGAACAGGCTGCATTGATGAGCACTGAACAAGTTATATTGAAGGGCACTGAACAGGCTACATTGATGGACACTGAACAGGCTACATTGATGGGCACTGAACAGGCAGCATTGATGGGCACTGAACATGCAGTATTGATTGGTACTGAACAGATTCAGCATTGATGGGCACTGAACAGACTCAGCATTGATGGGCATTGAACAGGCTGAATTTATAGGTATTGAGCAGGCTGAGCAGATGAGCACTGAACAGGCTAAGCTGGTGGGCACTTAATAGGCTGCATTGATGAGCACTGAACAAGCTACATTAATGGACACGGAACAGGCTACATTGATGGGCACTAAACAGGCCGAGATGATGGGCATTCTACAGACTGAGCTGATGGACACTAAACAGGCTGAATTTATAGGCACTGAACAGGCTGCATTGATGGGCACTGAACAGGCTGCATTGATAGGCAGTAAAAAGGCTGTATTGAAGGGCACTGAACAGGCTGAGCTGATGGAAACTGAATAGGCTGAGCTGATGGGCACTGAACAGGCTGCATTGATGGGCACTGAACAGGCTGCATTTATGGGCATTGAACAGGCTGGGCTGATGGGGACTGAGCAGGCTGAGCTGCTGGGCACTGAACAGGCTGCATTGATGAGCACTGAAAAGGCCGAGATGATGGGCACTGAACAGGCCGAGATGATGG
The DNA here is from genome assembly GCA_037952925.1 of Lithobates clamitans. Classification (NCBI taxonomy): domain Eukaryota; kingdom Metazoa; phylum Chordata; class Amphibia; order Anura; family Ranidae; genus Lithobates; species Lithobates clamitans. The sequence goes on from JBBGZY010000465.1 coordinate 4,589,832, forward strand.
GCATTGAACAGACAGCTGATGGGCACAAAACAGGCTGAATTTATAGGCACTGAACAGGCATCATTGATGTGCACTGAACAGGCAGCATTGATGTGCACTGAACAGGCAGCATTGATGGGCACTGAACAGGCAGCATTGATCGGCACTGAACCGATTCAGCATTAATGGGCACTGAACAGGCTGCATTTAAAGGCACTGAACAGGCATCATTGATGGGCACTGAAGAGGCAGCATTGATGGACACTGAACAGGCAGCATTGATGGGCACTGAACAAATTCAGCAATGATGGGCACAGAACAGACTCAGCATTGATGGGCACTGAACAGGCTGCATTTATAGGCACTGAACAGGCTGCATTGATGGGCACTGAATAAGGCTGAGCTGATGGGAACTGAACAGGCCGAGATGAAGGGCATTGTACAGACTGAGCTGATGCGCACTAAACAGGCTGAATTTATAGGCACTAAACAGGCTGCATTGATGGGCACTGAACAGGATGCATTGATGGGCACTGAACAGGCTGAGCTGATGGGCACTGAAAAGGCGGCATTGATGGGCACTGAACAGGCTGCATTTATGGGCATTGAACAAGCTGGGCTGATGGGGACTGAGCAGGCTGAGGTGCTGGGCACTGAACAGGCTGCATTGATGGGCACTGAACAGGCCGACATGATCGGCATTGAATAGACAGCTGATGGGCACTAAACAGGCTGAATGTATAGGCACTGAACAGGCATAATTGATGGGCACTGAATAGGCAGCATTGATGGGCACTGAACAGACTCAGAATTGATAAGCACTGAACAGACTCAACATTGATGGGCACTGAACAGGCTGAGCTCATGGGCACTGAACAGGCTGCATTGATGAGCACTGAAAAAGCTACATTGATGGGCACTGAACAGGCTACATTGATAGGCACTGAACAGGCTGCATTGATAGGCACTGAACAGGCTGCGAAAATGGGCATTGTACAGACTGAGCTGATGGGCACTAAACAGGCTGCATTGATGGGCACTGAACAGGCTGCATTGATGAGCACTGAACAGGCTCCATTGAAGGGCACTGAACAGGCTGAGCTGATGGACTCTGAATAGGCTGAGCTGATGGGCACTGAACAGGCTGCACTGATGGGCACTGAGCAGGCTGCATTTATTGGAATTTAACAGGCTGGACTGATGGAGACTGAGCTGGCTGAGCTGCTGGGCACTGAACAGGCCGAGATGATGGGCGTTGTACAGACTGAGCTTATGGGCAATAAACAGGTTGAATTTATAGGTACTGAAAAGGCATCATTGATGGGCACTGAACAGGCAGCATTGATGGGCACTGAACAGATTCAGCATTGATGGGCACTGTACAAACTTAGCATTGATGTGCACTGAACAGACTCAGCATTGATGGGCTCAAACAGGCTGAATTTATAGGCACTAAACAGTCTGCATTGATGGGCACTGAACAGGCTTAGCTGATGGGCACTGAACAGGCTGAGCCAATGGGCACTAAACAGACTGAGCTGATGGGCACTGAACAGGCTGCATTGATGAGCACTGAACAAGCTACATTGATGGGCACTGAACAGGCTACATTGATGGGCACTGAACAGGCCGAGGTTATGGGCATTTTACAGACTGAGCTGATGGGCTTTAAAAAGGCTGAATTTATAGCTACTAAACAGGCTGCATTGATGGGCACTGAACAGGCTGCATTGATGTGCACTGAACAGGCTGCAATGATGGGCACTGAACAGGCTGAGCTGATGGACATTGAACAGGCTGCATTGATGGGCACTGAACATGCTGCATTTATGGGCATTGAACAGGCTGGGCTGATGGGGACAGAGCAGGCTGAGGTGCTTGGCACTGAACGGGCTGCATTGATGGGCACTGAAAAGGCTGAGATGATGGGCACTGAAGGACAGCTGATGGGCAATAAACAAGCTGAATATATAGGCACTGAACAGGCATCATTGATTGGCACTGAACAGATTCAGCATTGATGGGCATTGAACATACTTGTAACGAGCCCCTTGCTCACTCGGTTCCACTCTTCCGACACTCCTCTGCTGCTATAAAATCAGATTGCAGATCGCAACATCTGATGGTTCGGTCATCCGATGCTCCGGGACTAGAACTACAGCTATGTGCCGTTCTAATCCAGTTGTGTAGCTCAGAACAAACACCAGGCAGGCTGTAGGTAAGTTCAACCAGGAATCTCTCTTTATTGACAGGAATACAGTCTCTTTTATACAGTAAAAGAGGAGGTGCAGACCTCCTGCTCATATTACTCTAACAATACACCTGTAACCTATTTAACCTAATTAACATGGGCTAATTAACCACTTCAGCCCCGGAAGGATTTACCCCCTTCCTGACCAGAGCACTTTTTACAATTTGGCACTGCGTCGCTTTAACTGCTAATTGCGCGGTCATGCAATGGTGTACCCAAACGAAATTTGCGTCCTTTTTTTCCCACAAATAGAGCTTTCTTTTGATGGTATTTGATCACCTCTGCCATTTTTATTTTTTGCGCTATAAACGGAAAAAGACCGAAAATTTTGAAAAAAAATGATATTTTCTACTTTTTGTTATAAAAAAAATCCAATAAACTCAATTTTAGTCATACATTTAGGCCAAAATGTATTCGGCCACATGTCTTTGGTAAAAAAAAAGTCAATAAGCGTATATTTATTGGTTTGCGCAAAAGTTATAGCGCCTACAAACTAGGGTACATTTTCTGGAATTTACACAGCTTTTAGTTTATGACTGCCTATGTCATTTCTTGAGGTGCTAAAATGGCAGGGCAGTACAAAACCCCCACAAATGACCCCATTTTGGAAAGTAGACACCCCAAGGAAATTGCTGAGAGGCATGTTGAACCCATTGAATATTTATTTTTTTTGTCCCAGGTGATTGAATAATAACAAAAAAAAAAAAATTTACAAAAAGTTGTCACTAAATGATATATTGCTCACACAGGCCATGGGCATATGTGGAATTGCACCCCAAAATACATTCAGCTGCTTCTCCTGAGTACGGGGATACCACATGTGTGGGACTTTTTGGGAGCCTAGCCGCGTACGGGGCCCCGAAAACCAAGCACCGCCTTCAGGATTTCTAAGGGCATAAATTTTTTATTTCACTTCTCACTACCTATCACAGTTTTGAAGGCCATAAAATGCCAAGATAGCACAAAACCCCCCCAAATGACCCCATTTTGGAAAGTAGACACCCCAAGCTATTTGCTGAGAGGCATGTTGAGTCCATGGAATATTTTATTTTTTGACACAAGTTGCGGGAATGTGAGAATTTTTTTTTTTTTTTGCACAAAGTTGTCACTAAATGATATATTGCTCACACAGGCCATGGGCATATGTGGAATTGCACCCCAAAATACATTCTGCTGATTCTCCTGAGTATGGGGATACCACATGTGTGGGACTTTTTGGGAGCCTAGCTGCGTACGGGGCCCCGAAAACCCAGCACCGCCTTCAGGATTTCTAAGGGTGTAAAGTTGTAATTTCACTCCCCACTACCTATCACATTTTTGAAGGCCATAAAATGCCCAGATGGCACAAACCCCCCCCCTCAATTGACCCCATTTTGGAAAGTAGACACCCCAAGCTATTTGCTGAGAGGCATGTTGAGTCCATGGAATATTTTATATTTTGACACAAGTTGCGGGAAAGTGACATTTTTTTTTTTTTTTTTGCACAAAGTTGTCACTAAATGATATATTGTTCAAACATGCCATGGGCATATGTGGAATTACACCCCAAAATATATTCTGCTGCTTCTCCTGAGTACGGGGATACCACATGTGTGGGACTTTTTGGGAGCCTAGCCGCGTACGGGGCCCCGAAAACCAAGCACCGCCTTCAGGATTTCTAAGGGCATACATTTTTGATTTTACTCCTCACTACCTATCACACTTTTGAAGGCCATAAAATGCCAAGATGGCACAAACCCCCCCCAAATGACCCCATTTTGGAAAGTAGACACCCCAAGCTATTTGCTGAGAGGCATGGTGAGTATTTTGCAGCTCTCATTTGTTTTTGAAAATGAAGAAAAGCAAGAAAAACGTTTTTTTTTTTTCTTTTTTCAATTTTCAAAACTTTGTGAAAAAAAGTGAGGTCTGCAAAATACTCACTATACCTCTCAGCAAATAGCTTTGGGTGTCTATTTTCCAAAATGGGGTCATTTGGGGGGGGGGGGGGGGGGTTGTGCCATCTGGGCATTCCATGGCCTCCAAAACTGTGATAGGCAGTGAAGAGTGAAATCAAAAATTTACGCCCTTAGAAAGCCTGAAGGCGGGGCTTGGTTTTCGGGGTCCCGTACGCGGCTAGGCTCCCAAAAAGTCTCACACATGTGGTATCCCCGTACTCAGGAGAAGCAACAGAATGTATTTTGGGGTGTAATTTCACATATTCCCATGGCATGTTTGAGCAATATATCATTTAGTGACAACTTTGTGCAAAAAAAAAAAAAAATTTGTCTTTTTCCCGCAACTTGTGTCACAATATAAAATATTCAATGGACTCGACATGCCTCTCAGCAAATAGCTTGGGGTGTCTACTTTCCAAAATGGGGTCATTTGGGGGGGTTTTGAACTGTCCTGGCATTTTATGCACAACATTTAGAAGCTTATGTCACACATCGACCACTCTTCTAACCACTTGAAGAAAAAGCCCTTTCTGACACTTATTGTTTACATGAAAAAATTATTTTTTTTTGCAAAAAAATTACTTTGAACCCCCAAACATTATATATATTTTTTAAAGCAAATGCCCTACAGATTAAAATGGTGGGTGTTTAATTTTTTTTTTTCACACAGTATTTGCGCAGCGATTTTTCAAACGCATTTTTTGGGGAAAAAACACACTTTTTTAAATTTTAATACACTAAAACACACTATTTTGTCAAAATGTTTGATGAAATAAAAAAGATGATCTTAGGCCGAGTACATGGATACCAAACATGACATGCTTTAAAATTGCGCACAAACGTGCAGTGGCGACAAACTAAATACATTTTTAAAAGCCTTTAAAAGCCTTTACAGGTTACCACTTTAGATTTACAGAGGAGGTCTACTGCTAAAATTTCTGCCCTCGATCTGACCTTCGCGGTGATACCTCACATGCATGGTGCAATTGCTGTTTACATTTGACGCCAGACCGACGCTTGCGTTCGCCTTTGTGCGAGAGCAGGGGGGGGGCAGGGGTGCTTTTTTTTTTTTTTTTTTTTTTTTTTTAATTTTTTTTTTTGCTTTTTTATCTTATTTTTAAACTGTTCCTTTCATTTTTATTTTTTTTTAATCATTTTTATTGTTATCTCAGGGAATGTAAATATCCCCCATGATAGCAATAGGTAGTGACAGGTACTCTTTTTAGAAAAAATTGGGGTCTATTAGACCCTAGATCTCTCCTCTGCCCTCAAAGCATCTGACCACACCAAGATCGGTGTGATAAAATGCTTTCCCAATTTCCCAATGGCGCTGTTTACATCCGGCGAAATCTAAGTCATGAAATGCTTGTAGCTTCCAGTTTCTTAGGCCATAGAGATGTTTGGAGCCATTCTGGTCTCTGATCAGCTCTATGGTCAGCTGGCTGAATCACCGGCTGCATTCTCAAGTTCCCTGTTGGGACAGGAGAGCCAGAGAAAAACATGGACGACGGTGTGGGGGGGGGGCATTCCCTCCCACTGCTTGTAAAAGCAGTCTAGAGGCTAATTAGCCGCTAGGATTGCTTTTACAAGAAAGCCGACCACTGGCTGAAAAGAATGATACCAAGATGATACCTAAACCTGCAGGAATCATTCTGGTATAACCACTCAAAGTCCAGCAACATACCAGTACGTTGCTGGTCCTTGTTGGGCATACATTGTAAACTTTTTTTTCATGCAGCCTGTGGGCTGAACGAAAAAAAGATATTGATCGGTGGGTATGCCCACCATTAGAATACCTCCCTTCATCCACCCACTTCTAATGATGGGCATACATGCACCGTATATATATGCCGAAGCATGGGGGCATCCTCCCGCAAAAGGCAGGAGCAAATCGCTCCTCCACCCACTGCTGCCCCCACGCTTCGGCATATATGCTGAAGTATGTAACTGTGGTGGTGAAATCACCTCCGACAGCGCTGGAGTCACGGCTTTATGTATCGTGGGAGCAAACGCTGTTGCTGTCAAGATAAATAAATCCGTGCTGCAACTGAATGGCGTACCTGCTAAGCAAATGATGGTTAACAAAAAAACAAAGTAACATTACAGTATAACAGTATTACTTACCATACCTGCAAAGCAAAATACAAAAAAAACATAGTAAAAAATAAAACATTTAACGCAACCTGTGCCTGCCTAAAAATATATATATGCCGAAGCATGGGGGCATCCTCCCGCAAAAGGCAGGAGCAAATCGCTCCTCCACCCACTGCTGCCCCCACGCTTCGGCATATATGCTGAAGTATGTAACTGTGGTGGTGAAATCACCTCTGACAGCGCTGGAGTCACGGCTTTATGTATCGTGGGAGCAAACGCTGTTGCTGTCAAGATAAATAAATCCGTGCTGCAACTGAATGGCGTACCTGCTAAGCAAATGATGGTTAACAAAAAAACAAAGTAACATTACAGTATAACAGTATTACTTACCATACCTGCAAAGCAAAATACAAAAAAAACATAGTAAAAAATAAAACATTTAACGCAACCTGTGCCTACCTAAAAATATATATATGCCGAAGCATGGGGGCATCCTCCCGCAAAAGGCAGGAGCAAATCGCTCCTCCACCCACTGCTGCCCCCACGCTTCGGCATATATGCTGAAGTATGTAACTGTGGTGGTGAAATCACCTCCGACAGCGCTGGAGTCACGGCTTTATGTATCGTGGGAGCAAACGCTGTTGCTGTCAAGATAAATAAATCCGTGCTGCAACTGAATGGCGTACCTGCTAAGCAAATGATGGTTAACAAAAAAACAAAGTAACATTACAGTATAACAGTATTACTTACCATACCTGCAAAGCAAAATACAAAAAAAACATAGTAAAAAATAAAACATTTAACGCAACCTGTGCCTACCTAAAAATATATATATGCCGAAGCATGGGGGCATCCTCCCGCAAAAGGCAGGAGCAAATCGCTCCTCCACCCACTGCTGCCCCCACGCTTCGGCATATATGCTGAAGTATGTAACTGTGGTGGTGAAATCACCTCCGACAGCGCTGGAGTCGCGGCTTTATGTATCGTGGGAGCAAACGCTGTTGCTGTCAAGATAAATAAATCCGCTCTGCAGCTGAATGGCGTACCTGAAAACACAAAAGTGGTTAACAATAAAAAAAACAAAGTATAAAAAAATTGCATACCTATAAAGCAAACATGATAAAAACATAATAAAACATTGCAGTATAGAATGCAGAACAATAGAGAGAGAATAGAGAGAGAACAATAAAACAACAACTATTTTTGGTTTTTTTATTTTATATTTTTTTTGTGTTTTTTTCTTTTTTTTACTTTTTTTTGTTTTTTTTACACTTTTTTTTGTAACTTTAACTTTTTTAACTGGTACCAGGTTTGGGTCTCTCAAAATGCGACAGCATCTTGGGAGACCCTGTGGAAGTGTGCCTAGTCTGTGCAGTGCTGTACCCTACGCTAATACTCCACTAGTGTGTGGTAGCGTTCAAAACATTCACCAATGCAAAGACCAGGATTGCCAGGACAGAGGGGACAATAATATCGGGTGTCACGCCTAAATCCGCGCTTGCTGCAGACACAACATCTTTTTTGGGGGGTTCGTTGGGTAGGGGTACTCGGGAGGGCATAAAGAAAATGCCTCTCATGCAGCCGGCTTACTGCATTTGGTTGGGGATGGTGAGGTGGAGCACCGTCTGGAAACAGAAGGGCTCTGACGATCTCTTCCTGGAATTTAAGGAAGGATCCAGTCCGTCCTGAAGCTCTGTATAGCACATAAGCATTCAGCAAAGCCAATTGAAATAAATAAACAGACACTTTTTTGTACCAGCGTCTGGCCTTACGGGCAATTAGGTACGGCGCCAACAACTGGTCGTTGAGGTCCACCCCTCCCATATTAAGGTTATATTCGTGGACACAGAGGGGTTTCTCCACAACACCAGTCGCCGTAGGAATTTGGACCATCGTGTCTGCATGAAGGGAGGTGAGAACGAAAACATTCTTCTTATCCCTCCACTTCATAGCGAGCAAATTATTATACTTCAAGCAGGCTCTCTCCCCCAGCCTAAGACGGGAATCTACAAGCCGCTGGGGAAAGCCCCGGCGATTAGGTCGCACGGTGCCACATGCTCCAATCTGATGATCAAAAAGGTGGCTAAAAAGTGGCACGCTCGTATAATAATTGTCCACGTACAAGTGGTACCCCTTTCCGAATAAGGGTGACACCAAGTCCCACACTATCTTGCCAGCGCTTCCTATGTAGTCAGGGCAGTTTGTCGGCTCTACGTGACTATCTTTGCCCTCGTAAACCATAAATCTACATGTATAGCCTGTGGCCCTGTCACAGAGCTTATACATCTTGACCCCGTATCTGGCACGCTTGCTGGGAAGGTACTGTTTGAATGACAAGCGGCCAGAAAATTTAACCAGGGACTCATCAACGCAGACAACTTGATGGGGGGTAAACAAGTCTGCAAAACGTTGGTTGAAGTGGTTTACGAGGGGCCGAATTTTGTAGAGCCGATCGTATTCAGGGTCTCCACGAGGACGACAGAGTTCATTGTCGTTGAAGTGCATGAACCGCAAAATCTGCTCGTATCGTGCCCTGGCCATGGAAGCAGAGAACAAGGGTGAATGGTAAATTGGGTCAGCGGACCAATATGACCGCAACTCACTCTTTTTATTCAACCCCATGAGGAGGGAAAGGCCCAGAAAGATCTTAAATTCGGAGACCGTAATTGGTCTCCAATCTCTGGCAAGGGTGGACTGGGGCATAGTGGCGATGTATTGACCAGCGTATAAATTGCTTTGGTCCACAATAGATCTATAGAGATCTTCGGTGAAAAACAGCGAATAAAAATCCAGTGGCATAAAGTCAACTGTTTCCACCTGAATTCCGGGTTGGCCAGTGAAAGGGGGAAGTACGGGTGCTGCAGAAGTGGTGGGTACCCAATTCGGATTGGCCAATGCAGCAGGAAGGGCACAATGGGCACGACGGGCCTGTGTTCGTCTTCTTGGTGGCAGCGGGACACTACTAGTGCTTGCCACCTCGCCAGCTTGAACTGCACTTATGGGACTCGCCACGTCACCACGTGATACTGCAGTGCTGGATGTACGACCAGGGTGTACTAGGCCGCTGGTGCTTGCCAGTTCACCAGAAGGAGTAGCGGCACTAGTACCTCTCTGCTCCCTACGAGAGCCCTGCGGTTCTTGCACTTCAAGGACAGCATAAGTTCGGGGTCTGGTACGCCTGACCTTAGCAGGGACCACAACTCCGTCGTCAGAGCTATCTGTCATGGAGCCGCTGTCCTCTACAGGATCGTATTCTGAGCCTGAACTTGACAGATGAGTGACTTCCTCTTCACTATCTGTCATGCTCAGAATCCTGTAGGCCTCTTCACCTTCGATTTGCCATTTTGGCCTCTAAATTTAGGGGTACACTAGTGAGACTCACAGGCAAAAAAGCTCCCGACTGTCAGCGACTGATTCAAAACGCTACCAAAAAACTGTTAGCGATCGCAGGGATCAGGCCTGACTCTGCGACCGCTGCAGTTATGTGTGCTTAGTGTTTTGTAAGTGTCAGTAATCGATCGATACTGCACTTGGGTGGGCTGGGTTGGGCTGGGCCGAGGAGCAAAACGCAGGTGCTAGCAGGTATCTGGGCTGATCCCGCTAACACTGCGTTTCAGGGAACCCTAAACTGCTGGGGAGTATAGATCTGATCGGATCAGATATCGATCCGTTCAGATACTATAGCACTAAGGGAGGTGTATGCTGCGTGCGTGGGTTTTAGCGGTACTGGCGCTAACCTGACGCTGCCTGGGGCGACGCAGACCTTATCTGATCCTAAAAACTTAACTTCTATCACCGCCGGGCAATTAGGGGGTTAAACCTTTATAAGGTAATAAACGGCGGGTGCCCTAAAACTATAATAAACTGTAATAAACTATAATAAACTACAAAAAACAAACTATCTAACCAGCGTCACCCGTAACACTTATACGGTGATCGCTGGTGAAAGGGTTAACTAGGGGGCAATCAGGGGGATAAAACCTTTAGCAGGTAGTATATGGGGGTCCCTGTCGCTATAAAACACTGACAGCGAACCTATATACTTACCTCCCTAAACTAGCGTCACCTGTGTCACTAATACAGCGATCAGAAAAACGATCGCTTAGCGACACTGGTGACGGGGGGTAATCAAGGGGTTAACTTTTATTAGGGGGGGTTAGGGGGTACCCTGGACCTAAGGGGGGGTACCCTAGACCTAAAGGGGGCTAACCTAACTGCCCTAACACTTATAACTGACAAACTGACACCAATGCAAAAAAAAAAAAAACACTGCTATTGGTGTCAGAGTGACAGTGGGTACAGGGGGGTGATCGGGGGGTGATCGGGGGGTGAAAAGTGTGCCTGGCGTGTTCTACTGAACGTGTGGTGTTGGTGCACTTACTTGGATGTCTTCTCTCCTCGGCGTCGGATCAAAAAGACCGGCTCGAGGAGAGATGACATCACTTCCTCTCCCTCTGTTTACATTACAGAGGGAGAGGAAGCATTCGATTCGTGGGAGCGATCGGGAGGGGGTGGCCATCAATGGATGGCCTCCCCCTGACCCCTAATCACCCGCGAACAAGAGCCGACCGCTCAGGGCACCGGGGGGGGTCCCATCGGACCCCCCGCCCGCGGGAAGGCATCACGTACCAGGTACGTGATTTTGCCTGCCCGTGCCGACCTGCTCACGTATATAGGCGTGAGGCGGTCGGCAAGTGGTTAACCAATCCCTTTAGAAAGCCTAGATGACGCAGACATGACCTTTAGGCCAGACTGGCCGTCTTGTAGCTCAGAAAAACCAATCAACATTATCACAATAGCAGATTTCATTAACACAAACAACAATGGGGATCTAATGACTCTTAGATCCCATACTAGAGACTTATTTACAATACACATTCTAGGAGGCAACAGACAGACAGGTGGCTGGAATTTACATCAGCATCTCCTAACAGTATCTGTCCCAGCATTATGAATTAGCCACTATTTCTAATATGACAAATCCAGGGTCCCCAGAGTCTGTGTCCTGGGGGACCAGGACCCGAATCCACAGTAATACCACCTCAAGGGTCCCCAGGCATGCAGCTCACAAAGAGCACCGTTCCCCCAAATGCCAGGGCCCACGATCGATCGGCAAGAGGCTAGCATTCAGTCCCCTCCAAAAGTCTCTCTCCTGGCTAGGTCTGTCACAATACTCAACATTGATGGGCACTGAACAGGCTGAATTAATAGGCACTGAACAGGCTGAGCTGATGGGCACTGAACAGGCTGAGCTGATGGGCACTGAATAGGTTGCATTGATGAGCACTGAACAAGCTACATTGATGGACATATGGGCCCTGAACAGGCAGCATTGATTACCACTAAACAGATTCAGCATTGATGGGCACTGAAAAGACTCAGCATTGATGGGCACTGAACAAACTTATCATTGATGGGCACTGAAAAGACTCAGCATTGATGGGCACTGAAAAGGCTGCATTGATGGGCACTGAAAAGGCTGAGCTGATGGGCACTGAACAGTCTGAGCTGATGGGCACTGAACAGGCTGAGCTGATGGGCACTGAACAGGCTGCATTGATGAGCACTGAACAGGCTGCATTGATGAGCACTGAATAGGCTACATTGATGGTTACTGAACAGGCTACATTGACGGGCACTGAAGGGGCTGCATTTATGGGCACTGAACAGGCCACATTGATGGGCACTGAACAAACTGCATTGATGGACACTGAACATGCTGCATTGATGAGCACTGAACAGGGCATTGAACAGGCTGCATTGATGGGCACTGAATAGGCTGAGCTGATGGGCACTGAACAGGCTGCATTAATGGGCACTGAACAGGCTGAGCTGATGGGCACTGAACAGGCTCAGCTGATGGGCACTGAACAGGCTACATTGATGGGCACTGAACAGACTGCATCGATGGGCACTGAACAGGCTGGGTCAATGGGCACTGAACAACCTGCATTGATGGGCACTGAACAGGCTGCATTGATGGGCATTGAACAGGCTGCATTGATGGCATTGAACAAGCTGCATTGAATGGCACTGAACAGGCTGAGCTGATGGGCACTGAAAATGCTGATCTGATGGGCACTGAACAGGCTACATTGATGGGCACTGAACAGGCTGCATTGATGGGCACTGAACAGGCTGGGCTGATGGGGACTGAGCAGGCTGAGCTGCTGGGCACTGAATAGGCTGCATTGAAGGGCACTGAACAGGCTGAGCTGATGGGCACTGAACAGACCGAGATTATGGGCACTGAACATACTGCATTGATGAGCACTGAACAGACTGAGCTGATTGATGGACACTGGTAAGGCTGTATTGATGGGCACTGAACAGGCAGAATTTATAGGCACTGAACAGGCTGGCCTGATGGGCACTAAACAGGCTACATTGATGGACACCTGTGAGGATGCATTGATGAGCACTGAACAGGCTGTATTGATGGGCACGGAACAGTCTGCAGTGATAGGCACTGAACAGGCTGCAGTGATGGGCACTGATGAGGCTGTACTGATGAGCACTGGTGAGTATAATACACTCGTGAAATATGCTTTATAAATGCACAGTTTTCCCTTTCATGAACAAGAAAATAATGACATTATGCGGTTGGGCTGGTATAATAATGCTATGGGGCTGGTATGAAATGATTTCCAGAAATAACGTATATAATGATTACATAAGCACATTACACACGAATATGGGCCCTGGCATTTGGGTGGAACAGTGCTCGTTGTGAGCTGTATGCCTGGGGACCCTAGAAGTAATGTTACTTTGGATTCAAGTCCATGTCCCCCCAAAACACAAAGCTCTGGGAACCCCATATGTACCATATTATAAATAGTGACTGCTTCACAATGTTGTGTGTATATATTGTGTGCTGTCTCATTGTGTTGTGTAATATTTGCTGTGCTAGTTTGGGGTGGGGCTGTATTCCAATGTTCTATTGTGTCTGTCTGCCATGGATCTCACAGGATGTGTATTTCTATGGAGGGAGGGGGATTCCTCCAACAGCTCTCCCTGCTGATAAGACTGTTTTCTGATGAGAAGTTATACACACCTGACCTGGGTGTCCATTGTCATTGGACAGTTTAACCCGCCCTGTTTTCCAAGGGTGGGGGGGGGGGTGTTTTGAAGTGGGATCTGTATAACATGTGTTTGAATAAAAATTCATTCCTGCTTGAACCTCAAGACAGAGCCTTGTCTTGTATTTGGGTAGAATTAGTTGTATGGGTTCCTTGTTCAGCTGATCGGAGTGTTCGGTAGCTGCCTTTGTGTTTGGGTATGGAATGTCCTAAATGACTTTAAACTCTTTCATACTCAGGGTGTCGTTACACTCACCCTTCCGTAATTTTCCGTTGCTGACGCATCTTAATGGCAGCACACACTGGGTTGTGACTCCGCCCCCACAACCTGACAGGATTGGTTAACTATAAATTTGAAGGGGAGACACCCCGCTGCATTCTCTGTATATATCTGTATATTATGTATATATTCTCTGTATATATGGCAGCACACACTGGGAAATAACTTGCCAGTCGGGTGGGTGCAAGAAAATAATATTTATTCCTTATAATGCTGAAGAATTGGCTCTAGCGAAGTCTGCCATAGCTAAATGAGCAGAGTCTACTCTATAGTGAGAAATGAAAGTGTGCCTGGAGGACCAAGTCGCTGCCCTGCAAATCGTCTGCAGTCAGACCCTGCAATATGCTGCCCAGAAGGTTGCCACTGCTCTGGTCGAGTGAGCCCTGATGTCTTCAGGAATTGCTAGTTGACGAATGGAGTATGCCTTCTTGATGGATTTGACTAACCAGGAGGCGATAGTACGTGAAGTAGCCGTTTGACCTCATCTGTTTCCATTAGGGATAACCATGAGGGAATCCGTCTTCCTAAAAGGAGTTGTAGCCGCAAGGTAACTAATGATGGTTGTTTTAACATCCAGTGCATGAGGTTCGCCTTGTTCATTAGTGAAGGATGGAAGGATGATGTCTTGGTTATAATGGAAGGAGGTTGCTACCTTCAGGATGAAGTGGTCTGAAGGTCTCAGTACCACTCAATCAGGGAAAAACACTAAGTAGGGTTCCGTTGCCATTATTGCTTGGATTTCAGATACTCTCTTTGCTGATGTAATTGCCATGAGGAAGGATAGTTTCAGAGTTAAATCCCACAGTGAGATTGATTCGAATGGGGTAAAAGGAGGATTTGAAAAGGCATCAAGTACAACTAAGAGGTCCCATGATGGGAACGTTGGTTTCTTGGGAGGTCTGATCTTCAGACAGGCTTTCAAAAATTGGATTACCAGAGGGTGTAATGCCCATCTAGTGCCTGTTTTGGCAGACAAAGCGGATACTTGAACCTTCAAGGTACTCGAGCTTAAGCCCTTGTCAACTCCTGACTGGAGGAACTCTAAAATTTGAGGAGGTTCTGGTGAAACGGGATTCCATCCCCCCTGCTGTGCCATGGAAAAGAACTTCCCCCAAATTCTTGTGTAGGTGGTGTTGGTGGTAGTTTTCCTGGCCTGCATCAGAGTTGATATTACTTCCTGAGAACAGCCTTGTTCCCTCAGCCTAACCCTTTCAACTTCCAAGCCGTCAGATGCAACCTCTCCGGAGCCGGATGTAAGAATTGGCCTTGAGATAGGAGATCCGGGGTTATCGGAAGAGGAATTGGAGGCTGAAGACTGAGTTGCAACAGGGTCGTGAACCACGGTGTCCTCTGCCAGAATGGGATTACCACGATTACTGTAGCTGAAGATCTCCGGAGCCTGGACAGGAAACTTGCAATTAGCGGAGTTGGAGGGAATATGTACCCCAACTTAAAGTTCTATGGGTGAATTAGGCAATCTATTCCCTCGGCTGACGGGAATGACGCTCTTGACAGGAACCTCCGACATTTGGCGTTCGCAGGGGTGGCTGCTAAGTCGACCTATGGCATTCCCCAAGTCTTCGTAAGAAGGGAAAAGGCCTGGTAGCTCAAGGACCATTCGTTGTTCGAGAGAGTCTCTCGGCTCAGATAGTCGGCTAACATATTCTGTGCTGCTGGGACGTATACTGCCCTCAGGTCTGTCAGATGTGCCTGTGCCCATTCCAAGATGGGATGGACTTCCTCCATCAGCGTGCGACTCCTGGTACCCCCTTGCTTCTGGATATAGGACACTGCAACTCTGTTGTCCATCTGGATAAGCACATTCTTCCCCCTCAGGAATGATGCAAATGCCATGAGAGCCTAGAAGGCTACCCTGAGCTCTAGTATATTTGATACTACACCCTGGGCTTTAATTTGCCATCGGCCTTGAGCTGCTTGATCTCGATAGTGAGCTTCCCAACTGCTTTGACTGACATCCAATGTGACTACTTCTGGGCCTAGTGGAACTATCGGTCTGTATCGAGTGTGTCCATCACCATACCAATTGTTTCACCGATCTGGGAATGAGAATAGTTTGACGCATTGATACTCCATCCCACTGCCTTAGAAAGGAGTTTTGCAGCACTCTCATGTTGCATTGTGACCACTGCACCATGGGTAGAGTCACAGACATGGACCCTAGCACACTCAAGCAGGCTCTGGCTGGTAGATGCCTTGCTGACAATAATTTCTGCATCTTCTGAATTAGAGGCTGCACTTTCTCTTGAGGAAGTTGTACCCTGTTCAATTTGGTATCCAGTTCTGCTCCCAGAAATACCATAGTTTGTGTGGGTTGCAGATTGCTCTTCTTCCAGTTGACTAGCCAACCAAAGTTCTGGAGAGTTGTGAGTTAAAATTCTCTGATGACAGAGCAGAGTTTTCCGACTCTCTGCTAAGAGTACAATATCGTCCAAATACTGGTGAATTCCCAGTCCCTTCTCTCTAAGGAACACAACCAAGGGTAGGAGGACCTCGGTAAACGTCCTGGGAGCCGAAGAGATGCCGAATGGGAGGCACTGGAATTAGAAGTGGCACTGGTTGATAGCGAATCGGAGAAACTTCTGAAAGGCGGGATGAATCGAGATATGTAGATAAGCATCTGACAAATCTATCGATAGCATCCAGTCTCCCAGGTTTACTTCCAGTAGTATGGACTGGAGGCTCTCCATCTTAAAAGCCTCTATTTTGATCTTCTTGTTGAGGTTTTTTAAAACCAGTACTGGTCATAAGTCTCCTGTCTTCTTTTTTACCAAAAATAAGGGGGAGAAGAACCCCTTCCCCTTTTGGTATGATGGAACTTCTAGAATTGCTCCCTTTTGCTTCAATTATGTTACATATTTTAGTAGTAACTTCCTTTTGTCTAGAGAGGATGGCAGTCTGGTTGGTTGGAAGTGATTTCCTGGGAGTCTGCCCATGAACTTCCATTTATGTCCAAATCTGATTGTGGATAGTGTCCATAGATCTTTGATGTGGTTTGACCAAATCTGTACAAACTTTTTGAGCTTGGCACCCACCTGTGCAGGATGGGCAGACGAACCCTCAAAAGGACTTTTGCTGTTCCCTAGCCGGGGTAGTCTTGGACTTCTGCACCCTCAGAAAAGAAGGTCGTGTATTTCTCCAGTCTCTTTTAAATTCTCTGCCTGGACAGTAGGATTTAGCTTCCCTGTATCTATCGGGGAGGTTGCGTCTTTAGGAAGGCCTTTTTGGGCCTTGGGTCTCCTGTCGGAGGGAATCAACCCTGACTTTCCTCCCGTTACCTTGGAGATGGCAGAGTCCAATTTGGACCCGAACAGATTTGAACCATCGTATGGGATTCTGCACCAATTTGTTCTTGATGCGGTGTCGGCTACCCGCGGTTTCAGCCACGTGGCCCTTTCTTGCCATCACTGAGGCTAGCATCGCTCTTCCTGAAGACCTAATGATGTCGACTGAGGCTTCCACCACAAAGTCGCCTGCCAATTTAATTTCCTGCAGAGAGGAGATTATCAGTACTATCTTGAAGGGCTCTGTCTATACTAGTTGCCCATCTTGAGATGGCTCTAGCCACTGCCGCTAATTGTAATTGCTGGCCTGAAAGCACTCCCGGCCATGGGATACGCTTTTTTAAATTCCAGATCCATTTTTCGATCAAGAACGTCCCGAAAGGAAACTGCGTCCTAGATTGGCAGCGTGACATGCCTGGCAACACGCATCAAGGATGAGTCAACAACGGGAGCGTTAATCAAGGATTTGACTTTCGATTCTTTTAAAAGGTACATCTTTGCAAGTCGGTTGGTAAGACTGGACCGCTTATCAGATCTAGGGAGAAATCGAACTCTGCAAACACCTCCTGCTCTTCATCTCCAGAGGAGGACTCTGACACTCGGGTGCGATGAAAGTCTGGCAATGACGTGCTTGGAGCAGGCCTGTCCTTTAGAGGTGCCATTGTCCCCAGTATGGATTCCTGCACCAACTCACTTATGAGCTCCGTAGCCATCCTTGCGTCTGATTCCTTCTCCTTTGTTGTCTCATTGAAGCATGAGCAGCAGGCTAACTTATCTGGCAAGGCAGGTGCGCCGCATACCCAGCATGCGTTTGCTGCAGGACGGGTGTGGCGGCTCTGGTCATGGTGCGATGAGGGTGACCGTCTGCGGCATGACCGGCTATGATGGGAGCGGTTGTGGCGTGAGTGGCTATGTCTTGATCGGCGGTAGCGGGAGGAAGATCTTGAACGGCTTCTGCGGGACCTCCTACTTGAAGCATGACTTAATCTTCCTCTGTGCCTGGAGCTTGTGGCTCTTGACCTGATAGGGCTGCCAGAAACGCAGCGTTAGTGGTCCAGCTCTCTTTTTACCCCTTCTTCAATACTTACCTAAATGGCGGACAGCCTCTTACCTAGTCTGTTGGTGGTGGTCTGCGTGGGCAGTGGTCTCCATAAGTAGAGCAGAGATAGGCAGCCTGAAGGGAAATAAGAGAGGAAAAGGAAAAATAACGTTTTTTTTTTTTTTTAAACTGAGAAGGTAGGAAGGGGCTTGATAAAGCCTTGGGACAGCTGATTGTAATCCTACCTGGAATTGAAGCAAATCCCAGTCTCCTGTGCAGCGACCAGAAGCATACACAGAAGAAGCTAGGCTTTTGAATCTGCCGCCACCGTTGCGGCAAAAATGACGATTGTGCGCATGCGCAGAAGCATCCTGTCCCTTCTGGCGCCATCTTGTAGAAGGGCAACAGCCTCTGACTGCTGATTTACCTCGCTCTGCACACACGCAAAGTGAAGGAGGAGGTGCGGCGGCCATAACGGCTCCACAGTCCGAAGGACAGCAAGGCTGAGCAGTCCCCCAAACAGGGGGAAACAAAAAGGTTAGAAAAAAAACAGGATAGAAAAAACAGGCAAATAAAGAGTGGGACCACTGCAAAATAATAAAGCTTCTTTAAAGCTTACTGTGCCAGCATATCTTCCAGATGCCCCTGAGACCTCCAGAACGGGGGTTCCCTCCATAGAAGCTCCTTTTAGAGACTGTACAGGAGGGAGTTCCAAACAAGAGGCTTGAACCCGCTGGGGCAAGTGCGGTAAGAGAACCTTTCCTTGGACTTCCAACAGGGGAGGCTTTGTCCATCCAAACTGTCAGGTGAGGATAAAAAAAGAGAATGCAGCAGGGTGTCTCCCCTTCAAATTTATAGTTAACCAATCCTGTCAGGTTGTGGGGGCAGAGTCACAACCCAGTGTGTGCTGCCATGAAGGCATCAGGAAAATAGTTTACCATTAAAAAAATATATATATATTTTAATTTGAAAAATCTGGTCACCTTAACTTAGAGCAGGGATGATAAAAAATGCTTGTGTCAGGGGCTACTCCAAAAATTGCCCCACGACAACAAAAAATTTGTTGTGGACTATCTTGGTACCCAGGGATTTAGACAAAGTAAGTATAAAAATATAAATTTATTGAAAAAGGACAAAAATGAAGAACATTGGATACAACAATATATAAAATGGTTATTGCATACTGTTACAAATGGTACAGACAGAGAATAGGTAGACCCCACATGGATGTGGGGAGAAAAGATGTAGGTCCAAACGTAATCCTCTACATGTTTCGCGACAGAGGTCGCTTCTTTAGGAGGAGTTGACCATAAACATCTATGAAGAAATACAATCTTATAGTTATATAATCACAAATAATAGAAAAATAGAAAGACAGGGAATACAATTTACATAAATACAAGTAATCAGATAATTTTGGAGTGTTATAATCAGGCATGGCTTACAAATGGGAACCCAAAAGAGGGTACCAGAGGGCACAATTTGGGGCACCCCCCTGGGCGAACACGGGAAAAGGTGCAATAACTGAAATAAAGAATATATGTAAAATTGCATATAAGAAATATGCACGTGTGGGTCTATATAGTCTATAAACAGAGCGAACAGGGAAGGAGGTGGGGGGGGGGGGGAGGGAGGGAAGGAAACATTGATCCAATTAATGACTGACAAATCATAAACAGATGACAATGAACAAATGTTAAAAAACAAAAAGTGTCAATGAAGCCCTCTCATATAACCCTAACTTATGAATGACCTGTTTCTTGGTTTCACCTTCTCTTGACCTTTGCTTATGTTCTCTCGGGCCCTTGCTTTTTGTTTTCTGTCATTTGTTAATTGTTCGTTGTCATCTGTTTATTATTTATTTTTATTTTCCCATAAGTTCTGTGTCCTTATCTCAAATTTCCCTCCCTTTCCTTCCTACCCCTACCCCCCCCTCCCCTTTCACCACATTTACCTTTACCTTTGATAACCATGACGAGTGTTGTGTTAATTTGGTCAAGTATATATTCCAAAATATTCCTTATTTTAATTTTAGGATCCATTTGTAATCGTGTGTGATCCTTTGTGGTGCTATTTTGACTGCAGATAAATTGTTTTTATTATTAACAACATTTGTAATCGCTTGGCATATGTGTGTGCCTTGGGCACAGATTGGGATGGAATTCCTGCTGTGGCCGTAATCTTGACACACACACCGCCTCGCTAACTGCTTTATTCAATCCATGTTCTTTGATTAAACCTTTCTTGTCATGCATGCTTTATGTAAATTATATTCCCTGTTTTTCTATTTTTCTATTATTTGTGATTATATAAGATTGGATTTCTTCATAGATGTTTATGGTCAACTCCTCCTGAAGAAGCGACCTCTGTCGCGAAACATGTAGAGGATTACGTTTAAACCTACATCTTTTCTCTCCACATCCTTGTGGGGTCTACCAGTTCTCTCTCTGTATCATTTGTAACAGTATGCGATAACCATTTTATATATTGTTGTATCCAATGTTCTTCATGTTTGTCCTTTCAATAAATTAATATTTTTATACTTACTTTGTCTGAATCCCTGGGTACCGAGATAGTCCACAACAATTTTTGTTGTCGTGGAGCAATTTTTGGAGTAGCCCCTGACACACCCATTTTTGATCATTCCAAGTTCAAGGATGATGGTACCTGCCCCTATTTTTTATACTTTTTAGATTGAGGCATTACCTTATATTTAACTTAGAGCAGGGGTAGGCAACCTCGGCCCTCCAGCTGTTTTGAAACTACAACTCCAATGAGACATTGCTCGACCCTGACAATCACAGGCATGACTCCTAGAGGCAGAGGCATGATGGGATTTGTAGTTTCACCACAGCTGAAGGGCCGAGGTTGTCTACCCCTGACTTAGAGTCACCACACATGTTAAAAAATAGATTTAAATATTTTGGACGTGCCTCAAGATTAAACATTTTTGGCACTCAGTAGTGCACTATGCCACCACACACTTGGTAAACTTCCTACCTCCAACCCCTTAGTGGGCACTTTTTGGTCTAATGAATATCCCAGGTATCAAAATTTTGAGAGGCTGTAAACAACATTTTACCTTAATAGATAATAGAAAGGCAACAGTAATGCCCCATACACACGGTCGGACTTTGTTCGGACATTCTGACAACAAAATCCTAGGATTTTTTCCGACGGATGTTGGCTCAAACTTGTCTTGCATACACAGGTCACACAAAGTTGTCGGAAAATCCGATCGTTCTGAACGCAGTGACGTAAAACACGTACGTCGGGACTATAAACGGGGCAGTAGCCAATAGCTTTCATCTCTTTATTTATTCTGAGCATGCGTGGCACTTTGTCCGTCGGATTTGTGTACACACGATCGGAATTTCCGACAACGGATTTTGCTGTCGGAAAATTTTATAGCCTGCTCTCAAACTTTGTGTGTCGGAAAATCCGATGGAAAATGTGTGATGGAGCCTACACAAGGTTGGAATTTCTGACAACAAGGTCCTATCACACATTTTCCGTCGGAAAATCTGACCGTGTGTACGGGGCATAACTCAAATAAACACTCCTTACAACCAAGGTATGCAGAATACCATCCTTGAACACACAACACATCGAACCTTGAAGCAGATGGGCTACAGCAGCAGAAGACCACACCAAGTGCCATTCTGTCAGCTAAGAACAGGAATCTGAGGCTACAATTTTCACAGGCTCACCAAAATTGGTCATGAGAAGATTGGAAAAAAACATTGCCTGGTCTGAGGAGTCTTGATTTAAGTTGTGACATTCAGATGGTAGGGTCAGAATTTGGCGTAAACAACATGAAAGCATGGTTCCATCCTGCCTTGTATCAACGGTTCAGGCTGGTGGTGTAATGGTGTGGAGGATATTTTCTTGGCACACCTTGGGTCCCTTAGTACCAATTGAGCATCGTTTAATCATTTAAAAGTCAATTTCTTTATGATTACAGTGTACCCATCTTCTGATGGCTACTTCCAGCAGGATAATGCGACCTGTTACAAAGCTCAAATCATCTCAAACTGGTTTCTTGAACATGACAATGAGTTCACCGTACTCAAACGCCCTCCACAGTAACCAGATCTCAATCTAAAAGAGCACCTTTGAGATGTAGTGGAACAGGAGATTCACATCATGGATGTGCATGTGACAAATCTGCGGCAACTGCGTGATGCCATTATGTCAATATGGACCAAAATCTCAGAGGAATGTTTCCAAAACCTTGTTGAATGTATGCCACAAAGAACTAAGGTAGGTCTGAAGGTAAAAGGGGGTCCAACCCGGTAATAGCAAGGTCTACCTAATAAAGTGGCTGGTGAGTATACAGTATGTCACAAATGTGAGTACACTCCTCACATTTTTGTAAATATTTTATTCTATCTTTTCATGTGACAACACTGAAGAAATTACACTTTGCTACACTGTAAAGTAGTGAGTGTACAGCTTGTATAACAGTGTAAATTTGCTGTCCCCTCAAAATAACTCAACACACAGCCATTAATGTCTAAACTGCTGGCAACAAAAGTGAGTACACCCCTAGGTCAAAATGCCCAAATTGGGCCCAATTAGCCATTTCCCTTCCCGATGTCATGTGACTCATTAGTGTTACAAGGTCTCAGGTGTGAATGGGGAGCAGGTGTGTTAAATTTGGTGTTATCGCTCTCACTCTCTCATATTGGTCACTGGAAGTTCAACATGGCACCTCATGGCAAAGAACTCTCTGAGGTTCTGAAAAAAAGAATTGTTGCTCTACATGAAGATGGCCTAGGCTATAAGAAGATTGCCAAGACTCTGAAACTGAGCTGCAGCACGGTGGCCAGGACCATACAGCGGTTTAACAGGACTCAGAACAGCCCTCACCATGGTCGACCAAAGAAGTTGAGTGGTCAGCATCATATACAGAGGTTGTCTTTGAGAAATAGATGCAGGAGTGCTGCCAGCATTGCTGCAGAGGTTGAAGGGGTGGGGGATCAGCCTGTCAGTGCTCAGACCATAGGCTGAACACTGCATCAAACTGGTCTGTCATCCCAGAAGGAAGCCTCTTCTAAAGACAATGCACAAGTAAGCCCGCAAACAGTTTGCGGAAGACAAGCAGACCAAGAACATGGATTACTGGAACCATGTCCTGTGGTCTGATGAGACCAAGATAAACTTATTTGGTTCAGATGGTGTCAAGCGTGTGTGGCAGCAATCAGGTGAGGAGTACAAAGACAACTGTGTCTTGCCTATAGTCAAGCATGGTGGTGGGAGTGTCATGGTCTGTGGCTGCATGAGTGCTGCCGGCACTGGGGAGCTACAGTTCATTGAGGGAACCATGAATGCCAACATGTACTGTGACATACTGAAGCAGTGCATGATTCCCTCCCTTCGGAGACTGAGCCGCAGGGCAGTATTCCAACATGATAATGACCCCAAATACACCTCCAAGATGACCACTGCCTTGCTAAAGAAGCTGAGGTTAAAGGTGATGGGCTGGACAAGCATGACTCCAGACCTAAACCCTATTGAGCATCTGTGGGGCATCCCCAAACTGAAGGTGGAGGAGTGCAAGGTCTCTAACATCCTTCAGATCTTTGATGTCATCATGGAGGAGTGGAAGAGGACTCCATTGGCAACCTGTGAAGCTCTGGTGAACTCCATGCCCATGAGGGTTAAGGCAGTGCTGGAAAATAATGGTGGCCACACAGAATATTGACACTTTTGGGCCAATTTGGACATTTTCACTTAGGGGTGTACTCACTTTTGTTGCCAGCGGTTTAGACATTAATGGCTGTGTGTTGAGTTATTTTGAGGGGGCAGCAAATTTACACTGCTATACAAGCTGTACACTCACTACTTTACATTGTAGCAAAGTGTCATTTCTTCAGTGTTGTCACATGAAAAGATATAATAAAATATTTACAAAAATGGGAGGGGTGTACTCACTTTTGTGAGATACTGTATATTCAGTGCCTTGAAAAAGAATTCATACCCCTTGAAATTTTCCACATTTTGTCATGTTGCAACTAAAAACGTAAATGTGTTTTATTCGGATTTTATGTGATAGACCAACACAAAATGGCA
Source organism: Lithobates clamitans (assembly GCA_037952925.1). Classification (NCBI taxonomy): domain Eukaryota; kingdom Metazoa; phylum Chordata; class Amphibia; order Anura; family Ranidae; genus Lithobates; species Lithobates clamitans. Next base: position 4,613,865 of record JBBGZY010000465.1, read on the forward strand.
CATAATTGTGAAGTGGAAGTAAAATGATAAGTGATTTTCACATTTTTTTACAAATAAATATCTGAAAAGTGTGGTGTGCATTTGTATTCAGCCCCCTTTACTCCGATACCCCTAACTAAAATCTAGTGGAACCAATTGCCTTCAGAAGTGACCTAATTAGTAAATAGAGTCCACTAGTGTGCAATTTAATCTCAGTATAAATACAGCTGTTCTGTGAAGCCCTCAGAGGTTTGTTAGAGAACTTTAGTGAACAAACAGCATCATGAAGGCCAAGGAACACATCAGACAGGTCAGGGATAAAGTTGTGGAGAAGTTTAAAGCAGGGCTAGGTTATAATAAAATCTCAACCTTTCAACATCTCACGGTGCACTGTTCAATCCATCATCTGAAAAGGCAAAGAGTATGACACAACTGCAAACCTACCAAGACATGGCCGTCCACCTAAACTGACAGACCGGGTAAGGAGAGCATTAATCAGAGAAACAGCCAAGAGGCCCATGGTAACTCTTTAGGAGCTGTGAAGATCCACAGCTCAGGTGGGAGAATCTGTCCACAGTAAAACTATTAGTCATGCAATCCACGCATCTGGCCTTTATGGAAGAGTGGCAAAAAGAAAGCCATTGCTGAAAGAAAACCATAGGAAGTTCAGTTTGCTAGAAGCCATGTGAGGGACACAGTAAGCGTGTGGAAGAAAGTGCTCTGGTCAGATGAGACCAAAATTTAACTTTTTGGCCTAAAAGCAAAATGCTATGTGTTTCAGAAAACTAAAACTTCACATCACCCTGAACACCGCATCCCTACCGTGAAACATGGTGGTGGCAGCATCATGTTATGAGGATGCTTTTCTTCAGCAGGGACAGAGAAGCTGGTCAGAGTTGATGGGAAGATGGATGGAGCCAAATACCGGGAAATCTTAGAAGAAAACCTATGGCAGAGGTTCACCCTCAAGAAGGACAATGACCCTAAACCTACAGTCACAACTACAATGGAATGGTTTAAATCAAAGCATATTCATGTGTTAGAATTAAGGATGGGCGAATGGTTTGGCCTGAGCATGAGTTCAGGCCAAACACTGGCTGTTCGGAAGTTCTCAGAAATAACGAAATATAGGGTCGTTTGACCGTTTGTTCGGCCTGCCGAACGAGCACAATGCACTGCACCGCCGCACAGTGCATTGAAACCCCCGATTGGCTGAAGCAATGAAAGCTTTGCATAATCAGGGCACAGAGCCATGATTGGATGCTGTCATGATGACTGTATCCAATCATGGCTCATTGCTCTTAATCTCATCCCACACTATAAAAATATTCTTTCCATAGCGGCCATTTGTAGTGTGATAGAGGTGTGGAAAGAGATAGAACAGGGCTATGTTCAGTGCTATTAGACTATTAGTGTGCTTATAGTGTTCTATTCTGATTCTATTGTCAGTGTAGAATATCAGTTTAGTGTGCATCTAGGGATAGTTTAGTGTGAGTGTAGTGCGACCATTAACCTTTACATTTGTGTGAATGTAGGGATAGTTCAGCCAGTGTGATTTTAGTGACCGTTTGACACAGTATAAACAAGTATAATAAAGTATAATAAAATTTGCGTTACTGCAAGTTCAACACCATATTGTTCTGTGTGTTACTGCACATTTGACGCAGTATATTGCGGTATATTATATAGTGTATCCATGGGATATGTCTGTGTCGTGATTACTCAAATGAAAGTGCACCAAACACCACTTTCCATTGATTAAAGTGCATCCACGTACACATTTACATTATATTTTGTTAATAAGCACCCTCACTCCCCCCCTCATGTCTGCGGGGACAGCAAGGAGAGTCAGACATTCTATGGCACTGTAAAGGGGCCAGCAGCGTATGTGTACACAGGCAAAGGTGGGCTTGGTCAGTCCTCAGGCAGGGCATCATTTCCTATGTTTAGTGATGTTTCCCATGCTTACCAGCCACAGCATGCAGAGGAGGGGTAGACTGGTTTACTAAACCGCCCTCATCCTCCTCCTCGGTCACCCAAGCAGAAACTAGTGCGCAGTCCCCTGCAGCTGCCAGAGTGGCAAAAACTGTCTCCTTGTCCACAGCTATTCCTGCCATAGCCCCAGCATCAGGCATGGAGGAGTAAGCGGAGTTATTTGAATACAGCGTCAGCCACTTGCTCCTTGACGATGCACAGCCATTACTCGATTTAGATGTTGGTTCTGACTCTGAGGTTGAAGAAACATGAGCCTACAGAAAGGGGGGAACACTGGTACACAAGATGATTGGAATGATGATGATGATGATGATGATGATGATGATGATTGTAATGATGATGATGATTGGAATGATGATGGTGATGATTGGAATGATGATGATGATGATGATGCACAACCCCAAAGAGACAGCCATCATAGAAGAGTAGAGAGCAACAACCCTATTCCATCACATTGTGGAGCTGTTATCTCCTGGCCCACTTCCCACAGCTCAGCTGTCTGCACCTTTTTTAGTATGCAGCCAATTGCACTGTTGCTATTTGCAAACTTTGTCTCAAGCGTGGCAAAAACACCAATCATTTGGGTACCACATGCTTGACAAGGCATTTAACCTCCCACCACTCAGCCCATTGGCAAGAGCACTTAAAAGCCACACAAAAGGGGCACAAATCTGTCCCTCCTCCTTACTCACCTCAGTCTGTGCCTGCTGTCAGCACTGCCAGGAGACTAACCATCCCTCCAGTTTCCTGACCGGTAGTCTTGTTATCCCAGTATCAGGTGGAAGGGCAGTTGAGATCCTGCAGCCAGAAATACAGGACCACAATGGAAAGTGTAAACAGACTAAATCAATGAACACCAAACAAACAACTCACAGTTGGTAGAGAGTGAAGTCAGCAAACCCTGATCAGAGTAATCTAAAAGGAGTAGTCCAAGAGGCAAGGTCGGGAACAGGCAGAGTCGACAACAGTGATCAGCAAAGTCCAAAGGAATAGTCCAAGAAGCGTAGTTGGGAACAGGCCAAAGCCAGCAGCAGAAATATAATATGTTAAACACCAACAACCAGGAAACAGGACCTATACCATGGCGAAGACACTAGTCACTAGATCAGGTGGCTGCTTACAGCTAACCCCTTGTATTTGCGTACAGACTGCAGCAGAACCTTTCTTATGTTCCTCCAGTGCTTCGTTAATCTTGACACCGTGTTGGCTGCCGCAGGTACCTCTACCAGAGAGGACTGGAAGTGAAGAACACTTCCAGTTGATACCCAAAGGCAGCTTGGAAAGGGGAACATCTAAGAGAACAGTGTTATTGCGAATTGTGTGCTAATTCAGCTAAAGGTAACATCTCACTCCAGTTGTTATGTTCAGCATTAATATAAGCTCGTAGGTAGATCTCCAAATCTTGATTGACCCTTTCTGTCTGGCCATTAAATTGGGGGTAGTATCCCAAGGACAGGGAACTCTTGATCCGCAGATGTTTGCAATCGGTCCTCCAGAATGAAGATATGAATTGAGGGCCTCTGTCGCTAACAATATCGACAGGAATTCCGTGTAAATGGATGACATTCTCAAAGGATAGAGCCAAGCTGGAGGCAGAAGGTAGTGCGGGCAAAGGAATGAAGTGGGTTAACTTAGAAACTACCACCCTGCCACACTACTACCACCCAAATGACGGTATTCCCACTGGAGGTGTAGTAGACCTTGTGGAACAAAACAATGCATTTTGATGGCCGCACAAACTGAACAAGCTCTAACAAAGTCTATAACATCCCTTTTTAGAGTAGGTCACCAAACCAGGGACTTCAAGGAGTAGGAAGATTTGATTCATACCAGGGTGTTCCGGATACTTTCTGCCCATGGGCCCATTGTAAAACTTCTTTCCTTAGTTCTAGGGGAACAAACAAGGTATTGGGTGGAACAGGGAGATTAGAAGGTGCCCGAGATTGTGCAGCCAACAAGTTCCTTTGTAGAGTAGTATCCAGTTGAGCAATAATTTGTTCAGGAGGAACAATATGATCTGGAGGTATTTGCAGATTCTCACAAGAGAATTGCCGAGACAGGGCATCGGCCTTGGTGTTCTTGGTGCCAGGAATGTACGTTACTACAAAGTTGAACCGGGAGAAAAAAAAGTGCCCAGTGGGCTTGTCTGGAATTAAGTCTTTGAGCTTTCCCCAGGTAGGTCAGGTTCTTATGGTCAGTCTGAACCACAACCGGAATTTCCATACCTTCTAATAAGTGTTTCCATTCGGAGAATGCTAGCTTTATATCCAAAAGCTCTCTATTCCCTATTTCGTAGTTTTGTTCTGCGAGAGAGAATTTCTTGGAGAAGAAGGCGGCCGGATGAAGTTTGTTGGAAGTAGGTTCTTGTTGAGATAACACTGCTCCAGCACCTACTTCAGAGGCATCAACCTCCAAGAAAAATTGAGCAGATGTCTGAGGATGGCAGAGTACAGGAGTGGAGCAGAAGGCAGACTTTAGATGATTGAACGCCTCCAGAGCTTCTGGAGGCCACAAAGAGCAGTTGGTCCCTTTCTTAGTGAGAGCAGTAATGGGAGCCAGAATCTTGGAAAAATTCTTGATAAATTTCTGATAATAATTACAGAACCCGATGAAACGCTGGATTTCTTTTAAAGTGATAGGTCTGGACCATAGTAAGATGGCATTGAGCTTCTTGGAATCCATCTGGAATCCTTCGGACGAAATTATGTAACCCAGGAAGGGTATTTCAGGTAGTTCAAAGGAGCACTTGGAAAGTTTGGCATACAACCTATGATCCCTTAAACGTTGGAGAACAGTGGGTACATGGCAACGCTGATGCTGTAAATCCTTAGGGTGAATGAGTATATCCTCCAAATATACAACAACAAAAGTGTCGAGAAGGTCTCTGAAAATGTCGTTTACAAACTCCTGGAATACAGCGGGGGGCATTCATAATGTGACATTAATGGAAACAGATAAGGGATAAGTACAGCGCTGCTACAGAGATGCTAAAGAAAATAAGCAGCTAACACACCTCTAAGACAAAGAAGTAAAAATTCAACAAATGTATATATAGTGTAGCGCTATGCGTATGAGTGGATCAAAGTGAGATATTAAAATCGAGCCATCTAGCAATGGCCAGAAAACACACAAAAAATGTATATGAAGGTGAAAAAATGGAAAATTAAATTGCACAAATACAAAATCATATATAGAGCATAATGGAATACACCTGTGAAAAAGTAAAAACACAAACACAATATAAAACAATCTTCAATAAAGTTCATGTAAATAAGATGTGTCCTTAATGGAAATCAAAAGAGGCCACCACCAACAGTCTCTGAGGGTAGGTTGATGAAGGCAGCAACAGGGTGTTACTGGTGAATGAAACCAAGGAACACCAAATCCAATGTGACGTCTATGTATGTGTCAGAACCACCACCATAACATCTGAGGAGGCTTACCGGACGTAGAGGACTTGTAAAGACATACGTCTTGCAAGTCATGAAAAGCTTGTTTAGCCACCGGGGCTAGCAGGGTGAAGGCATCTGGTATCCAGAACTTCAATAAGTAAGGAGGAGAGATCTATAGGCAACTTCAACCGTCCAGAGGTGTCAACAGACCATCCGGATGTATAATTGGAACCATGAGAGAAAGAAGACTCACATGGCGTGATATCGTTTTAAAAGGCATGCATCACCCCAGATGAAGGCTGATTAGCCGAAACATGTTGGGTGGACCTCCTATGATCACCGCGTCCGATACCTTTTAAGCTGTTTATGATCGTATACCATGTGAGTGTTTTTCTTTTAATGTTTTAATAAATGCATGCCTTTTAAAACGATATCACGCCATGTGAGTCTTCTTTCTCTCATGGTTCCAATTATACATCCGGATGGTCTGTTGACACCTCTGGACGGTTGAAGTTGCCTATAGATCTCTCCTCCTTACTTATTGAAGTTCTGGATACCAGATGCCTTCACCCTGCTAGCCCCGGTGGCTAAACAAGCTTTTCATGACTTGCAAGACGTATGTCTTTACAAGTCCTCTACGTCCGGTAAGCCTCCTCAGATGTTATGGTGGTGGTTCTGACACATACATAGACGTCACATTGGATTTGGTGTTCCTTGGTTTCATTCACCAGTAACACCCTGTTGCTGCCTTCATCAACCTACCCTCAGAGACTGTTGGTGGTGGCCTCTTTTGATTTCCATTAAGGACACATCTTATTTACATGAACTTTATTGAAGATTGTTTTATATTGTGTTTGTGTTTTTACTTTTTCACAGGTGTATTCCATTATGCTCTATATATGATTTTGTATTTGTGCAATTTAATTTTCCATTTTTTCACCTTCATATACATTTTTTGTGTGTTTTCTGGCCATTGCTAGATGGCTCGATTTTAATATCTCACTTTGATCCACTCATACGCATAGCGCTACACTATATATACATAATGTGACATTAATAATGCCCCCTACGAGTATTGAAAGCTGTCTTCTATTTGTCTCCTGCTTTGATTCTAATGAGATTATAGGCAGAACGAAGGTCCAGTTTGATAAAGATCTTTGATCTTTGAACACGGTCAAATAGCTCAGTAATTAAAAGGGACAGAATACGGATTTTTTACAGTGATACGATTGAGAGCACTGAAGTCAACACAGGGTCCTCCATCTTTTTTCTCCACAAAAAAGAACCCTGCCCCCACAGGAGAGGTGGAAGGGTGAAATAAACCCTTCATTAGACTGTCTTCGATGTACTCTTCCATCGCCTTAGTCTCCGCGAGCCTGAGAGGATAGGTTCTACCCTTAGGTAGGGGAGCCCCAGGTAGCAAATATACAGCGCAGTTGTAAGAACGGTGGGAAGGGAGGACCTCCACTTCCTTTTCAGAAAACACATCAGAAAAATCGGCATAGGCTTCAGGTAATTCAGGGTCACTAGTCACCTTATGAATGGACACACCCTCACGTATTACCTTTTGGAGACAGTTGACATGGCAGGATGTGCTCCAGGCAGAAACTTGACCAGAGGACCGGTCAATAGATGGGTTGTGTTTACATAACCAAGGAAACCCAAGAATTACTGGGTACTTAGGAGACGGAATGATGTCAAATGATAAGACTTCAAAATGCAGAGCCCCCACCATGATGGAAAGAGGCTTGGATTTGTGAGTAATAAGTCCATCATCAAGAGGGTCTCCGCCGAGAGTAGTTACACAGAGCGGTGGGTCTTTAGGAACAGTTGGGATCTGAAGACTCTTAACCAGCACTGCATCGAGAAATACCCCACCAACACCGGAATCTATAAAAGCAACTGTGGAACAGCACTAATCATTCCAGGATAGGGATATTGGGACTACTAGTCTCCCTTGAGGAGGATTCAAAACAGCATGGCCTAATGGGGCTCCTCGATCACCCATTAAGTCCGAAAGTTTTTCGGCCGAACCGTACAAGAACGCAGGAGATGACCCGACTTTCCACAATATAGACAGAGGCCTAGGGTCCCGTGTTTGGTACGTTCATTGTCAGACAAACGTACAGCCCCTACATTCATGGGTTCTTCCTCAGACCTGACAGTAGAAGGGACAGAAGGAGCTAGTAATTGCCAAGGGGGAGATTTAACACCAAACTTTTGAGGAATAAATTGTCTCTGGCGCCTCTCTCTAACTGGCGTTCAGAGAAGCGAGTGTCCACCAGGATACACAAATTGATAAAATCCTCCAGGGCCACTGGGACCTCACGGTAAGTTAATTTGTACTTTATGCGTTCCGCAAGCCCTCTACATAAGGCAGCCTTAAGGGCACAATTTTCCCAGGTAGTCTCTGCTGCAAGCGTGCGGAATTGGCATACGATGCTACTGTGCGTTTACCCTGATGTAAATCAAGAATACAGGACTCGGCTGCAGATACTCTGCCGGGAATGTCAAATATTTTCTCAAAGGTTTTCATGAACGTGGGATAGTCGGTAAGTATAGGAGAATCTTTCTCAAGAAGAGGTGACACCCAGGAGCTCTGCCCTTTAGTAAGGAATAATAAATGTCACCTTGGCTTGAGCAGAGGCAAACACCAATAGTTGGTTTCTAAAATGCAACCGACAGTGGTTGAGAAACCCCCTGCAATCCAAATGGTTACCATCATTCTTCTCAGGGAAAGGTATCTTAGGAGCGGTAGAACTCAGGGGGTTAGACACAACAACAGGTTCCCTAGCTCCGGTCTCTTGGTTACTAGATTTAGCAGGAGTAGAACCATGTGCCATAGACAAAGAGGATAACATAGCCGTGATAGCATCTAATTTCTCCTCTTATGGCTGCACACGATTGGCCTGCTCTCCTAACAGTTGTCCCTGCAGACAGACTACCTACACCAACTCGCTGAGGTCCATCTAGCCCTAGCATAATGTACGGTCTGCCAGGAGACTCTAACCGTCCCTTCAGTTTCCTGACTGTTAGTCTTGTTATCCCAGCATCAGGTGGAAGGGAGGTTGAGATCCTGCAGCCAGAAATACAGGACCACAATGGGAAGTGCAAACAGACTAAATCAAGGAACCCCAAACAAACAACTCACAGTTGGTAGAGAGTGAAGTCAGCAAACCCCGATCAGAGTATACCAAAGGAGTAGTCCAAGAGGCAAGGTTGGGAACAGGCAGAGTCTGCAACAGTGATCAGCTAAGTCCAACTGAGTAGTCCAAGAGGCAAGGTCAGGAACAAGCAGAGTCGGCAACAGTGATCAGCAAAGTCAAAAGGAATAGTCAGGAACAAGCAAAAGTCAGCAACAGAAACATAATATGTTAAACACCAGGGAAACAGGACCTATACTAGGGCGAAGACAGGAAGGGGAAGTGATGCTTTAAAGGGTCACTAGATCAGGTGATTCCCTTCTACAGCTAGTCACAGGGTGGAGCCAGGATCATAACACGGATTCTACCTTAAAGGAAGTTCCCCGGTGGCTCAGGCAATTGGAAACCGTCCAAAGAACCCCAGGTCCCAGGATCAGATCCCAGAAACGGCGTGACACCTGCTATACCTCATGACCTCTCAGCAGCCGGTACTCACAGGGTGTCCCAGGTCCTTGCAGCACACCACCAGCTGTAGACTATTCCCAGAAAATTTCTCTGCCTCATCTGACAGCCCTGGGGGGCGAGGACTAAATAAATTCAGAAATGCATCACTTAGGCAGCCGCCTTCTCCACTGCTCCTCTCTTGACCAACAGAAGCCTCAAAACTAAGTTTTCCATGACACTGTAACCTACCAGAGTCAGGAAAAGCATTAGATAAACTCCTCTTTAAGGTGTCCTCAAGAGATTTCATCTTATGCACCCTCTGTGAGGATGGCATGAGTTCTGAGACTTTCCTCTTACAACGGTGGTGATCCTTTCCCTTTACATCACGGATTCTTGGGTCCTTTCACAGGCTTTGAAACATGAGGGAGCCCATGCACCACAAATTTGCAGGGGCATGAGAAGCAGAATCACCAGCGTCACTGAGGATTACAGTATCTAGAACTGCCTCCTCCTAGTCACGTACTACTCCCAAGGGTTCTGGGGATGAAAAAACATCTCTTACTGTGACGTATGTCTTCCTCTGCTTCAATGCATCCGAAACTGCCAGAATCCTCCTCCTCTCTCTCCTCTTGTGTGTTCTGTGGCATAGAAACAATGGTGTCTGCATAAAGTGGGCCTTGAGAGGAAAGGAAGTCCTCCTCTTCATCCTGCTGCTCTTCCTTGAGTGCCCTGTCCTTAATGTCACACAGAGTCTGCTCCAGCAGGAACACAACAGGGATTGTGTCACTGATGCATGCATTGTCACAGCTCACTATCCTTGTGGCCTCCTCAAATGGTGACAGTACAGTGCATGCATTCTTTATGAGCGGCCATTGGCATGGGGAAAAAAAGCAGAGCTGGCCAGAGCCTGTCGTTGTGCCATACTCACACAGGTACTCGTTGACGGCCCTCTGCTGCATGTGAAGCCGCTGCAGAATTGCCAAAGTCAAGTTCCACCTGGTGGGCATGTCACAAATCAGGTGGTTTATGGGCAGGTGGAATTCCCGCTGAATTTCAGCCAATTGAGCACTGGCTGTGTATGATCGCCTAAAATAGCTACAGACTCTTCTGGCCTGCATTAGTAGATCTTCCAACCCTGGGTACCTATTTAGGAAATGCTGCACCACCAAATTGAGGACATGTGTCAGGCATAGCACATGTGTCAACTTTCCCTGTCTAATAGTGGACAGGAAGTTTGTTCTATTAACACACACCATCATTCCTGACTCCAGCTGGCATGGCGTGAACCACGTCTGGGCCTGTCCCTGCAGAGCTGCAAGTATCTGCTCCAGTGTGGTTCCTGTCCACTGGACACCTGAAGCACTGCATGGCACCTTTTAGCCTGACTCATTTAATAGCCCTTTGAATGCTTAGGGGGTACTTGAGGTTCATAGGAAAATTCAGCAGAGGAGGGCATGGAAGAGGAGGAGGAGGAGGGGGTAAAGCTGACAAATCTTTCATCATCACCAGCTGTGTGGAGACGTGGCTGCAGCACTGAACCCTGTCCTGCTTCCTTCCGAGTTACAAGCAGAGTTATTCAGTGTGCTAAATATATCGTCCCTGCCCATGTTTGCTGGACCACGTGTCAGCAGTAATGTGGACTTTGCGGCTGACTGCCTTGCCCAACAATGCCACAACATTGTCTTCCACGTGATAATAGAGAGCTGGAATGGCCTTACGTGAAATGAAATAGGGACTGGAAACCTGCCATTGTGGAACAGCACATTCTGCAAATTCATGGGGCAGAATCCACCAGGCGGAAAGGCAGAAGTTGTAGAGCCAGCAGATTTGACAAGCTTGCATTTAGACACTGGGCATGTACTGTCAAACTATTTTTCCCCACCAGTTTGACAGGTGCATATCATTGCAATTTTTGACAGCAAGGCAAATTCTTGCTTTCATCAAGAGTACCTCCATAGGGTTACAGTGTGAAGGCACCACGGACACCCAAAGAACAATCTTTCCGCACCTGTTTGACAGGTGCATATCATTGCAATTTTTGACAGCAAGGCCAATTCTTGTTTTCATCAAGAATACCTATATAGAGAAATAGGGTGTACACACAGTCGGACTTTGTTCGGACATTCCGACAACAAAATCCTAGGATTTTGTCGCACAAAGTTGTCGGAAAATCCGATCGTTCTAAACGCGGTGACGTAAAAACACGTACATCGGGACTATAAACGGGGCAGTGGCCAATAGCTTTCATCTCTTTATTTATTCTGAGCATGCGTGGCACTTTGTCCGTCGGATTTGTGTACACACGATCGGAATTTCCGACAACGGATTTTGTTGTCGGAAAATTTTATCTCCTGCTCTCCAACTTTGTGTGTCGGAAAATCCGATGGAAAATGTCCGATGGAGCCCACACACGGTCGGAATTTCCGACAACACGCGCCGATAGGACATTTTCCATCGGAAAATCCGACCGTGTGTACCGGGCATTACTGTGTGAAGGCGCCACCAACACGCAAAGAACAATTTTTCCGCACCCGTTACAGAAGTAGAAATCCAAAGTCTGTGGTAGAGACACCAGAATTTATCCAAAAAAAGTCTAATCATGTTCCCAGTGCACTACATTGTGGCCTCATCATACAGACTGGCTTCCAAAGCCGTTGCTTACAAAATAAAGAAAGTTTGCAGGGAAAATGTCATTTTTTGGGCTTTATAAATGCAATTATTGCTTCAGCAGCTTTTATACACAGTACAGATGTGCCACTTTACAGGTGGACTAAGGGGACCCCCCAGGCACTATATTGAAAGGAATTTTTCATTTTTATACTTTCACTTTAAGCATCAATAAATCACTGCTCATTTCAAAATTACATTTTTTTACAAACTTTCTTTTCAGTGCTATACATGTCCCCCAGGGCAGTACCCAGACCCCCCATAACCATTGTATGCCCAATTACTTGCATGTAAGACTTCAAAATGGGCACTTTTGATTTTTCACGTTCGGGTCCCATAGACTTCAATGAGGTTCATTAGTCGAATTTTCCAGATGTTCTAAAGTTTTGGTGCGAACCAAACAGGGGGTCATTCGGCCCATCCCTATTTAGGATGGCCCAGTCAAAGGACCTAAATTAAATTGAGAATCTGTGGCAAGACAGTGACAGCTGGTGTTTCTTTTTTTTTTTGGGGGGGGGGTTGGCAAAAAACCAACCTCCTCTCCCGGTTGGTCGGTCAGCGGCACCCCACGGCACTTACTCCATCGGGTGCAGACGGCGAGCTGCGGCTTGGTTACAGGCTCCTATGGGCGGCGGCTCCTATGTCCTGTCTGCATCACGACGGCTTCCGCCGTGCGGCTCCTCCCTCCTCCTCCTCGCTGTCCAATAGGATCGCTTGTCCTTTCAGCCAATTAGGTGACCGTTGTCAAAGCCTGCTTCCTGATTGGTTGAGAGGAGGATTAGTGTTTGTGACGGGAGTCACTTTTGGGCGCAGGGTGACCAAGAAAAGAATGAACCCTGAGAATATGATTGGATTACTTCAAATGGGACAGTAATATTCATTAACAATATCTCTCAAGAAATATGAAAATTTTATCCCCCATACACTGAGGTCTCTGGCCAGGAAGTATAACTCCTAATATGGGCATTCCAGGAAGTTCAACGTAAGAGACCGACTGTCTATTGCTTAACTATGTTGCTTCTGTCTGGATAAGTAAATAGTTTTAATCTTGTCTGAGGCAGTTTTCCCTTCACTTATTATTAAGTGTGCTAATGAACTCACCTGTTGTCCGCTAGGGGAGATTGACACTCAGAATAATGTGTATTGGGGGCTCCTTATGTTACCATTGTGTGATGTTGTGGGTGGATCCGGGTCATTGTTCATGTGGCGCCTGCATTCTTAAGTGTATAAAAAGAACCTGCATACGTTTTTAATAAAGAGTCTGATTCCTGTTTGACTCTCTGTACAGAGTCTCGTCTCGTACTTGGGGGGAAGAATTATTCGTATGGGTTTCTTGTTCGACTGATTGGAGTGTTCGGTAGCTGACTTTGTGTTCGGAAATGGAATGTCCTAAACAACTTTAACCCCTTTCATACGCGGGGTGTCGTTACAGTGTTACAACAGCGAATATTGATTTGCTGTTGTAACACACCTGGGTGGGCTCAGAGCGCACTCTCTGCGACCCGAATCCACCCTATATCGAAGCCTATTAGAGCCTTTGGCTCTAATCGGTGCTTCAAGAAAACAGTGCCTGAGCATTGGAATCCATGTCCTGAAAGGGTATTTGACAAGTAAAAAGGCGCAATGCTCAGATACCTCAAAATGACAATATGTAGTCCATAATAGTCCGATGGTGTATATGGGTGAGAAAATAGGTGAGTCTGTCAGGGCTGCCACCACGGAGACCAGAAGTGAGTTCCGGTAAAGCTAGGATAAAGACAAGGAAAGGAGTGCCTCTGAATATATATCAAATAACAATTTATTATAAGAACAATATCCACTCACATGGAGGAAAGTCAAGTTGAGTTCAGGCACATCTCTGGGCTGATGAGGTGGGACTACAAGTTGCAGTCAGTCCGCTTCAGACTTGGAGGATGCAGCACATCAGACATCAGTTCGGATGGTGTAGAAATGCAGGTTGCAGCAAGTCCTCTAAGTGCTGACCAGGTACAGCATTAGAAAGCTTCAGAGAGATTGTACTGGTAGCTTAATATAAAAAGTCCACTTAATGGGAGTAAAATCCGGGGGAAAATGTACGAACAAAGCAGCGCCAGAGCCGGTATCAAGCCGTGCTGCAGCTTCGTTTCCTCATCCGGCTTCCGAAGTGATGGAGAATGGCCATGAGGGAAGAGACCAGAACGAGGCTTGGGAAGCAAAACAGTGTGGTGCCGGGCCGTGACATCACTAATATGTGACGCGTTTCAGAGCCAGCGTGCTATGGATGTTGGAATAGCCACGCTCCTTTTTCAAGCATAGTGGTGGAGAGAGCAATTGCAGTTTTTATATAATGTAGTAAGGGGTGGTGATGGAGAAGAAACATATAACAAGGGAACCAATTAGAGGGGATGGCTATATGTAATTAAAACAGCGGGCAGAGAGAACAAACTAAAAATTCAGCGTACCATAATTAATAGCTAAAAGAAACAATTGACTGTGAGGTAATGGTTGCGAAAAGACATTATTAAAAAGTGGAAATTCATGCGGAGTAGAATTCATACCATTAAATATACATACATTGAATTTTTATATGATGATATTAAAAGTACAAAAAAGAAATTAAAAAATATAGAGAAAATTCACAGATTAAGAGATTATTAATAAATAGATTATTAATAAAAAAACAAAAATGCATGGAGGCATGTGAAAGTACAGTGCCAAAAATGGACTAATACCAATACATACATCCATACATATATCAAAAAGTGCCAATTCATTGCATCAAGAGATTAATTAGGATTCAAAAATCAATGGATAGTAATAGTTGATTAAGGATCAAAAATCTAAAGTCCATAGATCAGTACATACATGTATATGTGTATGTATATGTTCTCACTGCAATATGCGCTGCACTGATCTGTGGACTTTAGATTTTTGATTTACAATCAACTATTACTATCCGTTGATTTTTGAATCCTAACTAATCTCTTGATGCAATAAATTGGCCAGTTTGCAAAGTTTCATTACCTTGTTACGCAGGTCTTTTGACCGTTCTTTTCTGCTCCCCATGACTATATAGCCTGCTTAGTGCATCCATATGAGAGCTAACAAACTCAATGACTATTTATACACAGACACTAATTGCGATTTAAGAAGCCACAAATGTGGGAAATTTCCTTTAATAGCCATTTTAACCTGTGTGTGCCACCTTCTGTGTCTGTACCAAGGCCAAACATTCCAGGGTATGTAAACTTTTCATCAGGGCCATTCGGGTGATTTCTGTTAACATTATGATTTTAAAAGTAGCCAGAAGACGATGTGATAATAAATGGCTTCATGTGATCACTATCCTTGACTAAAACACATTTTTTTGGCATGATTAGTCATGTTTTCAATATAAATGACAAAATGTCACAATTTCTGCCAGGGTATGCAAACTTTTGAGCACAACGGTATATACAGTATCTCACGAAAGTGAGTACACCCCTCACATTTTTGTAAATATTTTATTATATCTTTTCATGTGACAACACTGAAGAAATGATACTTTGTTACAATGTAAAGTAGTGAGAGTACAGCTTGTATAACAGTGTAAATTTGCCATCACCTCAAAATAACTCACCACACAGCCATTAATGTCTAAACAGCTGGCAACAAAAGTGATTACACCCCTAAGTGAAAATGTCCAAATTGGGCCCAAAGTTTTAATATTTCGTGAGCCCACCATTATTTTCCAGCACTGCCTTAACCCTCTTGGGCATTGAGTTCACCAGAGCTTCACAGGTTGCCATTGGAGTCCTCTTCCACTCCTCCATGACAATGGAGCTGGTGGATGTTAGAGACCTTGCGCTCCTCCACCTTCAGTTTGAGGATGCCCCGCAGTGGCTCAATAGGGTTTAGGTCTGGAGACATGCTTGGCCAGTTCATCACCTTTACCCTCAGCTTCTTTAGCAAGGCAGTGGTTGTCTTGGAGGTGTGTTTGGGGTCGTTATCATGCGGCCCAGTCTCAGAAGGGAGGGGATCATGCTTCAGTATGTCACAGTACATGTTGGCATTCATGGTTCCCTCAGGGAACTGTAGCTCCCCAGTCTCGGTAGCACTCATGCAGCCCCAGACCATGACACTCCTACCATCATGCTTGACTGCAGGCAAGGCACACTTGTCTTTGTACTCCTTACCTAGTTCCTGCCACAGACGCTTGACACCATCTGAACCAAATAAGTTTATCTTGGTCTCATCAGGCCACAGGACATGGTTCCAGTAATCCATGTCCTTGGTCTGCTTGTCTTCCGCAAACTGTTTGCGGGCTTACTTGTGCATCATCTTTAGAAGAGGGTTCCTTCTGGGACGACAGCCATGCAGACCAATTTGATGCAGTGTGTGGCGTATGGTCTCAGGACTAACAGGCTGACCCCCCACCCCTTCAGCCTCTGCAACAATGCTGGCAGCACTCGTCTATTTCCCAAAGACAACCTCTGGATATGATGCTGAGCATGTGCACTCAACTTCTTTGGTCAACCATGGCGAGACCTGTTCTGAGTGGAACCTGTCCTGGTAAACCACTGTATGGTCTTGGCCACCATGCTGCAGCTCAGTTTCAGGGTCTTGGCAATCTTCTTATAGCCTAGGCAATCTTTATATAGAGCAACAATTCTTTTTTTCAGATCCTGAGAGAGTTCTTTGCCATGAGGTGCCATGTTGAACTTCCAGTGACCAGTATGAGAGAATGAGAATGATAACACCAAATTTAACATACCTGCTCCCCATTCACACCTGAGACCTTGTAACACTAACAAGTCACATGACACCGGGAGGGGAAATGGCTAATTGGGCCCAATTTGGACATTTTCACTTAGGGGTGTACTCACCTTTGTTGCCAGCGGTTTAGACAATAATGGCTGTGTGTTGACGTATTTTGAATGGACAGCAAATTTACACTGTTATACAAGCTGTACACTCACTACTTTACATTTACAAAAATGTGAGGGGTGTACTCACGTTTGTGAGATACCGTGTGTATGTACTGTATATATATATATATATATATATATATATATTGTATAATGTCAAGCCTAGCACATCGGAGTATCACTCCACCCCCTCTGTGCACAATATACACAATCTATTGCTGAGTAAATCCCCTGTAGCCAAGCCAAGGTGATCTGCTTTATGCAACTTGAAGGGAGCGAGGGCACCGTGCCTAATGTATTTCTCAGGCTCTGGAACCTGCTTCATCAGGATGGTGGAAATGTATTTACAAAAATTCCAAGTATTCCATTTATCTCAATGCTACATAATATACAAGGCACAACCATGCAGAACTGCACAAATTAAAAGGTAGGTATATCTAGTTCCCTCTCCTCCCTGGGTGGACATTGGGTTCAAACAGAGGGTCCAAGACCAGGAGGATTATGGGACACAGACACAGAGGACCTGTCTGAAAAAATGTAAATGCAGGTTCATTGCGCTTATGTCACTAAGAAATCATATATTATTATACAATGTTTTAATATTATGCAAAATGCTTATGGGTGTACTCATTTTCTAAACTAGTCCAGTGACTAAGTTATCTATGGAAGCCTCAGGTAACAGTGTTTGCAGGTACCTTACATAAAAACATTTCAGCCATATCAGGATCTAAAAACTATATATATATATATATATATATATATATATATATATATATATATATATATATATATATATTGCACAGTACATCTCCCCTCCTCCTGTATATACTGCACAGTCCACCCCTCTTACCCCAGACTGTCAAACCCTCTCATCCCTCTCTTTTACCCTGCACTGTACATGTCTCCAACACTTCTGTATAGCCCACACTGTACACTCCCTCCCCACATACCCTGCACTGTACACTCCCTCCCCATATACCCTGTACTGTACACGTCTCCAACACTTCTGTATAGCCCACACTGTACACTCCCTCCCCACATACCCTGCACTGTACACTCCCTCCCCACATACCCTGCATTGTACACTCCCTCCCTTTACACCCTGCACTGTACACTCCTTCCCCATATACCCTGCACTGTACACTCCCTCCTGTATACCCAGCACAGTACAACCCCCCCCCACCTTCTGTATACCCTGCACAGTACACCCCGGACTGTTAAACCCTCTCACCCCCCTGTATATCCCACACCCCTCATTTACCCTGCACTGTACGTCTCCCAAACACTTCTGTATACCCCACACTTTTCACTCCCTCCCCATATACCCTGCACTGTACACTCCCTCCCCATACACTCACACTGTACACTCGCTCCCTCCTATATACACAGCACTGCACACTCCCTCCCCATATACTCTGCACCATACACTCCCTCCCTCCCCGTATATACCCTGCACTGTACACTACCTCCCTCCCTGTATACCCTGTACTGTACACTCCCTCCCTCCCTGTATACCCTGCACTGTACACTCCCTCCCATATACACTGCACTGTACACTCCCTCCCTGTAAACCCTGAACTGTACACTCGCTCCCTCCATGTATACCCTGCACTGTACACTGCCTCCCCATATACCCTGCACTTTACACTCCCTCCCTGTATACACTGTATATGCACTGTACACTCCCATATACCCTGCACTGTACACTCCCTCCCTCCCCATATACCCTGCACTGTACACTCCCTCTCATATACCCTGCACTGTACACTCCCTCCTGCATACCCTGCACTGTACACTCCCTCCCATATACCCTGCACTGTACATTCCCTCCCCATATACCCTGCACTGTACACTCCCTTCCATATACCCTGCACTGTACACTTCCTTCTGTATACCCTGCACTGTACACTCCCTCCTGTATATTCTGCACTGTACACTCCCTCCTGTATATTCTGCACTGTACACTCCCTCCCATATACCCTGCACTGTACACTCCCTCCTGTATACCCTGCACTGTACACTCCCTCCCATATACACTGTACACTCCCTCCTGTATACCTTGCACTGTACACTCCCCCCTGTATACCCTGCACTGTACACTCCCTCCCGTATACCCTGCACTGTACACTCCCTCCTGTATACCCTGCACTGTACACTCCCTCCCGTATACCTTGCACTGTACACTCCCTTCCATACACCCTGCACTGTACACTCCCTTCTGTATACCCTACACTGTACACTCCCTCCCATATACACTGTACACTCCCTCCTGTATACCTTGCACTGTACACTCCCCCCTGTATACCCTGCACTGTACACTCCCTCCCGTATACCCTGCACTGTACATTCCCTCCCGTATACCCTGCACTGTACACTCCCTTCCGTATACCCTGCACTGTACACTCCCTCCCGTATACCCTGCACTGTACACTCCCTCCCGTATACCCTGCACTGTACACTCCCTCCTGTATACCCTGCACTGTACACTCCCTCCCGTATACCCTGCACTGTACACTCTCTCCCGTATACCCTGCACTGTACACTCCCTCCCGTATACCCTGCACTGTACACTCCCTCCTGCATACCCTGCACTGTACACTCCCTCTCGTATACCCCGCACTGTACACTCCCTCCCGTATACCCCGCACTGTACACTCCCTCCCGTATACCCTGCATTGTACACTCCCTCCCGTATACCCTGCACTGTACACTCCCAACCATATACCCTGCACTGTACACTCCCTCACGGTCAGACCTGTAGCTCAGATCTGATAGAAGTGTAATGTAACTCCTCTTGGCTCTGTACATGTCTGCCATCTCCCTCACTGTGCCCTCCACAGACTGGCAGGTCTCCTCCATCAGGTCTGGGCTTATGTCTGCAGAGATGTCAGTATGCCCTCCGATGCTAGGCTTTGTCATCCTACGCTGGGCTCTCTGGTGATAACCGTCCCATTAATTGTGGGAGAGCTCGGGGGGCGGGGCCGAGTGTGAATTAGCGGCGTGTAATGAGCTTTCCATATATAAGTAGCTGGGAGCGAAGCGGAGCTTTATTCACTGATCGCCATCCAGGGAACAAGAACTGTCCGGACAAGTGAACGATCAGGACCGGACTTCTCCCACTCACAGGACCGATTGCTGGATTTATCTTCTACTTATCTGGATAGCAAGAGATCGGCTCTAGGACTTGTCCTCTGTGGATTTTTATAGATCATTCTGCTGGATCTGTACAGGAGGAGATCTGTTCTGGGCACGACCATGGCACATTGGCGATTCTCTGCCCTCACCTTGCTCTTTGCGATGTTGCAACAGGTAATGGTGCCCATTGAAGCCCCATTCTCTAGGCAGCTGGTAATCCGTGGTTTCTTA
The DNA here is from genome assembly GCA_037952925.1 of Lithobates clamitans. NCBI lineage: Eukaryota > Metazoa > Chordata > Amphibia > Anura > Ranidae > Lithobates > Lithobates clamitans. Next base: position 4,633,737 of record JBBGZY010000465.1, read on the forward strand.
GGTTGACCATACACTATACAATCTGTACAATCTCCTTCAGATCTACCATCAGCTATGCAGTACAAGGACCTACCTGATTGGATACAAATTCAATGGGGGTTGTTTAGGTGTGCCCCCCTATATATTTTTTGGCAAATCTAAAGGCGATTGTACAATCAGAATTGTGACGTGTAAGGGCAGCTTTAGATGAGTGATGATGGGATGGTGAGATCTGATCGGAGGGTCTTGTGTATTTCTCTCTAAGGTGTCGGGCTCTGGGGTCTTCCAACTGGAACTTCAGGAGTTTATAAACACCAGCGGGATGCTGGAGAACGGCGAGTCGTGTTTGCCCAACTGCCGGATCTTCTTCAAGATCTGCCTCAAGCACTATCAGACCGTGGTGTCCCCAGGATCGTGCACATTCGGCAGTGTGGTCACCCCGGTGCTGGGATCCAATTCTTTCATCATTGGCAATATGGAAGGCTTCTCCAACCCCATCAGGCTGCCCTTTAACTTCACCTGGCCGGTAAGAGGCTCCGTATCTCCAGTGGTGGCCATCCACGATTCGATTTTATTATCCAAATGTGAGGTTCAAATCAGCAAACAGTGGATAAAGCCCCATACACACTATAAGATTTTCTGCTGATTTTTTTTTTTTTCCTTCAGATTTACCAAAACCATATAATATGAGGTCAACCTTAGGAGTTTCAATTTGTATGCAATCAGGCAGGCCCTTGCACTACATGGTTTTGGTAAATCTGAAGACCAAAATCAGCAGAAAATCTGATAGTGTGTGTATGGGGCTTTAGGCATCACTTCCCTTCCAATCTTGATTTTCAAAGTCGATTGGCCAAAGCAGAAAATGATTGTTTAATCAGCAGCACTGAGATACTCTGTTCATAAATCCATCCTTGCATTTTTGATCAATCAAATTATGAGATAGCATGGTCAAATTAAACATGCAATGGATAACTTATGATGGTATCTTCTACTAATTTAAAATCCACTACCCCATGTGTGTCATATTGATTAAATGGGTAGTCAACTGTAGGTTTATGGTTCGCATCGGGAGAGATTGATCATAAACAAAATAATTATTGAACCATCTATGGCCACTTTAAAGTGGGAGTTTAGTTCATTGATGCTTGGTATCAATGATCCTTTGCTTGTTTGTTGGGGGTACACATTCAACTGGATACACTAGAATCATTTGAGCACATTTATAAACGCAGTGCATAGGCATAGACAAAAAAAGTATGTCAAGTTGTAAAGGGCTGCGTAAACTGTTGGCACTATATAAATCCTGAATAATAATAATTTCAGGAAATTTAGTTTACACCACTGAGATGCTTTCATGTGCATTACAAAAAAAGTCAGCTGTGTGTTTTTGTTTTGTTTTTTTGTACTGAAAGGTTCATGAACACACCGCAAAAGCATGTAATTGCAAGTCAGTAAAAAAAAAAAATAACATTGCCAAAACATGCATTGTAAACGCACATGCGGAACCACAGAAACCACACTGAAGGCAGGGACTGCAGTGTAAAGGAGCCCTAAATGTCAGGCAGATAATTGTGTGTATTTTGTTTATAAACACCCCAAAGACTGAATGGTTAATTAGAGGCTTATTTACACATTGGGGAAAATTCCATGAATTAATCACCAGAGTGAGATATTGATGGCCAATCGCATCCTAAGCAACCCTTGTGACAGATGTTAACAACTTCAAATGGGTTCAAAGTCTGCTGGCACCAGACACAATTACACTGGCATACCCACCCCCGTCCCCTCTGCTGAAAATAAACCAAAGAAGCACACTTTAATTGAGAGCTAGGCAGTAATGCTATACGCAATTAGATTAATTAAACAGCACAAGCAATAGAGCATCTCTTTAAAGATTGCACTGTCAGTTTGTTTTCATTGCTGATTATGACGTAGTCCAATGTTTCTTTTGATGTCATCTTTTGCCCTTGCATTAAAAAGTGTTTGTTTTGTTGCAGAAAACCTTTTCCCTGATTATTGAAGCTGTCCATAAACCTTCAGGTAATTTTTATAGACACAAGAGGGCGCCATTGATCCACCTATCATAATAAAAAATAAATATATAACACACACACACACATTTTATAATTAAAAAAGAAAATCAGAATGTTGGGAAATTAGGGCATTTCATTTAGGACCTGACCTACAAAAATAATCTTGGCCTATATAATTTTTTTATTTTTTTTTTTACAAACTTATTTTGCATTAACCTATGTTTTGTTAAAGATCTGAATGAGGCTCCTGCTTTGATATATATACTTTTTTCATGTATACTTTTTTTCATGTTCCTTCATACCTAATCTCGAACACAATTGCGTTTCCTCCAGTTTATTTTTGGCGTGGGAAACAAGTCCGCTCTTTGGTGAGAAAACCAGAAGTCTGCCAAATCGTCCTGACTGCCTTTTCCTGTATTTTACACCTTTTACAAATTCCGCCCTTTGGAAAAGAAATAATGGCTTTTGGATGTTTTGCTGACATGGAGGAAGAGAATATTTCAACAAAACAATTCTCACGTTGAAAAATTTCTTGAGACTACAAACTCTGAGACTAGACTTCTCACCTTGGAGTCTCAGCTTTTGATATTGGATTATTTTTATTTAAGGCAACAAACAAACAATACTACATAAAACATTTTTTTTTATTGATGTGCCTGTGTATTTTAAAATATAGTATTAATACATTTTTTTTTCTCTAACTCTTATCTACTGGGTTTCTTTGGCTTCCCTTTGATTGTCATGGATTTTAGACACACACAGTGATCCCCCATATTCAAGTCAGTTCTTTGGGAATTTTTAGGAAGTATTGCAAAACGCAGGGTGAAGAAATTCCAAGTTAAAGCAAAGCAGGGATACTTCCTCCAATCTTTACAATATCACCATTTTAACTTTACTTGCTGTTATCAGAAATCATTTTTTTTTATTTTGTCCTGTAGGTTCAAATCAAAATGATATGTTGGTCAGCAAGTTTACCATCCAGAAACCCCTCAATGTTGGTGAAGAATGGTCCACAGATGAGATGTCAGGAGTACACCAGACACAGCTGAAATATTCCTACAGAGTTGTCTGCAGTGAGCATTACTATGGGGAAAGCTGTTCCAGGCTTTGTAAACCTAGGGATGATCGGTTTGGCCATTACGTCTGTGAATCAGATGGCAGCGTATCGTGCCTCAAGGGTTGGAAAGGAGAATATTGCTCAAAACGTAAGTTGTATTTTCTCACTTGGAAAAGCTTTACACCAGCCATTCTCAACAAGGTTTCTGTGGAAGCTTAGGGTTCTTCTATAGGTGGTTAGGAGTTGCTTGAGCTGTGGCTGATTGACCTCCAATTTGATGGTACTAGCATAATTCCAGGGTCCACATCACTTGGCAAAGCTTTATTAGCTGCTTTTAAGGGTGATATTCTGACCACCAGCATTGGGGACCATTTTGACCACCACTGTCAGGGGGCAGTCAGATCACCACCGTCGGGGTACATTCTTGCCCCTGGCCACATATAGGGGAAAATTCCTTGGTTTTAACAGGTTCACATAAATTGTCTTGGTAGGCGGTGCAAAGAGTATTACTGACATGCAAAATGCAGTATCAAACTGCCACCGGATTTCAGCTCACTAATAGCTGAATTTTGATTAGTTCATGTGCGGTTACTACACTTGCTCACTGTGTAACTGAATTGTGTTTACATAAGCATTCTTCTTGACAATAGCCAGGGGTATGTCAACACTCAAAACAGGCATTGTAATATAATACATGAATTTAAAATCATGTAAAATCACTGGGATTGATATTTAAAAAACTGTTTTAACGAAAATAAGAGTCATTGCCCATAGCAACCAATCCAGTTTTAGCTTTTACTTTTTATGGGCAGATGGAGAAAAGACAGTGGAAATCTTGTCATATGGGAAATTGATCAATTCTGCTGCAATGTTAAAATACGCAGAAACATGAATACATACAAGGTGAAAGCACACATAGAAAAGGACCTTGTATGTATTCATGTTTCTGCGTATTTTTCATGTCATGCATAATAATGGAGATATCAGAATATAAATATTTCATACAAATGTGGTAGATGGTACGACATTTTCCTTTATCCTTCATTTCAATGTTTGCGCGTAACACATAGGAAAGCCCAGAAATTTTGTTATGTGTCCTGTTATGAAAATGCACTGAAGTCTCAGGGCATATATGTGAAACAGCCAGGAGATGGTATAAACAGGTGGCTGTACACTGTCTCTCTCTCTTCCCCCCCCCCCCCCCCCCCCCATTCACATGTAGTGGGCACAATGCTTTGTGGCTGCAGTAGAAATAAAACCCCCAGCACTACGCTCCTGGAACCTTGACCGCTACATCCACCCAGACCATATGCAGACATCCCAACCTGCAAAAGCTCATTTCAGGTAGGTGTAAAACTCCTTCCAGGGAGGCAGCCGCCCCCCCCAACCACCCCAATTAAATGCAGTCTGATCAGTGCCAATTAAATGCAGCTATACCAGTGCAGACATCTCAAGTCTCCTGCGACTCGCGGGAATCTCCCGCATTTGACAGTGGGCTCACGGACACCCGCGAGTGCGGCACAATCTCCTGGCTGAGCCTGCCTGCACTGTCACCCACTGCCACAGGAGGCATTTGAACAGCGGCTGCGAACGAAGCTCCTGAGCTTGGCTCTCATTGGTCCATGGGTGGTGCCTGTGTCAGTGAAAGGAGGGGAGAGGGAGGTGGGCCTGTGGTGAAATCATTCCCGTGTGTGCGCTGCGATTGGTTGCTAGGCTCGGCTAGTTTATCTAGCAACTGAGGGTATTGAGGCGGGGCCACGTGATGTTTCTACGTATGTACAGTAAGGAGCCGCAGAACAGCTGAGTTTACGATCAGCTGTTGTCTCGCGTTGCCGAGGCACGGTTATGTAGGTGAGGGGAGGATAGTTACATGATACATAAAGGTTCCATGCTGCCAGTGTGAATGAGGCCTATGTTTTACACAGTAAAGATGTAGAAAAGTGTGCTTTTGCCAAGAAGTACAAAGCTGTGACTACACAGGGTGCTGGGCGAATAAGGACAGGGTTTCCTTGTACTGACTGTCATTATTATATTTTACTCAGTGCCAGAACATAAGCTGCACACATGGCACACCATGCTATTATTACCCTTCTGTGACAATAGTATACACCCAACACTACACACATCCAGCCGCCGTCCGCTTCGGGCCATCACTGAACGTGGTAAAGTCAGAGAGGACAAAGCCTGAGCCACGGCCCATCTTCTCTGGCCATCCAATCACGTAATACTCTTCTGTACACCTGCCTCAATACGCTCAATTGCTTGGCAAATTAGCCGAGCCTAGCAACCAGTCGCGGCGCACGCACGGGAATGATTTCACTGCACGGGCCCACCTCCCTCTTCCCTCCTCTCGCTGACACAGGCACCGCCCATGGACCAATGAGATCCAAGCTCTGGAGCTTCGTTCGCAGCTGCTGTTCAAATGCCTCCTGTGACAGTGCAGGCAGGCTCAGCCGGGAGATTGTGCCGCACTCGCGGGTGTCCGTGAGCCCGCTGTCAAATGCGGGAGACTTGAGATGTCTGCATATGACCCACACCAACTGATGAAACTGAGATGGGCCCTTAACCTGTCCAGCATCCCTGGGCCCCACCATGCAACCTCCACTTTCCTTACCCCTAAACTGTTTATTGCAATTGTGACAGCCTATTCACAACAAGATACTGTACTATCTTTACTGCTTCTTATTATACAGTATGCATTTGTACCCAGTGTGCTATATCATTCCCTTCCCTCTCATTTGGGGCTGGAAGAATATTTGGATATTGTTTTGAAAACTTATAAAACATTTTTGACTGAAAAACCTCATTCAGTAGGCAGTCTTACCACTGAAAGCAACACATTCAAGAGATTGGGGTTGTTGCGCAACTGCCTTGCATACTGCACATGGTTGCGCCATGGTAGTTCGGCCTTGTTAAGATTATAACAGGTGGAGAGAAGGTGACAGATCGCCTCCCAGCATTCACCGGGGATTGCTTTTTCAAAGGGGCTGCAATGAGGGCCTTGGGAACGAATGGGATTTCCAATTAAAACAGAAAAATACAAGCACTTTATTGCATGAAAATGGACAATATCATCAGGCTCAGAGTCCTGACTTATGAAAAATAGCTCATGCCAAAGCTACTAGTATATACATCATCCCAAATCTATACTCTAGATTATAAAAAAAATGATCGGTTACTGTTCGGCCCTATGAAACCTCATTCTCTAGCAGTTCTCGTACTGTAGTCTAATTTAACACACAATTTAGCATCCTTTATGCACAAGAACACCTGCCAACATGGAAAGGCTGTCATTAGTCCCACAACAGATCCTCGCTCTGCGTCTCATTCAGCTGTTCATTAAGAAAAAATGAAAGGGTAATGTGCTGGCTATAGAAAGCAGGAGAGTTTGTGTGATCACACATTCTGCCCAGGGCTTTCCCTTTGTCAAATAAAGAATCCATCTAATTAATCTAATGAACTAGTAGTAACATTTTGTTTTTAAAGGAAAAATCAAGGATGTTTTACTTATGCATGCTTTCTGTGCTCCCTCTGGCACATATGCTGTTAATATGACAGATTTGAGGTGGTCATTTATGAAAAGCAAACCAGCGAAGGAGACGGCCATTGTTAGTGAGGCCATCCAAGTGCAGCAGCTTATTTATTTATAGGTTGACGTACTGTAAAGACACAGGGCACAGAATAACCACACCTCGAAATACAATTCTGGAAGATAACAGTCTAGTATGTCTCTGAATGTAATGAAGAACTGAGCCTGTACAAATGTATATTTAAACATCCTAGACTTCATAGAATTAACCTGTTTGCAAGCCATGTAAACCATATATGTAGTGGCAAGGAATGTGGGTGTTACTGCCCAGCTGCCATACATATGCATCCATGATGGCTTGAGGTATCATGCAGAGAACACGCTCCCAGCACACTGAACGGTCACCCATGTCTCTCGGTGAAGGCTTCTAACCGGGAGTCAGAGGGACAGGCTCCCACTTGTGACCACTGTGAGAGCCAACCGCAGTGGGCACATAATACAGAAGCAGCACTGCCTTCTGGGGGCCATTTAAGTGGGCAGTAATAAAGAGGAACTAAACCCTCCTATCATTTTTAGCCAAAGAAGCTGCCATCTTTGCCTCTATCTGATCTGCAACTGCCCTTCTGTACATGTGATCAGTTCTGACACCAGCCATTTGATGGGTTGACAGTTTAGTTGAGAAAACAAGCAAATGTGACAGTTAGCACTAACTGTTTTTTTTAAACCATTAAATCGATGGATTTAGTTCCGTTTTAAGGGGTTAAAGATATTTAAAGTAGATCTCAAGGAATTATCTTTATTGGCAACCTACATTGGTGTAGCTTGTAATAATGTAATTATCCACATTGGTATGTCTGGAGGGACGCTGGGGATGCAGAAAATCACCGCAATAGTCCATGCCTAATACAGTGTTCGATGTGATCTGCTGGTCCAATGCCAAGAAGCTTCCCCTGTGCACACAGGGAGCTGCTCACTTGACAAGAAAACGCCTTGTATTTTTGTTTGTTTATTTTTGTTTTTTATGAATACAAGGCAACATAGAAAGTGTACTGGGGTTGGACAAGGTGAAGAGGGACAGTGATGTTATGATCTACCCTCCTCCAATCTGAGAACTACTTGTATTAATTGAAAAAAAAAGGCGTTTTCTGAATGGTAGCGTTGCCGAGAGAGAAATTCCCTGTGTTCAGAGGCAAAGCTGCTGGGGTAGGACCCGGAAAATCACTCCAGATATAAGGTATGTATATGGTATATAATTACGTTGTGCCAAGCTGGACCAGTGTAGGCGGGCAATAAAGATAACTCCTGGAGTTTGGCATTAATATAAACTTTTTGATCTGTGAAATAAAATTTTATTAACATGACTTTCATGTTTGTACTCCAGTTTGGCAGCGCTGTAGTGAGACTGCAAAGAGCCACTGTGTGCCATAACTAAGACTAAGAAATCCGATTCCACTTTTCATCAGTGCAATAAAATGTAATTGGTTGCCAGGGGTAGCTGCTGTTTCATCATTGAAAGCTGAACTCCACAATAAAAAAAAAAATATTATTCACTTTCGGCATGCATATTCTTACTTGAATCTTGGTGTGCTTTGTGTAATTCCTCCAAATCTGTGTAAACTTTGCCTCTGTGTAGGAGCTTCTTGTAATGCACTGCTTCTTTTTATAGTAGAGCTGACTCTTCACTGCAAGGGTTAAACACTTGTTTCTGTTTAAATTAGAACTATAGGCAAATAGGTAAAACTATTTCAGATGAGGTAAGGGAGGGTTATAACCTCTGTAGGATTTTTTTTTTCTTCTTTGTCCCATTGGGGAGATTTACCCTCAAGCGGAGTTCCACCCATAAATGGAACTTTGCTGATCGGATTCCCATTCCCCCCCCCCCCCCCCCCCTCCCTGTCACATCTGGGTATCTGCTCCCACTTCCGGGGAAAAATCGCCGCACAACTACATAATGTCTAAGCTAGTCAGCAGCTTTAGTATTTGTAGCTGCTGACTTTTTTTTTTTACCCAGGCGGAAGTCCGCTATCACCTTCTGTCCCATAGCCAAAACAGGAAGTGAGAGAAAATCGCTGAAAATTAAGGGAATATCGTGGGGACCCCCAGGTCACCAGAACTAGTGTCCCCATTGGAAGATTTCCCCTGTACTATTTTTCTTGGGACAACCCATAATTTGGGATTTTCTTTTACTTTCACAATAATGGTATTTGGGCAAATAGAGAGGGTGAATCTTCCTAATGGGGGCAAAGACGGCAATAAAAATCTGACAGTTGTTACAATCTCTTGCCCGTCTATCCAAAAAAAAAAAAAAAAAAGTTTTGCCTATAGTTATACTTTTAAGGTACCAGAAACAATTGTTTACTTACCCAGTCCTCAGCAGCTCCTCCAGGCTGTAAGACTGGTTCCCGCAGCCTCTTCTCCTCTATGCTCTGGCAGTGGACTGCCCCTCAGTGTTCTCCCATCAAGTAAAGAGCTATGGTCCCTGCATTGTACTTGATGATTTCAGAGGACCTGTGATCACAATAGCATAGAGAAGAAGCTGTGGGAACCCATCTTACAGTCTGGAGGAGCCTGCGGGAGCAGTGGACTGGGTAGGTAAAGGTGCCTTTTTTGGTACCTTAAATATAAACCAGCATTTAACCCGTGCAGGGCAGCTCCTCTATAAGGGAGTATTTTTGTTGTCCTCAATGTTTAGATTTAAGACCTCCTAAGTTCAAGTTTAAAATAGAACTGAAGGCAATTTTCTTTGGATAGAGTAAAGAGAGGGATGTAACCCCTGTCAGTTTTTGCTGTTCTCTGTTGGAGAGGTTTCCCTTCACTTCCTGTCCCTTAGCCAAGAAATGAACTGAGAGGAAATCCGTCCAAAGTGAGAAGATACCTCGTTATCACCAGACTTCATGTCCCCGTTGGAAGATTCCCCTCTATTCCAATTGTAGTGACAATGTAAAATTTTGGGTTTTTTTTTTTTTCTTTTCCCCCCACTCATGGTGATAACAGTAAACAAGACAGAGAGATTGCCCTAACAGGTACAGACAGCAATAAAAACCTGACAGGTGTTCTAATCTCTCTACAGTCAATCCAAAACTAAAAAAAAAAAAAAAGTTTAAGGAATAACAATGAGCTATGTGGCATGATCAGATCTTAGTCTGATCCCATGTGAAGCAATCACTGTACTGGACCAATAATCTGTGGCCGAGACATTCCCTGACCCGCTGCATGTACAGCATAGGGGTGCGCCAGGTGTGTCTGGCCACACCCTAATCACCCTGTTTACACCCCTGTTATTTCACCAAAGCCCCCTAATGGGGCTCCAAAAAATTTGGTTAAAAAATTTTAAAAATAGAATTGTAAAAATAATATAAAATAAAAACGACTGACACCAATCTGCCCTACTGACACAGTCCACTTCTCTACAGGAAGTCCCCGAGTTACGAACACAATAAGGACTGTAGGTTTGTTTGTAAGTTAAAGTTGTTCGTAAGTCGCAACACTGCATTTGTAAGTGTAACTTCCGTCTGTGCATGGATGTGGGATGTTCTGGGTGCTTGATATGTTATCTGGGGCTCTTCTGGCAACGCAGTACATGTAGTATTGCAGTGTGGGATGTGTCCGGAGGTGCTCGGAAGTATCTAGGACGAGCGTGAAGCACAAGTGGCTGGCATTTGAGGCCGTTCGTAAGTAGGAGTCGTTCGTAACTCGGGGACTGCCTGTACTGACACTGTCATGCACATGCGCGCACACACATATGTGTTTAAGCTTTGAGGTGCACACCTATGATGTACAGTATATGTGTGACTCCTGGGTGGGAAAAGCCTTAGCCACATTGGCCCAGTACAGAGATTACCTCCTGGCGGGATTGCTCAGGGGGGTTGGTATTGAGATCTGAACACACCTGAGCTCATCCCACAATTTGAAATGTGATGTGTGAGGACTGTAATACATGTCAATGGCAGCTTCTGCAATAAAGAGGCTGGTAAAACATCACTGAAGAAACACTTCCGGGATGTGATGGTGGCAGAGTAATGCTGGTTTGTAATTTATGGGGAAACAGTAGGGGGGAAGCCACAAAGACAAAATCAACCCTGCATGCCAACCAGTCAGCCTCTTCCTTTCATTTTTAACGCCTAACTGAACAAGGTGAAGCTAGAAGCTGGTTGGCTCCACTTAAAATTGCAGATGGAGGGTTTCCCTGTCTATTGGGAAGGTGACATCAGGCCATCAGCTGTGTGTGGGTTTTTTTGTCAATGGGAAGAAGGAAGAACGTGATGACGATGAAGCAATAGTGGAAAGCACATCGCACACAGTCACTAGAGGCCATTTCCAGTCGTTATGTAGCATGACTCATCAGTGGATGGAAAACTTTCACATAAACAGCGATCAGTGCAGTGTTTGCTGTGTAAACACCTTATTATGGGACAACGCGGAGCAGGTTGGTTTGTTGTATCAGCCTAGTCTGTATTTGTACATGTCATGTCTCCTCCTCGCCACTGACACGTGATCACACTTCTTTACTTCTCATGGATCTCCACCGAGTCAAGTATTGATTGACGGGCGGGCGGGGCCAGCTTTACCAGGGAGACCGGGGGGCGGGGTCGCTCGCGTGCCTGAGGGTCAAGTGTAATGTGGTGGGACGCGTGCGCCGCTGTCGGGGAGGCACTCGCTCTCATTGTTGTGGTTGGCTTTAGCCGGAGGGGAGAAGCTGAGAGAACAGCTGTAGTCAGGAGAGAGACTAGTCAAGAGGGGTTCATGGCTTACAGGAGCAGCTGTTCTCTCCGGGGGGGTTGGGGGGAGGCCTTGTTCAGAGTCAATCAGCCATTAAATGAGGCCCTTGTAAAATCAATGTGACTCGAGTGTAGAACGGCCAGACCAGCTCCATGAACTCCGACACACCTCTCTCTGTATGTGGCTTCTCCCAGAATGTTCATAAGGGGGTGACTGCACTCACTAATAGGCTCCATTCACACCTGACAGCTTCGGCCGTTTTTTTCAGGTGACTTTAGGTGTGTTTTAGACTTGAACCTTTAAGACCCCTTTTACACTGAGCGCTAAAGCACTGCTCGTTTTAGTGGTACTTTTGCGTCGCTTTTTGGCTGCTACCGGGACACTTTTAACCCCAAAGAAGGGGTTAAAATGCCTATGTTGCGGCGCTACCGAAGAGCTTTTCAGGCGCTTTGAAAACGCTGCCCATGCATTTCAATGGGCAGGGCGTTTTGGAAGCGCTAAATACAGCACTCCTGCTCCAAAGATGCTGCTTGCAGGACTTTTCCTAACATGCTGCAAGTGCACTGCCCCAGTGTAAAAAGACACACTGAAAAGAATGGGAGGCGTTTTTCAGGTGTTATTTAAAGGCTGTTTCTAACATTAAACACCTGAAAACCGCCTCAGTGTGAAAGGGGTCTAATGGAATGCTAACTACAAGGCGCAAGGTTTTTATGCACTCCCATTGAAGTCTATGGAGCCAAAACGTGACTGCCCCATAATAGGCTCTGCTTGTGACACTCCACTCAGCTGTAAACTGAATATAATGGAAATCTAAAGAGCGTATTTATTAAAAAAAAAATTACATAGAAGTTCATCCATAGAACACTAATCACCTCCTCCCTCTTGCCAATGTTGCCCTGAAAGCGTTTTTTTTTTTTTTTTCTTTTTGTTTCCCTGCAAGGTAAAGTCATAATGTGCTAGTATGCATCACGTACTAGCACATTATGTGAAACTTACCTTAAAACGAAGCTGTTCCAGCACTGCAGCGGCTTCTGGGTTCACGGGCTCTGTGACTGGTCGAGGCCGCGATGACGTCACTCCCACGCGTGTGGGAGCTGCCATTCCCGACATAGGGCTCGGAAGGAACGGCACAGGTGGCCGTTCCTTCAGAGCGCATGCTCCAGTGATGTCACTGGCTGCATGTAATGTAAATATCTCCTAAACGGTGCAGGTTTAGGAGATATTTACACTAAATATAGGTAAGACTTATTATAGGCCTACCTATAGGTAAGTCAGGTATGGAAAGTTACTTTAATTTTCAAGAACAGTCAACCATGTTTTTCCCCTCATCCAAGTTGGCCGCTGACCGCACTGCACATGCGTGAACCCATCCCAGCTATAACTAAGATGGCCAGCGAGTGACCACTGCACATGTGTGGCCCCCACAGGAGAGACAGTAACTTGCTGGGAATGTAAAGAAATGGAAGTGCATGTGTGCGAGACCCACCAGTCCTCAGGAAGTCAGAACGAAAGCGAGCCTCAGCTAAACAAATAAAACATATGAAGGAAAATGGTCATAAGAGAAGGTGGGAAAAGAAGGAATACCTACAGTCAGGTAAAACAGAATAGAGAAAAGACCATGGCTCAGGTGCACCACAAGAGAAATAGCATTTCTATTTGGAAAACTCCTCTCCAAAAGACTTCCAGAAAAGGCTCCCCAACTTGTCAGTGCGTTTAGCAACCTAAGATGCTGGACTGCGCCTGGGAGAGGCTGAACCCATTCAGATGTCAACTTAGTCGATAGGCGTGGGATCTATTGTATCTCATTTTGGTACTACAGCAATCTGTGGGTAAAGGTCTTGAGGACAAAAATAAGCATGTGGCAGATCTCACTTTCCTTTTATAGATTAAAGTGATTGTAAGGGTTCCATTTTTTAAAAACAATCATGTTATACTTACCTGCTCTTTGCAATGATTTGTACAGAGCGGCTCTAACCTTCTGGGGTCCCCAGCAGGTGATGTCCGCTCCTTCTCTTTTCTCTTTCTGCCCACATAGCAAAGCGCATGCTGTGGGGCAGATGTGCAGGCTTAATCCCAATCTGGTCTGTGTGCGCCCCGCTCCCTGCTCACAGGATTTCACAAGTACCCGATCCCACTGCGGTTATCTGATCCAGAAGTTTGGCCTCCCTTCCTTCCCCTGCAGTCTTCTGAGATACATCACAGGTCCCAGAAGACTACGGGACCATTCAAAAGGCGCACTGCAACACGAGCATGCGCAGTAAGAAACAGGCTGTGAATTAAAAAAATAAATAAACCTTCAAAACGCTCAAGTGTGAACAGGGCCTTTTACAGATTTAGGTTACATTCACACCTCAGCGTTTTGAATCATGAGTAGATTTGCCACGATTCTGCCCATGATCTCAAAGCGCCCAGATGTGAATCGTTGTGCGGTTTTGCTTCGATTGTCGTGCTGCAATTGCAGCAAATCTCATCCCGCCCAAAAAAAGTTCAGGTGCTACCTTTGGGCGACATGCTTTGTGCGATGCAGTTTACCGTGATTGCAGCATGATTTATCGTGCCAGAACCACACTGCAATTTTAGGTGCCATTCAAATGAATAGCATCTCAAATGTGTCTTCTGCGATTTGGTCATTCACTGAGACAGCCGCTCCCCGCCCCTCCACAGCTCAGCGCTCCAGTGAGTGTGGAGGAGCAGTGAGGAGAGCTACTGACAGGCAACAGCTCTCTGCTCGGGGGGCTGAGAGAACCAAGCCATTTGTGATGTTCGATGGCTTGGTTCTCAGTGCAGAGACGCTGGGAGACAGATGCAGCATCGGTCCAATGCTGCATCCACCTAGGTAAGTATGATGGGTTAAAAGAAAAACATCTCTTTTAAATTGTATACACAGTCAAAACTTTTTGTTTTCTAGTTCTGGATTGAGTAAGGAAGAGTTATGACCTGTCAGTTTTTTTTTTCCCTTTGAGGAGATTTCCCTCCTGTTCCTTTCCAGAAGACACAGCAGTAAGTAAATGTCTATACAAAGGGAGGGGCTCTCCCCTCTTAAAGTGGTTGTAAACCCACTAACATAAAAAAAAAAAAAAAACCAACAACCTGCAAGACAAAGCATAATGAGCTAGTATGCTTAGCATACTAGCTCATTGTAAAATGCTCACCTTAGATCAAAACCCTCGTAGCGGTCCACGTACACCGCTCCGGCCGGCGACATCGCTCCAGGAGTCACTTCCGGGTATGTGCGCTGGAGCCGCCGGTACTGGCACACTCACTGAAGCCGTTGCACACAGATACAGGGGTTATCTCCTAAACTGTGCAGGTTTAGGAGATATCCAGGGTAGCTACAGGTAAGCCTTATTATAGGCTTACCTGTAGTAAAAAATGGTTGTAAAGGGTTTACAACCACTTTATTCCTTTCGCTGCGCTGCCAGAGCCAAATTTGCGTGTGGTTTTTTTTTTATTTTTTTTTTTTTATTTTTTTGCACATATGATTAAATAATTTTAGGCCTGAAGATTACGATTACATAAAACCCCCATACATTATATATTTTCTGAAAGCAGACATCCCAGAGAATAAAATTGTGGCAGTTTCAATTTTTTATGCCACGCAAAAGTTTAGGAAACACAAAGTTTTAGTAAAAAATACAATAAAGTAAATTTTAGGGCATATATTACCCAATTTTTTGGTAAAATATAAAAAATGAGGTTGCACCGAGCAAATAGATACCCAGCATGTCAAACTTTAAAGCGTTTGTTAACCTACTGTAAATAAAACAAAGCAGATCCTGTGCTCTTAAAGTGGTTGTAGACCCTGTACAACCCCTTTTACCTGCAGCTTATGCCGCGTACACACGAGCGGACTTTGCCCGGCGGACGGGATTTCGTCGGACAATTCGATCGTGTGTGGGCTCCAGCGGACTTTGTTTTCTCAAAAGTTGGACGGACTTAGATTTGAAACATGTTTTAAATCAATACGTCGAAATCGAGTCCGCTCGTCTGTATGCTAGCTCGACGGACAAAAAGCCACGCTAGGGCAGCTATTGGCTATGAACTTCCTTGTTTCAGTCCGGTCGTACGTCATCACGCACGAATTAGACGGACTTTGGTGGATTGTGTGTAGGCAAGTCCGTTCATTCAGAAAGTCCGTCAAAGTCTGCCGGGCAAAGTCTGCCATAAAGTCCGACCGTGTGTACGCGGCATAAGCTTATATTAAGGCTTACCTGTAGGTGCTGGAAATATCTCCTAAACCTCCACGGTTTAGGAGATATTTACAATAAAGCCGTGCATATGCCGTGCGATGCATAGTAGCCAATTATGCTTTACCTTTGCAGGGAAATAGGAAGTAAAACCCATTAGGGTTTACCGTATATACTCGAGTATAAGTCGTTCCGAGTATAAGTCGAGGCCCTAATTTACCACAAAAAAAATGGGAAAAACTTATTGACCCGAGTATAAGACGAGGGTGAGAAATATACAGCTACTGTAAGTGGAAAAGAGGGTCAACAATGCCCATTTGCAGCATCACTATGCCCATTTGCATGCCTCACTGTGCCCATTTGCAGCCATAGGTCCCCTGAACTTCAAAGTCGGTAGTTAAGGGTTCCTAGATCCCCCCCTAGCTGCAGCCAAAATTTGGGGTCTCTGAACCCAAAGGGTCCCGAAATGACATTGCTGCAGATAGACACAGTTGACCGAATTTGGGGCCCCATATCTCGGGGCCACTTAGTGCTAAGAACCCCAAATTTGGTGTGCGAACCCAGTGGAACTAGCACCATAAAATTTCTAAAGCTGGGGTTTCTAGCACCAAGTGGCCCCGAGATACAGGGCCCCAAAAATCAGTTCAGAAAATGTCAAGCACTTTTCTGCAGCAGAGAATGACATTTTCTGAACCGGTTTGGGGCCCCGTATCTCAGGGCCACTTGGTGCTAGGAACCCCAGCTTTAGATATATTATGGTACCCTTTCCATTGGGTTTGCACACCAAATTTGGGGTTCCTAGCACCAAGTGGCCCTGAGATATGGGGCCCCAAAGTCGGTTCAGAAAATGTCAAGCACTTTTCTGCAGCAGAGAATGACATTTTCCGAACCGATTTTGGGGCCCCGTATTTCGGGGCCACTTAGAGCTAGGAACTTCAGCTTTGGATATGTTGTGGTACCAGTTCCACTGGGTTTGCATACCAAATTTGGGGTTCCTAGCACTAAGTGGCCCTGAGATACGGAGCCCCAAAGTCGGTTCGGAAAATGAAATTTTTTTGCTGCAGAAAAGTGCTTGACTCAAGTATAAGTCGAGGGGGGCACTTTCAGCACAAAAAAATGTGCTGAAAAATTCGACTTATACTCGAGTATATACGGTACTTCCTCTTTAAAGCATGTTATACAGCACAGTGCTTGTACTGTGTAATTTGGCCCCCTGTAACATCTAAAAAAAAAAAACCTGGCTGATCCTACCGGGCTATACACTCCCACCTGTAAACTGCTGCTGAGCCCTGACACCGTGGTCAGTTTACATGCCTCTGTCATTTGCAGCTCTCCTCTGTCCTGCTCTGTTCTCTCCCCCCTCCCTCCCTACCTGTTTGCTTGTGTCAGCCTCCGCCCCCTCTGCTTCTGCTGCTCTCATAATTACTATAAAATAACCCCATCCCCTGTGTAACATAACAGTATTGCCCTGTACACACGGTCGGACATTCCGACAACAAAATCCTAGGATTTTTTCCGACGGATGTTGGCTCAAACTTGTCTTGCATACACACGGTCACACAAAGTTGTCGGAAAATCCGATTATTCTGAACGCGGTGACGTAAAACACGTACGTCGGGACTATAAACGGGGCAGTAGCCAATAGCTTTCATCTCTTTATTTATTCTGAGCATGCGTGGCACTTTGTGCGTCAGATTTGTGTACACACGATCGGAAATTCTGACAACGGATATTGTTGTCGGAAAATTTTATAGCCTGCTCTCAAACTTTGTGTGTCGGAAAATCCGATGGAAAATGTGTGATGGAGCCTACACACGGTCGGAATTTCCGACAACAAGGTCCTATCACACATTTTCCATCGGAAAATCCGACTGTGTGTTCGGGGCATTTGTGTTCCTGTGCCTGTGTTATAAAAAAAATATGCTGATCTGGAGCTGTCAGCCGGGCAGAGGAGAGAGCCGAGGATTCATGTGGTCACCGGGAGCCGCTGTGATATAGGTGTACAGATCAGCATATTTTTTATATAACACAGAGGCACTTGTTATGTTAGAGGGGATGAGAGGATTTTATAAAAGTGGCTTAACAACCACTTTAACCCCTTCGCCCCTAAGGTAAAACAAATCTAAATTCCTAAGCACAATTTTGGAAGTTTGACATGTGTTAGTAAAACCATACATATTACCACAACTACTTTGTGCATCCAGGTGGATTATACCGCATTTTTTCCAGGACAAATTGGGCTTTCTTTTGGTGGTAAATGGTAATGAATATATCTGATTTTAAAAAAAAAAGGAAAACTGGCCCAAAATAGTAAAAAAAAATATATAAATATATATATATATTTTTAAAATGTTGGTGTATGTTTCTTGCTACTTCCAAAACCTACCATCAAAGAACAACCCAAAACTAGTTTTCCTGCTCCTGACGATCACAGCGATACCACATGTGTATGTTCGTTTTTGTTTATACCCGTAATATGGCCCAAAATCAATAGTGCCTATTGTTTTTTTATCCTACCTAAAACACACTGATACTGAAAAAAAAAAAAAAATTCTGACCCTGACATTGACCTTTTGATCCTGACCCAAACACTAACCCTGGCACTAACCTAGATCAAACTTTGATCTAGGTATTATTTTTTTTTTTTTTTTTTTTTTTATCTTTTTTTTTTTTTTTTTACACACTTTTTTTCCCTCTGCAAGGAGAGAGAGAGATGCTAAGTATCTCTCTTCTCCATTCCCAGAGAAAGAAGACACGAGGGTGGGCTTCACAGTGACCATTCACGGCAATAGCCAGAGGCAAATAGGTGACCCGAAATCGGGAGTTCCGGGCCCCGATCATTAGTACTTCCCAGCACAAAGTGAGATACAGAAATATGCAGCCCCACGGAAAATAGCCCAGTCCAGTGGGGCCCCATATTTGCGCACGGTCGGTGCGAAGGGGTTAAATATGCGTGCACCAGTGAAATGGCGATGAACTTCAATACCCTACATTTTCCATGGGCGTGAAACACGCAAGAGGGTGCCAGCATAATTTTTAAAATTGCGCAGCAGGAAAACACATGGTACTAGGCGTTTTAGCAAGCACAAACGTATGCACATGTGCTAGATGTGTGGGGGTATCATTAAGAATTAATGGCATCCACACGCATCTGCAAAATGTAGAACATTTTTGTGTGGTAAAGGAAAACACGATTTTTGGCCAATTTCTCCTAAATTCACCACAATTCAAGCAGTGGGTGGCCCTGCAAGCAGCAAAAGTCTATTTCAAAATGAGCTGTACCGAGTGGGAAACTATCCAGTATCCAGTAAACAGTGACTGCATACTATGGGGTGCAGTGAGATGCATATTTTGCCAGCGGTAGGAGCCATGGCTGCCTGAATACATGGCCATCCACATGGACATGTTACTGCACTACATCTGGTACGAACAAGCACTAAAATGTACTCTGTGAGTTTAGTCATCTGTAAGTTGTAAACCCTCCCTACCCCCCAAATCCCCCTTCTTAGCCCAAATTCCCCCTCTTAGCACAACCCATATTTTTAGCAATGATCACTGTATTAGTGTAACTGGTTCCCACAAAATGTAAGTTAGTATCCGATTGTCAATATTGCAGTCCTGCTATAAGTTGCTGATTACTAGTATAAAAAAAAAAATACATAAATACAAATTTCAGTATATATCCTATAGTTTGTAGACACTATAACTTTTGCGCAAACCAATCAATATACACTTATTGTTTTTTTTTGTTTTTTTTTTTCCCCTTAAAATATGTAGCGGAATACATATTGACCTACACGGCCTTATGAAGAAATTAGATTTAAAAAAAAATATATTGGATATGTTTTATACCAGAAAGTAAAAAATATGTTTTATTCATATTTTTTTTTTTTTTTTTGTTTATAGCACAAAAAATAACCCAGAGGTGATCAAATACCACCAAAAGAAATCTATTTGTGGGAAAAAATTACATACATTTCATTTCTGTACAGCGTTGCACGATCGTCAGTCGTTAAAAGTAACAGTGCAGTATCGCAAAAAGTGGCCTGGTCATGAAGAGTAGTAAATCTTCTGGAGGTCTACGAGATGCATTTTACAATGGAAAACCAAGGCTCTTTTAAATGGTGAAGGGAACTAGGGACTGTTTGCATGGCGCTTTACAAGATGAGGGCAGACAGTACAGTAATGCCGCGTACACACGAGCGGACTTTCCGGCATACTTGGTCCGGCAGACCAGAGTTTGCCGGACAATCTGACCGTGTGTAGGCTTCTGCGGACTTTTTTTCCCCAAAAGTCCGCCGGACCTAGATTTAAAACAAGTTTTAAATCTTTCCGTTGGACTCAGTTTCTGACGGAAAGTCCGCTCGTCTGTGTGCTGGTCCGACGGAAAGCCCGCTCGTCTGTATGCTGGTCCGACGGACCAGATACGACACAAGGGCAGGGTATTGCATCTCGCGCTTGCTGCAATAGGAAAAACAAATTTTCCTATTGCGTCGAGCGCGGGGCATACCAGGCCCTTAGGTCTGGTATGGATTATGAAGGGAAGCCCCTACGCTGAAAAAAACGGCGTGGGGGTCCCCCCTAAAATCCATACCAGACCCGATCCGAGCACGCAGCCCGGCCGGTCAGGAAAGGGGGTGGGGACGAGCGAGTGCCCCCCCCCCTCCTGAACCGTACCAGGCCGCATGCCCTCAACATGGGGGGGGGGGGGGGGCGCCCCAGCACTTTGTCCCCATGTTGATGAGGACAAGGGCCTCTTCCCGACAACCCTGGCCGTTGGTTGTCGGGGGTCTGCGGGCGGGGGGCTTATCGGAATCCGGAATCCTTTCCTGACCGGCCGAGCTGCAAGCTCGGATCAGGGTCTGGTATGGATTTTAGGGGGGACCCCACGCCGTTTTTTCGGCATAGGGGCTTCCCTTTAAAATCCATACTAGAACTAAGGGCCTGGTATGACCCGCGACGGGGCTCGCAAGGTGTCAATCTCGCCGATAAAAGCGATAAGATTTACTTCCTTTTCTAGTCCCGTCGCACCTGAGTCACGTTCAAAATGAACGGACTTGTCCGTGTGTGGGCAAGTCCATTCATTCTGAAAGTCCGCCGTAACTCCGGCGAAAGTCCGTCGGAAAGACCGGTCGTGTGTGGGCAAGTCCGTCCGTTTTAAAGTCCGGCGCACCTGGCGGACAAAGTCCATCAGAAAGCGTGCTGGACCAAGTATGCCAGAAAGTCCGATCGTGTGTACGCGGCATTAGAATACAATTCAATACAGGAGGAATCAGGGGGCCCTGCTTTTATTACAGGTATAACTGCAGAGGTGCATTGCATTAAAGTATGCATTTTGTGCACCTTTACCGCGAACCTATGCAAAACAAATGAGCTTGGAATGCACCTCAATCAAAATCCCCAAAATGTACCTGCATGTTAGTGCATTGTGCTGCAGTGAACTTCTGCTGGTAAGGTGCACTGGAATGAATGGCACCACTCCAAACTAACACAAGTTGCATTCAATGCCAAGTGTTGCGGGACAGCATGCAGAATTGTGAACTGAGCCTTATACAGCAAAGACTATTTTATGCACTGCTTTACATACTGTACATTGATATCAGGAGCATAAAATGTAAGGTCCCGACCTCACAATCATTAATACACTTTGAATGTGTTATCCAGCCCCAAAAGCAACTATACTAAAATAGTTTGCTCCTGCCCACTGGGCTCGATCCTGTGTAAACCAAGCTACAGGTGTCTGAGCGTTTAAATGTGAACAGCCACCAATAAAATACATTGGATTTAGGATGTTGAGAGTTGACAAAATGCTCAGGTGTGAATGGTGCCTTACGGGTTTTATTTGCTTGCTCTGTCTTGTCTGTCTCCGTGTTTCATTTTTTTTGCCTGTAGCAGCAGATTGCAGATCATGTAGTCTGCTTCCTTATTGTACTACTGCTGTAATAATATCAATTGGAAAATAAGCCACCTCATTCTTTGAGATACCTCCATATAAGTTGATACCTTTAACTCGTGTAGAAAATGTTTATAGATTTCCTTTGTCTACAACATATTTTTTTTTACATACCTGTCTGCTTATTGATGTAAAATGTATAATATATATACATAAGACAAACCGATTCATCATACAATATTAACCATAATTAAAAATTGTTTCCATAGCAATATGTCTGGATGGGTGCAGTGAGCAAAATGGTTTCTGCAACAGCCCTGGAGAATGTTCGTAAGTACTACTTATTCTATCGTATAAACCTACACAAGAAATGACCATTCACTTTAAATTCTATAAACTGGGCAAGCGGGTGTGAGGTTTTTTTCTTTTTTTTTTTTTTTTCTCTGCACGTATTAAGGAAAATGAATGGATTAGTTCATACTATTGTTGGCTATAGTTTTTTGTTGATTTATGGTGAACACAAAGATTGTATCTCAGGAAAATGAGTAATCCCTTTGTGATAGTTTGTATATAATTCTGAGAACATTTTGCATTTTACTAAATCACATCCTGCCTTTTCTTTCTACAAGTCACTTTGCATATTTCATATAATATTGATGTCTTTAGGGTGACGTCATTAAGTATTTACTCATTTTATCACCTTATACAGCTATATGCTACATTCCTAGGCTTAGCCTGTGGGAATTTTAAAAAAACCTTATTATGCATCCCAGTCTAAGCTGCAGTTTTGGATTAGTTGCTTCTGGGTTACTGCATGTGTTTAAATCCTCCTCATACGTTTTCTAACTTCTCATCACAATGGGCAGTGATTTAAGTTTTCTCCTCTTATGCAGATGTCGCCCTGGCTGGCAAGGTCGTTTCTGCAATGAGTGCATTCCCCACAATGGGTGTAGACATGGTACATGTCAGAATCCATGGCAGTGTATCTGTGATGAAGGCTGGGGTGGCCTTTTCTGCGACCAAGGTAAGTGTACAGTTCAGATTCTTTGACTTGCTTTTATAGTTATTGTTAAAGTGCATCTGTGCTGACTATGGACATTAATGTATTTCCATTAACATATTTTCAAACAGTAATAAGCATTTTTGACGAAAGCTACACCTGACTTCTCTACCTGCATGTATTGTGAGTTAATTATTTCTCAAAGATCTTTTAAAGATCACAACAGACTCTGAAGATGGTGTTCAGTTGGTTCTTAACAGCTTAAAATCCCCTTCTGTGTGAAGGATGGCAGGCTGCCAAGTTTCTGCTCTCCATAGAAAATAAATGGGATGAATTCAGTGTCTTTGTTGTGAATTTTGAAGAAGGAACTGGGATCTCTAGGCAGGAAGATGGACAGGGGTTTAAACCTCAAAGAGTTTCTAACATGTATCCACTCTTTTTTTAAAAAAGTTGTTAAGGTCTGTGTTCCCACTGGAAAGAGATCTCATCACTTCCTGTCTTTCTGACCCTATTAGGATAGGAAGTAAGAGTAAAGATTCCTAATAAGGACAAAAACAGTAGTGAAACTCGACGGAGGTTCTAACCCTTTTCCATTGTATTCAGAACAAACACATTTTGGCTGGATTTGCGTTTAAATAGGTTTCAGTACTATGCATTAAACCCTAGCAACCTGAAAAGCTCTTTCAGCAGTTTGCTATGAATGATTTCTGATTTACTGCTATGGTTGATCTGCTAAAAGGCATTGGGAGACTAGCTTAATATTAATGTTTTACTAATTGATTTGATGTGTTATAGATTTAAACTACTGCACTCATCATAAACCCTGCAAAAATGGAGCCACTTGCATGAACACAGGACAGGGCAGCTACACCTGTTCTTGTCGAGCTGGTTATACTGGGGTCAACTGTGAAGAGAAGATCAATGAGTGCGATAGTAACCCCTGCAGGAATGGCGGCAGTTGCACAGTAAGAAAAAGATTTCTAAATCTGTTACCGAACCTGTGACCTTGTCATTCTTAGCTGTATATTGTAAATATAAAGAGGTATTCCACTTTGGTGGAAAAGTAGAATTCCCCCCACTGGCACTTAGTGCCACTGAACAAGGTGGCTCTCCCTTTTACACTCAAAATTGTACCAGTGTATCACAGATTGACAGCCTGGAGAGCATGCAGAAAAGCATTTAATTACAGGCATGGAAGAAAGTTAGCAAGTGCTGAGCTCTTTAGGCTGCCAGAAAAGAGATTAGTCAGCAGATGGACAATTGGACAGAACAAATGTGCAGAAGTAGATTCCCAGCCTTTTATTGAAAGTCTATGATAACTTATGGAATATCAAACACAGCTGCATTATAACTAACAGCCATATACAAAAAAAATAATTGCACATTCAGGGAAACTAGATTTTAAGATTTCTGTTATGAAGGTGCTGCCCATGTAGATTTATTAGTGAAATTAGGCTTTCTATAAACTTTAAATTTGTTCTCAGCAGTATAGGAGGTAATGTCCTTGTTTTCTACCTTCCTTGTTTTTCTAGCAATACAGAGCTGACTTGCTTGAACTAGATTCTCTCTTGCATCTGTTTTCACTATCAACATTCGAAATGCATGTTTACTGCTTTCGGGAACTGTCCTCTTTTGTTTTTAAACACTCTCTGCCATTCCATACTAGTGTATGTTTTGATTTCTCCTAAAGCTCAGCTCCAGCCAAACCTTTTTTTCCTAGAGTAGTGAAGAGGAGTAGGGTTTAAGTCATACTTGTTAAAAACAGGCTGGGAACTAGCTTTTGTCGATTTTTACTTTTAGCGGTATAAAATTAATATTCCTTAAGCATCAGATACCTGATAATCATAATAACACATTTTTCTGTTTTCTCCCAGGATGTGGATAGTGGCTATGTCTGTGAATGTCCACAAGGATATTATGGAACACACTGTGAACACAGTGTGCTAAATTGTGCAGATTCTCCATGTTTTAATGGTGGTACATGTAAAGAACGAGAGATGGGTGCCAGCTATGCCTGCCTATGCCCGCTAGGATATACAGGTTCTAACTGTGAAAAGAAAGAAGACAAATGCACAAACAATCCTTGTTTAAATGGTGCGTATTTTTTAATTAATGTTGTATTCATTTTCTTAGTAAACCAATAGCATATTTCCATATTTAAAGCTTCTGCTTTAAGTAAATAACCTTCCTAGGATGCAAGCTTTATATTTGACACTCTAATACACTTATACAAAGCTACATCATTGTTTGAGAACATTAGGCAGTCTTAAGGAGACTTTGGCACCTTGCCAATTCAAGGCAAAGTGACTGTGTCTCTTCACAGGGTCCCTTTCCCTCATCTCTGACCTCCTTTAACTCACCTTGTCTGTACTCCCTCACTGCTCCTTCCTGTCTTAGCTGATACTGAAATCAGCAGTGTCAGCAAACCAGGGTAGCAGTGTGTTACTTCCTTGGTCATGTGACAATGTTCAGGCCTAGTGAGTGGCTGTGAAGCCCAGGGGCAGCACAGCAACTTTGTTGTCCTTGTTTTAATCTTGACCAGGACACTGTCTGCATGAAATTTCAATGTCCTCCCTGTGTTTCCTGGGTCTCTGTCAGGTACTTTGGTTTCCTACCACACTCCAAAAATATGCTAGTAGGTTATTTAGCCCCTGTCTAAATTGTTAGTATTATGTGTGTACAAATTGGCTATGCTAATGGGGAGAGTTAAGGAAAGACCTGGAGACCTACACATTAAAATCACCAAGAAAATTTAATTGAAAAGGTCCCCAAGTTTATCAGACATGGTCCCAAAGATCTGCCCTATAGGATCACCAAGAGTCAGACACCAAGCTCAAGGACTGTCACAGTGCGGAAGATCCAATACCCAAAGATGCCAGATACTACATAGACGTTGTCAGGAGCAGAGAGAGGGTTGTAATTCTCCATATAAATAAATAGAAAATTTAAGTCTGTACACTGACTACTACAAATGAGTACTGTAATTGTGTCATGGGAGGTGAAGAACTGCTGTTAAAAATGTGTCTACTACAGTCTGAGATAACTCATAACTTTAACTGGTGATTCCACCCATTACTGGGCACTGACTACTTCACTATTGGTTTTTAGCTGACTTTCGTCCAGGTAATTCTAAATGTATCTGTAAAATTACATATTTTCCTGTATCTAGTTCATTGTAGAAATACGTATTATGGCAGAATGCAATCGGAATAAAAAAAAACTATTTCAAAGTTAGTGCTGCAGCATTACAAAGTATTGTTTTAAACTTTCACTATTTACAGACTGTAGGTGTTATTTGCCATGAATGGGATTTTGTAAAGAAGTGGCCAAGCAATTACCTGCACCACTGGTTTCTTAGTGGGTGCGCTGGATTTTCTATGGGTACACGGGGGGGGGCACTGACCCTTTTTATGCCTTCTGTAGTTTCTAGTTATGTGATTTAAAATAAATCTAAAGCCAAAAACTGGTTTTCATAGTTACATTCATATTGGGTGGAATAGGGAATGGTACATTTTTTGCCATCTGTGCCTCATTTGGGCAAATCTTTCTGCCCTATAGACAAAGCAGTTAATCAGAAGGGAAGCCTCTCCAAAGTGAGGGAAATGCCCCATTAGACCATTGTCACTGGAACAGGAGTTCTCAGGCAAGGATTTCCCCTCACCTTCTGTTATGGTGATGACCTTAATTTTTTGGCTATTGACCTCCCTTTCATTTCTGGTGATGGTCATTAAAAAAAATAAACAGTGCATTCGCCTAGAAGAGAGTCATATTAAGAAATGTTTTTAGGCTATATGTATTCCATATTGTTAAATAATTAATATATTATATTTGTCCTTAACAGGTGGTCAGTGTTATGTCTTGGGTTACACGCAGCTGTGTCGCTGTCCTTCTGGATACAGAGGCCCAACATGTGCTATTAACATAAATGACTGTGCAAAGAACCCATGTTCCAATGGTGGTACCTGCTATGACTTGCATGGTGACTTTGGCTGCATTTGTTCCCCTGGATTTACTGGGAAGAACTGTGATGTAAAATCCATAGATGAATGTGCTGTGAATCCTTGTAAAAATGGGGGATCGTGTCATGTTGTGCCTTATGAAAAAAACATTGCTTGTGTCTGTCCCTTTGGGTTCATGGGAAGCCACTGCGAATTCCAGGCTCGGGAATTTCCCTGGGTTGCCGTGTTTATGGGTGCTGGTATGGTGGGACTCCTAGTCCTATTGTGCATGATCTTCATAGTTGTTAGACATTTTCGTCAACAACCAAAGCAAGACACAAAGACGATGAACAATTTATCGGATTTCCAAAAAGACAACCTGATACCAGCCTCACAGTTAAAGAATATAAACAAAAAGAAGGATCTTGAAGTGGATTTTGGTCTGGATAAATCAAACTACAAGCTAAAAAACCATACATTAGACTGTAATATAACAAATGGACTAATTGGTGTTGGCAATGGAATTGCAAAAGGAGACAATTTTTACAATAGTGATAAATGTTTAGAAGACGAGAAATATCCACTTCGTTTATACAGGTAAGACAAAAAGAAAAAAACATATACCACTTTTCTAATTAATGCTGAATTTATATATTGCCACAATTATTTAAAAAAAAATGGTCCTTAGTATTAACATATATTTCTTTAAAGACATTTCTCTACTGCATTTTTATAACAAGCAATTAATTTGATTTTCCAACTGTAATTTCCCCAGTGAAGCCTTGACCCTTTCTAGCAGTTTTCATTTGAGACTCTTTAGTAAAATATTTCTGTCCTGATATATTTATTTTTATGAATTATTCCATTCCCTTCCACCTGTAATTTCTTGGAATATCCATTAGTAACTAGCAAAAGGGATGGAGGGACATTGTTGTGGAGCTAAACTCTGCGATACTTACCTCTCCTTCAACAGCCTGACATTTGACCCTGGCATCTTTTGCGGCTGTCTTCATTGGCTAGTGTGGGATGACAGACATTACACATGAACTGTGCTGGAATGTAATATGAGATGCTTGTACAGATACATTCCAACACAGCGCATGCGTAATGTCTGTCATCCCACACTAGCCAATGAAGACAGCCGCAGAAGATGCCAGGGCCAAATGTCAGGCTGATGAAGGAGAGGTAAGTATATAGCTTACTTGTATAGTAAGGTACTTACAGTATATAGCAACAATAATTCATGCAGCGCTCTAAATATATTAAGACCCTGTCTGCTCCCAGTTTTTTTAAATCAGGACTTTAGTTCAGCTTTAAGCTTTGCCCTAACATTTAACTGAAAGTTCAAGCCAGTGCTCAATTCTAACAGAGGGGCAATAACTATACCCAAACTTTTGCAGCAATCCAAAATGTTAATTGAAGGTTTAATCAATATTTTACATTGCTACAAAACTGTGTTCTCTGGATTTACTGTATGTTCTTTGGGTATAGGCATTGTCTGTTTAGAGAGGAATACTTATGGCTTTGTACTTTCTCTCATCCTATGAAATACTTGAGTGCTATGTGCATCACTGTCTCAAGGGATGGGCAGTCTGATATAGGAACTACATTATAGTACAGCTTGCGCCCTCAAGATGTACATTTTTCCTAAAGTTAACCTGTTCACTTCTATGAATTGTGTGTATATAGATCAGTTTCATGTCTGGAGAGGATCCTGGAGCCCAGGCTGTATACCATACGTTATATTTTTTATCCCAATCCACAACCTCTTGATTGTCTTTTCCCTGGAGGGTGTTGACTTATTGCTGACTTCCAGCAGAAGTTGAAGCCCTGTTTACTACTTGGGCCTGGGATCTAGGATGCTCCCTAGAGGCACAAAGAAACAGCCCAAAATCATGTCAATCAGTATTAACTATACAATTTTCTTTTGCTACTTGTTTTAAAGCTGGAAGCTCCAGGACTGCCATCCTTATCCTTTCTTCTCTTCGTGACTTGAAAAAAAAAAACATGAATTGCATAAAATGGGGTGATAGAACTAGAATTTTGCACTTGTATAGACAAGTTGATGAAGGCCATTCATTTCTCCCCTGACAGGTTCCCTTTTGAAAAGTAACATTTCAAGTAGTTTCTTCAAGCTAAGAATCTTTTGCAGAATCAATAACCTGTTAGATAATCATAGTATACTTAATTCAAGTTAAATCTATATGCATACAGATATGTCATAATTCCTTCTAAAAATGTAGAAAAGACAGAACATGAACTACCACCCTTGTTTGCTCATGAGCTTTTTTTCTTTTCCTTCTCAGTGAAAAGCCAGAGTGTAGAATATCAACGATATGTTCCCCAAGGGATTCAATGTACCAGTCAATTTATGTGATAGCAGAGGAACTGAACGAATGTGTGATAGCTACAGAGGTAAGGACACCGCTGCTCAACACCACTCGCCGGATAATGTTTCTAGTGAAGCTGATACTCCTCCTTATGCCAGAGATGAATCACCTAGATAACACAACAGTTCCTTAAAGAAAATGTACAAATGTTTTGCACATATTCTTTTTATTGTTTATAGGTCACAACTAAAAAAAATCATTTAAAAATATTTCTTCTTTAGTATTCATTTTTTCCCTCATTAAGTATTGTATCATTCTCACCTATGCCAAAAGAAAGCTTTTGTTTACAGAAGTCAGTGGGTCATAGCAGCAGGGACTCATCCCATATCAGACTGCATAGTCCAAGATTTTAGCAGTAAGAAAAATGGAAGCCCCAAAGCAAGCTTTGTGATTTTTGTTTCTTTAGGTTATTAAAATCCTTTGTTAAAATATGTCCTGCCTGAAGCCTCACTTCTCTCCCCCTCCTCGCTGCGGCACTGAAATTGCTAGTGTGGGCGCCCGACTATGGTTTCACAGCTGGGTGCGCACTGTACATGAGCGAGCCACACTGCGCATTGTGAATGGCCGGGCAATCTTCTGGGACCTGTGACGTATCCCAGAAGATTGCAGGGAGGGAGGGGGAGAGGTGAACTTCTGCTCAGCGCCAGGAGAGGAAGTGGGTGCTGGGTAGCTGTGAAAACTAGGGGCTCACAAGTACTTAGAGCGGAAGTTCCATTTTTGGGTGGAATTCCCCTTTTAAGGAAAGCATGCTTGCATGTACCTGTATGCTACTGTGCAAGGTTTTCGCTGTATATAGACATTTGTACATTTTTTTTGTTTGTGATATCTTTGCATTATTGGTTCCAAAAAAAAGAAAAAAGAAAACGGAAAATTTATATCAAATACTTACCGTAATTTTCCTTTCCTGATGGACTCCATGGCAGCCTACGTATGGGTTAATCCCGCCTCTCATACCTCATAGGACCCCACTCCCATAAATCTTTGCAACTAGACAGAGACCGTGTTCCGTAACTTAGCCTACTCCAGCAAATGGGAGGGAACTCCTGCTGCCATGGAGTCCATCAGGAAAGGAAAATTACGGTAAGTATTTGATATAAATTTTCCGTTTTCCTGACAGACTCCATGGCAGCCTACGTATGGGAAATAACTAGCCATACACGCCCGGGTGGGCAATTGCTGGTTAAAGAAAAAAAGGTTTAATTGGCACCATCAACAGATAATACGTGCAAACCAAAATTAACCGAAGACAAGGAAGCAGGTTCTACACAATAGTGTGTCATAAAGGTATTAATTGATGACCATGAGGCCGCTTTACAGATCACTTCCGGAGATACATGCCGGGATGCTGCCCAAGATGTAGAAACGCTCCTGGTAGAATGAGCGGTCACTGCCTCCGGAGGAGCCAAACCCTTAGACTTGTAAGCCCACTGAATGGCCTGAACAATCCATGCTGCAATGGTTCTAGAGGAAGCACGCTTTCCCTTGTTTTTACCGTGGAAGAGGACAAACAAGTGATCAGATTGGCGAAAAGAAGCTGTGGCTTCCAAGTATTGCTTCAGAACTTCTCCGACATCTAGAGGATGAATATTAGAGCCCTCAGAAGACTTGAACGTGGGAAGAACAATTTCCAGATTTTCATGGAAAACAGTTGTTACTTTGGGATTTGAACCTAACATAGGAATCAGGACCACTCGGTCAGGGAAGAACGTAAGGAATGGTTCTTTGAATCCTAAGGAACCGATTTCGGAAACCCTCTTAGCCGATGTTATGGCTACTAAAAAGACCACTTTGAGGGAAAGTTCCTTAACAGATGACTGGTCCACATGACATATTTCTCTTCCTGCGAAGAAGTCCAGGACAAGAGGAAGATCCCATTTAGAAAATCTTGGTCTCCTTTGAGGTCTAAGTCTTATTGCTCCCCTGAAGAACTGTCTCGTAAGGGGGTGCCTGGCCCATGATACACCTGTGAAGGCAGAGATTGCAGAAACTTGGACTCGTAAGGAGCTAACCGACAAAGACAGATCCAGGCCTGTCTGCAGAAAACCCAGAATATCCTGTATCTTTGGGTCGATACAAGAGCCATTGGTGGAGGCCACATAGTCCGCAAATTTTGACCAAATTCTTTGATAGACTTTGTTGGTGCCCGCTCTTCTGGCATTCAACAATGTAGCAATCGCTGAACTTGGACATCCTAGTGCTTCCAGCCTTCCCCTCTCAACCACCAAGCCATCAGATGGAGATGAGATGGGCATGGGTGAAGAGATGTTCCTTGCGACAGGAGATCTGGTCTGGCCGGGAGAGGGACCGGATCCCGGTAACTGAGCTGAACCAGGAGAGGAAACCATGGCCTGTTGGGCCAGAAAGGAACAATCGCCACTACCTCGACTTCTTCCCACCTGAGCCTTGATAGAAACCGAAGGATGACTGGTACCGGGGGAAAGGCGTAGGCCTTGAGGAATCTCCACTGATCCGTCAGGGCATCCACTCCGAAGGCTTGGGGACAGCGACACCTCGTGTAATATTTCTGCAGTTTGAAGTTGCAAGGGGATGCAAACAGATCTACTTCCGGCATCGCTCCCAGAGACAAGACCCAGTTGAACACTTCGGTGTGGAGAGACCATTCGTTGTTGTCCAGGGTGACCCTCGAAAGGAAGTCCGCCTGGACATTCTGAATTCCGGGGAGATAAACAGCTGACAAATTTGTCAAATTCGCCTGGGCCCAGGACATGATCGGACTTACTTCTTTCAGTAACGAGAGACTGCGGGTGCCCCCCTGTCTCTTGATGTAAGACACTGCAGTCGTATTGTCCAGTCTCAGGAGAACTGAGGCCCCTGATGTCAGGTGGGAAAAGGCTTGAAGAGCACGGAAGGCAGCTCGAAGCTCCAGGATATTTGAGACTATCCCTTGGGATGGGAAGTCCCATCTGCCTTGGGCTACCTCCGTCAGACAGAGGGCGCCCCAACCTCTGTTGCTTGCATCCGTAGTCACCGTGATCCAGGAGACAGGGGCTATGGAATGGCAATTGAGAAGATTCCCCCGTTGCAGCCACCAGGGGAGGCTCTCCCGCATGGAGGTGGTTACTCGTACCAGCTGGTCTCAAGACCCTGGATCCCACTGTTGGAGAAACCCCTTCTGAAAGGGCCGCATCCTCCATTGTGCCCACTTTACCATGGGGGCTGTGGCCACCATGGTGCCTATTATCTTTAGACATTGCGAGGCTCTGAGAAGAGGTGATGATAATGCCAGACGAATTCTTTCCCGAATCACCGGAATTTTCTCCAAAGGTAGAGAGATGGTACTCTCCATGGTGTTGAATTGGGCTCCAAGGAATATTAGAGACTGCGTTGGATCTAGGTGACTCTTCTCCTTGTTCAACAGCCAACCGAACTCTGTTAGGGTAGAGATGACCTGATCTCGATGTGCCAGCAGCTGACCCCTGTCTTGTGAAAGCAGAAGTAGGTCGTCCAAGTAATGGTGTAATCGGATACCTTTGACCCTGATTAATGCTACCACAGCCAATAAGAGCTTCGAAAACACTCGAGGCGATGTTGTAAGCCCGAATGGAAGACATGTGAATTGGAGATGCCTCTGATCTACCGCGAATCGGAGATACATCTGAAATTCCTGTGCAATCGGCACGTGAAAGTAGGCATCTTTCAGGTCTATGGAGACAAGCCAATCTCCCGGTTGTATCGTCTGGCGTATTGTTAGCAGAGTCTCCATCTTGAATTTTTCCTTCTTGATGAAGGAGTTCAGATAAGTCAGGTCGATTACCGGCCTCCAGGACCCATTCTTTTTGAGGACCATGAAAAGGGGGGAGTACACCCCTAGGAATCTCTCTTCTGTTGGTACTTGAATGGCGGCCCCTTGGATTACTAGTGAGTCCGTATATGACAGAAGAACCTGTTTCTTCTCTTCTATGTGAGGAAGAGTTGTAGGAACAAACCGGTGTATGGGTGGGTTGCTGAACACCCAGGTATGACCCGAAGAGACCGTTTTGAAGGTCCAGAAATCCCGAATCGAGGCTGCCCAGACGTGCTGGAAACGGAGTAAACGAGCCCCGACTCGCTCCGTCTGGACAGGCTCTATATCAAAAGGACTTCGCAGCCTCACGTCCCCCAGAAGAGGCTGACTTTGAGGACTTCTGCCCTGAAGGTTGATTTCTCCTCCAGTTTTTTCTGAAATCACGGCCAGGTCTGTAGCGGCGTGCATCCCTCGCACGCTCCTGATCTTGTTTGGGATAAGTTTTCCTCTGACCAAAAAGGCGGCGATCCTGGGGTAAGAACCCTGATTTACCCCCTGTAGCACGGGTAATGGCAGAATCCAGTTTATTCCCAAAGAGGGAGGAACCCTCAAAGGGAATTTTACACCATGCCTGTTTAGAGGCAGGATCTGCAACCCACGGGCGCAACCACAAGGCGCGCTTCGCCGTTACCGAGGAAAGCATGACACGTGCCACAAGGCGGATAATATCCAGGGATGCTTCCCCCAGAAAGGCTGATGCCAGCTTCAGCTCATGTACTGGTGAGTTCTTGAGCAACTCCTCAGAGATCCTTCCCAATACTGCATCCATATCATCCGTCCATGCTTCCATAGCTTTAGACAAAGCTGCAAGGGCCAGGGCTGGTTTACAAGCCATGCCTGCCGTAATATAAATGCGTTTGAGGTCAGTGTCGATCTTCCTCTCCAAACCATCTTTAAAAGAAACGGTGTCTTCCAGAGGAAGCGTGACATGCTTCACTAACCTCATTAAGGCCGCATCAATGAGGGGTGCAGCTTCCAGATGCTTTACCTCCTCACTTTTGAATGGGTACATTTTCGCTATCTTGGAAATCAGCGAGTTCTTCCTCTCAACTTTACTCCATTCATCTGAAATAATTTCCCCAAGTTCACCCAGGAAGGGGAAATTTGGGCGTTCTTTCCTGAGCTGTTTGAAGTACTTCCTCTGTTTAGAGGGGGCTTCTACTGGCTCCTCCCATCTCAATGCGTTTTTAACCGCTTTAACCATCTGTGGAACCAAGGAAAAATCGAAGCCTGTACTGGAATCTTCCACATCCGCTTCGCTGTCCGAAGAACCACTCAAGGAGAGACTTCGTCGAGAGGGACCTGGAACCTCAGGGACAACCCTGTCAGGAACTGGTGGAGGAGCAGCAGGAGGGCTGGATGTACGAACGGGATCTGTCCTGTTCAAAGACTCTTGAACCACTCTTCTAACCAGAGCCTCCACCTGTTGGTCTCCAGCTCCTCGTTCTTTAACAGCTCGAGCATAGCATAGCTCACAGAGAGATTTACCCTCTGGGACCTGAGCTCTACATCCCCAGCATGCCTTCTTATCAGAGCGGCTGGAATGGCGGTGAGAATGGCGACTAGACGTGGACCGTCTGGAGGATGATCTAGGACGTCTAGAGCTTGACGTAGAGTGACGGTTTTGTGATCTAGATTTGTCACTAGCTTCACGTGCTGAAGAACGGTGTTCAGACCTAGAAGGGCTGAGGGAAAAAACAGAGTCAACATGCACCTGACAATAAAACCCAAAACAAAAAACAGGCAGAGGGAAAATTAATTCCATCCTACCTGCCGAGTAAGGGTTGGCCACTGGGGGGCGGTGACACATCCATAGCAAACAACTGACCAGCAAGACACTGAAAGCAATCAAGACAGTATATAAGAAACTGATGGTTTAGCAATTAGGAAGAAACCATAGGCAGGCAGTGCAGCATAACTCTTACCTTGACCAGTCAAGATATGTGCTCAGGGAATCAGCTGCATGAAGCATGAAAGCATCCCAAGAAATAGCTGAATCTGACAGCTATTTAAACCTGCCGCCCAGGATGATGTCATCGCGCTCACAGCGAACCCACGCTGTGTACGACGCCGCCCCATGGACACCGCGCGCATGCGCGACCGCCGCCATCTTGTCCGGACCGCGCACGTGCAACCAAGCCTCGATTTCGATCGCGGCTCGCGCATGCGCAGAAGGGCCAAGAAGCGGCGGACTGGAACGCAGATGCGTCCCAGCCGCCATGACCAGGAAAGCTACAGGGACAGACAACAAACAAATACAGGCTGCCATGTAATAGAAAAAGACAGTATACATCACCACCACGACACCGATTCGATCCGGCCTGGGACTGGGAGCCATTGCTCATACTGCACGACCAGGGCATTTTCATGAAGGGGCCTCCCGCTAATAGCTGGGACGAATGGCCATGTTGCCGCTTGCCTGCCAATGGCCGGCTATTAAGCTCTTCAAGGCATCGCAATACTTGCCCATGTCCACCCTGCTAATAGCTAAGGTAAATGGACTCCAGAAAAAGACACCGCCAGAACCGTCATCTTCGCGTGCAAACCACCAGGACTGGACCGACAATTTTAAGGTAAGACTACCTTGGTCCTAGGAGGAGGACAAAAAAGGAACACGGTCTCTGTCTAGTTGCAAAGATTTATGGGAGTGGGGTCCTATGAGGTATGAGAGGCGGGATTAACCCATACGTAGGCTGCCATGGAGTCTGTCAGGAAAAAGCCTTTTTTGGAAAAAAAAAAAAAAAAGCTTTGTATGCGCACAAATAGAAATGTGGATACCATTGACCTGAACTCTCATTAATTCAAAATTCTAATTGCAAAGCTTTAGTTCTCATTCTTATGGCTTTATTGCTTGGAATCCCTGACATGCAAGCAGGTGACAAACTCTGACTTTCCTCTAAATTCAATGAAGTGCTGAAGCCGGCGATAGCCATGCAACTAGTATTTTAAAAAGTGCAGCAAAGGTACCTAGCTATTTTTTTCAGTACAGGTTATCTTTATAGAGAATATGTTTGCTGTTTTAGGCCTGATTCACACTTATGCATTTTTAGTGCTTTTTGCATTTTGCAGATTTGCATTGCAGTTCATTTAAAATAGAGAGAGCAATCAGCGCAAACAATTTAACAAATAGATGGATATTGCAAGCTGAACACTAAAGGATTCACCAACCCAAAAACGATATAATATGGAAGATAAGTGCAGCGCAATAAAAAAGTATGATCAGCATAAAGACATGAGAAGACGCGAACAGCTGAGCGTCTTCTTTCTTGGAAAATCAAGTCACTGTTTTGACCCTGCATTGCAGCGGTACTATTGCCAGTGTGATTGGAAAAACATCTTTGAACTTTGTGCTTTTACACTGCGCTCCATAGCGCTTTTAAGGATATATATTTCCGTTTTTGTTTTGAAATAAAGTAGCAAACAGTCTACACTTAAGAGGACTTTGTTTCTTTTTATCTCCGTGGCCCTTTTCACTTTTGTGCTCTGATATACTTACTGAGGATCTGTCTGACGATTATTGGATCGCTGCAATACCATTTACACGGTCTCTAGCTTAAAAGGCTATGGTGGATGAGGACAACTATCCAGGTGATCGAATTCGTTCTGCCGATGGTGTCTGGTTATCATGCCCGTATGACCTCCTATAACTTAGAGGTCCAACAGTTCTGGAAAGCACATTTCCTACAGATTTAGTGTGCAAGAGCTTTGGAGAAGAATTTATACGTCCTTCTATGATCAAGGGTTGAAGTTTAATCCATCTATGAATTATTAAGGACTCGTGTCTTTATGCTGATCATACTTTTTTATTGCGCTGCACTTATCTTCCATATTATGCAGTTCATTTAACATGGTTTCCTATGGACCACGTTCTGTAGTGCAAATCTGCAAAATGCAAAAAGCACTAAAAATTTGCGTTTTCAGTTTTGCAGAAACTCACTACAGTCCATTTAGCATGGTGTCCTATGGATGTAGTTCACAGCTGTGCATTTTATGGAAAGGGCCAGGGACTTTTTTCGGGTTTTTCGTTTCATAGACTTCAATGGATCAAAAAACGTGTACTGAAAAAATTGCAAAATGCACCTGGAATATGCAAACTGCAACCTGCATAGGTGTGAATCAGGCCTTAGGCTAGATTCACACCTATGCATTTTTAGTGCTTTTTGCATTTTGCAAATTTGCATTACAGAACGTGTTTCATAGGAAACCATGTTAAATGAACTGTAGTGCAAATCTGCAAAATACAAAAAGCACTAAAAATGCATAGGTGTGAAACCAACTTTAGACAAAATTTTAAGTTTGCTTACCAGTACAGAAATTAAAAAACTGCAGCATTGATGACACTAAGGCTGGATTCACACCTATGCCGTTTTAGTGCTTTTTGCATTTTGCAGATTTGCACTACAGTTCATTTAACATTGTTTCCTATGGAATACGTTCTGTAGTGCAAATATGCAAAAAGCATAGGTGTGAATCGGGCCTGGGTGTGGGTTCAGTGCAATGGAACCATTCTTATTGGAGCGACCCAAGTTGCTCCGACTTAGAAAAAGGTTCCTTCACTGCTTGGGGGCGACTTTAGAGCAGCGTGCATTGACTTCCATTAAAGAAGTCCTTTGCAAGCCACGCTGAAGTCTTGCTGTGCCGGGTGACTTTGAAGCTGCCCCTGTGTGAACTGAGCCTAAGGCCTCATGCACACTGGGCTTTAAAAAAAAAAAAAAAAAAAAAAAACAACGCTTTTGCACGTACTTTTTTTTTAGCCTGTAAAAGCACCTCTATATTAGCCTATGAGGTTACATAGTTACATAGTAGGTAAGGTTGAAAAAAGACACAAGTTCATCAAGTCCAACCTATGTGTGTGATTATGTGTCAGTATTACATTGTATATCCCTGTATGTTGCGGTCATTCAGGTGATTATGTAATAGTTTCTTGAAGCTATCAATGCTCCCCACTGAGACCACCGCCTGTGGAAGGGAATTCCACATCCTTGCCGCTCTTACAGTAAAGAACCCTCTACTTAGTTTAAGGTTAAACCTCTTTTCTTCTAATTGTAATGAGTGGCCACGAGTCTTATTAAACTCTCTTCTGCGAAAAAGTTTTATCCCTATTGTGGGGTCACCAGTACAGTATTTGTAAATTGAAATCATATCCCCTCTCAAGCGTCTTTTCTCCAGAGAGAATAAGTTCAGTGCTCGCAACCTTTCCTCATAACTAAGATCCTCCAGACCCTTTATTAGCTTTGTTGCCCTTCTTTGCACTCGCTCCATTTCCAGTACATCCTTCCTGAGGACTGGTGCCCAGAACTGGACAGCAAACTCCAGGTGCGGCCAGACCAGAGCCTTTTAGAGTGGGAGAATTATCGTTTTATCTCTGGCGTTGATCCCCCTTTTAATGCATGCCAATATTCTGTTTGCTTTGTTAGCAGCAGCTTGGCATTGCATGCCATTGCTGAGCCTATCATCTACTAGGACCCCCAGGTCCTTTTCCATCCTAGATTCCCCCAGAGGTTCTCCCCCCAGTGTATAGATTGCATTCATATTTTTGCCACCCAAATGAATTATTTTAAATTTTTCTACATTGAACCTCATTTGCCATGTAGTCGCCTACCCCATTAATTTGTTCAGGTCTTTTTGCAAGGTTTCCACATGCTGCGGAGAAGTTATTGCCCTGCCTAGCTTAGTATTGTCTGCAAATACAGAGATTGAACTGTTTATCCCATCCTCCAGGTCGTTTATAAACAAATTAAATAGGATTGGTCCCAGCACAGAACCCTGGGGAACCCCACTACCCACCCCTGACCATTCTGAGTACTCCCCATTTATCACCACCCTCTGAACTCGCCCTTGTAGCCAGTTTTCAATCCATGTACTCACCCTATGGTCCATGCCAACAGACCTTATTTTGTACAGTAACCGTTTATGGGGAACTGTGTCAAATGCTTTTGCAAAATCCAGATACACCACGTCTACGGGCCTTCCTTTATCTAGATGGCAACTCACCTCCTCATGGAAGGTTAATAGATTGGTTTGGCAAGAACGATTCTTCATGAATCCATGCTGATTACTGCTAATGACACCGTTCTTATTACTAAAATCTTGTGTATATAGTCCCTTATCATCCCCTCCAAGAGTTTACATACTATTGATGTTAGGCTAACTGGTCTGTAATTCCCAGGGATGTATTTTGGGCCCTTTTTAAATACTGGTGCTACATTGGCTTTTCTCCAATCAGCTGGTGCCATTCCAGTCAGTAGACTGTCTGTAAAAATGAGGAAATTGGTTGATTTACTAAAACAAAAGAGTGCGAAATCTGGTGCAGCTGTGCATGGTAGCCAATCAGCTTCTAACTTTAGCTAGTTCAATTAAACTTTGACAAAAAACCTGGAAGCTGATTGGTTTCTATAGAGTGTGGAACCAGATTTTGCACTCTCCAATTTTGGTAAATCAAACCCTTGTGTCCTATGTGTCATGCACACATAGGCATTTTCAGGCATTTTAGAAGAGGATTGTCTACAGGAATAAAAACCCATCAAAAACGCACTCTAGAGAGGAGCTAATGAGCAAAATAAACACTGAACGTGCTAGACACGTTTTGGTACGTTTGACCAATTAATGCATTTTAATGGCCATAACAAAATAATATTCAGCTTTAGACACATTTTTGAGCAGCTTTTCTCCTGCCAGGAATTCTTGCATCCAGGGGGGAAAAGTAAACACCTTGTGTGCATGGAGCCTAATGTGTATTGTTTAAGGAATTGTAATATTGTCAAAGTAATAAACTTTCTTTGGGTAATGGGTCCCAGTTGGACATTTTAGATGTTGTACAATATACTACAATTAAACATATATGTATTCACACTTTGAAGTGGCGATATTGTGCTTTGCCAATCATTTTTTATTTCCATTAAATAGAACTTAGAGACCCCGTTGTCTTATCTATTCAAGGCAAAATGGCAAGGTCTATTTTAAGCTAGTTCCCTATTTCAGGTCTGCCATTCCTTCAATCTTTGCAGTTGCAACAAAATCCCAGGTATCATCATGTGACTGTGTTCAGTCTAGCTATTGAGCTTTAGATCCAATTCCTTTTTATGAATCCTTCCTTTACTTATTCAGTTTTTTTTTGTTTGTTTTTTTGTTTTGTTTTTTAGGTGTAAGTTCAGAAATGCAACTGTCACATCCTCTCAAATGCCACAGAATGGAGGCATGCTGTGTAGCCATGTTTACAATTCAGTGATTCAGGACTGGAGGTGATTTTGATCACATATGTGCAACATGCTGCTTTCAGAAGACTTAATATTCTGAGCTGAAGGGAACAGACTGTGAATTTGCAGGAGTCACAAAAGACTTTTTACTCCTGGGCTATTAGGAACTCAATCAACAGAATGTAACGAACTGGATTATACATTTTTTTAAAATAGACATATGATTTCAAGCTGGTTTCTTAAAGTGTCCTTTTGAGGCTTCACATTACTTGTTAAAAAATTGCATTATAAATTGCTGACAGCAATGGCTGTTGGCAATTCCTATCATAGAACATCTCCAGAAGAAAGTGAATGGAATTAAGTTTGCTATGCAGAATGCAAGTCTTGCTATCGAGATTGTTCTCCTGCTGTGTTTAGAAGTGCCTAAAGAATGTCCCAAGAGTCCACGTCGTGTTGGGTGAAACCCACTACTTTCACATGTAATACCTGAACAGTGTTAAGCTAGGAGATTTCTTGGAAATTTCTACCCTGCTAAAGAGGTTTTGGGTCATGCTCGTGGAAAGTGCTGTGTGGACATTTCTGTTAATCCTGTTATTAAATAATGCACACAGGTTGGTAGCCTGTGCAAGTCTTTAGCCAGCAAACT
Organism: Lithobates clamitans; assembly: GCA_037952925.1. Taxonomy (NCBI): domain Eukaryota; kingdom Metazoa; phylum Chordata; class Amphibia; order Anura; family Ranidae; genus Lithobates; species Lithobates clamitans. The sequence continues at coordinate 4,674,109 of JBBGZY010000465.1, forward strand.
GTAGTAGTCAAAGCCTTATGTTGCATGACAAGTCAATGAAGCTGGCCACTTTTTTAATAATTCCTTTTGCACTACTGAGAATTGTGATTTAGTACTTTATTGTCTTTTTAAATAGCGAACATTATCAGTTTGACAGGTCTGTTTTCCACAGCCTTATTGTTGTGAAACTGCATCAAATGCCCTTATTAACATATATAAATGTAGGTTTATTCCAATTAAGTGCATTATGTTATTTAACTTATATACTATGACTGTTATTGCCATACCATAAACTCTCTAGTGACTTAACTCTAGCTCTCTCCAAACATTCAAAATGCCGTTCACCTAAATCTGTATCAGTGTCTTTTTTTTCTTTTTCCTGTACAAGGATTTTGAAATGCAAAATGTCAGTTCAAAAGGCTAGGAGGCTTTTCAATTCTGTTGTGCTATTGAATCAAATTTTGTTTAAGCAATAATGTTGATAGCTGTGAGATGCTATGATTTGTTATAACCAAAATGAATATTTGGAGGGAAGCAGGGACAAGAAAATTTACAGTAGCTATATCGGTTTATTGTGACGCATTGCTTAATTCTGTAATGTTTAAAAAAAAATACACACTGATTCACTACTGAGCTAGAACTCTAATGTCTCCATTGTTTTTTTTTCTTGATGTCCAACCATAGCGTTAATGGTTTGCTCACCTGAATACGAGACTAGAATTCAATAATAGATGTGTTGGCTGGAGCTTGCTATAATTTTTTGTTTTGTTTAACTAGCATTTCAATAATTTAATGATGAATCAAGAGCACTGAACTTTTTACATTTTATAGCATTGTTTTGTATATAATGTATATTTATAATCAAAACAAATGTAAATATGTTTATTATGTCATGTTTTAATGTGTTAGCAACAAAGTTTTCAGTTATATTTTTGTTATTTTATTATTATTATTATTTTATTTTTATTTTTTTTTGAAAAAATGAAAAACTTCTTAAATCAATGTTGCTTCCAGCGTTTTTCCTTTTTTTTTATTTTTTTATTTATTGAATTATGTTTTTATGTCTGAGTTATTGAGAAGCGGCTTCTTTTTAGATGCTTGTTTTTGTGTGTGTGTGTGTGTGTATGTGTGTTTTTTGATCAGTGTAAAGCTGTTCCTGCATTCCAGTAATTACACTAGGAGTGCACTTGTTGCATGTGCACTTGATAAATTTAGGCAATAAAAAATAGCACGTTAGAGGGAAAAAACAGGTTCTGCTTTCCTGTTGCTTTTCCTGTGGCCTTTGTCAAAAACAGGCAAATAGGAAGCAAAAATGCATTCCCACTAATTCTTCTGTAGACGTTTACAGGAAAGAATTGTATATCCACTTACTACAAATAAGTTTGCATCCTGAATGATGTTTGCAGTGATCTACCTCAGACATCAAGAACAATTCTGGTTCTTTAAGTTTAGATACATGCAGGGTTTATGGCTTTCTCCCATGTGAACGGATGTTGTCTGTTGCATGGCTTTAGAATTCACTGGAGCCTCAAATGAAAATAAGGAAAACTTTTTAAGTTACAAGTCTCATTTTGCTGTATACATTTCCCATGTAAAAAGCTGTGGTGTTAGACTTTTAATGATAACATTATGGGCTTGATTTTCTAAAGGAGAAGGTAATGCACACTTAGCAAAGTAAATTATAGTAAATAGGGTGAACCAGTGTTGAATTGTGATACCTAATTTTGCGCGAAGGAACTATATTAAAAAAAAAAAAAAAAAAAAAAAAGATTCTTACAGGGGATTGAAATGAACACAGATTCAATTAATTTACTAAGGCTGGCCATACACTATACAATTTTCTTGTTCAACTTTTCTTTATATTTACCAAAACCATATAATATGTGGTCAAACCTAAACCCTTTCAATTTGTATGCAATCAGGCAGGCCCTTGCACTACATAGTTGAAGGTGAATCTAAAGGAAATTGAATAGGACAATGGTATAGTGTATGGCCAGCATAAGCTCAGTGAATTTTATTTTGCAGTGAACAATTTAGGTCAGTGTCAGTGCTGATGTATTGCAGCTATTTGGACTCCAGACTCCTATGAAAGACCAAATAAAGTCCAATGCCAAAAATGTATTAAGTAAAAAGCATTACAAACCAAAGTTTGGAGGATTAGGAAGAATAAAGTATAGGAAACTAGTGCCTCCAATTAATGGCAGTCTGCAATCACATGAAGAATAAATAACAGTTGTATCAAGTTCTTTTCATTTATTACTGTAATACAGTCATACAGCATATACAATAATAAATATTGCTCTTTTTGTACTTTATCAGGCAAGTGCTGTAACAAGGCTTAAAAAAAAACTTGTGCTGCCAGTAGAAAGGAATATTTTGTGAAAAACTCTTACACGCCTAACTCTCCTGCAGTGGGTCTGATGCCCAACTGATGACCGCTCTAATCTACGTGGCTCTTGCTCCCTAAACAATGCTATTGGCCAGAGAACGCCTTGTATTATGTGCTCACTTTTACAGCAGGACATCTGCTTGGCACAGGACTCAGAAGACAGCAACAATCATTGTAGATCATTGTAGTAGTGGCAACTACTACAGTGATTCTCCGCTTCCACAGCTGTCCCACCAGTACAGCAGATGTGTAATTACAATGGTCCAGGCCAATGTAAGGCTATGTTTAAACATGTGGCTGTTACATAATTGGCGAGGTGGAAAAAAGACAAGTCCATCAAGTCCAACCTATGTGTGTGATTTTATATCAGTATTAAATTGTATTTCCTGTATGTTGTGATCGTTCAGGTGCCTATGTAATGGTTTTTTGAAATTTATCGATGCTCCCCGCTGAAACCACTGCCTGTGGAAGAGAATTCCACATCCTAACCGCTCTTACAGTAAAGAACCCTCTACGCAGTTTAAGGTTGAACCGCTTTTCTTCTAATTTTAGTGACTGGCCGTGTGTCTTATTAAATTCCCTTTCATGGAAAAGCTTTATCACTATTGTGTGGGGTCACCAGTATGGTATTTGTACATTGAAATCATATCCCCTCTTAAGCGTCTATTTTCCAGAGAGAATAAGTTCAGTGCTCGTAACCTTTCCTTATAACTAAGGTCCTCCAGTCCCTTTATTAGTTTTGTTGAGACCTGACCAGAGTATTGTAGAATGGGAGAACTATCGTTTTATCTCTGGAGTTAATCCCCTTTTTAATGCTTGCCAATATTCTGTCTGCTTTGCTTGCAGCAGCTTGGCATTGCATGCCATTGCTGAGCCTGTCATCTACTAGGAACCCCAGGTCCTTTTTCCTTCCTAGATTCCCCCAGAGGATCTCTCCCTAGTGAGTAGATTGCATTCATATTTTTGCCACCCAAATGCATTTTTACATTTTTCTACGTTAAATCTCATTGCCATGTAGTTGCCCACCCCATTAATTTGTTCAGATCTTCTTAAAAAGTTTCCACATCCTGCAGAGAATTTATTGCCCTGTTTGGCTTAGTATTGTCCACAAATACAGAGATTGAGCTGTTTATCCCATCCTCCAGGTCGTTTATGAATAAATTAAATAGGATTGGTCCCAGGACAGAACTCTGTGGAACCCCACTTTCCACCCCTGACCATTCCGAGTACTCCCCATTTATCACTACCCTCTAAACTTGCCCCTGTAGGAAGTTTTCAATCCATGTGCTCACCCTATGGTCCATGTCAACAGGCCTTACTTTGTACAGTAAACATTTATGGGGAACTGTATCAAATGCTTTTGCAAAATCCAGATACACCAGGTCTATGGGGCCTTTCTTTATCTAGATGGCAGCTCATCTCCTCATAGAAGGTTAATAGATTGGTTTGGCAAGAATGATTCTTCATTAATCCATGCTGATTACTGATAATGATACTGTTGTCATTACTAAAATCTTGTATGTAGTCCCTTTATCATCCCCTCCAAGAGCTTGCATACAATTGATGTTAGGCTAACTGGTCTGTAATTCCCAGGGATGTATATTGGTCTTTTTTTAATATTGGTGCTACATTGGCTTTTCTCCAATCAGCTGGTACCATTCCAGTCAGTAGACTGTTTGTAAAAATTGGGAACATTGGTCTGGCAATTACTTGACTGGGTTCCTTAAGGACCCTCGGAAGCAAGTGTTTCCTGTGACGTGTCATGAGGATAAACATTGCAGTTTTGGTTACTGAAGCCCCCTGATTCCCTCGTGAAGACTGAGGGTAGGAATAAATTCAATGCCTTTGCCATCTCTCCATCCTTAGTAACCAGAGTCACTTCAATATTCTTTATGGGACCAATATGATCTGACCTCCCTTTCTTACTATTTATGTACTTAAATAATTTCTTGGGATTTTTTTACTCTCCTCCGTTTGTTGCATTCTTTGTAAAGTTGGAATGCTGATGATGATCCCTCAGCCTTGTATTTTTTGAAGGCCTTCTCCTTTGCTTTTATATGCATTTTTACGTTGGAGTTAAGCCACCCAGGACTTATAAGCACTTTGATAGGTAGGAATGAAATGAGATGTGTAATTTATGCTCTTAGAATGTCTGAATATACTACTTCAATATTAGACCTCTGTATGTGGCCAGGCTGTGGAAAAGTTTCAGATGTGTGGTATCGTCATACTCGGGAAGAGTAGCAGAATGTATTTTGGGGTGTAATTTTTGCTATATACATGCTATGTGTTAGAAATACCTTATAAATTGACAACTTTGTGTAAAAAAAAAAAAAAAAAAAAAAATGCTTTTTCTTTTTTTTTTTTTTTTTTTTACACATTTTCCAAAAACTTCTGGAAAAAAATGAACTGTTCAAAAGACTCATTATGCCTCATAGATTATACGTTGGGGGTGTTTGCTTTCTAAAATAGGGACATTTTGTGGGCAATTCCATTGTCCTGGTGCTCCAGGGCTTTAAAAAGTGTAATAGGTGGTTGAGAAATAAGATGTCATTTATGCTCATAGAACGCCTGAAGGTGCTACTTTAATGTTGGGCCTTTGTATGTGGCCAGGCTGTGTAAAAGTCTCACACATGTGGTATCGCCATACTCGGGAAGAGTAGCAGAATATATTTTGGGGTGTAATTTGTTGTATGCATATGCTGTGTGTGAGAACTAACCTGATAATATGACAATTCTGTAAAAAAAATAAAAATGTTCATTTTGCAAAGAATTGTGGGGAAAAAATTACAACTTAAAAAAACTTGCCATGCTACTTACTTAATACCTTGGAATGTCTACTTTCTAAAAAGGGGTCATTTGGGGGGTATTTGTACTTTCCTGACTTGTTAGTGTCTCAAGAAATGAGACACACCTGATGTACTGAAGGCCTGATCATTTTTCAGTGATTGGCACCATAATTTGTAGACTCTATAACTTTCACAAAGACCAAATAATATACACTAATTTGGGTTATTTTTACCAAAACTATGTAGCAGTATACATTTTGCCCAACATTTATGAAGAAAAATTACTAATTTGCAAAATTTTATGACGGAAACAAAGAAAAAGGCATTTTTTTTTTTCACAAAATTTACGGTCTTTTTTTATTTATAGAACAAAAAATAAAAAACCCACTAGTGATTAAATACCACCAAAAGAAAGCACTATTTGTGTGAAAAAAGGACGCAAATTTGATATGGGTACAGTGAAGCATGACTGAGTAATTGTCATTCAAAGTGTGAGAGCGCTGAAAGCTGAAAATTGGTCTGGGCAGGAAGGGGGTGTAAGTGCCCTGTATTGAGGTGGTTAAGTATATAAACAGTAAAAAAAGGGAGGACAGACCATATTGGCCCTATAAAGAATGAGGAAGGAAATCTGGTTACAAAGGATGTGGAGATGGCGAAGGTATTGAATTTATTCTTCTCCTCAGTCTTCACAAGGGAATTGGGGGGGCTTCAGTAACCAAAACTGCAATGTTTATCCTCCATGACACGTCACAGGAAACACTTGCTTCCGAGGGTCCTTAAGGAACCCAGTCAAGTAATTGCCAGACCATTGTTCCCAATTTTTACAAACAGTCTACTGACTGGAATGGTACCAGCTGATTGGAGAAAAGCCAATGTAGCACCAATATTAAAAAAAGACCAATATACATCCCTGGGAATTACAGACCAGTTAGCCTAACATCAATTGTATGCAAGCTCTTGGAGGGGATGATAAGGGACTACATACAAGATTTTAGTAATGACAACAGTATCATTATCAGTAATCAGCATGGATTAATGAAGAATCATTCTTGCCAAACCAATCTATTAACCTTCTATGAGGAGATGAGCTGCCATCTAGATAAAGAAAGGCCCCATAGACCTGGTGTATCTGGATTTTGCAAAAGAATTTGATACAGTTCCCCATAAATGTTTACTGTACAAAGTAAGGCCTGTTGACATGGACCATAGGGTAAGTACATGGATTGAAAACTTCCTACAGGGGCAAGTTCAGAGGGTAGTGATAAATGGGGAGTACTCGGAATGGTCAGGGGTGGAAAGTGGGGTTCCACAGAGTTCTGTCCTGGGACCAATCCTATTTAATTTATTCATAAATGACCTGGAGGATGGGATAAACAGCTCAATCTCTGTATTTGTGGACAATACTAAGCCAAACAGGGCAATAAGTTCTCTGCAGGATGTGGAAACTTTTTAAGAAGATCTGAACAAATTAATGGGGTTTTTCCTCATGACACATTACTGGAAGCACCCTCATGGCTAACAGAGGACAGAATTAGAAATAGACTTGAAAAACTTTTTTTTTTATCAGAAATTTTTTTTTATTTTAATTTAATACATACACTTCACAAAACAGTTATACATAATATATAATAATACAATTTCTATAAAATTATACAAATTCTCTATTATATTCTCAATATCATATCTTATCCCTTGCTCGCCCCAATCCTTCCCCTCTCCCACCCTCACATCTACCTGTCGATCGTCACTTTAGGGTTGCTTTATTTTATTATAATTGCCACTCCCTCATTTGCCGCTGGCTTCCCCCCCAACCTATTCTTTGTTGTGTAGTTATCACCCCTTGGGTCCACTCGCTATCTTACTCCTTCTTCTCCCCTTTCCTTTCCCCTCCTTTTTGCTTCTTCCTTTTCCAACTATTTTTTTGCCTGTTCTTTCCTTTCTATGCAATTCCCTCTGCTCTACATCCGGAGCTTTTCCACTACCAGTTGAAGGGGGGCCACTTCCGCCTCCCTCAACCAGCGTTGCCATATTTTGTCAAATTTCCCCTTGTCGTTTCTACAATTGTAGGCCAGTCTTTCTCTTGGAAGGAGGGAGTTTACATATGAGATCCATTGCTTCCCAGTGGGCACCGTAGGAGCCATCCAGTATCTTGCGATAAGTTTTCTAGCTAAATACATCAATCTAGTTATCATAAGATACTTTCCTCCAGGGAACATTTCTGCCTCAATGGCGCCAAGCAAATAAACCATCGGATTCAAGGGAATATGGATTTGCGCCAACCCAGAAATGCATCTGGATACCTCTTCCCAGTACCTATGCAGCTTTGGGCACCTCCACATTAGGTGAATAAAGTCCCCCCTGTGCACTCCGCACTTGGGGCATGCAGAAGAATCCCTACCTACCCACCTGTGGAGTTGCACTGGTGTCCTGTAGGCCCTGTGTAAAATAAATAATTGTGATAACCTTTGTGATGCAGATAACGAGACCACTGGGATAGCTTTGAGTGCCGCTTCCCACTGATTATCGTTTATCTCGCCTACATCCTCTACCCATTTTTTCCGACACTTTAATGATGTATGATCTTGGGTCCTAATCAATAATTCCCTGTATATTTTTGTTATTAGTCCTTTCCTTGTGTCTGCTTTCAAAACTTCATTCAGTATTGGGACTGTTTTTACTCCTAAGGAGTGGGTTGTTTGTTGTGCCTGTAGCACATGGCGGATTTGAAGATATTGGTAGAAGCCCCTAGGGTGCAAATGGAATTCCCTACATAGTTGTTCATATGACTTTAATACGTCCCCCTCATAGATTTGTGAGAAGAACCAAATCCCCCTTTCCTTCCAGTGTGAGAAACCTAGCAACTCCTGAACCTCAGTATATCTTTTATAATGCCATATTGGTGTGAATGGGAGCACGCCCGTTATTTTCAATATTTTCCGAGTTTCCCCCCCAAACCCTTTTAAAAAGAGAACTCATAGGTTCTAATCCCTTCATACTTGGTAGATCCATTTCTAAATGGGAGGCCGCCGCCAATGTGTGTTCCGAGATGGTCACCAATCTACATATAGGGTCCTCATTTCTCACTCTACCCCATCCTGCCATTTGTTGCAACTGTGATGCCAAGAAATATAACCTGGGGTGGGGTATTGACAGCCCTCCTTTATCTTTTTCATATTGCAGTGTTTCCAAGCTAATTCTAGGCACCTTTTTTTTCCATATAAATTCTCTCGTTAATGTGTCTATTAGTCTGAACCACTTCTTTGAAATCCATATTGGTGAATTGTGGAGGATATACAATTGCTGTGGGGCCCAGATCATCTTTACTAGATTTGCCCGCCCTACGACTGACAATGGGAGCCTACACCAACTGTTACATTTTTCTTTCTGTCTGGTGAGCAATGGCCCCAAATTCAGTCTAAGATACTCGGCTGGCTCTGGGGACACCATCACTCCCAAATATTTAAAGCAGTTAACAATAGCAATTTGTTCAGCCCCCTCTGGGAGTCCCTCCCTCGTCTGATCTAATGACATCTGATCTAATTCTTTTCGACCAATTAATTGCAAAGCCCGAAAAGCTGCCAAAGTTTCCCACTATCTCCATCACTGCCCGCAAAGAAGAGGACATATCCCCTAGATATATAAGTGCATCATCTGCATATAAAGATATTTTTTCCTCTCTCTGAAATCTGCAGAACCCCACTACCTCAGGTGAGTTCCGGATCAGTATAGCCAGGGGTTCAATCGCCAAGGCGAACAGTAATGGAGACAGCGGGCAGCCCTGTCTAGTCCCCCTATATAATCCAAATGGGGGGGAGAGGATCCCATTGATGCGCAACCTGGCTCTAGGTTTGGAATACAGTACTCTTACCCAGGATATGAATTTACCTCCCACTCCAAATCTTTCCAGTATTTCCATGAGGCAGGGCCACTCCACACTATCAAACGCCTTAGTCGCGTCAAGTGACAGAATGACCCCCCGGATTGTCCACTGGCATCTGCAAATTCATGTATAACCTCCTTATATTATCAGACGTAGAGCGCGTAGGTATAAAGCCAGACTGGTCACAATGAACCAGTTTGCCAATTACCTGAGAAAGCCTCTTAGCCAAAACACTGGCCAGCAACTTAACGTCTGCATTCAATAACGAAATTGGACGGTATGAATCCATTAGAAGTCTATCTTTTCCTGGTTTCAAAAGAACTGTAATTATTGCTTCTTGCATACTATCTGGTAACCTTCCCACTTCCCCAGCCTCCTCTATTGTCTGCAACAATGACGGTAAGAGGACCTCTCTATAATGGGAGTATACCTCTACCGGTATTCCATCTGGGCCTGGGGATTTATGACGCATTGCCCCCTCTAATGCTTCCGTTAATTCAGCTAGTGAAATTGGGGAATTCAGAGTTTCCATCTCCTCCTCCGTTAACCGCGGAAAAGGACAGGTTTGTAGGAACTGTTCCAAGTCCGATGGTTTATACCTGGTTTTACTAGAGTACAAATCCCTGTAGAACTGCTGAAAACTATTTACTATGTCTGAGCTGAGAGTTAACTTCTCCAGTTTCAGTCCCTATAGCTAGGATATTTGTAGATTCCTGTTGCTGTCTAGCTATTAGAGCTAATAGGCGGCCAGTATTTTCCCCCTCTTCGAAATAACTTTGTTGCTGAAAATATCTTCTCTTCTCTGCTGCAGATAGCCACACCGCATTGTGTACTACTTGCGCCTCTCTCCATAGCTCTTGATTGGATTGTGATGGGTCAATTATTAAGGCCTGCTCCCTTTCTTTCAGTTCTTCTCGTACCCTGGTTTCCCACTCTCTGGATCGGGATTTACCTCCCGCAATTTCTTTAATGAGGCAACCTCTCCCAGACCCTTAATATCACCCCGATCATAACTCAAATGGAGACCAGGTTACGCTCCTGGACCTCATTGCCACTAAATTTGATTGGACGCGTGAATATTTTCAAAATGATATTTTTACCTAAATTTCTCTATGTATTTCAGGCTTCCCCAATATTTTTATATAAGAAACTTTTTATCAAAATTAACTCACTCGTATCCTCCTTCCTTTGGCAGGGCTTGAACCCGAGAATCGCTAGGGCCTCACTCCAGGCCGCTAAACTGGATGGAGGTTTGGTCTGCCCTAATTTAAGGCACTATTTTATAGCATCACAGCTGGCTTATGTCTATGACTGGTTTCTGGGGGCCTCCTCTTCCTGCTCCACCGCTCTATTGAACGCTCTTAAAGGCCCCAGGGCCTCACTAGTGGACACATTACACAGGTCCATGCCTCGACATTGTTCTAGGGGCTCGCCGATTGAGGTGGGCTGGCTGGCCTGGCATGAGGGTAATAAAGTAATCATTAACCAGATAGGGGTGTCCCCCAATGCTCCTCTATGGCATAATCCTAACTTTCCAGAGCTCCTGGGCCATCCAGATTCTGAGTGGTGGATGAGACTTGGTGCTACCCACGTCTCTCAGATCTACTCAAACTACTCTTTTTTCTCATTTGCGGATCTGAGGGCTAAGTGTGGTGTAACAAACAGGTTTTATTTTAGGTATCTTTCACTGCGCCATGCCATCAGGGCACAATTTTCTGGTTTGTCCCTGGAGCTCACTGAATCACCTCTAGAGGTGCTATTGTCATATCCCGATATTGGGAAAATTGTTACTACTATATATTCTCGCCTTCAGGTGGCGGGCGTTAAACCCTTTCAGATTGCTCAGCGGAAATGGGAAAAGGAAATTCCCGGGTTGTCAGAGGAGGGGTGGGAGGAGGCCTCAGAGGTGTGCTTTCTGGACCTTATTGGATCAAATGACCAATATGTACAATATAAATTTATACATCAGATGCATTACACTCCTGTTAGGCTGGCCCGTATGGGATATGACTCTGCAGCCTCCTGTGTTCGGTGTGGCTTCTCAGAAGCTGGATACATGCATATGTTTTGGTCCTGCCCTGTTATGTCCACCTTTTGGAGGGACTTATTTTCCTTTTTTGAAAACACACTACAAATAAAGGTGCCCTGCACCCCGGAGGTTGGACTATTGGGTGTGCTGAATGATTTCATACACAGGACTCATACTCGAACTCTTGTCCGTATAATACTGTTTTATGCCAGAAAATTAATTTTGATGCAATGGAAGAATGCAACTGCCCCAGATATTCAAGTTTTGTATCGTATGATGAATAAAGTTATACCAATTTTTAAACTGGTTTATAAGGGTAGGGCCTGCCCAAAAAAATTTGCTAAGATCTGGCAGCCCTGGCTTGATATAGCAGACTCCTTTTGGAAGGACACTCCGCTCTCACAACAATAACTATATCCGGCCTTCCCTTGATGGGTTTTCCCCTTTTTTTGTTTTTGTTTTGATGTCTAGGGGAGGCTGTAACCCTTGGATGGTGGGTCGTTTGTGTACCTGGAGGGACGGTGTGGTGGAGGCGGGGTGGGACAAGGTTTGCCTTTTTGTGTGAATGAGTAAAGATGGGTGCATGTATGGTGTGGATGTTGTGTTCATGGAAATATCCCTGCTGTATATAGCATTGTGATTTTAGGTTGTGGTGCCCTACGAGGTCCACACTCATTACCCTTATGTGACCAATGGTATACTTCATTCCTCCGTTGAGGAATTTGGTAAATATGATGTATAACTATAACAGTTGGCCCCCGTTGGGCTATTGTACTTTCTTTTATATTTTGTAAAAGAGATTTGTTTATGGATGCATTTGTACTATCTGAACCTGTAAACTACTTTCTATCAAAAGAAATAAAAAAAAAAACTATTTTGTAAGAAAAAAAATGAGGCAACCCCTCAAGAATGCTTTGAGTGTATCCCAGACTACCGCTTTACTGGCTGAGCCCCCATTTAATTGTAAAAATTCCCGTAAAACCTCTCCCGTTCTATCTGCCTGTGGAAGCAGAGTCAACCAATATGGGTTCATTTTCCACAGTGGTTGTCTCGAGGTACCAATAATGCCCAGCCGTACCCAAAATGGGGAGTGGTCAGACAGAAGGCGCGGCTCGTATGCAGAGTCCTCTACCCACTGAAAAAGTGACTCATTCCCCAGGCCCAAATCAATACGTGAGAAACCATCATGTGTTGCAGAGTAACAGGAGTAACATCTATCCTTGTCATGTCTCTCCCTCCATACATCCCTAAGTCCCAATTCCTCGAGGAGGGCGGCAAAAGCCGACCTTCCAGAGGTATGTCTCATATTTTTGGATGTCAAAGACATTCTGTCCAGGGAATTATCCAAGATATTATTGTAGTCTCCTACTGCTAACACCGGGACCCCCGGATGCAGAGCCATGAACTGCGATAGGCACCCAAGGGGAACTGCTGAAAAAGGCGGAGGAATGTATATGGAAGCCTTTTATACACGTTAGTCCATTAAGCTTACATAGTAGAAAAAAAAACTTTCCCTCCTTATCCACTCTCTGTTGCAAGCACTCAAAGGAGATATCCGAGGAGATCACAATACTAACCCCCCTTGAATATGAGGTATGCATAGAATGAAACTGTATCGGGTATCTCCTTGAGCGCAATAAATGTACAGAGTCAGGCCGCATATGTGTTTCTTGCAAACAAATTATCTGGGGTTTCATTTTATCAAAATATTTAAACATTGCACTTCTCTTATCCCTATCCCCCAGCCCCCTTACATTCCATGTCATTAATAAAATACCCTTTTTTTCCCCCCTTTACTCATACATGATAGCTCTCTATTTTCTGCACTCATAGAATCGAAGACAGCTACATAAATAGTAAATCATAACACCATTGGCCTTCTGGGTTTTAACCATTCCAAGGACCCTGCCAGCATACAATACATTTCTACATAACTTTATTTTTCCCCCCCATTCGTCAGTTGTGTGATGCAAAAAATATTTGTGGCAAAACTTATACTGCAATATAACTTAATTGCATAAATCCGCCCCTTCTCGTGCCTGCCCTACCCCCCCCTCCCCTCCCTCCTCTCCACCCCACTCCCTCCCAAACCTTCCCACTCTTCTTCCACCCCCCTCCCCTCCCGCCCAACTCGGCCTATCCTAGGGGCTTGTATCTTGACCTCCCACCTATATTCACTCCCCAACATACTCCCTCCCATCTTTTCCATACCATACATCTCTGTATCCCCCTGTTCTACGGGGACTTACCTCCCCCTCCCCCCTCTCCAACCTTTTTTAGTGCCACTCCTGTGTGATGACTTTTGAAGTTTGTGAAGGTAAATACTCATATCAGCCCCATTTTAATCTAATTAGTATATCAATCTTCCACTATTTTATTACATTCTAATCCCCCTCCTAATCTGTGTTTTACTTGCCAACACTAAACATTTATTTAATTTTTATTTTTTAATTAATTATTATCTGTGATCCCTTTTCTTCCCCTTTCCTTCCCACTACCCCTATATAAAAAAAAAAAAAAAGGGGGGGGGGGGGGAGGGGAAAAAAAAAAAGTCTAAATAGTCTCTGATCTCTCATCTTCTGTATTCCGTGCTGTTTTCCCGTTGTCCTTCAACCACTCTTCAACACTCCGTGCGGAATCAAAAAAGTGTATACCATTTATATTAGTCACTCTCAATCGGGCTGGGTATAGCAGTGCATAGTCCATCTTGATTTGCTGTAGCATACGTTTGATTGGTATGTATGCCGCTCGGCGCTTTTGTAGCTCTGGAGAAGAGTCCTGAAATAATAAAATTTTGGCCCCCTTGTATAGAATCTCTCTCATTTCTCTTGCCTTCCGGAGCAACGATATTTTATCTCTAAAGTTGAACAATTTTATGATTATGGGCCTTGGATATTCTTTTCTCTGACGAGGTCTAGAGGGGATTCAGTGTGCACGCTCAATGCCAAAAAAAGGAGAAAAAGTCGCAGCCCCAAATATTTCTTTGGCCCATTCCTCCAAGAACTCTATGGGGTTAGACCCCTCACTCCGCTCAGGCATGCCAATTATTCTTACGTTGTTCTTCGATTTCTATTTTCTAATTAGTCCATTTTGGCTGCTTGTTCTTTTATGCGTTTTTTCATCTCAATGACATCCTGTTTGAGTGGAGATAACGTGTCTTCTACTGCACTTAATCTTTCTTCTAAAGCCGTTGTTCTTTCCTCCATCTCCTTCAGCTTGCCGCCTATCACTGCGATTTCCCGCTTTATGCCTTTCAATTGGGCATCCACCCCTGCGATTGATTCCTTGCATGTGATTATCGCATATAGGAGGTCCCTCATTGTGGGCTCTTCTGCTCTTCCCCTTTGTTCTCCCTACATATCTGCCTCTGTTATGTTAGAGAGCTTTCTAGTTGCTCTGTCACCGCTTGAGGTATCCACTTTCCCTGCTTCTTGTTCCTTTATATGCAAGGCAGTCGTCGGGCTTGGCACCACCGGCACTGGTCCACTGCTTGAACTTTTCCTAGTCCCTGATGGAACTGTGTGAGTTAGTTGTGTAGATTTAGCTGGTGAAAGAGATGTCCTAGCAAATCGCTCTAGCTTAGTTGCAGCGGCAGCTTTTGCTTGATTTGTCTGATTTTTTGTAGAGCGTGTGACTTGGGATCCTTCTTGTTGTGGCTGTTGTGGCTGGTTTACTTTCTCCTCAGCAGCTCGTTTCCCCACCATGTTGTTTTCCTCCTTTCTCCTTCTCCTTTAAGGATTAACCAGTTTACACATTGTTTCAAAGCATTGCCCAGTGTTGCATCATCACTTGTTATTTCACCCTGTTAATTCCTGTTGGACTCAAAAAGAACGACAAAACAAACCAAAAAAGGGGAAACACTGTCCCTTTACATATGTCCAGAGTTTACAATGTCATCCCGCTCAACCGAGCCTGAGATTAAATAGTAGGCGGTGAAATACTGCACTTTAAATTGCCACTTTAGTCATAATAGCCAGCTTTTAAACACCATTCCTCTATTTATATTGATTTGTACTATTGCTGTTTGGTTTAGGTGGCCTCCCCAGCCTGCTCCCCTTCTGTCTCACACCCGGAACTAGAATTGCATCTTTCTGAATCGCAGATATAATGTCTTTGAACGCAAGGGTTAAATAAAGAAAGGCAGCAATGGATTCAGCGCAGCCCCAGTTCCAGCTGAAAGTTTCTATTAGTTTCAGCTATACATTCAGGATAAACAAACATATATGGCAGATATGTAGGTTGAAAACAGTAGGAAGAGCTTTCACCTGAATCAGACGTCTTCACACATGATAGTCAATCTCCAACGTTACCTTATGAATTTTATATGTATAGAGTCTTTAATAACAACCGCTAAGCAGTAGATCAGCTCAGAGAAGGTTCCAAGTGAGAGTGAAATAAATTTATATTTATGTTTCTTCTGTTATGGGCTAAGCCTAAATAAGCATATGTGGCAGATATGCGATTCGAGACAAATAGGAAAAACTTTCACCTGCATCAGACGTCTTCACACATGTCTGTTGGTTTTCAGCATTACCTTATGTTCTTAACAACCGCTCACCGCTTCACTCCCCACAGCC
This sequence comes from Lithobates clamitans, assembly GCA_037952925.1. Taxonomy (NCBI): domain Eukaryota; kingdom Metazoa; phylum Chordata; class Amphibia; order Anura; family Ranidae; genus Lithobates; species Lithobates clamitans. The sequence continues at coordinate 4,689,752 of JBBGZY010000465.1, forward strand.
CCAGTTACTGAGGCCAATTCGTTACTCAGCTGCTGATGTCTCAAATGGGAGCCTTTCACGCTACCCCTCTGGTTCCTGTCACCAAGCGTTCGCTCCGTCCCTCACAACGGCGCTGTTGTTGTTCTTAAAGCCGGTTTTCTCGCCGAGCACCGGCAGGTCTGGGAGACCTCTCACGCCTCCCCCCCTGTCACGCTCTCCGCTGTCCTCCGGGACTCCGCTCTCACCGGGACTAGGTATGTACTTGTGCTGGTGAAGATGTCTGTCTCTAGGGCTGAAGTCAGCTGCTTTCTCCTGCTGCCGGGTCGGCTAGCATTTCCTCAGCTGTATGCTTGCCAGTTAGAGCTGGGGGAGAGGAGATCACACACACACTCTCTCACTCCCACATCCGGTCACGCCCCGCCACACAGGTGACAGCGACTTGAAAAACTTAACATTAATAAGTCACCGGGAGCAGATGGCTTGCACCCGAGGGTCCTGGGGGAACTCAATCAAGTAATTGCCAGACCATTGTTCCTAATTTTTACTGACAGTTTCCTGGCTGGAATGGTACCAGCTGGTTGGAGAAAAGCCAATGTAGCTCCAGGGAGGGCAGACCATATTGGCCCCATAAAGAATGAGGAAGGACATCTGGTTACAAAGGATGGGGAGATGGCGAAGGTATTGAATTTATTCTTCTCCTCAGTCTTCACGAGTGAATCGGGGGGCTTCAGTAACCAAAACTGCAGTGTTTATCCTCATGACACAACACAGGAAGCACCACCATGGTTAACATAGGACGGAATTAAAATTAGACTTGAGAAACTTAACATTAATAAATCACCGAGACCAGATGGCTTGCATCCGAGGGTACTTAGGGAACTCAGTCAAGTGATTGCCAGACCGTTGTTCCTAATTTTTACAGATAGTCTACTGACTGGAATGGTACCAGCTGATTGGAGAAAAGCCAATGTAGCTCCATTATTTAAAATAGGGCCAAAATACATCCCTGGGAATTACAGACCAGTTAGCCTAACATCAATAGTATGTAAACTCTTGGAGGGGATGATAAGGGACTATATACAAGATTTTAGTAATGAAAACGGTATCATTAACAGTAATCAGCATGGATTCATGAAGAATCCTTCTGGCCAAACCAATCTATTAACATTCTATAAGGAGTTGAGCTACCATCTAGATAGGAAGGAAGGCTCGTAGACGTGGAGTACCTGGATTTTGCAAAAGCATTTGACACAGTTCCCCATAAACGTTTACTGTACAAAGTAAGGTCCATTGGCATGGACCATAGGGTGAGCACATGGATTGAAAACTGGCTACAAGGGCGAGGTGGTGATAAATGGGGACTATATCACAAAGAACAAAGAACCTGGTTTCAATGCCCCTAATAACTTTATTCAAGGTGAGAGTCTAGAGAGCCCGGTGCCACCGGATCAGAAAACTCAAGATCATTATCAATTTTCACCTTTAGTATATGACCCTAGTAGAACAGCACAATATAGACTTTGAACATTGATACACATTATGAACTTTTAATCTCATTAATTGTTTATTTTTATTGATTTTTCACTTTGATGCACATAGCACTTTGATGTATTATTGCACTATGGAGCACTTTTAGACACTGCACGTTTAGGAATTTTGAATTATTGTATGCACTTTACTCTGAGGTGATAGATTTTTATAGCGCGAAATCATTTTTTACTATATTTATGTTGAGTGAAAGTGAACACTGTAGATTTTGCTGCAATCCATAGAGACATCATCACCGTTTATTTGCCTTAATTGGCACATATACATGTAAAGACCAGTATAGAAACATTCACACTACCTATACACTCAATTTAGCGCGAGGGATCACATTACGCGATAAATGGGGAGTACTCGGAATGGTCAGGGGTTGAAAGTGGGGTCTCCCAGGGTTCTGTGCTGGGACCAATCCTATTTAATTTGTTCGTAAACGACCTGGAGGATGGGGTAAACAGTTCAATCTCTGTATTTGCAGACGATACTAAGCTAAGCAGGGCAATAACTGCTCCGCAAGATGTGGAAACCTTACAAGAAGATCTCAACAAATTAATGGGTAGGGCAACTACATGGCAAATGAGGTTTAATGTGGAAAAATATAAAATAATGTATTTGGGTGGCAAAAATATGAATGTAATCTACTCCTTGGTGGGAGAACCTCTGGGGGAATCAAGGATGGAAAAGGACCTGGGATACTAGTAGATGATAGGCTCAGCAATGGCATGCAATGCCAAGCTGCTGCTAACAAAGGAAACATAATATTGGCATGCATTAAAAAGGGGATTAACTGAAGAGATAAACCGATAATTCTCCCACTCTACAAGACTCTGGTCCGGCCTCACCTGGAGTATGCTGTCCAGTTAGGGGCACCAGTCCTCAGGAAGGATGTACTGGAAATGCAGCCAGTACAGAGAAGGGCAACAAAGCTAATAAAGGGACTGGAGGATATTAGTTATGAAGAAAGGTTACAAGCACTGAACTTATTCTTTCTGGAGAAGAAACGCTTGAGAGGGGATATGATTTTAATATACAAATATCATACTGGTGACCCCACAATAGGGATAAAACTTTTTAGTGGAAGGGAGTTTAATAAGACACATGGCCACTCATTAAGATTAGAATAAAAGAGGTTTAACCTTAGACTGCTTAGAGGGTTCTTTCCTGTAAGAGCAAGGATGAGGAATTCACCTCCACAGGCGGTGGTCTCAGTGGAGAGCATTGATAGTTTCAAAAAACTATTAGATAGGCACCTGAACGACCACAACATACAGGGATATACAATGTAATACTGACATATAATCACACAAATAGGTTGGACTTGATGGACTTGTGTCTTTTTTCAACCTCCCTACTATATGTAACAATGTAACTATCCTTTACAGCTAATCACACCCTCATCTCCTAAAACTGACTTGGAATTATTTCAGGACAACATCGGTAAGTGGCCGCACAAGAATTCATGCTTTTGGATGTTAAGAAAAAGAGTGCCAGAAACATGGGGGAGGGAAGGGGGGGTTAAAAAGGTACGGAACAGAAATGACTGCTGTTAATTCTTGGAGCTGCAGCTCACTGCCAAGAGAACTCAAGGAATGAGGACTGGTGCCAGAGGAGGAAAGTGCATGAGAGGCACAAAGGCAGCAAAGGAGGACTTCATCTAGAGGATGGGCAGCTTTCAGAGGACTGCAGAGTATCAGTCACATTAAGTCATGTTACAAAAAGACACATTAACCACTTCCCGCCCAGCCTATAGGGGAATGAATGCCGGGCGGTGGTTCTGTTATCCTGACTGGACGTCATATAACGTCTTTCAGGATAACATGCCGTAGCGTGCCCGCGGGGGCACGCGACACGGCGATCGATGGTGCTGTGTATCACTCTGACACACCGCATCTCCGGTAGTGGTAAGGAGCCTCTGATGGAGGCTCCTTACCACGTGATCAGCTATAAACAATCACAGCTGATCATCACGTGAACGGCTTAAACGGCTTTGCTGGGTTCACACTGACAGGGGGAGCCAATTGGCGGCTCTCCCTATCAGAGGGGGGTTTGTGCTGATAATCAACACATTGATTATCAGCGCAGCCCCCATGCGAGGTGCCCATCAGCTGTCAGTCGGTGCCCCATCAGTAACGCCTGTCAGTGCCCATTACAGTGCCAATCAGTATCCCATCAGTAATGCCTGTCAGTAGCTCCTCATCAGTGCTGCCTATCCAGTGCCGCCCATGAGTGCCACCTATTAGTGCCCATCAGTGATGCATATCAGTGTAGCCTATTGGTGACCATCAGTGCCGCATATCAGTACCCATCAATTCTACATATCAGTGCCTCCTTATCAGTGTCACCTCACTGTTTAGCAAAAAATAAAAACCCCAGGGATGATCAAATACCACCAAAAGAAAGCTCGATTTGTGGGGAAAAAAAAAATAGTTTGGGTATAGTGTTGTATGACCGCGCAATTGTCATTCAAAGTGTGACAGCACTGAAAGCTAAAAATTGTCCTGGGCAGGACGGGGGGAAAGTGCCCAGCATTGAAGTGGTTAATGAGGATAAAAAAAGACAAAAGTCAATCTAGTTCAACAAATAGAAAACTTTCACATACAAAATCCTATACACATAGTTGATACAGAGGAAGGCGAAAAAAAACGCACAATAAACCATGATCCAATTTGCACCAGTGAGGGCAAAAATCCTTCCAGATCCCTCAGGAGGCAGTCAGATATTCCCTGGATCAGCTACCCCTGGTGTTATTACCTATAAATGTTAGTGTCCAGCTTTATATTGTTAATTTAGGAATGCATCCAGCTCTTTTTTAAAACATTCCACTTAGCTGGCCAGAACTAGTTCTTGAAGAAGTCTATTTCACATTTTCATAGCTTTTACTATGAGGAAGCCTTTCAGTACATGGAGGTTAAAGCTGGCTACGCATTGTGCAACTGTCTTGTACAATTGTCCTTTAGATTTACCAAAACCATATAATATGAGGTCAAACCTAAACACTTTCAAATTGTATGCAGTCAGGCAGGCCCTTGCACTACATAGTTGAAGGTAAATCTAAAGGAAATTAAACAAAAAAAATTGTATAATGTGTAGCCAGCTTACGTCTGTTTTCCACAAGACAAAAAGAGTGCCCCCTTGTCCAATGTAATGACTTGAAAGTGAGCAACTCACAAACAGCAACAAAACTGACTTTACTTCTACCGGCAGCAGCGTGTAACATCAGCAAGTGCAAACTCCTACATCCTACATGCGTTTCTTCCAATAGGACATCACCAGGGACTGACAACCAGAGTTTGAAGCGATCCATTCATCTGTCATTGGGCTATTGATTTATACACTGTTAACCTCTGCTTAGGAGGCAAAATTTCTGCTAATTATAATACTGACCATTGCGTCATGTTTTGGTGCCTGGCGGCGTATTCAAGATTTTGAAGTCAAGGTTCCTTTTTTTCCCTCATTCATTTTTTTTCATTTCTTCACTTTTTTTTTTTTTTTATTGTGGGAGATATTGGATTCACCTTATGAACTGATTATGGGCTGTTTATATTTATGATATGCAATGTATTCATTCGTTGGATACATTTTTGGTTATGCACTGATATGTTATCTGTATTTTTCACTGATATATACACTATATTACCAAAAGTATTGGAATGCCTGCCTTTACATGCACATGAACTTTAACCCTTTCGCTGCCAGGCCATGTGCTCCATTTTTACCCTCAGGTGGCCAGATCATTTTTGCAATTTTTCTTTTGCTCTTTTATTTATCACTTATAGCTTTCAAAGTTTGTAAAAGACCCCCCAACCTGTATATTTTCTGAAAACACATGACCAGTAGAATAAAAAGAAGGTGCTTCTGATTTCTAAGGTCCCACAATATTTGCGAAAATGTTTATCAAAACAATATTTTTACTTAAAATCCACTAAAATCATGATTAGCAGATAAATACACAGCAAATTTTACAAAACTTCTACAATATATAAAGCTTAACCTGTATTGAGTTAATAAATAACAAATATTTGTAATTATTACATTGTGCCTTTTTGCAAAATGGTGAAAATCGAACGTACGCAAAAATGTAAATATCCAAATTTCTCAAAAAATCTGAAGGTTTTCATTTTTCCCTTACAGCTTTAAGAATTTGTGAAAGACCCCCAAAATATATTTTCTGAAAGCATATAATGTTTAGAATAAAAATAAGTTGCTACAGATTTTTTAGACCCCAAGGTATTTGCGCAAATGTTTATCAAACCAATATATTCGCAAAAAAATACACTAAAACCATTATTAGCAGATTAAAACACAGCAAAATTTACAAAATTCCTGCTAAATACCTAATAAATAAAAAACTTAACCTGTATGAAGTTAATAAATAACCAAAAAATGTAATTTTTGCATTGTGCCTTTTTGCAAAATGGTAAAAATCGAATGTACCCAAAAATTTCTCAAAAAATCTGGAGGTTTTCATTTTTCACTTACAGCTTTCAGAATTTGTAAAATACCCCCCAAACCATACATTTTCTGAAAGCACATGGCCAGTAGAATAAAAAGAAGGTGCTACTGATTTTTAAGGCAGCACGATATTTGCGTAAATGTTTATCAAATCAATATTTTCGGTAAAAATACACTAAAATCATTAATAGTGTACATAAACACAACATAACAAAAATTCCTGCTAAATTGCTACTAACGCATTGTTCACAGGTGGCATACTAAAGTTTACGCCCATGGGGGCCATGTTTACCCGCACAGGGATGCACAGGTGTTCCATGCATTCCCATACAGGCAGTCCCATTTATGTCAATTGGGATGCAATGGCTGCACAGGCATAGCTGCTGTTCCCAATCTGACATCCGGGTGGGTGTGGGTACACCACCCCAAACCAGACAGTGTGAGCTCAGGGACATGCATGCAGACCTACATGGATGTAAAATTGGGAGCAACGGCTCTGTTCTTGCAGGTGCTACAACCCAAATGACATCAATGGTAAGGCCTGCATAGAGATGCACGGAAAACCTGTGCGTCCCCGTAAAGGTATGCTGTGTATGCCCTGTGTGAACAAGACCTTAGGCCCCTTTCACACAAGCAGACCAATCGGGTCTGCCTGTCCATTTTTTAGGCGGGCCCAATCGGACCACCCATTGTTCTCTGTAAACGGACATGTGTTCGTTTAAACCCACCTGCATCTGATCCAGTCCAGTCTGCTAAATACAGACAGGTGGGGATTCCATTCCCCATCCATCTAGCATATTGGATCGGATGGAAATTGACAGGTGGTCCGTTTCCATCCGCCCGCCCCATAGAGAATAGTGGGCCTGTCATCCACCTGCTCAGCGGGGATCAGCAGACAGATCCCCCGCTGAGCAGGCGGATCTGCTTGAGAGAGTCCACTCCATGTGAAAGGGGTCTTATCAGGAGCGGATGGTCCATTAGGGGCGCAGGGCCATTTGTATGATTTTTTTTTAAGCCGCATGATTAGAGCCTGAGGCTGTAATTGGCTTGAAAAAGGTTGGGCTCAGGGCGCAGAGCATTGCACCCTGAACCCACCCAGCCGTGACAATACGCTATTGTCTTTCGGCTTCTCCGTCTGGCCAATCAGGATGGATCGGGTTGGCTGGGAGGAGGAGCTGAGGAAGCCGTGGGGGGGGGGGGGGGGGGGGCGACTGTCACCGTGGAGGGGTGTGTGCAAGCGGGTCTTACTATTTACTATGTATGTGGTTTTTTTTTTTTTTCACATTTTCTACAGTTTTTTTTTTTTTGGGGGGGGGGTCTTTGGTGAGATATCCAAGGTCTACAATGATGTCAGTGGATATATCAGCGATCTCTGCCTATATCCATTGTACAGGGGGAGTTTGGTATATACATGTAGGGTAGTAGTTCTAAGTGAATGTTAGCGGCGGGAGGTGGAGGGAGCCGGCAGCGTGGGTGGGGGGGCAGTCACATTAGGAGTTAATAACTCTGATCAGTGGGTTGTAATCCGCTAATTAGATTATAGAATTGTTCAGCAGAGTCTGCCAAACAATTCTGATATAAGCTTATGGTCATTGAAGTGACCATAAGCTTATAGGAGAGGGAGATATGAGGTCCGTACCGCGTACGGACTAGGCCACCTGCGGGCACTTTTTAGGTCCGTGCAGCGTACGGACATGGCAGTGAAAGGGTTAATGGCACCCCAGCGGCTAAGGAGACCAGACATGTAACTACACAAGGGAACTGAGACCAAACAAAGGAGATATATATATATATATATATATATATATATATATATATATATATATTGTGGCAGAGCAAGGCTCTGTCCCTATGAAAATGGGGTTAAAGTGGACACAGAGTCTGCATATTGGCTGAGTGCAGAGCTACAGAGTGTAAATTTGAAATGGAGAAAACTGCTCTGGCAGTTTTCTCCAGGTTTTGCTAGTTCCTTATGGGGCTCTGTAATTTGGAGATCCTTCAGAGTCTTGGGTGGGACGGGATCTCCAACCCTGTGTCCGGGTCTTGTGGACAGCCAGCAGGGTGTGTGCCCAGGTGCACACAGCCCATATAACAAGGGGCTAGTGAGAGCAGAGAGTGGAGGAAGGTGAAGTTGGAGCAGTGGCTGCTAGTAAGTGTCTCTGTGTGAGAATAGATGCTGTGTGCGTTGAAGGGATTCAAAGCTGTGTGCGTCCAATGAGCCAGAAGCTGTTTGCGTTGAAGGGCTTCAAAGCTGTGTGCGTCCAGGGAGCCAGAAGCTGTGTGCATTGAAGCTCTTGAAACTGTGTGTGACCAAGGAGCCTAAGACTGTGTGCATCCAAGCAGCTTGTTTGAGGGCCTGTTCCCTATAGCAGCAATACTGCTGAAGAGTAGCCAGGTGGGCTAGCATTTTCATTTGGATTTTCTATTGTGTTTACTTGCTGAAGCTTGGACCCCTGTGTGGGATTCCTGGATGGACTTTTGTTTTGTTTTTTCCTTTAATAAATGTGGGCTACCAGGCCCTTAACTATAAATGCCTCTCTGATGTGGACTCACTGCACCAAAACGCATCTATCCACTTGAGCTGAACAATCCCCAATGTCACTATATATATATATATATATATATATATATATATATATATATATATATATATATTTACAGTAAAACACAGTAAACATAAACAAACCCCAAAAGACAAATAACAAAAGGAACCTAACTACTATCTATGTACAAAAACCATCTAAAGGACGAGGTTGCAAGGAAGGGGGATCGCAACAGGGTACTCAAACAGAAGCAAGGCAGGGGGAGGTAGGAACAAGGCAGAGAGGTACAGACTGGATCAGGCTAGGCATCAGGAACAGGCAGCAAGGAAGGGACCAGAATCGTGACACGCCGGGGGAAGGGAGGAGAAGCCTTAATTAGCCCCCCCCTGCAGCTAAACACTAATTAGCCTGATTACACCAGCCTTCTGGCTCCTGGAAGACACCTGCTGGTGGACTCTGGAGCTGCAGCAAACAGCACATAGCAGGATAGTGCAGGATAGTGCCACCAGAAGGTGTGCTTAATCCTAACAAATCCCCTCCTTAAGGAGCGGCCTCTGGACCCACCACCAGGGTCTGCAAGCTGACTGAGAACTCCACTGTCCATGTCTGAAGGCCTGGTGAGAACCCCCAGCCGCCAGGGTCCCAATCCTGGCTGGGTTCTCTGCTGGTCAGATCCCCAAGGAGGCGCAACACCAAAGGCTTATTCTCAAAAGCAGCCTGTGTCCCAATGCTGGGACACCAAAAGACACCTGACTGCCCAATGCCAGAGTCCCTGGTCCATGCAGGTACAGTCGTGAGGGACGCCAGGGCATTCCTTCACAACTGGTCTCTCTCTCCCTCTGTTGCTAGAGGCCGCTCTGCACTGTACCTGTCCCTCGGCTCTACCCAGCACATAGGTTACCTCACTCGGGTACCCAAATGGACCAGGGATTGACCCCTGGGTTAGGACAAAGCTCAAATGGAACACTGTCCTTTCCCATGGGACCTCTACTACCGGGGCTGTAACAGCAGATGTGGCTCTCAAATTCAAAGTGGAGATCTGGATCTCCTGGCCTTGGCACAACAGGATCCTCTGACTGCAAAAAGAACTCAGAGTGAGCAAATGTAGCCCAGACAACCCCTTTAGGCCACATAACACTGGAATTTTAGAAGCCTCAGACACATCAGTAGGTGGGAGTTTAACCCGATCAGAGTCCAGCTTAACAGCAAGTAGGGATTTGGCATAGTCCAGAGGGGTGGCAGCCCCAGAATCAGCATCGTCCAGAGGGGCAGCAGCCCGGGAACCATCATAATCAAGCTGGGCAGCGGCAGTCCGGGAAACAGCATAGTCCAGCGGGGCAGCGGCAGCCCGGGAACCCACCGTGGCAAGCTTGGCAACAGACGGCGCATAGAAGAGGAATGGACCCCATCAGCAGGAAACATCAGCATGAAGGAGGCATGAACCCCATCAGCAGGTGACATCAGCATGGAGGCATGGACCCCATCAGCAGGCGTCAACATGGAGGAGGCATGGACATCATTCATGGACATCATGGTCGTCAGCAGGTGGCATCAGTATGGAGGAGGCATGGACATCATCAGCAGGTGGCATCAGCGTAGAGGAGGCATGGACCCCAAGAGCAGGTGACATCAGCATGGAGGAGGCATGGACCCCATCAGCAGGCGACATTAGCATGGAGGAGGCATGGACCCCATCAGCAGGTGACATCAGCATGGAGGAGGCATGGACCCCATCAGCAGGCGGCATCAGCATGGAGGAGGCATGGACATTATCAGCAGGCAGCCTCAGCATGGAGGAGGCATGAACATTATCAGCAGGCAGCCTCAGCATGGAGGAGGCATGGACATCCTCAGCAGGCAGCATCAACATGGAGGAGGCATAGACACCATCAGCAGGCAGCAACATGGAGGACTGGATCGCATCAGCAGCAGTCGTCTGCATGGAGGAGGACTGGATCGCATCAGCAGGACTCGTCTGCATGGAGGAGGACTGGATCGCATCACCAGTAGTCGTGTGCATAGAGGAGGACTGGATTGCATCAGGCACTGGATCGGTGGGAACAGGATCAGCAGGCAACATGGACAGTGGCAGAGTTATAAGAGCAGGAGACAAGTTTTGTTTCTTTTTCTTTGGCTTAGATATTGGAGTCCTGCACGTAGTTGCCTTGTGCTGACCAGACTGTACTGCTGATGGGAAGGTAGTAACAGTACTGGGAAGAATAGAGGGAAGAGTATAAGAAATACAGGAAGAGGCCTGAGATGTTGCTATGGGTAACGGCACTGTAGGGGGAGCTTTCGATGGATCGCATACAGGGGAAGTGTGCTTACTGGTGGCAGGGTACTTATGTGACTCATCTTGCACTGGGGATATGATCTCTGACCAAGCTTGTAGCAGAGGTTGAACTAAAGTCAGTTTGTCTCTCCTTTGCTCACATTGCTCAATTAAACAGTACAGAGAAGCAATACATTCCAACACCACCTATTGTGAATAGGCTGAATACTGCTCGAGAAACAAACCTGCACAACGTTTTAGCAACCATTCCAAAAATCCAGCCTGGTACAAAGTAAATGGGGGAGTGAAAATATCATGGCCCTGAGAGGTAACCTGAAATAGTATCTCAGAACAGACCTGAATGAAAGGTTGTACTTCACTAAGCGGAAGTCTACGGCTAAGGCATGTGCAGTGAAAATGCTTTCAAGCAGCTCCTCCTCAGTGAGCTCCTGTCAAAGTGAATGACACAAATCCTTATCCTCTACTGCAAGTTGCACACGGCAAATAACCTGCACTCTTAGCATTGTGAAAGGAAAAGCAAAAATCCAAAGCAACTGGCTCCCAGTTCCCAAGTGTAGCCAATCTGGTCGTTGGTGGGCGTCACGATTATGTCAGGATCAGCGGCTAAGGAGACCAGACACGTAGCTACATAAGGGAACTGAGACCAAACAAAGGATACGTATATATATATATATATATATATATATATATATATATATATATATATATATATATATAGTGATATTTATTTACAGTGAAACACAGCAAACCATAAACACAGCACACACAGTAAACATAAACAAACCCCAAAGGACAAATAACAAAGGAACCAAACTACTATCTAGGAACAGGCAGCAAGGAAGGGACCAGAATCGTGACATGCCGGGGGAAGGGAGGAGAAGCTTTAAGTAGCCCCCCCCCCCGCAGTTGAACACTAATCAGCCTGATTATACCAGCCTGCTGGCTCCTGGGAGACACCTGCTGGTGGACACTGGAGCTGCAGCAAACAGCCCAGAGCAGGATAGTGCAGGATAGTGCCGCCAGCAGGTGAGCTTAATCCTAACACTTAGTCCGTAGGGTTCAGTATTGAGTTGGCCCACCCTTTGCAGCTATGACAGCTTTAACTCTTCTGAGATGGCTGTCCACAAGGTTTAGGAGTGTGTCTATAAGAATGTTTGACCGCATTTGTGAGGTCAGGCACTAATGTTTACTGAGACTGCCTGCCTCGCAGTCTCTGCTCTAATTCATCCCAAATGTATTCTATCGGGTTGGACCTTTCGTTCTGCAGTGGTTCAAATCATTTGTTGGAGGGGGGGTTTGATGTGGGTTTGTTTTTCAGGGGTTGGGCTTGGCCCCTTAGTTCCAGTGAAGGGAAATTCTAAGGGGTCTGTGTTCTGTCTCTAGGACAGAGAGCTAAACCTTCCTGCTGTATAAACTTCAGATACCATATTTCTTTGATCTTAGATTTATTGGAACAAGCCAGGTGAAACTACAAATTGATAAAACAAACATCAATCAGAACAATTTTGCATACAATAAAGAAACAGTACTCTATAACACAGAATGGGATAACAAGAACTTACTTTTTAAGCTCGCTGAGGGGTGATGGGGAGAGTTTGAAGAAACAGCCTTACTGTCTTGATGTGCATTCCTAAAATGGTGGCTGACTCACTTCCTCTAGAGAATCTCCCAGAATGCACTAGTTCCTAACAACTTTATTAACACATTCTACAAAATTACAATATGTAACTAAAACAAGCAGCTAAAGCTATACCAGAATAGGACAGTAGGTGGTGCCTACTCTCTGCATATAACTAGCTTGGTGTACATCAAGGAAAAAAACATCATATTATTTAATAACATAAACACAGTAACTTAGTAAGGCCCGGTGGGCAGAACCCACCCCCCCGTCTGACGTCATGTGACGTCACTAACAGAGTCTTCTACAGAAAGCAACAGAACAAGTTTGGCCACTGGTCTTGGGAATTCTTTGACCTCATTCTGCTGGAAGATCTTGATTTCAGCTTTACGGACATGCTTGTCCTCACTTGCCAGTATCCTAGTGACCAGACCTAAAGGCCACTCATTCCTTCGTATCTGGCAATCTCTCATGAGCACAACATCACCAGGTTTAAGATTAGGTTTTTCAATGTTTCCTCCATCAACTCCAGAAGGTATTGGAAAGGGTTTGTACTTGTCTTTTGATTGAGTAACATAACAGGTGTGAGAATCACTGGATCCTCAGAGTCACTTGAAATTGATGTTAACGGTCTGGCATTAATGATGGCTGTGACTTCTGCCATAAAGGTCACCAGACATTCATGGGAAAGCCTTGCAGTTCCCACTTGCAAGAAGATGGAGTCCAGAATTCTGCGGGCTATGCCCATCATCCTTTCCCAAACACCTACCATGTGAGAAGAGTGAGGTGGGTTGAAAGTCCATGTGCAGCCTTGCTTACTCAAGTGTCTTTCTACACTGGGAGTGTCCAAGTTGGAAGGAATTTGCTCTAACTTTGTAGGAGCAGGAATTTACTGCTCCTACAAAGTTAGAACTTATGTCAGAGCAAATGAGGCCTCTGATTGCAATTAAAGGTCTAAAAGCATTAATGAAACTTGAAGTGTCCATTGATACAATCACTTCAATATGGACAGCTCGGATAGACATGAAGGTGAATATGACTGCCCAGCGTTTACTGTTAGAATGTCCCCCTTTGGTGTACCGGGTGGCGACAGACCAGGGACCAAAAACATCAAGTCCAACATTAGTGAAAGGCAGATCCATACTAAGTCTGTCAGATGGTAAATTGGCCATCTTTTGTGTCTAACATTCCACAAAGTTTATGGCAGATAACACACTTGAAAAGGAACCTGCTCACACATGACAACAGCCCTGGTGTTTTGTTTGGTCATTATAGTGTTGAATGAGTAAGTAGGCAATATGATGGTGACCTGGAATCAAAGCATGTTTCTCAGAAAACTCTAACTTGCCTTCTTTTAACCACTTGCCTACTGGGCACTTAAACCCCCCTCCTGCCCAGACCAATTTTCAGCTTTCAGTGCTCTCACACTTTGAATGACAATTACTCAGTCATGTAATACTGTACCCAAATGAATTTTTTGTTCTTTTTTTCATACAAATAGAGCTTCCTTTTGGTGGTATTTGATCACCTCTGGGTTTTTTTTTTTTTGCACTATAAATGAAAAAAGACCCAAAATTTTGAAAAAAAAAACACATTTCTGTGATAAAATTTTGCAGATTATTAATTTTTCTTCATAAATTTTGGCCACAATTTAAACTGCTACATATCTTTGGTAAAAAAAACCCAAATTAGTGGAAATTATTTGGTCTTTGTGAAAGTTAAAGAGTCTACAAGCTATGGTGCAAATCATAAAAAATTGATCACACCTGATGTGCTGACGGCCTATCTCATTTCTTGCGACCCGAACAAGCCAGAAAAGTACAAATACCCCCAAAATGACCCCTTTTTTGAAAGTAGACATTCCAAGGTATTTAGTAAGGTGCATGGTGAGCTTTTTGATGTTGTCATTTTTTCCCACAATTCTTTGCAAAATTAAGATCCCCCCCCCCAAAAAAAAAATTGTCATTGTAATAGGTTTTTTCTCTCACATGGCATTGATATACCACAAATAACACCCCAAAATACATTCTACTACTCCTCCTGAGTATTATGATACCACATGTATGAGATTTTTTCACAGCCTGGCCACATAGAGAGGCCCAACATGCAGGGAGCACCATCAGGTGTTCTAGGAGCATAAATTACACATCTAACTTGTTGACTACCTATTACATTTTTGAAGGCCCTGGAGCACCAGGACAATGATACGTGACACTGACGTGGCACTGATGACAGATGGTACTGATGTGGCACTGATGACAGATGGCACTAATACGTGGCACTGATGACAGATGGCACTAATACGTGGCACTGATGACAGATGGCACTAATACGTGGCACTGATGACACGTGACATTGATGACAGATGGCACTAATATGTGGCACTGATGACACGTGGCACTGATGACAGATGGCACTAATACGTGGCACTGAAGACAGATGGCACTAATACGTGGCACTGATGACACGTGACAGTGATGACAGATGGCACTGATATGTGCCACTGATGACACATGACACTGATGACAGATGCCACTGATACATGGCACTGATGACATGTGACACTGATAACAGATGGCACGTGACACCGACAGGTGGCACTGATGACAAATGGCACTAATATGTGCCACTGGGGACAGATGGCAGTGGGGACAGATGACAGAGGGGACAGATGGTAGTGGGGACAGATGGCAGTGGGGACAGATGGCAGTGGGGACAGACGGCAGTGGGGACAGATAACAGTAGGGACAGATGACAGTGGGGACAGATGGCACTGACGTGACTTTTTTTCGTTTTTTTTTTTTCTCTTTTTGACTCACACTGCAGCGGTTAGCTCTCCCTCCTCACACACTGTCTCTGTGTGAGGAGGGAGAGCCAGCGATGAGAGATGATCTCATATGTTTAAATATGAGATCATCTCATTGGCACCGCCGATCGCGCTGTAAACGGCCACTGTGATTGGCCGTTTACAGCGATCTGTGACTGGCTGTGTCCAAGGGACACGGCCAGCACAGAACTTCCCCGATGCGCGCCCATAGAAGTGCGCATCATTGAAGTAAAAACAGGAGGACGTCCAGGGACACTCCCGGCAATTGGTGTCCGCGCTGTAGCCGTCTTTCGGCTATAGCGCGAGCACGAAGTGGTTAAACGGCCTCCTACTCTCAACAGGCCATTTACATCAAGGATTGGGTCAAGCTTCTTTAAGACACTGTCTTTAGGAAAAGGTTTCTGGTTGGCAATGCAGTTAATTTCTTTGGCAAAGACTTCTCTCTGTACAGCAGAGATTATCCTGTTTTTAGATTGTTCTAGGTCAGCTAGGTCAGCTACTGTGTAAACCTTTTTACAGTGGTGCCAACCTCTGCAGTTGTCATAAGATAGTGGATCACTTTTGTAGGACTGAGCTATGTGGGTAAGGCAAGTGATAGCTCGAACAAGGAACTTCCAGGTGGAGAACCTGCTAATATGGTGGGTTTTAAACTGGTTGAGAAAAGTTGTTGTAACTGAGGTAGAAACCTGAGGACACATTTCCTGATCCTTGTCTACATCTATTAAATCAAATGTGGCAATGTCATTAGTGTTGCAATCTGGACTGTGCAGAAAGGTGGGACCTGTGAAACATGAAGTACTTTCAAGGCGACTGGCTGCAACTGATCTAGTTGCTAAGTCTGCAGGATTGTAGTCTGTAGGCACAAAATGCCATTGTTCTGGGTGGGTGGACCTCCATATCCTCAACACTCTGTTATTGACATAGGCATAGAAGCGTCTAGCTTCATTGTAGATGTAACCTAGAACTACTTTCCTGTCTGTGTGGAACTCAGCTTCCAGAATCTGTATGTTTGTCTCCGTTGCAATTAGTTCAGCTAGCTCTACAACCAATACTGCAGCACAAAGTTCCAATCTAGGTATGGTGTGTTCAGGGAGTGGTGCAAGTTTTACCCATTACAAACCCCTAATGGCATTGCCCTTTAGTGTCTATGGTTTTGAGGTAGGCTTCAGCAGCAATTGCTTTAACGAAAGCATCAGAAGACACACAAAGTCTTTGCATCTGAACTTCTGTGGATGGCACGGGGGCATATGGGCGTGGAACTTTGAGGCTTCTTGAATATTTTCTCCATGAAGCTAAAGAAGTGTTCTCTCATCTCTGGCTTTCTTTGAAGATTGTGTTTTAGGGAAGTGAAGAGTTTATATACTTGCTCCCTGTTGTTAGGCAAACATTGTCTTTGTTGCCTGCAGGGAAGAGGTGCAACCCAGCTGTTAGACTCATCTTTCTCTATGCTCTTTCCCAAACTTCCATGAAGAGCCTATCCTCAATGGACATTGCTACCTTATTGTCCTCCTTTGTTCCCCTGAACACTGTGCATCCTAAGTTGTCTTGGTCACTGTCAAAGGTATTGCTGTCACAGAGGGAACTTGTGAAAGAAAGAGGTACAGGGTTCCTGTGTGGTAGCTCCTTTATGGGGATGTGATTTTGACAGGGCTGGAAAAGAGAAGGACGACCATTCTCTAGCATACTAGTGAGCAAGTTATTGACAGATGTCAGTTTTTGTGCTCCTCCCAGGCAAATATCACCTACGATGACCCACCCAAGATCCAGTTTTTGGGCATATGGGGCATTGTGAAGGCCATTGACCTGCTTTCTTGCTTTGTTGGCTTGCAAGATTACCTGAGCCGGATCATCTAGTTCTGGTATGAGATGTTGGCAAAAACAAAAATAAAAGCTGCGCTTAAGGTGAAACAAAAGATATACAGTGTAGTGAAATCTAAGCAGCCTGCATCGAGATCTAGTCTCCAAATCCCACCATAAGCAATAATACAAAAAAGATGCGGCGCTAATACATATTTATAACCTGTAAAATAAATTGATAAAATAATCAAAGATAATAGTGCAAGATAAATATTATCATACTCTAGTGTCCCAGAATTAATTGTAGACAAGTATAGATAAACGAGTAGAATCCAAAGACCAAAAAAGAAAAGTCCGTGATACATCAAGGAAAAGTGCCAGAAAGGGCCACAACAAAGATGAGGATGCAGTGGGGAGAATCTTCTGTGGTTCCTCACACCCGAGGTGGAATATCAAATATGCTTACCAGATCCCATTGACCGCCATTACAGCGGTCAAAAACAGCACAGGGAAATTTTGGGGCTCCCCACAACCTCAGCTTAATGGTACCTATGGGCGACAGTTGATATCTCAGGATTCAAAGAGAAAAAGAACAATCCATCGCATAATATAGTCTGCACAAATGTTTTATTAGAAAGGAATTGCACTTACAAAGCCTCGTTGTAATAATGAGCGTATCGCGTACAACAATCAGTCAGCGCCTCCGTCTGCTGCCTCCGCCTTCCTGGTTTGTGTACAGCCCTACACGAGAACGGACGTGGTGACGTCGTAGGCTCCTCCCTACGCGTTTCGTCACAAGCGGACGTCGTCTGGGGATTGGCCCTTTCTGGCACTTTTCCTTCTGGTATGAGATGTGCTATGGTGTGGGGATCTCAGATCTGTTGTCTGGGATCTGATTGCACTCTATTATGGTCAGTAAGGGATGACATGTCTTGCCATCCATAGATTCTATTTGTAGGCTGTCAGCTCCCCGCCGCCTCCACTGTATCTGCACAGGTCCTAAGAGAGTAAAGACTGCTGGGGCCCTTAATGTTTAGAATGTCAAAAAACACAAATCTCGCTAGTGATTTGTTACTCTGATCATCCAAGATGACATAGAGCTTGATTGCTTTGTCGCTGCCACCTATAATTGCTTTGCAGACTTCAGTGCACTGTAAAGTGATTGCTATTGCATCTGTACTAGAGTCCTTGGCATCACCGCAAAGCTCATTGTCACTATGGGCAGGTGGGGAGGTTCTTGGAGCTGGCCCTGGGTGCAGAGCTGTGTTGTGATCTGTGCTGCCGCACTCTGTACACTTAACACTGACCTTACAGTCCTTGGCAAAGTGTGTTGATGAAGAGCAACACTTGTAACAGATGTTGTTCTCTTTTAGGAAGGCCTTGCAATCCCGCAATGTCTTTGCTCTGAAGGTCCTGCATTTCAGAAGAGGACGTGGCATCTTATGTAGAAAGCAGTACTTAGCAGGGTCACTGTCTTGATCCTCTGGTTGAGACTCTGCAGATCTGGAAAGAGATGTTAGTGTTGTGCACTGCTACTGGAGCCTTGGGTTGCTTAGGGCCAGAAGAAGTAACATAAGACACTGGAAAAAATGAAGCTGGAATCATCTTTCGTTCCTGCTTGCATGTCTTTCCTGCAACTCATAAGGAAGTTTTTGTTTTAAGGAGTTAATATCTCTAGCTGAGTCAAGAAAGGAAAGGCCAGGTAAGTCTCCTTCTGCTTTAGCAACTTGTAAGTCCATACACAGGTCACTGAATTATCAGTCTCTGGTAACTCCTGCTAGGTATTTTTGGGAAGTCATTATCCTTTTAAATAGTGTAGTTTCTATAGCCTCTGGTGAGCTATAACATCTATCCAGTCTGTTCCAGATGTTTGTAAGGCCTAGTTCAGGGAGGTTTATATTAATGTCTCTGGTTCTCTTGGCATGTTTAGCAGAATCATTGTCCACCCACGTTACGAGAAGATCTATCTGTTCCCTGCAGGATAGATCTAGACCTTTGATGGTACTCTGGAAAGAATATCGTCATGCTCTGTAATACTGGGAGCGATCACTGAATTTAACAAGTCCTTGGGTAACTAACTCACGCTTTGCAAGGATCTTGACAAGGTCTACAGTAGCCTGATTAGCATTGGGGTAGGCTGCTTTTGTATCATGGTGTGGTGTATAGGCATACCTGGTAGAAGTCTCTTCTTTAGTCGGGCTGGGGTCATACTTGCATAAGGTTGGCGGCTTGTAACAGCTTGTTTTATATTCCCTTGTAGTGAAAGCAGGTGTTTGATGCTTGCATGAAGGCTGAGTACCTTGCTGAGTAGAAGGTTTGGTTGGAGCTGGATAACCTGTCAGATTTTTCTTGCTTGTAGCACTGGGGTTCAAGGTCAGCCTCCTGCTGCTTTGCTTGATGTGACTCACTGACATCATATTTAATTTCTTGCTGTGGAGTATTGCTTGGGTTAGAGTGCTGGTTTACATAATCTAAAGTGAGCTGCATGGGTGATCCTTCTCTGGACCCAGTATGCTGCTACCTGCTCTTAAATCACCATAGGCAGCTGCTTCTAATGCTTCTGCAATTGCGGTAGCAGTGTCTCATTCCACTGCCAGCCTCTCCATGTTACCTTCTAGGGTAGCTTGCTACATTTTCAGAGAACAGACAAAAACAGTCTGACGCCAGGAAACTGGGACATCTATTGCACTAAGAACCTTGTGAATGTCCCGCAAGAGCCCAAAGATTAGCTGTGTGGATGAGCACACCAGGAGGGGTGTAAATAAAAGTAAAAACATTCAGGAGCAACCACAATTGAAAAGCACTGATCGGGACAGTCTTGAAAGAACAAACAGTCAAATAATTAAAATGTTCAATGAGATAAAAGCATGTGCCGATTTAATAATAAGATATGATTGGATGAACAATTATCTAGACATCTCCTTGCATAGATGGAACAGCTGCAAAGCGTTCTCCTCACTGGGACAGTGCCTTAAGCAACAGTCAGTGGTGGACTGGCTTGGTGGGGCAGTGCTGCGATGGCAAAACCTTCATGTGTTCCTGAATGTCACTGGGAAGAGGGAAGCCAGCGTGTGCGGAGCTGGATGGACAGTGTGGAGCCTCGATTGAATCCCCAATAATGTGTGGCGGAATGATGGGGCAGCCAGAAGGCAAAGAAGGGACCGAGAGGCAGCAGGAGCAACCAGAGCTGGTGGATGGGAACACCCAAACATGACGTCATACGATCGGGGAACGCAGGTCCAAAACGAAGCTTGGAGCACAACAGGTGGAGAGCAAGCTGAAGAGAGTAGAGAGGGAAGATAGCTGTCGCCTTGAATACACGTATTGGGGTGTGACCCTTCTTCAGGTTAGGTGATATAGACTTCAAATGGGGTTTAAATCGGGGCGGACGTGAGAAGAATCACAAATTTAAAGGAACCATGATGATGTTTTTCCACCGTAGCATACCTCCATAGTTTAAACAACCTGATGACAAAGGCTTATTATACATGCACTACAGAAAATTTGACAAAGACAAGGGAATACAATAAAAATAAGCAGGATAGACAAGAAACAATGGTTAGAATATGAATTAAATGTCTCAATTAATATTAAAAAAAATATATATGTATATGATGAGATATATATATATATATATATATATATATATATATATATATATATATATATATATATATATAGTAAAAAATAAAATTGAAAATATTAAATTTGAATTACTAATGAAAATAAAATTAATAATAATTGTTAATAATTGATAATGATAAGGATGATTCTCAAGAAAGTAAATTTTTGATGCAGACCATAATGTGTATGATAGTCCAAAGTACATAATCACTAAAGATTAATGATAGTAATAATATTTGTGATAGAACCAGGCAAGTTAGTTAGTCAATTAATTCAATGATTCATTAGTTTGATTAATGTTCCCATGGTTCAGTGTTAAAACCCAATGAGAACCTAATTTGTGTTTTATCTATTACCATGCATATATAACAAGTATGAGGGTGAAAAAAGGTAATAAAAGATATAATATAATGGTGATTGGAAGCCATGTAGGAATGAACAAGTGGTGCCCAATACAAAACATCCTATGCTATATGTTTACTATGATCCCCTCAGTATGTAACCTATGGGTACACCCTGAGGATATACAGACTGAAGACTGGTGGTAACAGGACAATAAGGAATGATAACAGAAGGGGTCTAGATGATACTATGAATCTCTAGGCCTTCGTTCAACCCATTGGGAGATAGAGAGGCCAGTTTATAGATCCAGAATGATTCTCGTTTGCACAACACGGAGAACCTCTCATTATCAGTCAGAGAACCACCCGGGTTGCATTTGATGGCCACAACCTTTAGACAAGGGATGTTTTTAGCATGATAGGTTATGAAGTGGTGGGGGACAATATGTTCATGAAGTCCCTTTTGTATAAACCGTCAGTGCTCCCCTACACGTTTTCGTAAGGTTTGCATCGTACGGCCCATGTATAACAAGTTGCACGAGCATATGAGTACATATATCACATACTCAGTGGAGCAGGTAATAAATTGCTTTATATTGTACTCATTACCGGCCCTATCAGAAAAAGAGGATTGGCCATGTTGGATGAACTGGCAAGTCAGACAACCCCTTTTTATACACTGGAAAATACCAGTTCTATTTTCGAAATAGGACCTAATGTCCATAACTCTCTCCTACAACATACAGCTCAAAGTACTCTAAAGAACAACAACCATCAACTGGTCATCAAACAGGCTGACAAGGGGGGCAGCCTGGTTATTCAAGACAGAACTGAGTATGAGAAAGAAGCTTACCACTTACTATCCGATCAGAAAACATATAGTATCTTAAAAGGGCACCCCTTACCAGGGTTCCAAGTGGAATTGAAATCTTTGGAAGAGGGAGCTGCAAATGATGGGGTATTATGTAAAAGGGAGAAGCAGTTCCTCCTTCCCCACATTTGCAGTACCCCCTACTTTTACCATCTGACAAAGATTCACAGTTCCACCGTATGTCCTCCAGACAGACCCATTGTGGTCAGTACCGATAGTTTTACCTCTTGACTATCTCTCATCTATCTCATTACATAAACTTCTTTCCAAAACCCATAGTCTCAGGTTTACTGTCATACATCAAGGATTCTGGTCATGTGATTGAGACACTCCTGAATTATGAATGGGAACCAGACTACTTGTGGGCCTCTTTGGATGTGGTCTATCTCTAAACTCAATCACACCTAATGTAGGCTTAGAGGCATTCCCAACATTTCCTTTCCAAAAATTCCAATATGAATTATAGACAGGCACAGTTTTTGATTGATGCTTCAGGTTTCTGCTTGGAGCACAATTATTTTGTGTTCCAGGACAATTTTTACATTCAGAAACATGAAACAGCCATGGGAGAAAATGTTGCCCCTTCACATGCCATCATTGTCATGGGCTATTGGGAAGATCTATATATATGGACACAAAACCCTTTTGCGAGACACATAGTGGTCCTAGGGTGCTATATCAATGATATTTTGATCATCTGAAATGGGAGTATCGAACCCTTTGAGTCATTTGTCACAAGTCATGATATTTCCTCCCTCAGGTGCCACTTCCCCTGATTTCTCTGTCAATATCAACGGCTCAACTATCAACCCATCTCCCCACGCCAAAGTCCTAGGTGTAATCCTGGACTCTGAACTAACCTTTCGGCCCCACATTCTATCACTGTCCAAAATTTGCCGCCTCAACCTCCGCAACATCTCCAAGATACACCCCTTCCTAACCAATGCCACCACAAAGCTTCTAATCCACTCCCTGGTCATCTCCCGCCTAGACTACTGCAACTCCCTCCATATTGGCTTACCTCTAAATAGGCTATTCCCATTTCAGTCCATCATGAATGCTGCTGCCAGGCTCATCCACCTCACAAACCACTAAGCGTCTGCTATACCCACTCAGTCACCAAATTAAATTCAAGATACTAACTATAACTTACAAAAACATCCACAACCTGGCCCCCAGCTACATCACTAACATAGTCTCAAAATACCAACCTAATTGTTCTCTTCGCTCTTCCCAAGACCTCCTGCTCTCAAACTCCCTTGTCACCTCATCCCATGCTCGCCTTCAGGACTTGTCCAGAGCCTCTCCCATCCTCTGGAATGCTCTACCCCAATCAGTCTGATTTTCTCCTACTTTATCCACTTTCAGACGATCCCTGAAAACTCATATCTTCAGAGAAGCCTATCTGGCCCCCACCTAACAACTGTACATTTATCTTTTCAATCAGCACATCACCCACAGTTATTACCTCTTGTATTTCTTGACCTTCCCTCTTAGATTGTAAGCTCTAAGGAGCAGGGCCCTCTGATTCCTACTGTATTGAAGTGTATTGTATTTGAACTGTCTACCCTCAAGTTGTAAAGCGCTACGTAAACTGTTGGCACTATATAAATCCTGTATAATAATAATAATAATTTGTCACTTATTGTAATGACAACACTTATGCCCCGTACACACGGTCGGATTTTCCGATGGACAATGTCCGATCGGAGCGTGTTGTCGGAAATTCCGACCGTGTGTGGGCGCCATCGGACATTTTCCATCTGATTTTCCGACACACAAAGTTGGACAGCAGGAGATAAAGTTTTCCGACAACAAAATCCGATCGCGTCAATTCCGACCGTGTGTGGCCTGTTCCGACGCACAAAGTGCCACGCATGCTCAGAAGAAATTCCGACACGGGACAGCTCGTTCTGGTAAACTTAGCGTTCGCAATGGATACAGCACTTTCGTCACGCTGCAATGTTAAAAATGGTTTAATACAGCGCACTCTCTTCTTCTTTAGAATGTGACAAGAATTAAGTCGTTTTGCTGCTCATATTCACACACACTTCTCACAAAGTTTGATTTGTGTTTTTTTTGTGGGATTCCCTCAATATATTGTTATTAGTTGTCACATCTGACAGTTTTATTTTTTTTTTTTGGTTTTTAAGCCTTTTTTTTTCTTTAATGTTTGGATTTTTTCCAAGGCTGATCTTTGTTCAATGTTATTTTTATTTTTACTCCAGAATATTTTTGTGTGTGTTTTGTGTGGCAAGTTACCCCCAACACCATTGATATCTTTTATTATTTAATCTCCAGGAGATTTTTTGTTGTTGGTGTCCCTTGTTCATTTCACATTGTATATTAGAAATGTCCCTGAATCCTCACAAACAAACCATCATTTTTGAAGTAAAACACATAGGAGAGTATAATTCAAAACAAAAATCCTTTATTAAGGGCTCAGAACCAAACAAAGAGGAAGGCAACACTGGATCAACAGCAGAAATTAGTGAAGCCTGGGACCCCCACGGCAGACATCAATTCTTAACCCTCAAAATTGGTGACCTGAGGAGTCCATATATAAGGGAGGGCAGTCTGGTCCGGGATTCACAGAGACTTGGATAGAAGCAGATGACATCAGTGTCCCCAGGCTGTGGTACCACAAGAGGCTGCATCTTTTGGCCGACCAGACTGGATCCAGGGCAATCACTCTCTGGTCTTACTTTCACACTTCCTTCCCGGCTGTGGCTGTGCAGTAGCAGATGTGGCAGGAGGAGGAGTAGGACCTGGAGGAGGACTGGGAGGACCTGGAGGAGGACTGGGAGGACCTGGAGGAAAGGGAGGAGGAGGAGGAGGACCATCCCAAAGCTGTGTGTGAGGTGTAAGTTGGCCCCTCACACCTTTCTCCAGAGCCTCTGATATGAGGGCCTGACACATGGCTTGTTGGCCCTCCTCCATCCTCTGCATTTTATAGGCAATGAATGCCGCAAGGTTCTCCTGCATGGTGTGGGGTGCTCCCAGGACCTCTGTATCCCTCCAAAAAAATCTGATAGCCGCCTCCTCTAGGCTACTCCTCCTGCTGCCACTTTCTGTTTTTAGGGTGGGTGGAGGGACCTGCAGATCAGCCACCTCCTGGCTGAGACTTCCCTGTGTATGAAAAAGGGACATGGTTTTAGTTTTTGCATCATCAATCACAATCATAAATTAGTACTCCCAAATAACATCTAGTTAACATCATTGATTGGACAAGCAGAAATATTTAGAGGAATGCTATACCTGGCTCAATCTGGGCTCCTCCACATATGGCCTGGAAGGCCCAGGTTGGGCATCAGAAGCCTCAGCCGGGGGGGGAAGGAAGCGTGGAAGGAAGACTGGAGAGGGATGGCCTGGGTTCATTCTGGCCTGCCAGAAAGTGCAGCCTGTCGTAGTACAACATCCTAGGGACATAGATGTCACCTGCTGCTCCGGATCTCTGTGAATCCAGAACCTTCTTGCGCTCCCTCAGATATGTGCTCCTCAGGCAACCAATTAATATCTTTAAATAAGTGATGTCTGCCGTGGGGATCACCTGCTTCACAATTTCACACAATTGCTCCAGTGCTGCCTTCCTCTTTGCTTGGTTTTTGAAATGGGGGTGGGTAATCTCCCACAGACAGGGCAGCTCCCTTAGCATATCAATGAATAGTGACATGAAGTCAGTATCTCTCATTAAAATATCCATGTTCACTGCAAGACACAACACAAGACAAAGCCTAATGTCAGACCAAACTCTCCTAATCTTGTTACAATATAGGCCTCAATCTACAAGCAGTATAGGCCCAAGTTTGTCTCTTACCTTTGTTCTTACGATCGGCGTGTCCAATGCTCCTTCCTCCGCTCACAGATCGTACGTAATACGCACGCGTGTTACGCTTTATACACACTGCGCATGTGTGTAACTCCGCCCGCCCCTGACGTTCTTTCTATTCTATTCCCCGCCCCTTTTTGTTCGGCGCAGTGGGGGAAGAGCATGATGGCGGAGTCACACCAGGTGCGTGCTAATTGTAGCAACGAGGAGGAGGAGGAAAGCCCGGATCCAGGCACGTCCCGATCCAGAAGGAGACGTTTTAAGGCCACAAATATGTCGTTTGGGGAGATGTTGGAGATGGTCGACATCATGAGGAAGTCCGACTATGATGGAAAATATGGGCCTTACCCCAACCCGAACATCCGAAAGGCCAAGATCATGGCGAAAGTGGTCAGGAGTCTCGAGCGGAATTTCGGGGTCCGAAGATCAAAAGATCAGCTCAGGAAGCGGTGGTCGGACCTGAAGTTGAGAGAGCCGGAGCAGTACCGAAAGATCCGGAGAGTGCTGCAAAAAAGTAAGTAGTTGTGCTGTGTTTCTATTCTTTCTGGCTTTATTCCGTTCGTTCTGCTCCATATGCTTTTATTAATTGTAACGTTTAAAAAGGTCAAATTTACTGTTCATGGGCCCATTATTCGTTCGTATCAAACATTTTTCGTTCGGCCTCTAGAACACCATTGTTTAGGCCATATGCATTTTCCCACATTTTTTTGGGGCCTACTTGGATGCCAAATATTTGTTTGTGTAGATGGGTTTGTTACTAGAATGAAATGCAAACTAGATTGTGTGTAAGGAGAGGACACTGAGCAGCTGTTTTCACATCTGGACACTGGAGCACTAGTTTGGGACACAAGAACACCATTTTTATTAGGGGGGGCACACAGGTGCTCCAGTGTATACTATAGGGGGGGTTACATGTGTGAAGCTTGTACCAAACAGGTAAAGTATTGAAGCTTGACAAAGGACAATAAAAAATATACATCTTTGAACTCGGCTAAAATAGACAATTGTACCCCACTTCCAAGCAATGTTTCCTATTTCTATAGTTCTGCCATCAAATATCTGTGTGCTAAGTATACCATTTTTGTTTTACATAGGGGAGAAAAGACTCGGACACTCCTCATCCCAGGTGAACACAGACCCCCCCCCTCTGGAAGAAGGGGAACTACCCCAAACACAAGATGCTGAGCAGGAGGAAGAAGAAGATGTGGTGGAGATTGGCACCACAACAGGTGAGTGTCTGCGACCACAGGCTCAGGTAAAAGAGATGGCTGGTGGCAGATTTTTGAGACCTTTTTTTTTGTTCTTTATCTCTTTTTAGGTGATCGTGATGTGAGGGAGAGAGAACGCTTTACTTCTGAAAGTGCCCAGATACTGATAGGGGAGATCATGGGATGTAATCTCCAATTGCAAAACATCCAGCAACAAATACGTGATGTTATTACAAAAAATAATAACATCATTGATGTTTTGGGGCGAATTTAAACCCCACAAAATGACCGGTTTTATGTAATTGCAATTTTTACAATGTTTTGAAAAGCCAAATTTGGAGGATGCACACAGTGTGCCAATATGTGCTATCTGCCATCACGGGAGATCAATGGACGCGTTTTGGGGGTAGCGTTGAGGAAGGGCTTGCTCCCCCAAAACACGTCCCTTGATCCCCCCTGATGGCAGATAGCACATGTTGACATTCGTAAATTGGTGTGCATCTTCCAAATTTGGCTTTTCCAGGGGTGAGTTCCCCCCATCTGAACGCTATATCAAACCCAGTTCCTAAATACTGATGTCTGATATAGCCTTCAGGTTTTACCTAATGTGAACTTTGTAAGTTCTATTTTTTTGGCTTTCTTGTTGGTTTTACACAGGCCTGTTTTATCTGAAATGGATATTTTGATTTTTCATAATGCTACTGCAAACATTTTAGACAACAAACATGTTGGTTTGTTTTAAAAACCTTTGGTAAATGCACATGTGATTGTGCAGGTATAAAAAAGTGCCTTACTCAAGAATGTGTGGATTATTGTCTCAACACTACAACACTTTTGGGGTGATGTAATTGTTGTTTTATGCACAAATGGGGGTTATTTCCTAAGGGCAAATACACTTTGCACTACAAGTGCAGGTTCAGTGCAGTTGCAAGTGCACTTGTAGTGAAATGTGTTTTTGCATTTAGGAAGTACCAGCCAACAGTGCTTTGTATAAGGTTACACAATCACGACAATTTCTGCACTCAACACATTTCTGTCAGGGTCAGCTAAAACAAACACAAGCAGTAAATGTCCACCAAGAATTGCTTTTGGTTGTTTTTTATTTGAAAAAGGTGTCACAGATTGTCTGGCATATTGATAGCCCCCCTACCCGCAAAGAACTCCAGGTATCGTAACCGGACATCACGGGCATTCAGGGAGGGCAAGCCAGGACGGCCGCTTTCAAGTGCCGTCATTGTGGAAGTATTTGGGATTCCGGCCTCAGGCCCAACTGAGCCAGCATAGTTGGCTGAATGTTTTCTTAAAAAATTATGGAGAACACAGCATGCCAGTATAATATGGTTCAGTTTATACTCCGCCATATGGATGGGTGTCAGAAATAGTCGGAACCGGCTGGCCAGGATTCCAAATGTGTTCTCCACCACTCTTCGGGCTCTGGCCAGCCGGTAATTAAAAACCCTCTGTTCCGGGGTGAGGGTCCTCATCGGGAATGGCCGCATCAGGTGGTCCCCCAGCGCAAATGCTTCATCAGCAACGAACACAAATGGGAGACCTTCAACATTGTCCTCTGGAGGTGGCAAGTCCAAACTGCCATTCTGGAGACGCCTGTAGAACTCCGTCTGGGCGATGACTCCACCATCGGACATCCGGCCATTCTTTCCCACGTCCACATACAAGAACTCGTAATTAGCCGACACCACCGCCAACATCACTATACTATTAAACCCCTTGTAGTTATAATAGTACGACCCCGAGTTGGGTGGTGGGACGATGTGGACGTGTTTCCCATCAATTGCCCCTCCGCAGTTAGGAAAGTCCCACCGCTGGGCAAAGTGGGAGGCCACAGTCTGCCATTCCTGTGGCGTGGAAGGAAACTGTTGAGGAAAAAACAATAAACATTACTATTTTTTCACATAAACCTGGCAAGCAGATTAGACACAAACATTATGGGTCAACCTCCAGATAGCATTTATTAAGGGGAATTTAACAACAACAAAGTATAAGGTACACCTATCATATTCCCCCTCCCCCCTCTCATGGGCCATTTCTAACATTATAGGGGGGGGGGACTCTTGGACAGGTAACCCTCTTCACTTCATTGAGAGATGAATGCCTAAATACAGGGTATTACTTGGAACAGCCCCTCTTTAGTTACACTATTGGCAGCCCACTGGACAGGTAAGAAGTGTCATAATACAAAGATATAAATACACACTGTACACATTTGAGCACATTTGGACATTCTGCTATTACCTATCAAGATCATAATAGGATACAAGAACTTTAAACAGTACCATTGGAAAGTATTTAGGCAGGCCCTTGCACTACATGCTTTGGGGAATTCATCCATAAATCTGAGCACTAAAGAGGTGGGTATAGTGTGTATGGGTTTGGCAAAGTCAGCAGATAGATGATTGAGGATAGAGAATTGGGATCAGCTGACTTAGCAGTTGGGGGGAGGGAGGGTTACCAAAAATTTGGGGACACCACAAAAAAAAGCCTCTGGCCCTCTGCCTGAATTTAAATCCAAAATAACATTTGCAAACATTTTAGGGGTTGTTTGGGGTAAAGCACTACTATGGAGCTGATAAAATACATTGTTAAGTGACTACATGAGGTGAATATAGGGCAGGGGACACCATGCTGGAGAGGTTATTGAAGGGCAAATATGTATGAAGGACATAAAATAATAATTACATAAAAATCCAGCATGCATGAGAACAAAGGGGACATTCACAGCATAATACAATCATGGTAATTAGGGAATGAGGAAAGAAATACAATACATTATCAAACATTCAATACAATAAAATGTGATATAAAAGGATAAAAATCTTACCTTCATATACTCCTTCTGCAGGACCTGTATGATGGCAGAACAGGTCTCTGGGATAATGATCCCCAGAGCCTGGGGGGAGATGCCTGTCGAGAACTTGAGGTCCTGCAGGCTTCTCCCTGTGGCCAAATACCGCAAGGTAGCGACCAACCTCTGCTCCGGAGTGATGGCTTGCCTCATGCAGGTATCCTGCCTGCTGATATAGGGGGTCAGCGAAGCCAACAAACGGTGAAACACGGGGTCCGTCATCCTGAGAAAGTTCCTGAAATCATCAGGATTATTCTCACGGATCTCACAGAGCAAAGGCATATGACAGAACTGGTCACGGTGAAGCAACCAATTCTTGGTCCATGAACTCCTCCCCACCCTGTTCATGGACTGGACTTGTGTCAAGGTCAGGATCCCAACACCAAGCCCCCGCACAGCACGAACTCTACGAGGAGTACACATACGAAACATGGCTATAAAACGGTCGGCTGCTCAGAACGAAGTAACAGAACGCACTGAAGAACAGCAAGGCCTGTGAAGAGCGACCTGAAAACCAGTAACGAACGAACAAGAATACAGTGACTAAAGTCACGCGGAACTTGCTTGCACGCACTGAAGAGCAGATACAAACCCACAAGCACAAACTGAACGGCAGAAAACGATCTGAAAGCCACGAGTCTGAAAAAGCGCGAATCGTCTCTCACCAAACTTTTACTAACACGAGATTAGCAAAAGGAGCCCAAAGGGTGCTGCGCTTGGTTCTGAACCGGCCTTTTCTAGTCTCGTCGTACGTGCTTGACGTCACCGCGTTCTTGGCGATCGGAAATTCCGACAACTTTGTGCGACCATGTGTAGGCAAAACAAGTTTGAGCCAACATCCGTCGGAAAAAATCCGAGGATTTTGTTGTCGGAATGTCCGATCAATGTCCGACCGTGTGTACGGGGCATTAGGGTCTCAACTTTACATATGTGATAGATTCCACCAACCTAGTGTTTCTGGACCTGGTATTATACCATGAAGGTGGGTCCATTTACACAAAAAATTATTGCAAACCCACCAGTGGCAACTTGTACTTACATTATACGAGTTGCCACCATCCTTCTTGGATAAACAACATGGACAGTTTCAAAGGCTAAGAAGAAACTGTACCAACCGTGGAGAGTAAGAATCACAAAGTTTGTGCCTAAAAAAAAAGTTTCTACAAAAGGGATACCCAGCAAAATTAGTGCAGATGGCTCATGACAAGTTTTTGGAATCTGTACCACCTCCCAAGAATCGAAGAGACAGATGTCAACACAATTAGGTTTTCACCGAATATAACAGCAAATATAGATACATTCAGAATATTGTTAAGAAACATTGACATATTCTGCATATGGATCCGAAACTAGGACCTTTCCTACCCCCAGCACCACAGTTCACATTCAAAAGAACACGTACTCTGAAGAACATTGTTGCCCCGAGCAAACTTAAGAATTCTCGAAAGGAGAGAGTTATGGACATTAGGTCCTATTTCGACAACAGAACTGGTATTTCCCAGTGTAAGAAAAGGGGTTGTCTGACCTGCCAGTTCATCCAACATGGCCAATCCTCTTTTTCGGATAGGGTCGGTAATGAGTACAATATAAAGCATGAATACAAAAAAGACTAAAGGGATTTTAACGGTGTGGATAAACTATACGTACAGAAAGAAGTTTTTTTCCTAAAAAAAAGACAATTTATTGTTACAACCATTAAAAAGAGAACATATAGATTGTACAGAGTATCACAAACATTTTCTTTTTTTACAATTATAAAAACATGGTGGTCAGAGGGGATGAAAAGTGTGTATTATAGTTTAACAGATGATATTTATTGCATACTAGCCCGACATGTTTCGCATTGTCGCTTTCTCAAGGGATATGCAACTGGTAATGATATCATCCGACACTTTTAGTAATTCTAAAGAAATAAAGAAAAATTTTTTTTTTAACATAAATGATATTGAATTTATAATACAACACTGAATACACAAAAAAAATTGAAAGAACCACGCGCTGTCACTCCGAAACAACATCAGTTATAATGCTTACCCCTAGATTGACCCAACAAAACCTCGTCAAACCCAGCGCGTGCAGACCCAAACCGGGGCAACAGTGAGGCTAAATTGCAACCACAGGGAACAGAAGGATGGAGCTGTTGTATGGATTGTAAATATCATATGTTAGCAATGATGTATACAGGGAATTGATTGGGTTAAAAAAGCTATTTAACACTTACTCTGTTAATTGATCAGAGCTGTATACAGGGATGCAAGTAGTCATCAATTTCAATAGAAATTGTGGTTACAGGAAGTACTTCAGTTGTTAGTAAATGAAGCTGGGGAGTTGAGTAAGAAGAAATGGAAATCTTACTGCAAGTAGAGAAATTGCAAAACTAAATGGTGTAGGCTAAATTATAAGTTATATGTATGGAGATAGTACTAAAAGTTTACAATTGGCTCGTTATAGTATGGTTTGACTCCAGTAGGAATGGACATATTGTCTCAAGGTTTACATGCTAGAGCAACAGTTTAAACACTCACAGTCTAAATTCTATGGGAGTTCAGAGAGTAAATAAGAAATAGACAAGATGTTTGGATATAGAGCAGTGTGTGGTGTACTCACCAGTCACTCGCACTGCTGGGACATAGGCTCCATCCTCCGGCGCTGGCAGACATATCTGTCAGATGTGCCGGTTTAAATGCTGTTCCCCATCGAGCCGGCGTGTGACGTCGCCGGCTCGATGCGGACGTAATGGCGCCAGTGCGCATGCCCGGGGAGCCGGGTGGCCGTCCAGACTACACACCCCATGAGGCACAGCGGCCGCAGACAGAGCCGACATGCGCAGTACAGCGCACGGCGGCTCCTCCCGCCGGCACACCGCATCAGGGGCTGAGGGACGGGAAAAGGGGCCCCAATTTTGACCTGTGTTAGAACCGGTCCATCGGGGAGGCACGGCGCAGGATGGGCACATCTCAAGGATGTGCCCCGGGCGCCCGTGTGGATGCGGAAGCCCCTCCTAGTCCCAGTGCGGGTAGAGGGCCGGGAGCGATTTGTCAGAGAGGGGCCAAAGGAGTAACCGATCGGGCAGGAAGAGACCACAAACCTTCCAATCCAATCAGTGAGACAGCGCGCCTTACAAGAAAAAGTGAACACAATTGAATTGAATCAAAGTTGCATATACAATACCAGTGTTACATATGACTATACATTGATCAAATATTAGAATCAAGGATAACATATATTCTAAATATGTACAGTTTGCATTGAAAACAAGTCGTCATGTGTATAGACACAGAGGGAGGGGCAAGAAGGGAAGAAAAGGGTAATAACAGGGAAAGTAAGGTGTCTGGTGGAAAATGACACCGAGAAATTGTGTATTGGCAGCTATAAGTTTACAGGAAAGGCCTGTAACTTAGGCTCTCATTCAAACCTGGGAAATAGGTGGCCTTAAGGGTGTAGATCCAGCGGGCTTCAAGCTGGAGCAGTGTGCGATCGACACTGCCCCCTCTTTCGTCCAGCGGGATATGTTCCAAAGCCTGGAATTTAATGGTTTTGGGGTTGAAATTGTGACATAGACCCACATGCCTGGCAATGGCTGTACTCATTTGTTTTTTGAGGATGGGTTTTATGTGATCTCTAATCCGTTTAAAAAACGGTCGTTTTGTTTTGCCGACATAAAAGCCGCCACAGACACATTGAGCCAGGTAGATTATGCCCGGAGTCTGACACGTCGCATTAAATTTAATCGAGTGCCACTGCCCATTGGGGAGTAGGAAACGAGATGTAGTTTCTACATACTGGCAAATGTCACATCTGCCACATGGAGAAATGCCTGTATGGGGGGGCTTCTTGTTAAAGAAGCTTCTTGAAAGTGACTGTGGACTAGGCGGTCCCTCAATGAGGGAACCCGTCTAAACGTTATTTCTGGGGATGAATTGATGTATTTGCTGACTACTGAATCGGCTGATAGAAGAGGCCAAAACTTAGTTACAATTCTTCTGATCTCACTGTGTTGATTAGAATAGCGAGTGATTAGTCTGACCGTGTCAAGTTTTTTGAAGGGTTTGTTTGAAAATATTAAAGAATCTCTGTTTTGGGTTTTAACCCGATTGTATGCCCTTTTAAGGCATGAATGGCTATATCCACGAGATAGCAATCTTTTGTATAAATCTTTAGCTGCTGCCTGGAAGTCTGAGTCCTTACTACAGTTGCATTTTAATCGCAGGTATTGACTGTAGGGAATGCTCCTTAACAGGGAGTCTGGATGTGAACTGTCCGCGTGGAGAATGGTATTCCCGGCAGAGGGTTTTCTGTACAGTGATGAGTCTAATTTTCCATTAGCATCAATGGAAATGGTTAGGTCAAGGAAATTAATCGCAGTTGTGCTGTATTCCATAGTGAAGTTGAGATTAAAGTTGTTATTAGAAATCAATCTTAGAAACTCTTTCAACTCTGTCTCAGAGCCAGACCAAAAGATCAGCACGTCATCTATATAACGATACCACGAGACGACCCTTTCCAACAGATGGGCCAGGTCGTCCCTGGAGAAAACATCCTTCTCCCACCCCCCCAGGTACAGGTTGGCATACGATGGGGCACACTTGGTCCCCATCGCAACCCCCTGCACCTGGAGGTAGTGGAAGGAGTTAAACATGAAAACATTATGTCTCAGGATGTAATTGAGAAGTTCCAAAACAAATTCGTTGTATTTCTAAAAAGAGGGGCCTCTCTCATTTAAATGATTTCTCACTATCTCAATGCCCTTACTGTGGGGAATGGTATTATATAAACTTTCAATGTCGAGTGCGACTAAACATGTGCCTGGTGGAAGTGAAATATCTTCGATGGCTCTTAATAAGTCAATAGTGTCTTTAATATAGGAAAAAAGGGAAGTGACATGGGGAAATAAGTAACTGTCCACTAGACTGCTTGCATTTTCAGTTAGACATAGGCATCCTGATATTATGGGGCGTCCTGGGGGCTCCAGGATGGATTTATGTACCTTGGGTAAGGCATAAAAAGTAGGAATCCGTGGGTCCCTTACATTAAGGTAATTCCAAGTGTTCTTGTCTATAATGCCCTTATGATATGCTTTGAAAATGATGTAATATTCAGTGTTGAAGTTTTGTATTAAAGTTTTAGAGATAGGTCGGTACCAATCTCGATTGGATAGAATCTTATTACACATGTTAATATATTGAGATATCTCCATAATAACCAAGTTGCCACCCTTGTCGGCGGGCTTGTTTATTATCTCCTGATTAGATTCAAGAGATTCAAGAAGCCCCCCCATACAGGCATACAGGCATTTCTCCATGTGGCAGATGTGACATTTGCCAGTATGTAGAAACTACATCTCGTTTCCTACTCCCCAATGGGCAGTGGCACTCGATTAAATTTAATGTGACGTGTCAGACTCCGGGCATAATCTACCTCGCTCAATGTGTCTGTGGCGGCTTTTATGTCAGCAAAACAAAACGACCGTTTTTTAAACGGATTAGAGATCACATAAAACCCATCCTCAAAAAACAAATGAGTACAGCCATTGCCAGGCATGTGGGTCTATGTCACAATTTCAACCCCAAAACCATTAAATTCCGGGCTTTGGAACATATTCCGCTGGACGAAAGAGGGGGCAGTGTCGATCGCACACTGCTCCAGCTTGAAGCCCGCTGGATCTACACCTTTAAGGCCACCTATTTCCCAGGTTTGAATGAGAGCCTAAGTTACAGGCCTTTCCTGTAAACTTATAGCTGCCAATACACAATTTCTCGGTGTCATTTTCCACCAGACACCTCACTTTCCCCGTTATTACCCTTTTCTTCCCTTCTTGCTTCTCCCTCTGTGTCTATACACATGATGACTTGTTTTCAATGCAAACTGTACATATTTAGAATATATGTTATCCTTGATTCTAATATTTGATCAATGTATAGTCCTATGTAACACTGGTATTGTATATGCAACTTTGATTCAATTGTGTTCACTTTTTCTTGTAAGGCGCGCTGTCTCACTGATTCACTGATCGGATTGGAAGGTTTGTGGTCTCTTCCTGCCCGATCGGTTACTCCTTTGGCCCCTCTCTGCCAAATCGCTCCCGGCCCTCTACCCGCACTGGGACTAGGAGGGGCTGCCGCATCCACATGGACACCCGGGGCACATCCTTGAGATGTGCCCATCCTGCGCCGTGCCTCCCTGATGAACCGGTTCCAACACAGGTCACAATTGGGGCCCCTTTTCCCGTCCCTCAGCCCCTGACGCGGTGTGCCGGCGGGAGGAGCCGCCGTGCGCTGTACTGCGCATGTCGGCTCTGTCTGCGGCCGCTGTGCCTTATGGGGTGTGTAGTCTGGACGGCCACCCGGCTCCCCAAGCATGCGCACTGGCGCCATTACGTCCGCATCGAGCCGGCGACGTCACACGCTGGCTCGATGGGGAACAGCATTTAAACCGGCACATCTGACAGATTTGTCTGCCAGCGCCGGAGGATGGAGCCTATGTCCCAGCAGTGCGAGTGACTGGTGAGTACACCACACACTGCTCTATATCCAAACATCTTGTCTATTTCTTATTTACTCTCTGAACTCCCATAAAATTTAGACTGTGAGTGTTTAAACTGTTGCTCTAGCATGTAAACCTTGAGACAATATGTCCATTCCTACTGGAGTCAAACCATACTATAACGAGCCAATTGTAAACTTTTAGTACTATCTCAATACATATAACTTATAATTTAGCCTACACCATTTAGTTTTGCAATTTCTCTACTTGCAGTAAGATTTCCATTTCTTCTTACTCAACTCCCCAGCTTCATTTACCAACAACTGAAGTACTTCCTGTAACCACAATTTCTATTGAAATTGATGACTACTTGCATCCCTGGATACAGCTCTGATCAATTAACAGAGTAAGTGTTAAATTGCTTTTTTAACCCAATCAATTCCCTGTATACATCATTGCTAACATATGATATTTACAATCCATACAACAGCTCCATCCTTCTGTTCCCTGTGGTTGCAATTTAGCCTCACTGTTGCCCCGGTTTGGGTCTGCACGCGCTGGGTTTGACGAGGTTTTGTTGGGTCAATCTAGGGGTAAGCATTATAACTGATGTTGTTTCGGAGTGACAGCGCGTGGTTCTTTCAATTTTTTTTGTGTATTCAGTGTTGTATTATAAATTCAATATCATTTATGTTCAAAAAATTTTTTTCTTTATTTCTTTAGAATTACTAAAAGTGTCGGATGATATCATTACCAGTTGCATATCCCTTGAGAAAGCGACAATGCAAAACATGTCGGGCTAGTATGCAATAAATATCATCTGTTAAACTATAATACACACTTTTCATCCCCTCTGACCACCATGTTTTTATAATTGTAAAAAAAGAAAATGTTTGTGATACTCTGTACAATCTATATGTTCTCTTTTTAATGGTTGTAACAATAAATTGTCTTTTTTTAGAAAAAAACTTCTTTCTGTACGTATAGTTTATCCGCACCGTTAAAATCCCTTTAGTCTTTTTTGTATTCATAATTTTGCCCAGGGATGTGGTGCCTACCAATGAGGGTGTTTTTCCCATATCCGTAACCGTAACCATATACAATTATAAAGCAATTTATTACCTGCTCCACTGAGTATGTTATATATGTACTCATATGCCCGTGCAACTTGTTATACATGGGCCGTACGATGCAAACCTTACAAAAACGTGTAGGGGAGCACCAACGGTTTAAGGGACTTCATGAACATAGTGTCCTCCGCCACTTCAAAACCTATCATGCTAAAAACATCCATTATCTAAAAGTTGTGACCATCGAATACATCCCGGGTGGTTCTCTGACTGATAATGAGAGGTTCTCCGTGTTGTGCAAACGAGAATCATTCTGGATCTATAAACTAGCCTCTCTATCTCCCAATGGGTTGAACGAAGGCCTAGAGATTCATAGTATCATCTAGACCCCTTCTGTTATCATTCCTTATTGTCCTGTCACCACCAGTTTTCAGTATTTATATCCTCAGGGTGTACCCATAGGTTACATACTGAGCGGATCTTAGTACACATAGGATGTTTTGTATTGGGCACCACTTGTCCATTCCTACATGGCTTCCAATCACCATTATATCTTTTATTACATTTTTTCATCCATATACTTGTTATATATGCATGGTAATAGATAAAACACCAATTAGGTTCTCATTGGGTTTTGACACTATGAACCATGGGAACATTAATCATAAACTAAGGAATCATTGAATTAATTAACTAACTAACTTGCCTGGTTCTATCACAAATATATTATTATTATCAATAATATTTAGTGATTATGTACTTTGGGCTATCATACACAGTATGGTTTCATTAGTAATACAAATTTAATATTTTTATTTTTTATTTTTAATGTTTTTCTTAATTCAATTTTATTTTTATTTCATTATATATATATATATATATATATATCTTAATAGAGACATTTAATTCATATTCTAACCATTGTTTCTTGTCCGTCATGCTTATTTTTATTGTATTCCCTTGTCTTTGTCAAGTTTTCTGTAGTGTATGTATAATAAGCCTTTGTCATCAGGTTGTTTAAACTATGGAGGTGTGCTGCGGTGGAAAAACCAATCATGGTTCCTTTAAATTTGTGATTCTTCCCGCGGTGCGCCCCTATTTAAACCCCATTTGCAGTTTATGTCACATGACCTGAAGAAGGGCCACGCCCTGATAAGCGTAGTCAAGACGACAGCTAACTTCCCTCTCTACTCTCCTCAGCTTGCTCTCCACCTGTTGTGCTCCAAGCTTCATTTTGGACTTGCGTTCCCTGATTGTATGACGTCACATTCAGTTGGCTGCCTCTCAGTCCCTCCATTGCTTCCTGGCTGCCCCATCATTCCGCCACACATCATTGGGGATCCGATCGAGGCTCCACACTGTTCAACCAGCTCTGCACATGCTGGCTTCCCTCTTCCCAGTGACATCTAGGAACACATCTAGGTTTTGCCATCGCAGCACTGCCCCACCAAGCCAGTCCACCACTGACTGTTGCTTAAGGTACTGTCACAGTGAGGAGCACGCTTTGCAGCTGTTCCATCTATGCAAAGAGATGTCTAGATAATTGTTCATCCAATCATATGTTATTATTAAATCGGCACACGCTTTTATCTCATTGAACGTTTTCATTATTTGACTGTTTGCCCTTTCAAGACTGTCCCGATCAGTGCTTTTCAATTGTGGTTGCTCCTGAATGTTTTTGCTGCATTTTCAGAGGCGTACTTTTTTGTCATTTTCTCTCTTGCTCATGCGCATTCTCTCTTGCTCTCTCTTGCTCCCAGCGTATTCTCTCTTGCGCTTTCTCTTGCTCCATGCGTACTGTCTCTTGCTCTCTCTCTCTTGTTCCTGCCTCACCTTTTCTGCATAAAGGTGAGCCTTTTCTCTGCTCATCTGCAACTCTTTGTCTGCGAATGCGGCCCTGGCCCTCGCTGCTTCAGCTTTTGAACGGGCGATTTCTGCTGCATTTGTGACAGATGACTTGGATGAGCTTGCTTGCAATCGTGTTTTGTAAGAAAATGCTTGACTGTGAGACATGGCTGTAGTGGAGAAGCTGTCCTGCTGTGTAGAGACTGCTGTCGAGTGCAGGGATGCTGTGTGACAGGGCACGTCTGTGTAGCCTGGCTGCTTGCTTCACCTGCTGAAAGCCTGTTTTATCTAAGGCATCTGACTGTATGGACACTGTGTAGCCCAGGGCTGTACAGTCTTCCAAAGTCAGCTTATCTTCACCTCAGAGGTCAATAAAAATTTCACTGTTCTGTCTCTAGGACAGAGAGCTAAACCTTCTTGCTCTATACAATTCAGATACAATATTTCTTTGATCTTAGATTTATTGGAACAAGCCAGGTGAAACTACAAATTGATAAGACAAACATCATTCAGTACAATTTTGCATACAATAAAAAAACAATGCTCTATAACACAGAATGGGATAAGAGGAACTGACTTTTTAAGCTCGCTGTGGGGTGATGGGGAGAGATTGAATAAACAACTTTACTATCTTGATGTGCATTCCTAAAATGGTGGCTGACTAACTTCCTCTAGAGAATCTCCCAGAATACACTAGTTCCTAATAACTTTATTAACACATTCTAAGAAAGTACAATATGTAACTAAAACAAGCAGCTAAAGCTATACCAGAAAGGGACAGTAGGTGGTGCCTACCCTCTGCATATAACTAGCTTGGTGTACATCAAGGAAAAAAACAAGATGATGTGGGATCTTCCACTCAAAGAGGGGCTTAAACCACAGTGCTAGTGTCTCATTACCTCCAGAAAGAGAAGAGCCCCAGGTGCTGGCTAAATGCTGTTGCAAGTAGAAGAGAACAAGAAAGCCTGGACGGCCGCACACCGGAATCGAGCTCTATGAGTAAGCACTTGGTGTAAGTGCGAAACACGACCCCACAGTCGTGTTTTGTGTACCCCATGATCCTGTATTTTGAATAAAAAGACGGATTTATGCATTTCAGTGTGCGGCTGTCCAGGCTTTCTTGTTCTCTTCTACAAGGAAAAAAACAACTTATTATTTAATCACATAAACACAATAAGTAAATAAGGTCCAGTGGGCAGAACAGTCAGCATACCAAGACATTTTGGACAATTTCATACGCCCAACTTCATGGGAACAGTTTGGGGATGGCCCCTTTCTGTTCTAACATGACTGCTCACCAGTGCACAAACAAGGTCCATAAAGACAAGAATGAGCGAGTTGGGGTTGGAGAAACTTGACTTGCCTGAAGAGTCCTGAAATCAACCCTATAGAACACCTTTGGGATGAATTAGAGTGAAGACTGCGAGCAAGGCCTTCTCGTCCACATTAGTCCCTGACCTCACAAATAGTCTTCTGGAAGAATGGTCAAACATTCCCATAGACACACTCCTTAACCTTGTGGACAGCCTTCCCAGAAGAGTTGAAGCTGTTATAGCAGCAAATGGTGAGCCAACTCAATATTGAACCCTACAGACTAAAGCCTCATACACACGATCGGATTTTCCATCGGGAATTGTGTGATGACAGACTGTTGGTCGAAAATCCGACCGTTTGTATGCTCCATCGAACAATTGTTGTTGGATTTCCGGCCGACAAATGTTGGATAGCAGGCTTATAAATTTTCCGCGAACAACGGTCTGTTGTCAGATTTTCCTATCGTGTGTACACAAGTCCATCAGACAAAAGTCCAAAGTATCAACATGCATGCTCGGAATCAATGCTCACCAAACACAACATTAGCAGAAGGTGCCCAAAGGGTGGCGCAAAAGAGCTGAAAAGCCACGTAGTACGTCATTACGTTCGTGTTTGTTGGCCGACAACTGTGTGCTGTTTGTATGCAAGACAAGTTCATGGCCAACACCCTTCGGACAAAAGTCTGATGCTTTGTCTGTGGAAAATACGATCGTGTGTACGAGGCTTAAGATTGAGATGCCATAAAGTTCATGTGTGTGTAAAAGCAGGCATCCCAATACTTTTGGTAATATAGTGTATATCGATTGAAATTGCATTAATATTCTATTTTTCTGATGGG
Source organism: Lithobates clamitans (assembly GCA_037952925.1). Taxonomy (NCBI): domain Eukaryota; kingdom Metazoa; phylum Chordata; class Amphibia; order Anura; family Ranidae; genus Lithobates; species Lithobates clamitans. The sequence continues at coordinate 4,731,089 of JBBGZY010000465.1, forward strand.
CGCTGAATTTTGTCTAGTGTTTAACTGGGAATTTACATTTATCAATTTGTTAGCTGCCTTGTTGGATATCAGAGCAGACTGTGTTTTATTTTTGCACTGTAAAGATGCCACACAATGTTTCTGCAGCTGGATCTCTGCTGTACAATTTGAAATGTTTGTTGCAGTTCGAATTTCTGTGTATAGCCCTACAGTGCATAGTCCATATGGGCTTATCTGCTGGTTAACTGCAGATAGGAAACAGGAAACTTTATTATACAGAGAAAAGCATAGAGTTTACCATAGAGCAGCTACAAATTTATAAACACTGCTATCTACTGTCAGAGAAATAACCAACCCGGCCGTATTGACCGAATGGGTTTCTGGAACGAATGTATGCACAGTAGAGCGATGCGGCGCTCGCGCGCTCGTGGCCCAATGGCATGACGTGCGCGTGTTCATATTAGCACACGCTTAACGTGATGCTCTGGCTGCCAATTTAAAGACACTCAGGTGCTCAGACAGGTTGCTGGTTTGTCTTCAGCTTCCTGTCTGAGTTGTTTCCTGTTTCCTGCCTACTGAATCACTGCTTGACCCGGATCGTCCCTGACTACTCTGCTCTTCTCCTGGACCCGACCATCGGCTTGTTTATACGGATTCTGCCTTGTCTTCAGTGTTTGACCCCCTTGCTTGTGACCCAGATTTACCTGCTATGTCCTGTGCCTGAACCTTTGCTTATGACCCGGATTTGCCTACTATCTCCTGTGCCTGAACTTCTGCTTGTGACCTGGACTTACCTGCTTTCTCCTGTGCTTGACCCTCTGCCTGTGTCCGGGATCTGCCTGCTAACCTTGTGTTTTATCCTCAGCCTGTTTCAGACCTTCTGAATTGCCAGTCTCTGCACATCTACCAGGACCCTTGAAGGAGTATTACGCAAGTCCCATCCAACCTGCTGGTAGCCTGTGCCTCTTCGTGCCATCCGCTCCCTGTTCCACCTCCAGGGGGCGGACTCCGCTTAGTCGCAAGGGCAAATCGCTCTCGGCCTTGGTAAGTACTTACCTGACATCTACTGGCTGAAGAATATATCTCTACTAAATACTGATCTACTAAATACTGATGTAAAGCGTTTTTGGCTCAAAATACAATTCTGTATTCCAACTCCCCCATTCAACAACTATTCCTTATATTAGTTCCATTTCAGATCTCAGTTCTATAAATCTGTTTCTTGTAAGTGATTTTTTCAAATGCTGTGATCCACTTTTGTTTTTCATGAGTTGGAAGTCTTTGCATCTCATCCCATGAATCTGGCTCTGATTTTAATGCTACGCAATCGACATAGGACAGACGTGTGGCTGGGATGCTTTTGTTGTTTCTTGTGGATTTCCTGATTGAAGCCTCTTGTGGCCTGGTTTCTTCTTTTTACAGCATTTGGATTGCCTGTGTTAATTTCAATTTCTGTGTCACTTTGTTGCTTATCTTCATGTGGCACTGATGTGGAATTTCCCTCACTTTGAAGTGTTAGTTCATGAATTTTTGAACACACTGATGTTTCATTGACAATTACACCTCTATTGATGGTTTCCTTGTTTGTGTCTTGGTGTAGAATTCTGTATCTCTTTTGAGGGTCACTGTACCCCACAAGTACACCTTCCCTTGCACAAGCAAACCATTTTGTAAATTTCTCTTTTGGGATGTGCACATAGACTTTGCTTAAATATTTTTTTTTACATGGTTCAAATTTGGGGGTTTTCTCAGTTGATATTCTCATGTCGACATTTTCCTGGTAGTTGATTTTGGAGAAGATAGCATGCAGTCATAATTGCCTCCCCCAGTATGTTGTTGGCATATCTGAATCAAACAGCATGGTTCTTCCACACTCACATAGAGTTAAGCTGGCCATACACCATCCAATTTTCTTATTCAATTGTCTTTAGATTTATCTTCAACTATGTAGTGCAAGGGCCTGCCTGATTGATTACAAATTGAAAGTGCTTATGTTTAACCTCCTATTATATGGTTTTGGTAAATCTAAAGGAAAGTTGTACAAGAAAATTGTATAATGTATGGCCAGCCTAAGGTTCATTCTTTCTGCAACCCCTTTTGTTTGGGGTTGTATGGTACAGTAGTTTAAAATATTATGCAAAGCTTTCTGAGAATCACCTGTGTGTTCTCACCTGTATATTCAGTTCTATAATCTGTACGCAATACACTCTGCATTTTTCCAAATTTGTTGCTTACTTGAGCCACTGTTGAAGTTTCCCTGGTATTTCACTTTTGTTGTGTAACAGATATAGTGTTGTATATCTGGAATAATTATCTAAAAAAGTGAGAAAATATCTTTTGCTCAAAAGCCTAAATCAGTGCTGCAGGAATTCCAAGCTTACTATAAAAAGTTATATAACGACGGCAATGTCACTGACCAGCAGGAGTTCGATGACTTTGTCAGCCATTTGCCTATTTAAACCTTAAAATATGAGCATAGAGCCTTTCTAGATAAGGATATCATGGTGGAAGAGGTTCTGGCTGCTATAAAGCAGGCCCCAATTGGCATAGCACCGGGCCTGGACGGGTTTACAACTCTGTATTACAAAAAATTCTCTGCTTTATTGGCCCCCACCAACACAATTCTTCAGGGACATACAAAAAGGTGGTCGAATAGACACCGATTCCAATAGAGCCTTCATCACCCTTATTCCCAAACCCCACAAAGATCACAGTGCTATATCTAACTATGATCTATAGCCTTAATTAAAGGGGTTGTAAACCCTTGTAGTTTTTCACCTTAATGCATTCTATGCATTAAGGTGAAAAACCTTTTGTCATGCTGCAGCCCCCAGTTCCCCCGTTTTACTCACATGGACCCAGGCTTTTTCTCCCCAGGGGCGAGCACTCCAGCTCTAGCTGGTGTCTCGTGTCCTGATTGGATAGATTGATAGCAGTGCAGCCATTGGTTCCCACTGCTGTCAATCAAATCCAATGACGCGGGCGCCGTGGGGTAGGGCAGAGTCCTGCTTTCTGTGTCAATAGACGTAAAGGCAGGACTTGGGACCGCGCACGCATGGGTGTTCCGAAGGAGAGCGCTTCTCCGAGGGGGCACTCGGGAAGACTTGAGCCACTATCGCCCTTGAGGGACCCCAGAAGAGGAGGCCACTCAGGGCCACTCTATGCAAAACCAACTGCACAGAGGAGGTAAGTATGCCATGTTTGATATTTAATGGAAAAAGAAAAAAGGTTTAGTAACCCTTCAATACAGATTTGAAGCTAATCACAAAAATTTTGGCAAACAGGATGTTGACGCTCCTGGCTGACTACATCCACTCTAATCAGGTGGGCTTTCTGCCATCCAGACAGGCAGCTGATCAGGTCAGAAGAGCAATTGACCTTATATCCTTACTACACTCGTCATGGGATGGTGGATTACATAGGACGAGGATGTTGCTATCTATTGATATCCGCGAAGCATTTGACTCACTCTCATGGCCCTTCCTCTTTCAGGTGCTGACTAGGTGGAATTTTAGTCAAGAGTAAGCTCTATACAGCTTACTCTTGGTGTCATAAGTGCGCTTTATTTGCAGATGACCTTTTGTTGTTTATCGCATCCCCCACACTACAATACCAAATCTTTTGTCCCTATTAAATTCATTCAGGAAAATGTCCGGCCTGCTAGTCAATCATGATAAATCAGAGGTGCTGAATGTCAACTTACCAACCTCAGCTTTCCAGAGTGTCAAGTTTCCCCTTCTCTTGGGAACAGTCATCCCTCCCTTATTTGGATATTCTACTGACTTCCGACGTAACATCACTGTACAAAGCCAATACGTGAAGGTATGGTCTGATGCAAACTTATCTTGGATGGAAAAAATTGTGTCTGTTAAAATTAGTCCTATTAAGGTTATTTTTATATTATTTTCGAACTCTGCCTTATCTTGTATACCAAAGGTCCCAGAATAGCTTTGGCTATGATGTATGCTCCCAAAGACGTGGGGGGTTTGGGGGTGCCTGAATTTTGGAAGTACTATATGGCTGCATAGTTGGCCTAACTACTCCAATTCCGCAGCAATCATTATCGTCCAGAGTGGGTCCCACTGGAGGCTCAGGCATGCTCTCCACTAGCAATTGACCTTATCCTTTGTACTTCCCCACCGCACCGCAAAGCCATTTTGAGCCCAATGCTTTCTTATTCATTACACCTATGGGATACGAGTTGCAGCAGATGGTCCCTGCGGTCTGCACATACCCCAATGGCCCTGATTTTCGGCAATCCCCTGTTCCCCCCTGAGGTATAAGCCATATCAGCCTCCTTTGTGGTGTATAAGCCTCCTTTGATAGATATCACATGTCCCGGCATTGGACCGGTGTTCTGTCTATCAAAGTACCCGGGCCAGGTGGCGGAACTGTGTGTGATAGCAAGCAGACTGCAATTCAAATGAAAGCTTTTACAGCGGGCAATCCCCGATGTGATGATCTGGCCAGCTCTCCTCTCTCATCCTCTGGGAGGATGGCTCCCATTCAACCCCGCCTGACAGCACTGCTCGCCCCCAATAATTTTCCACTTGCAAAGTGCAAGTAGGTGAGTGGAAATTTTGAGGATTGATCTAGACCACAGAGGAATACCTCCTCCCTCACACTTCACAGGCAGCTTGGAGATTCCCTTCACGGAGAGCTTCCACTTACAACAAATTTAACATTTTCTTTAATCATTACGAAAAGTTGAAAGGTAAAGGATTAGAGTGATCAAAACACAGATTTAAAAAATGGGCACCATCATCCCTTATAGTAGACAGAGAAAAAAAAACATATTGGGAAGTATGGGACTTTATGGGTGCTTGTTACTACAAATGGATTTAACACAATACATTTATTAAAAAAGATATATTTTATTTCAAAAAGAGAATAACATTACATAGTTACATAGTTGCATAGTAGGTGAGGTTGAAAAAAGACACAAGTCCATCAAGTCCAACCTATGTGTGTGATTATGTGTCAGTATTACATTACATATCCCTGTATATTGCGGTCATTCAGGTGATTATCTAATAGTTTCTTGAAGCTATCAATGCTCCCCGCTGAGACCACCGCCTGTGGAAGGGAATTCCACATCCTTGCCGCTCTTACAGTAAAGAACCCTCTACGTAGTTTAAGGTTAAACCTCTTTTCTTCTAATTGTAATGAGTGGCCACGAGTCTTATTAAACTCTCTTCTGCGAAAAAGTTTTATCCCTATTGTGGGGTCACCAGTACAGTATTTGTAAATTGAAATCATATCCCCTCTCAAGCGTCTCTTCTCCAGAGAGAATAAGTTCAGTGCTCGCAACCTTTCCTCATAACTAAGATCCTCCAGACCCTTTATTAGCTTTGTTGCCCTTCTTTGTACTCGCTCCATTTCCAGTACGTCCCTCCTGAGGACTGGTGCCCAGAACTGGACAGCATACTCCAGGTGCGGGCGGACCAGAGTCTTGTAGAGCGGGAGAATTATCGTTTTATCTCTGCAGTTGATCCCCCTTTTAATGCATGCCAATATTCTGTTTGCTTTATTAGCAGCAGCTTGGCATTGCATGCCATTGCTGAGCCTATCATCCACTAGGACCCCCAAGTCCTTTTCCATCCTAGATTCCCCCAGAGGTTCTCCCCCCAGTGTATAGATTGCATTCATATTTTTGACACCCAAATGCATAATTTTACATTTTTCTACATTGAACCTCATTTGCCATGTAGTCGCCCAGCCCATTAATTTGTTCAGGTCTTTTTGCAAGATTTCCACATCCTGCGGAGAAGTTATTGCCCTGCTTAGCTTAGTATCGTCTGCAAATACAGAGATGGAACTGTTTATCCCATCCTCCAGGTCGTTTATGAACAAATTAAATAGGATTGGTCCCAGCACAGAACCCTGGGGGACCCCACTACCCACCCCTGACCATTCTGAGTACTCCCCATTTATCACCACCCTCTGAACACGCCCTTGTAGCCAGTTTTCAATCCATGTACTCACCCTATGGTCCATGCCAACGCACCTTATTTTGTACAGTAAACGTTTATGGGGAACTGTGTCAAATGCTTTTGCAAAATCCAGATACACCACGTCTACGGGCCTTCCTTTATCTAGATGGCAACTTACCTCCTCATAGAAGGTTAATAGATTGGTTTGGCAAGAACGATTCTTCATGAATCCATGCTGATTACTGCTAATGATATCATTCTTATTACTAAAATCTTGTATATAGTCCCTTATCATCCCCTCCAAGAGTTTACATACTATTGATGTTAGGCTAACTGGTCTGTAATTCCCAGGGATGTTTTTTGGGCCCTTTTTAAATATTGGTGCTACATTGGCTTTTCTCCAATCAGCTGGTACCATTCCAGTCAATAGACTGTCTGTAAAAATTAGGAACAACGGTCTGGCAATCACCTGACTGAGTTCCCTAAGTACCCTCGGATGCAAGCCATCTGGTCCCGGTGATTTATTAATGTTAAGTTTCTGAAGTCTAATTTTAATTCCGTCCTCTGTTAACCATGTAGGTGCTTCCTGTGTTGTGTCATGAGGATAAACACTGCAGTTTTGGTTACTGAAGCCCCCCGATTCACTCGTGAAGACTGAGGAGAAGAATAAATTCAATACCTCTGCCATCTCCCCATCCTTTGTAACCAGATGTCCTTCCTCATTCTTTATGGGGCCAATATGGTCTGTCCTCCCTTTTTTACTGTTTACATACTTAAAGAATTTCTTGGGATTTTTTTTGCTCTCCTCCGCTATGTGTCTTTCATGTTCTATCTTAGCCATCCTAATTGCACCCTTACATTTCTTATTGCATTCTTTATAAATTCTGAATGCTGTGGATGATCCCTCAACCTTGTATTTTTTGAAGGCCTTCTCCTTTGCTTTTATATGCATTTTTACATTGGAGTTAAGCCATCCAGGATGTTTGTTCGCTCTTTTAAATTTATTACCCAATGGGATACATTGGCTAATGCCCTTATTTAATATGCTCTTAAAGCAAACCCATCTCTCCTCTGTATTCTTTGTTCCTAATATTTTATCCCAATTTATGCCTTTTAGCCAGGTTTGTAGTTTAGGGAAGTTGGCTCTTTTGAAATTCAGTGTCTTTGTGTTCCCTTCATGTCTCATATTTGTGTGATTTATACTGAAACTAATTGACCTGTGATCGCTGTTACCTAAATTGCCCCGTATTTCCACATCTGTTATCAGGTCTGTATTGTTGGTAATCAGTAGATCTAGTAATGTTTTATTTCTAGTTGGTGCGTCTACCATCTGACCCATAAAATTGTCCTGCAAGACATTAAGGAACTGGCGAGCCTTAAATGAATGCGCGGTTCCCTCCGCCCAGTCTATGTCTGGATAATTAAAATCCCCCATTATGATAACACTTCCCATCCTTGCTGCTAATCCAATTTGTGATAGGAGATCCGTCTCCACTTCCTCCCTCAGGTTAGGGGGCCTATAGCATACTCCCAGTATTATTTTCCCCTTAGCTTCATCCCTTTGGAGCTCTACCCATAAAGATTCCACCTCCTCCCTAGCCCCCTCAGTGATGTCATCTCTCACATTCACTTGTACATTATTCTTGATATATAGGCATACCCCTCCCCCTTTTTTACCCTCTCTATCCTTGCGGTATAGGGTATACCCTTGAATGTTTGCCAGCCAATCATGAGAGCTGTTGAACCAGGTCTCTGAAATTCCCACAAAATCCAAATCCTCCTTGTACAACAGTATCTCTAGTTCACCCATCTTGTCCGCCAGGCTCCTGGCATTGGTGAACATGCCACATAGTTTAGACCGGTCGCATATTGTCCTCGTATTGGGTGTTTCAAGATTGCAACTTGGACTTGCTACTATACTCACCTTGCATTTTTGTGCTTTGGTTAACCTACCACTAATGCCCCCAATACTACCCTCTGGAGTATCTTCCGCGCTGGCTATCACTGTCTCTGGACCCTCCCCCCCATCGCCTAGTTTAAAAACCCCTCTAACTTTTTGGCCATCTTCATTCCCAGCAGATCTGCACCCTCCTCATTTAGGTGCAGTCCGTCCCTTCTATAGTACCGGTTACCGACTGAGAAGTCGGCCCAGTCCTCCAGGAACCCAAACCCCTCCTTACTACACCAGCTCTTAAGCCACTTGTTTACTTCCCTAATCTCCCTCTGCCTCTCTGGTGTGGCTCGATGTACCGGTAGTATTCCTGAGAACACTACCTTGGAGGTCCTTTTCCTCAATTTAGCTCCTAAGTCCCTAAAATCGTTCTTTAGGACACTCCATCTGCCTCTGACTTTGTCATTGGTGCCAACGTGCACCATGACAGCCGGGTCTTCCCCAGCCCCTCCCAGTAATCTGTCCACAAGATCCGTGATGTGCCGAACCCAAGCGCCCGGTAGACAACATACTGTTCGGCGCTTCAGGTCTTGGTTACAGATTGCCCTCTCTGTCCTTCTAAGAATTGAGTCCCCTACCACCAGAATCTGTCTTTCCTTTCCCTTTGCTGCCCCCCCACTCTCACTGGAGGAGTTCTTCCCCTGGCAGCTAGGAGAGTCCCTCAACTCCAGCAGTGCTGGTCCCTGACTGGTTACACCAATGTCACTCAATGGAGCGTACTTATTGGGATGCTCCAGTCCTGGATCGGCCTCCCTGGCACTTCCCCCTCTACCCCTCCTGACTGTCACCCATCTACTCTTTGCTAGTGCCTGCACCTCTTTGTCTCCACCCGCCTCTGTCCTGGCCCCTGCCGGCACCTGCCGTGTACGTTCCTGGCTCACCTTTAGTATGGAGGGACTTCTCAGTGCTGACAGTTGCTTCCCCAGATTCAGAACCTGGGCTTCCAGGGAAACAATGTGCTTACATTTTGCACAGCAGTATTCGCCCTCGATCGGATGATCAAGGAACGCATACATGCGGCAAGATGTACAAAGAGTCGCCTCTCCACACCCACCGGGCATCATACCTATTAAATTTAGTGAAGATTTGGGGATTTTACCCTGTCCAAATTACCTAACAACTAGCTTCCTGGCACTAATACTCAAGACAATACACAGGTACAAGACAATACACAGGTACACAATACACAAGTACTAACGATCCACACACACTACTCAGACAACACTCAGATACTCACACTACACAGGTACTATGACCCCTGTTATAACCTCCTGTTTTAAACTCTTGTTTATAACTCCCACTTAATCCAGCTCCACTTACACCAAGCTCCACAGCTTCAAACTGAGCACGCTCAACTGAGTCCTACAACAAGTTAAATAGGCACCTGGGAGCAATTAACCACACCCCTTAATTGATAGACTGATGAAACAGAAGAAAAAAAAAAAAGCTATTTAAAAAGTGACAGCAAAAGGCAAGTTAAAAACTAAAAGGAAAAGTCCCCAAAATGCAACCCAGCAAACACCAACAGACATCAGCAATACACACACCAACAGACAGCAGCAATACACACACCAACAGACAGCAGCAATACACACACCAACAGACAGCAGCAATACACACACCAACAGACAGCAGCAATACACACACCAACAGACAGCAGCAATTTACACACCAACAGACAGCAGCAATACACACACCAACAGACAGCAGCAATACACACACCAACAGACAGCAGCAATACACACACCAACTGACAGCAGCAAACACACACCAGCAGACAGCAAACACCAACAGACAGCAAGACTTGTATACTCTAACACTTGTTTATAACTCCCACTTAATCCAGCTCCACTTACACCAAGCTCCACAGCTTCAAACTGAGCACGCTCAACTGAGTCCTACAACAAGTTAAATAGGCACCTGGGAGCAATTAACCACACCCCTTAATTGATAGACCGATGAAACAGAAAAAAAAAAAAGCTATTTAAAAAGTGACAGCAAAAGGCAAGTTAAAAACTAAAAGGAAAAGTCCCCAAAATGCAACCCAGCAAACACCAACAGACAGCAGCAATACACACACCAACAGACAGCAGCAATACACACACCAACAGACAGCAGCAATACACACACCAACAGACAGCAGCAATACACACACCAACAGACAGCAGCAATACACACACCAACTGACATCAGCAAACACACACCAGCCGACAGCAAACACCAACAGACAGCAAGACTTGTATACTCTAACACTTGTTTATAACTCCCACTTAATCCAGCTCCACTTACACCAAGCTCCACAGCTTCAAACTGAGCACGCTCAACTGAGTCCTACAACAAGTTAAATAGGCACCTGGGAGCAATTAACCACACCCCTTAATTGAAAGACTGATGAAACAGAAAAAAAAAAAAAAAAGCTATTTAAAAAGTGACAGCAAAAGGCAAGTTAAAAACTAAAAGGAAAAGTCCCCAAAATGCAACCCAGCAAACACCAACAGACAGCAGCAATACACACACCAACAGACAGCAGCAATACACACACCAACAGACAGCAGCAATACACACACCAACAGACAGCAGCAATACACACACCAACTGACAGCAGCAAACACACACCAGCAGACAGCAAACACCAACAGACAGCAAGACTTGTATACTCTAACACTTGTTTATAACTCCCACTTAATCCAGCTCCACTTACACCAAGCTCCACAGCTTCAAACTGAGCACGCTCAACTGAGTCCTACAACAAGTTAAATAGGCACCTGGGAGCAATTAACCACACCCCTTAATTGATAGACCGATGAAACAGAAAAAAAAAAAATCTATTTAAAAAGTGACAGCAAAAGGCAAGTTAAAAACTAAAAGGAAAAGTCCCCAAAATGCAACCCAGCAAACACCAACAGACAGCAGCAATACACACACCAACAGACAGCAGCAATACACACACCAACAGACAGCAGCAATACACACACCAACAGACAGCAGCAATACACACACCAACTGACAGCAGCAAACACACACCAGCAGACAGCAAACACCAACAGACAGCAAGACTTGTATACTCTAACACTTGTTTATAACTCCCACTTAATCCAGCTCCACTTACACCAAGCTCCACAGCTTCAAACTGAGCACGCTCAACTGAGTCCTACAACAAGTTAAATAGGCACCTGGGAGCAATTAACCACACCCCTTAATTGATAGACTGATGAAACAGAAAAAAAAAAAAAGCTATTTAAAAAGTGACAGCAAAAGGCAAGTTAAAAACTAAAAGGAAAAGTCCCCAAAATGCAACCCAGCAAACACCAACAGACAGCAGCAATACACACACCAACAGACAGCAGCAATACACACACCAACAGACAGCAGCAATACACACACCAACTGACAGCAGCAAACACACACCAGCAGACAGCAAACACCAACAGACAGCAAGACTTGTATACTCTAACACTTGTTTATAACTCCCACTTAATCCAGCTCCACTTACACCAAGCTCCACAGCTTCAAACTGAGCACGCTCAACTGAGTCCTACAACAAGTTAAATAGGCACCTGGGAGCAATTAACCACACCCCTTAATTGATAGACTGATGAAACAGAAAAAAAAAAAAAAAAGCTATTTAAAAAGTGACAGCAAAAGGCAAGTTAAAAACTAAAAGGAAAAGTCCCCAAAATGCAACCCAGCAAACACCAACAGACAGCAGCAATACACACACCAACAGACAGCAGCAATACACACACCAACTGACAGCAGCAAACACACACCAGCAGACAGCAAACACCAACAGACAGCAAGACTTGTATACTCTATATATTAAAAAGGTCACTTCCTTCGTACAATTTTCCACGCAATCGATCTACAAGTTTCGCCCTGCGGCTTCTTCAGGAAATGCGTGGACTATGTTTCTAATAAATAGATGCAAAAATAAATCAACAAAAGAAAAATACATATAAAGAACAAAAGGATAATAGTAAAGGTAACATCAAAAAACATAAATGTACATACATATCAATACATACATGGATGCATCCATCTGGATGGCAGGCGTTTCCCAACCAAAGGTTCTTGCCTCAATGTTTTGAGGACTCAGAGCCAAATTTATAGCGGAAGGTGGAGTCAGAGCAAATTTCAGAACCTCCCAATTTAGCCTGATCACCCGCAGAGAGAGATATAAGTCAAAGGACTTGTATATATTTTAAACCAGTGTGTCCTGTGGATCAATCAAAGTGTTAGTATGACATGTCAGCCTCAGTGCATGTCTAAATCTATACTTGATTAAAATATTAGATCCTACAACAGGAAGAAAAGATGTGTTTACATAAAGGTCTTCTTTTAAATGGATAACTGGGAGCCTATGATTTGCTACTGACAACAGTGATAACCTGGGCTGTGTATGGCCAGAATCAGGTCTCTGAAAATGAGATAACATTGGGGTGTAAGGAAAGGTTATAGTTGTGGTAAAGTTCCATATGAATTAATTTAATGAGATTAAGGATACCTGCTTACATAGAAAAGCTTGCCTTCATGTGCTATTTGATCCGTGGGTACAAAGACTCCAGAGGAAAGCGAGGCATGAGAGTGACCATAGGTGAAAGAAATGGATCTGCAGGTAAGAACAAGGAGCAATAGGGGAGAAAAGCCATAAGTATACCAGACCTTTGTTTTTAAGTGATGCACTGTAAATACAGTGCATCAAGAGAGCTGTCACTATGTTGGATGTCTGTCTGCAGTTGCACGCTATATGAGGCTCCCAGGGACCCCAGCAGCGTGACTGCTGCCACATGGGTCTCTTTATACCCCTCCCCAGTGCGTCAGGCGGACGCGACGTATGACGTCATGCCGTGATGACGCAGAGTGGACACTATGGGGGAGAGCTGCAGCACAGAATGAACACCGCCCTTCTACCGAGGCCCTGCATCAATGGTCAATAGGCAGAGGAGCCACCGCACACGGACACGCACAAGGGGGGCGCACCGAGTGGGCTGACACCATCACAACCAAAGGCCGCAAGTCCACAACCCGTGACACAACGGAGGCTGGCGTTCTACTAAAATAGAGCATTACCTCGATTTCGGACACACAGGGTTGGTCCTGTTTCCATGGTAGCTCAGTAGTTGGCCCCATGGAATTAGGGGCCATACTGTTGTAGGTCCTCGGGATCCTATGGCAAGTGGGTGGATGGGGCAGGGAAGACGCTGTGCTTGATAAAATGCTGAGTGACAAAAATAAAATAATATAGAAATAAAATAAATTTAAATGAAATAAAAATAATAATACCGTAATAATAAAATAAAATTAATAAAAAAAAAATAGATTAATAAAATTAAAGTAAAATAAAATAAAGTAAAATAAAAAAATATATAATAATGAAAAATAAAATATAATAATATGTTAGAGTGTCTTAGTATTCAAAACTTAACAGTATCTATGATTCGAAAAAATGAATATGAGAATCCTGCCAGCAACACGGGTGCAGCCCTACAATGATACACATAATCAAAATACAGTACAGTTTGTACAGATACATGAATATACCACATTAGACTATCGTCTGATAACTCTCGATGAATACCCCTCTGCACAAAGGGGATTACTTAAAAGAATTTTTGACAGAGGTCAAAAACAAAGAGTGGCTTTCATCCAAATTGACATCGCAGCATGTTATCCACAGGAACATGGAAAGATAAGGATATATGGAATTACATCCATACTAATGGAACTAGGGGACTAGGGTAAAGAAGACCACACAGTTAGCATCTTAGGGTTTAGACCTGGGTATCTAGTGGCCTGTAATAGATAAATCCACTTCGCTTCAAGCTGTAATAGCTTTTTTGTCAATGTCCCAAACTCTTTCGTGTGGAGGAATATGTTCCAAGGCAAAGAAGCCAATTATTTTAAGGTTATGGTTATGGTACAGTCCCATATGTCTGCTAATGGGGGTTTCCATTTTGCGTTTGGATATCGCAGAGACATGGTCCCTGATTCTACAAAAAAAGGAGCGTTTTGTTTTGCCCATGTAGAAGGCTCCATGACAACACTTCCTTGTATAAACAGCACTGACAGATTGACATGTGATTCTATGTCTGGGCGTCCATGAAGTGTTGTTGGGGAGATTGACATTTTCACCTCTCAAAATAAATGAACAATAATTACATTTCCCACATGGATATGTGCCTGGTTTGTCTATTTTCCTTGTCTTATTCACAATATGGTGACTTGCTACCATGGTATCTTTAATGGACTTTTACCTTTTAAATGTTATTTCTGGATAGGACTTGATGAACTTTTTAATTTTTTGATCTGCAGTGAGAATGTACCAGAACTTCTTAAAGAAGTTCCGCACCTTCCCATGTTGTGGGGGTTGTTACCTTTGTGCACCTTGGGCAGTGCATAGCATGTAGGAATACAAGAGTTGGTAATGTCTAGATATTTAAATGTGTTAACGTCAATGGTACCCTTATTATGAACTCAAATGAGAATGACCCTATATTCTTTGGTACTTTGTACCACAAATGATGCTGGTATAAGTCTGTACCATTCACTGTTACGGATAATCTCATAGCACATTTTCTCATAACCTTCTATACTATATATACTATATATATATATAACAATATTCCCTCCTTTATCAGAAGGTTTCACAACAATATTCTTATTATTTTTCAAAGAGTTCAGTGCCCCTTTTAAGTGAGGTGGAAGGTTGGGCTGGGGTCCTGATTTTCAATTTCTATTTCCTTTGTCACTTGTATGACAAAAGGCCCAGATATTGGGGTTCCCCTGTAAGATGGGGAATGATCGTGATTTGGACTTGTACGACTTTGGCAGATCAAAGGTGGGTGTACAGGGATGGGGGTGGGTGGATGCACCAAGAACCACCCCTGGTGCATTGAATGTCCATCCCTCCTCCTCAGGGTTGCTTTCATCCCAGAGTTCCATCAAATCCTGAAGGGCTCTGAGTTCCTCAAAGGTAATATCTTTCAATACAATGTTATCAGGAAGTTCATTGCCTCTCTGCTCCTTGTCATCAAGGACCTTATACATTAATCTTCTAGTGAAAAGGTGCAAGTTTTTGAGCAATTCAAATTGGTCTGCCTCTTGATCTGGACAGAAGGTGAGGCCCAGTCACAAGACTGTGCACTCATCTTCCGATAGAGGGCAAGAGATCAGATTCAAAATTTCATATGTTTCCTGGCCCCCAATATGGTGTGGATCAGGACCATCTACTTTGGGATCTAGGTTGATGGACGTGAGGGTGTGGGTGCAGTTGTGGGTATTCTTCTAGTGTCCATAGAGACACCAGTGTTTAATATAGGTGCCGTGCGGATATCTGGTGTGGGACTTTGTCCTTGAGTGCAAGGATCGTGGGACTGTTGTAATAGGGAACCTGCTGGCATTGATACCGATATATGACATTATCTGTAACAGTGAATGGTACAGACCTGTACCAGCATCATTTGTGGTGCAAAGTACCAAGCAATATAGAGATATTCTCATTCGAGCTCATAAAAAGGGTACCATTGACGTTAACATATTTACATTTCTAGACATTACCAACTCTTGTATTCCTACATGCTATGCACTGCCCAAGGTGCACAAAGGGGTGGTACCCCCACCTAGGAATCCAATTATATTTGGCTGCGGCTCTCTGACTGAAACGCTAGCCAGATTATAGATGAGTACCTTTACCCACATGTAAAAAGCCTGTCCTCACATGTCAAAGAATGATCAAACTACTTAAAATTATTGATGGATTTTAGGTACCAGAGGGAGCCTGGTTAGGTGTCATTGTCATCAAGGCACTATATAATTCCATTCCACACATGCAAGGAATACAGGTAATATGTGGATTCCTCGATGAACGAGACTTACACTCTCATAAGTACAACGATTTTATAATAGAAATGCTTCATTTTGTTCTCACGAATAATGTCTTTGTATTCAAATGGTCCCACTACCTCCAGGTGCAGGGGGGTGGCCATGGGGGTGGGCTGCTCCCCCTCCTATGCCAACTTCTACCTGGGGCGATGGGAATGTGATTTATTCTCTAAAGAAGAGAAAGTTGCAGAACTTAGTAACATATTGTCCTGGCATTGATATACAGATGATGTCCTCATGGTTTGGGCAGGATCAAAAGATGAGCTAAATGTATTTCTGGAGAGTCTACAATACAATACCTATAATCTAAAATTCTCATATAGCTACAGTCAGGAAAAAATAACGTTCCTTGATTTAGAAATTTTCTTGAATGAAGCAAGAACTTTATGCTCAACTTTGTATAGAAAGCCATCAGCCAGCAATACATTGCTGCATGCAACTAGCTTGCATCCAAAGCAACTGATTAGAAGTATTCCATACAGTCAGTACCTCAGACTAAACTTCACATTAGATGAAGATTTCAAGGGGGAAGCTGCAATGCTGCAAGAACACTTGCTCGCAAGAGGTTACAGCAGGACTTGCCTTAGGAAGGCTTACAATAAAGTAAGAATTTAAGACTGAAATTCATTGATCTATAAACCAAGAAGAGAGACACAATCTAGATCAACAAGGATAATTACTAAATACAATAGACAACATGGGAAGGTGTGGAACGTCTTTAGGAAGTTCTGGTATTTTCTCACTGCAGATCAAAAAATGAATAAGTTTATCAAGTCCTATCCAGAAATCACATTTAAAAGATCAAAGTCCATTAAAATTGACAAACCAGGCACATATCCATGTGGGAAAAGTGCGACCCGGAGGAGAAGAAATAGACGGAGGGTCGTCATGACTATGGGAGGAACAGGTCTGGGAAGGGTTAAATAATTAAGTAAGTTAGTGGGGTAGGGGTGTAGCTTACCTTATTGGAGCAGCAAGGGTCAGGTGGTCTGGGTGGAGCCACAGGGGGGTTTTTGGTACGTGCAAAGGCTGATGGGTAATCATTCCAGAAAGTTTCCTTGATTGAAGAGTTCTGCTGTTCCCCTGCGGAGAGAAGACAGGACAGGATGAGCAAATTGGAGGCCTTATAGGACCAGGTCAGGGCCGCAGCTTCGGCACGGGGTCCGCAGTGGCTCCAACAACAGCTGAGGGGCATGCTAGGGGGGTCGGGGGTTGATCCGTCTCCTCCTGGGTCCCCCCTTCCTCAAAACGTGCTAGGAGGGTTTGCCCTCCTGAGCGCTTGAGCCCTTCTTACACCCCCCGGGTCTGGAGGCTGCATGGGAGCACCCTTCAGTGTCCCCTGCTGTGCCAATTGCATCTGGCTCCAGCGGTGGCCTGGGAGGAAACCCCACCAATGGCGGGACCTGCGGGAGGAGGGGACGCCACACTCTCTCTCCCTCCCCTCCTCCCCCTCTCACCTATCTCGAGATATGGCGGCCGGCTCTCCTGCTGATGTGCCTAGCAGGAGGCCGGCTCGGCGCGGGACACGTTCGGCTGCAAGGAGGGGCGGGAGCCCTGTCCCCTCGGGAGCTGGGATGTCGGATGGTAGATCCGGAGGCCGGCTCGGCGCGGGACACGTTCGGCTGCAAGGAGGGGCGGGAGCCCTGTCCCCTCGGGAGCTGGGATGTCGGATGGTAGATCCGGAGCTTGCCTGGAGCTCCGGTCACTTTGTTCCTCTACTGTTTCCTCAGAACAAACGGCCCCCTCCCCTGTGGCTGGGAGTGAGGCTCGGCGTGGGAAGTCTTCAGCGTCAGGCAGCAGAAGGCATTTGGTGCCCTCTGCTGCTTCTCCTATGGCGGTGCAGCCTGAACCATCCAGAGACAGAGTGACAGCTACATGGGGGAGTGGCCATGCCCGATTAAAGGGTCAGCTACCCCCTTCCACAGTTGGGGGTGCACGGGGACCCCGCAGCTTTCCACTTTATGCTGGAGATAGATGAGGATGCTCCGGGGCGTGCGGAGCCTGAATCTTCGGTGGGAGGAATGCAACTTCGCTCCACAAGTCTTCCGACGAATCCAGCGAGGTATCCAGCGATGACGGCAATGGGCAGCCACCGGCCGTGTGCCCTACTCTGCAGAGCCAGCTGGGATCCGGAAGTGCGGCTGCTCGAGATTCCACGCGCAGGCAGCCTGGTAAGTCGCATTTGGTATCTGCTTCTTCTGTAGATCAGGGTGTTGGGATTGTTGCTGGTGAGCAGGGTGGGTCACAGGGCAGGGTTACGTTGGGTCAGCCAGTAAGGGACTCTGGGGGTGTGTTGAGCTTGGCTGAATTTTTTGCGGGTTTTCGTGATTTATCCGCCTGGGCCGTCTGGACCCGTTTTGGGGCCAACGGGGGCATGGGTCCCTGCCGTGACCACGTCTGCTGGCTTAGGCCGTGATGTCTCTATCATGCCTGGTTCTGCGCTGCCGCTGACGGCAGGCACAGCATCGCAGTGTGACGGGCTGGGGCAGAAGGACGCGGCGGTGGGTACTGAGGTTGTGTTATCCCCAGCGGTATTCGAGTCTGCTTTCCAGACGGTAAAGGCCAGCGGCTCGGAGTCGCGTAAGGCTAAGGAGTCTGGAGATGATGGGGTTCGTTTGGGGGATGAGGCACATGGCGAGGTCTATGTATGCTTCGAAGGTCCGTTGGGGGTGCATCTTAAGCCCAAAATCAGGGAAAAGATTTGGCAGGGAGAATATGTGGAAATATTCTCCCTCTTGCCTTTAGAGAAGTTTAACATAGATAAAGGGAAAGCGGACGAGAGTAAGAAGGAGGAGGAGGACAGGCTTCGCTGGCGGCTTATCCCTAGGACTTTTTCCAATTGGCTGCAGGCCTTTGCTATACTGGCCAGCGTCATCGGTGAAAAGGAACCGGAGAATTGTTCTCCGCTTATAGGGTATATGGAGGATTGGCGTGGCTTCGCTACGACAAACAGTTTCGTCAGTGGAAAGCTGTTAGGCATCAGCTACGCTGGGACCATAAGGATATTGGGCTTTGGATGAAGCTCATGGTGCAGGCGCGGGCTTCGGGACAGCCCTTTCTGGGGGGGGGGGGCGGCAGTTCAGGTGCCGCTGGGCAGTCGGCCTCACACCGAAAAAAACTACTGTTGGCAGTAGTCCGCTTTCAACGAGGGAACGTGCCGTTTTGGCGCGGCCTGTAGTTTCAGTCATGAGTGCTCCGGATGCGGGGGCTCTCACAGTTATGCCAAGTGTTTTAAGGGGAAGCACCAATCCGGTGAGTCTGCTTCAAAAAGGGAGGATGCCAGTAAACCTGTCCGAGATGCTGCCGTACCTAAATAGGTATCCCAGGAGAGTGGCGGCGGTTTTCCTTGCCGATGGCTTTGCCAATGGCTTTCGAATTCCCTGTTCGTTACCTTTGACTGGGCCATCTGTGCCCAAGAATTTAAAATCTACATATCAGTTTCTTCAGGTTGTGACAGAGAAATTGGCTAAGGAGGCTGACATGGGCAGGATGTCCGGCCCCTTCGATCACCCACCCATACCTTTGTTGCATGTGTCACCTTTGGGAGTGGTTCCTAAAAAAGAACCCCATAAATTCCAGCTTATACATCATTTGTCGTATCCAAAAGGATCTTCAGTGAATGATGCAATTGAGCCTGATTTAACTTCTGTATCATATACGTCTTTCGATGCGGCCGTCAGTTGTTGGCGAAGACGGATATTGAGTCCGCCTTTCTGTTGCCGGTTCATTCGGAAAGCCAACCGTTGTTGGGATGTTTTTGGGGTGGGCAGTTTTTTGTTGACCATTGTCTTCCCATGGGTTGCTCTATTTCCTGTTCTTATTTTGAGACGTTTAGTACTTTTGTTGAATGGGGGGTACGGGAGGAATCGCAAGTGCGCTCGGTTCTGCACTACCTTGATGATTTTCTTTGTATCGGCCCCCCGAAGTCCACAGTTTATTTGGTCCTGTTACGAACGTTGGAAGGCGTTGCGCTGCGTTTCCGGATTCCTCTTGCGCCGGAAAAAATGGAAGGTCCTTCCACTGAGATTCAATTCTTGGGCATCACCATTGACACGCAGGCGATGGAGTGCCGCTTGCAAAATTGGAGGATCTGCGATCGATGGTTGGTGCGGCCCTGCGGGCAAAGGAAATTAGGCTGAAACAGTTGCAGTCTTTGCTGGGGAAGCTTAATTTCACCTGCCGCATCATGCCTATGGGGCGCATTTTTTGCCGTCGCCTTTGTAGTGCCACTACTTCTGGGGTGCGATTGCCGTATCATTACATTCGGCTTTCGGGCGAACACAAGGCTGATTTGCGGGTGTGGGATGAGTTTTTGGCCTCTTATAACGGGAGGTCCTTGTGGATGGCCCCGGTGGTGTCGGCCTTTGATTTTGACCTGTATACTGATGCTGCTGGCTGCTTGGGTTTCGGGGCTTATTGTCAAGGGGCATGGTGCGCGGAGGCGTGGCCGGAGGACTGGCATGCCGCGGGATTCTTGAGTAATTTGGTGTTATTGGAGCTTTTCCCGATCGTGGTGGCGGTAGACATTTGGGGGTCTCGATTTCGAAATTGTCGGGTTTGCTTTCATTGCGATAACATGGGGGTGGTTGCAGTCGTGTCTAGTCTGTCCGCTTCGTCTCCGCCAGTAGTGCTGAGGTTTTCTGGTTCTTCGTTGTTTAAGCTTGAACTGTTTTGTGAAAGCTGTACATGTACCGGGTGTAGAGAATTCCATTGCTGATGCCTTGTCTCGTTTTCAGTGGGACAGGTTCCGGAAGCTGGGAGGTTCCTGCGCATCTGTGGAGACTGGCATTGGAATAGCTGGTGCCTTGGTGCAGCACTCGGTGAGTGAGGGTACATGGGCGGCTTACTCATCGGTTTGGCGTGACTGGGACGGATTGGTAAGTTCCATGGGGGGTTGTTCTTCGGATCGGGACAGACTTTCCCTGTTGTTGTATATGATTGGGACGCAGTTTTCCATGGGAGAGTCCGTATCCAAAATGAACCGGAGATTGGCTGCTTTAGCTTTTCTTTTCAAACTACAAGGCCTTCGTGACGTTAAGAAGGATTTCATGATGCGACACGCCATAAAAGAATTTCGGCGCGGACGTGTGGTACGAGATACCAGGCGCCCGGTGTCTTTTGGGCTGCTTCAGGACCTGGTAAGAATCTTGCCCAGAGTTTGTTCCTCGCTGTATGAGGTACAACTGTTTACGGCGGCTTTTTCTTTGGCCTTTTTTGGAGCCCTGCAGCTTGGGGAGTTGGTGAGTAAAAACAAGCGTGGTACGGGTGGGTTTACGTGACGTTGTTCAAGGTGCTTCCAGAGACGGTGTGTCCGGTGCTCGCTGTACAGCGTTTCGTACAGGTTCGGGAGGGTGTGCAAGGGATGTTTTTGCAGCATGAGGATCGTTCATCCTTGTCGCGTTTTCAGTTTGTGGAGATTTTTAAACGCTGTTTGGTGGCGGTGGGCAAGTCAGCTTCTCAAATTAATACTCATTTATTCAGAGTGGGGGCAGCTACTGAGGCGGCTCGCTGGGGATTGAGTGCACAGGTATGGAAAGCGTTTAGGGAGGTGGAAATCTGACCGTTTTAAAATTTATGTTCGCCCGCACATGCTATAATGTTTGTTTATGGATATTTACTTGTTTTCTGGTGTTTTGTTTGTGTGGCTCTATGTTTTTCTTTGGTTGTCTTTTGCAGGTTTTCCTCAGAGCCTGGTGTGGATTTTGGGGGACTCTTATGTATTCTGGGGGGCATTCAGAGCGGATGCACGACCCGAAGGGAGACAACTCGGCATTCCCCGGAGTGAAACAGTCTGCAAATGGCTGGGAGTTAGAGGCATGATGTGGGGCCGGGTTCTTCCTGACTTTCACTATTATTCCAGAGTTGATAGGCCTCCTGATGTTTTGGTGCTCTCCGTGGGAGGGAATGACATGGGGGTTCGGGCCGCTAGGGACATTGTCCGGGATGTTAAATTAGACATTTTGCGCTTGATGCGTGATTTCCCTGGTATTGTCACAGTGTGGTTGGACATAGTGGCACGACACAATTGGCGTCATGCTCGTTCTGTTTAGCGCTTGAATAAGGCCAGAATAAAAGCCAACAGGGAGATAGGACGCTTTTTGTCTCCTCTAGGGGGTGTGGTGGTTCGCCATCGGGATCTGGAGGACTTGTCTATTCGTTATTGGAGGGATGATGGAGTGCATTTAAATGCAGTGGGAACAGATTTTTGGTTTTTGGGATTACAAGAAGGGGTTCAGAGGGCTCTTCAGGTGTGGAGGAACTCGCTTGAGTAAGGTGTCACTCAGGCTCGCATGGCGGGTCAGGGGGTCTTTGGGGGTCAAGAATTAAACAGATTATAGAATTTTTGGGGCCCATACAGGGTATGGCACTCCCACCTTGGTTGGTTGTTGGTGGTTCTCCCAGGACCTAGGTCCCATGGGGGAAAGGAAAATTTGGAAGTCGCAACGTCTTCGAGCCGGCTGGGGCACAGCTGAGGACACAGTTGGTAATAATCAAAATGGGACCCTAAAGCCCCCCTCCTGGTGCTGAATTGTTCTGTTTGTTGTTATTAACTTGTTTAATAAAAGGGCTGTTGTGGCCATTTAAACCCATGTCACGCAGCGTTGTGTGGTTATTATAGGTTATTATAAGTTAAAGACCATAACTTGACCAATCCTATAGTCATGTAATTATTGTTCATTTTTTTGGAGAGGTGAAAATGTAATTCTCCCCAACAACACTTCATGGATGCCCAGACATAGAATCAAATGTCAATCTGTCAGTGCTGTTTATATAATGAAGTGTTGTTGTGGAGCCTTCTACATAGGCAAAAACAAAACATCCCTTCTTTTGTAGAATCAGGAACCATGTCTCTGCGATATCCAAACGCAAAATGGAAACCCCCATTAGCAGACATATGGGACTGTACCACAATCATAACCTTAAAATGATTGGCTTCTTTGCCTTGGAACATATTCCTCCACACGAAAGAGGCGGGGACATTGACAAAAAGCTATTACAGATTGAAGCGAAGTGGATTTATCTATTACAGGCATTAGCTATAAGCCCTTTCTACAGTCCCTAAGATGCTAACTTTGTGGTGTTCTTTACCCTAGTCCCCTAGTTCCATCAGTATGGATGTAATTCCTTATATCCTTATCTTTCCATTTTCCTGTGGATACCATGCTGCAATGTCAATTTGGATGTAAGCCACTCTTTGTTGTTGATCTCTGTGACAGACTCACCCGGGACAGAGGCTATTGGAGGGGACTGAACGCAAGCCTCTTGCCACCAGATTATGGGCCCTGGATTTTAAGGGAACAATACTCTGCAAGGTGAATTAGAAATCCAGTCTGATCTGTACTAATCAGACTCAATCGTGTATATCTGCAAATATTGTATGTTGTCTCATTCTGTTGTGGACTCTTTGCTGTGGTCATTTGGGATGTGGGTCCCTGTAGAGGGAGGGGGGATTCCTCCAGCAGCCCCCCTGCTGGTAAGACTGATTCATACTGTTGGGACACATCCTGTGAGGAGATGCTGGTGTCATAAACTCCACCTGTCTGTCTGTTGCCTGCTAGAATGTGTATTGTAAATAAGTCTAGTATGGGATCTAAGAGTCATTAGATCCCCATTGTTGTTTGTGTTAATTAACTCTGCTATTGTGTGAAGAAGAGTTCGGTGTTGATTTGTGATAATGTTGATTGGGTTTTCTGTGCTACAAGACGGCCAGTCTGGCCTAAAGGTCATGACTGAGTCATCTAGGCTGTCTAAAGCGATTAATTAATTAGCCCATGTTAATTAGGTTTCTGGTCACAGGTGTATGTTCAGAGTAATATGAGCAGGAGGTATGCACCTCCTTTTACTGTATAAAAGAGCATGTATTCCTTTCAATAGATGAGATTCCTGTTCCTGAACTTACATACAGCCTGCCTGGTGTTTGTTCTGAGCTATCACAACTGGATTTGAACGGCACATAGCTGTAGTTCTAATCCCGGAGCATCGGATGACCGAACAATCAGATGTTGCGATCTGCAATCTGATTCTATAGCCGCAGAGGAGTGTCGGGAGAGTGGAACCGAGCGAGCAGGGGCTCGTTACAACCTCTGTCAAAAATTCTTTTAAGTAATCCCCTTTGTGTACAAGGGTATTCCTTGAGAGCTATTAGATGATAGCCTAATGTGGCATATTCATGCATCTGTACAAACTGTACTGTATTTTGATTATATGTATCATTGTAGGAATGCACCTGTGTTCCTGGCAGGATTTCCATATTCATTGTTTCAATTCATACATATACTGTTAGGTTTGGAATACTAACACACTCTAACATATTATTATTATATTATTTTATTTTTCTCACTCAGAGCATTTTATCAGGCACAGCGTCTCGCCTGCCCCATCCACCCACTTGCCATAGGATCCCTGTATGGACGCCCGAGGGCCCACAACAGTATGGCCCCTAATTCCATGGTGCCAACTACTAAGCTCCCGTGGAAACAGGAGCATCCCTGTGTGTCCGAAATTGAGGTACTGCTCCATTGTAGTAGGACGCCAGCCTCCATTGTGTCACGGCTTGCGGACGTGCAGCCTTTGGTTGTGGTGGTGTCACCCCACTCGGCGCGCCCCCTGGGTGTGTCAGTGTGCGGTTGCTCCTCTGCCTATTGGTCATTGACATGGGGCGGGGCCTCGGTAGAATGGCGGAGTTTGTTCTGTGCTGCAGCTCTCCCCCATAGCATCCGCTCTGCGTCATCACGGCGTGACTTTATACATCGCGTCCGTCTGACGCACTGAGGAGGGGTATAAAGAGACTCATGCAGCGGAAGTCATGCTGCTGGGGTCCCTGGGAGACTCATATAGCGTGCAACTGCAGACAGGTAAATCCATCCAACATAGTGACAGCTCTCTTGATGCACTGTATTTACAGTGCATCACTTAAAAACAAAGGTCTGGTATACTTATGGCTTTTCTCCCCTATTGCTCCTTGTTCTTACCTGCGGACCTGCGGATTCATTTCTTTTACCTATGGTCACTCTCATGCCTTGCTTTCCTCTGGAGTCTTTGTACCCATGGATCAAATAGCACATGAAGGCAAGCTTTTCTGTGTACGCAGGAATCCCTAATCTCATTAAATTAATTCATAGGGAACTTTACCACAACTATAACCTTTCCTTACACCCCAATGTTATCTCATTTTCAGAGACCTGATTCAGAGACCTGACTCTCAATACACAGCACAGGTTATCACTGTTGTCAACAGCAAATCATAGGCTCCTAGTTATCCATTTAAAAGAAGTCCTTTTTTGTAAGCACATCTTTTCTTCCGGTTGTAGGATCTAATATTGTAATCAAGTATAGATTTAGACATGCACTGAGGCTGACATGTCATACTAACACTTTGGGGTTGATTTACTAAAGGCATATAGGCTGTGCACTCAGAAAAGTGCAGTTGCGCCAGAGCTTAGTAAATGAGGTGAAGCTTCACTTTGCAAAGAATACCCAATCACGCGCAAGGAAAATTTAAAAACAGCATTTTTGATTGCACATGATTAGATGATGGAAGTCAGCAGAGCTTCTGCTCATTTACTAAGCTCTGGAGCAACTGCACTTGCAGTGTATTTGTCTTTAGTAAATTAACCCTTTTGATTGATTCACAGGACACACTGGGGGTTATTTACTAAAGGCAAATCCACTTTGCACTACAAGTGCACTGCAGGTGCACTTGAAAGTGCACTTGGAAGTGCAGTCGCTGTAGATCTGAGGGGGGCATGCAAGGAAAATAAAAAAACAGCATTTTAGCTTGCACATGATTGGATGATAAAATCAGTAGAGCTTCCCCTCAATTCAGATCTTCCACTCAGATCTACAGCGACTGCACTTCCAAGTGCACTTTTAGTGCACTTGCAGTGCACTAGTAATGCAGAGTGGATTTGCCTTTAGTAAATCAACCCCACTGTTTTAAAATATATACAAGTCATTTGACTTATATCTCTCTCTGCTAAATTGGGAGGTTCTGGTCGGCGGGCCTTTTTGTGTCCTGAAATTCGCTCTGACTTCACCTTTCACTATAAATTCGGCTCTGAGTCCTCAAAACATTGAAGCAAGAACCTTTGGTTGGGAAACGCCTGCCATCCAGATAGATGCATTCATGAATGTATTGATATGCATGTACATATATGTTTTTTGATGTTACCTTTACTAATTTTCTTTTTGTTCTTTATATGTATTTTTCTTTTGTTGATTTATTTTTGTATCTATTTATTAGAAACAAAGTCCATGCATTTCCTGAAGAAGCCGCAAGGCGAAACATGTAGAACGATTGCGTGGAAAATTGTATGAAGGAAGTGACTTTTTTAATGTTATTCTCTTTTTGAAATAAAATATATCTTTTTAAATAAATTTATTGTGGTATATCCATTTGTAGTAACAAGCACCCATAAAGTCCCATACTTCCCAATATTTTTTTTTTCTCTGATTACGAAAAGATGGTTCTGACCTGGCAGTACGCACTGTGTTTGAAAACAGGTGCATGCAGGATGCTGCCCTCTGGGGGGCTTCTCCATGCTCTATAAACAGTTTATCTTCCCCCTACTAAATTATTATATCAGGTGGCATGGGAGAGGGATCTGGATATAAGCCCTGAGGTAGAGGACTGGCACAAATGGAGCACAAGGATCCCAAGAGGTATTCTCAATGTTGCCCTGATTGAGGCGGCATACAAAGTATATGCCAGATGGTACTTGGTACCAGAGCACCTCTGCAAAATGTATTCAGGAACCCCAGCCTCCTGCTTTAAGGGTAGTGGTCAGTTGGGCTCACCACTGCTGGACATGCCCTGAGGTTTGTTGCTTCTTTGTGAGGGTTCACTCATTCATATTCTTGATCACAATAGTCAATATTGTTAAAGATGCTAGTGTCACCATACTGAATAAACCAGTGGAAAATGTCCCTAGACATACTCAGACGTTAATTTACTTTATATTCCTGGCGGACGAAATTGTCATTGCGTCAGCTTAGAAAAGCCCTGTTATAGCATTGATAAAACGTAAACTAACGTGGATTATGCTGAATGAAAAAGTAGTGAGCGTTCTGCGTGACAAACAACCCCTCTTCGAAAAAATATGGTCCCCCTGGCTTGCATACCTACAGGTCCCTGATACGTAGAGTTGTTCACTTGGATGACCGACTGTGGATTCCCAGGTGGATTGACCCTTCTATTGTTCTATGTTCTTCTCACTTATCCTCTCTCCTGTTAACCCAGACACTCCTGGATAGGGATGAGCCAAACATCCCCCGGTTCGGTTCGCACCAGAACCTGTGAACGGACCGAAAGCTCGCGCAAACTTTGGAACCCCATTAAAGTCTATGGGACTCAAACGTTCAAAATCAAAAGTGTAATTTTAAAGGCTAATATGCAAGTTATTGTCCTAAAAAGGGTTTGGGGACCCAGGCCCTGCCCCAGGGGACATGCAAAAAAAAAGTTTTCAAAACGTCCGTTTTTTCGGGAGCAGTGATTTTAATGATGCTTAAAGTGAAAAAAAAGTGAAATATTCCTTTAAATATTGTACCTGGGGGGTGTCTACAGCATGTCTGTGAAGTGGCACGTGTTTCCCGTGTTTAGAACTGTCCCTGCACAAAATGACATTTCTAAAGGAAAAAAACTGCTTGCGGCTTTAATGTAATGTCTGGTCCCGGCAATATGGATGAAAATCATTGAGAAAAATGTCATGGGTACCCCCCCCAGCCCATTACCAGCCCCTTTGGGTCTTGTATGGATATTAAGGGGAACCCCGCACCCAAATTAAAAAAAGGAAAGGCGTGGGGCCCCCAGGCCCTATATACTCTGAACAGTGATATACAGGCGGTGCAAACAAGACAGGGACTGTAGGTTTGTTGTTAAGTAGAATCTCTTTGTAATTTTGAACTGGTACATTTTTAAAGTGTAGCTCCAGCCAAAAAATCAATTTTTAAGCGTTTTGGAAAACACAGGGAAGGGTTATCACCCCTGTAACATTTGTTTTGCTGTCTGTGCACCTCTTCAGAAGATTTCACCTCACTTTCTGTCCCAATGGCAAATGTTTTTTGAAAATGTGGGTTTTTTAGTGAAACAAGGATTGGTGATAAAGCATCAGTGGAGAGGAGACACGTTTTTCCCATATTAACTCTTACAGGAGAATTTCCCTTCCTAGGGGTAGATTTAATCTCACTTCCTGTTGTCTCCTTCCGTTTGCAAGTAGGAGTCGTTTGTAAGTTGGATGTTTGAAAGTAGGGGCCTGTCCTATATACTCTGCAGAAATTGGAGTCTTAGGTGTTGGTATTGCCACAACACTGTAAGCCCTCACAGTTACTCTTGGTGGGCGCTGGAATGGGCCCTGCTGTAAAATATTATCTCAAGAATTGTAATTACATGCACCTGTTGAACAGGGGCAGAAAAATTGGGCCTTTGGTGGTGGTGGTGTTGCCACAACACTGTAAGCCCTCACAGTTACTCTTGGTGGGCGCAGAAATGGGCCCTGCTGTGAAATATTAGATCAAGAATTGTAATTACATGTCCCTGTTGAACAGGAGCAGAAAAATTGGGCCTTAGGCACTGGTACCACAACACTGCAACCCCTCACAGATGCTATAGTTGGTGAGCAGGAATGAGCCCTGCTGCAAAATATTGCATCAAAAATTGTAATTAGGGGCAGAAAATTGGGCCTTAGCCACTGGTGGCAGTGCCAATAACCGAAAATATTCTTACAAGCTTTTAGCATGAAAATTGAGGAGGAAGAGGATTGTCACTCAGCATAACAGGATAGTCACTCAGCATCAGCATAGGCAGTCTTGAAGGGATCTCACATTAAAAAAAAAAAATATTCGGTTACATCAGCATCAGGTGCTTGGTAGCTGGTGATCCAAGACTGATTCATTTTTATGAAGGTCAGCCGATCGACCGATTCGGAGGACAGGCGCACCCTGTGATCGGTTACAAAGCCTCCAGCAGCACTGAATGTGCGTTCCGAAAGAACGCTGGATGCAGGATAGGCCAGTAGCTCAACTGCATACTGTTCAAGCTCTGGCCAGGGATCCATCCTCAAGACCCAGTAACCCAGAGGATTTTCGGTGGGAAAGGTGTCCAAGTCTAATCTTGCCCCTAGGTAATCCTGCACCATGTGAATCAGACGCTGGCGATGGTTGCTGGAACCGATCATACCTTGGGGCTGCAGACTAAAAAATTGTCTGAACGCATCGATCAGACGGCCACCTTCTCCACAGCTCCTTCTGTGACTGGCTGAAGCCTCAGCAACACGTTGTCCAGGAAGACCAGGAAACTAACTTCCCAGGCTCTCGAAACTCCTTGCACAAACCTTTCTGCAAGGCCTCCCGAAGATGTTTCATCCTCTGCTCCCTCTGCAACGAAAAGATAAGGTCCACAACCTTACCCTTGTAACGTGGATCAAGGAGGGTTGCCAGCCAGTAATGATCCCTCCTCTTGATACCACGAATACGAGGATCCTTCCGCAGACTTTGCAGGATCAGGGAGGCCATGTAGCATAGGTTTTGCTGAGGCATTCGGTCCAGAGTCCCCTATGTTACTAAGGACGACATGATCCGCAGCCACCTCCTCCCAGCCACGTACAAGTCCATGGGTTTCTTCAGACTGTAAATGATCCTTTGAAGACTGCTGTTGATGCTGAGTGCCAGGCTCCACCTCAATGCTGACACAATCCTCCTCCTCCTCCTCGTCCTCTTCCTGTGTGATCAGTGGGCACGCAGGAACACTGTCTGGATAAAGGGGGCCTTGAGAGGTAAGAAAGTCCTCCTCTTCCTTCCTCTCTTCTGCCTCAAGTGCTTTGTCCATTATTCCATGCAGTGTGTGCTCCAACAGGTGGACAAGAGGGTCAGTGTCACTGATGCATGCACTGTCACTGCTCACCATCCTCGTGGCCTCCTCAAATGGTGACAGAACAGTGCATGGATCCCTGATCATAGCCTACTGGCGTGGGAAAAAAACCAAGCTCCCCTGACCCTGCCCTGGTGCCATAGTCGCATAGGTACTCGTTGATGGCCCTCTGCTGCGTGTGCAGCCACTGCAGCATGGCCAATGTTAAGTTCCACCTGGTGGGCATGTCACAGATTAGGGGGTTCTTGGGCAGGTTAAATTCCTTTTGGAGGTCAGCCAGCCGAGCACTGGCATTATATGACCTGCGAAAATGCACACAGACTTTCCTGGCCTGCCTCAGGACATCCTGTAAGCCCGGGTACCTGCCCCAGAACTGAGGTTGGTGCCATTGTCGCAAACCACCATACCTGGCTTAAGTTGGCGTGGCATCAACCACCTCTGAACCTGCCCCTGCAGAGCTGACAGAATCTCTGCCCCAGTGTGGCTCCTGTTCCCCAAGCACACCAGCTCAAGCACCGCATGGCATCTTTTTGGCTGCATGCTTGCGTAGCCCCTTGAATGCTTACGGAGCACGGCTGGTTCCGAGGACAAATCGGCACAGGAAGAGGCCATGGAGGAAGAAGAAGAGGAGGGGGGGAGGAGAGAGGTGTGACAGAATCACCACTAGCAGAATTTTGGAGGCGTGGTGGCAGAACAACCTCCAACACTACTGCACCCTGTCCTGCATCCTTCCCAGCTGTCAGAAAAGTCACCCAGTGGGCCGTGAAAGATAGGTAACGTCCCTGTCCATGCCTGCTGGACCATGAGTCAGCAGTAATATGCACCTTACCGCTGACCGCCCTGTCCAGCGAGTTCAAGACATTGCCTTCCACATGCCAGTAGAGAGCCGAAATTGCCTTCCATGAGAAAAAGTGGCATTTGGGAACCTGCCACTGAGGAACCGCACATTCCACAAACTCACAGAAGGGGGCAGAGTCTACCAACTGAAAAGGCAGCAGTTGAAGTGCTAGCAATTTAGCCAAGCTATGTCTGGTCAAGCATGTGGTGCCCAAGCGGGTGATGTTTTGGCCACGCGAGATACGCTTGAGACATATGTTGCACCAAAGAACTTTTGGAATAATGAACAGAGACAGCAGCGCCCTGCACATGCGGAGCTCTGCAGTCTGATGCAGTCAGTGTACTGGCCTTAAGCTAGCCCCTGGAGGGCATACTGCCTAATTGGAGATGTGCCCCCTCTTCCTCCTCCTTTCTCCTATCAGGCACCCATGTGGAGTCAGTGACTTCCTCATCATCCCCTCCCTCCTCATCACTGGAGCAAAGCTGTCAGTATGCTGCAGCTGGGGGAACATGACTGCCAGATTGCTGTCCTTCCTGGGCACCCCCTCTGTCAGAGTCCTGGATGTGAGGCCGGATTGCAGAGGGGGCTCCCCTTGCGGCTAAGTGCAGCGTAACCCTGGGAGTGAGACCGGGAGTACGGTGCCCAAAGGTGCACGGGTTGCTAGAGTGCTGTTGCTGAGTAGCAGATAGCAGGGAGCTGCTGGGGTGCGCTGGTAAGGTTGAAGGGCAACCGTGCAAGGAGGGATTCCAGGTATGGAGCCGTGGAGCAACCAGGAGCGGAGTCAGAGCCAGGCCAATGGTCATTCAGCACAGGAATCAGTCCAAGGTGAGGTACAGCAGGATAATCAAGAACAGAGAAAGTAGCCGAGCCGGGGGTCAAACACAGGAGGACGATCAAGGTACAGATGCGGAGCCGAAGAATAGTCAAGTCCAAGCCGGGGTCAATGCAGGCGGAATACTGGAGCAGTCAGGCAAGCCGAGTACTAACAGGAAGCAGATATCACAACTGGAACAAGGAACACAGAAAGCTGATGATAATCCAGCAACCAGCATGCACCAGCAGCAGGCTTAAATAGGCAGAAGGGCACCACCATGAGGAATACTGGCAGAATTACCCGTCCTACGGTTATCACCCTGACACCCTCTCTCTGGGCTCACGTTAATGCCTTCCTCTAGCTGGGTACCATCATCGGAGCCTTCAAAACGCTGGGTATCCTCCTGAAGCATGTACCCAACACTGTGGTCAAACAGTTTGGTGGACTCCTCAGGAGGACATGGTGGGGCTAGGGAAGGAGTGACTGATGCCATTGAGCCGAGGGAAGAGGTCGTGTTGGCAGCTGCTTTGCCAGACAAAGTACCCTGAGCCTGGGTGAGAGAGGATGAGGAGGATGAGGACGGCTTGGTCATCCACTCTACCAAGTCTTTCGCATGTTGCGGCTCAACACAGCCAGCTGCCGAAAAAAAGGACAAACGTGTCCCACGGCCACGTGCTGATGAGGATGCACCGTGTCCACGACCAGCACTGTTGCCTCTAGACACAGAGCCTGCTTGCCCTCTTTTATTGGCTTGTGACTGTCTGCCTCTCCTTGTTGGCCTTCCAGACATACTAATGGCCTGCAGTGAGATGTAGCTGCACAAAGCTGGGACATATATATATATATATATATATATATTGATTATACTGAAGCTAGCAGAATCAACTACCTGCCTGTAGTATTATTAGTATGAGAACACCAGCAATTGTCTTCAGGTAGTTTTAGGTGCACACTGTGCAGAGGACACAGTACACTAACTGTAAATACTTCAGTTGCCTGCCTGTGGTACTAATAGGATCAGAAGAACACCAGCAATTTTTTTCAGGTAGCTTTAGGTGAACACTGTGCAAAGGACACAGTACACTAACTGTAAATACTGCAGCTGCCTGCCTGTGGTATTATTAGGATCAGAACAACAGCAATTGTCTTCAGGTAGCTTTAGGTGCACACTGTGCAGAGGACACATTACACTAACTGTAAATACTGCAGCTGCCTGCCTGTGGTATTAATAGGATCAGAACAACAGCAATTGTCTTCGGGTAGCTTTAGGTACACACTGTGCAGAGGACACAGTACACTAACTGTAAATACTTCAGTTGCCTGCCTGTGGTACTAATAGGATCAGAAGAACACCAGCAATTTTTTTCAGGTAGCTTTAGGTGAACACTGTGCAAAGGACACAGTACACTAACTGTAAATACTGCAGCTGCCTGCCTGTGGTATTATTAGGATCAGAACAACAGCAATTGTCTTCAGATAGCTTTATGTGCACACTGTGCAGAGGACACAGTACACTAACTGTAAATACTGCAGCTGTCTGCCTGTGGTATTAATAGGATCAGAACAACAACAATCGTCTTCAGGTAGCTTTAGGTGCACACTGTGCAGAGGACACATTACACTAACTGTAAATACTGCAGCTGCCTGCCTGTGGTATTAATAGGATCAGAACAACAGCAATTGTCTTCGGGTAGCTTTAGGTACACACTGTGCAGAGGACACAGTACACTAACTGTATATACTGCAGCTGCCTGCCTGTGGTATTAATAGGATCAAAACAACAGCAATTGTCTTCAGGTAGCTTTAGGTGCACACTGTGCAGAGGACACAGTACACTAACTGTATATACTGCAGCTGCCTGCCGGTGGAAATAATAGGATTCAAAGAACACCAGCAATTTTCTTCAGGTAGCTTTAGGTGCACACTGTGCAAAGGACACAGTACACTAACTGTAAATACTGTAAAAACACCTGCCTGCCTGTCAGTAGGAAGAGAATAACAGGAACGGATCTAGCTAAACTGAATACAGTGTGTATATATATATATATATATACATATATATATATATATATATATATATATATATACACAATACACTGTAAGTGCAGCTGACTCGCCATCCTACTCTAACTAATCTAACTTAAATCAAATGACACTGTCTCTCTGTCTATCTATCTACACCGACGCAACACACTACACAAGGCTGCCACACAGGCGGCCTTATATAGTGTGGGGCGTGTACTAAACCCCCTGAGCCATAATTGGCCAAAGCCACCATGGCTTTGGACAATTACGGCTCTCTGTACAGATGGCGCTGTGATTGGCCAAGCATGCGGGTCATAGTGCATTCTTGGCCAATCATCAGCCAGCAATGCACTGCGATGCCACAGTGAATTATGGGCCATGACACACCACTCGAATTTGATGCGAACTGCCCATAACGTTCGCAATTCGACGAACGATTGAACAGGCGATGCTCGAGTCAAACATGGGTTCGACTCGAACTCGAAGCTCATCCCTACTCCTGGGTATATTGTTGGGAATAGGGTCCCCTAAAGGGGACAGTTGTAATAAATGATTTGTGAAAAAGCCTTACTTATTACACAATATGCCACCTGGCATAAACCAAACCTACTGTGTTTTTACCTTAGCAATGTTGTGTATCAGTGATGTCTTGCATACACACAACGCACTAGGTGGATAGTAGGATGATTGCTTTGTAGAGTTCATGTAGTTCAAACATTCTATCAGTGTTTCAGAACTAGTTACTGTCCTGTCTTATATTCTAGTTAAAATGTATTGGGGGGCCACATAGCAGACTTAATCTGTGTGTTGGGTCTTCATGAATCTTCATTAAGCCCCACATTTGTTTGTTTTCTATGTTGCACACTTGAAGCAAGCAAGGATTGTTCGCTGCTCTACCAGTTGATCTTTCTTATTTTACTAAAACAATTAATACAAACTATTGAAAAAGAAAAGTGAGAAAATACCTCTTCTTTCCTGGAGTCAATTTTTCCATTGGACTGCAAAGATCTGAATGAATTAAGTTCAGAGGTTTCTTAGCTCTGCTGTTACTCTGCTTTGTAAAGACTTTTCTTGAATTTTTTCCTTTTATACAGCTGCTGCAGTTCATTGTTTGATCATATTGTTAGTTTGACTAACTTTTCTTGTTTAATTTTTTTATTGAAAGTAAGTAATAGCAAATATTACACAAAAATAACAAAGATAAAGCTATACAAGAAAAGAGTTTCTCTGTACATATTCATGGTACAGATGATGGAGTAATATGTTGAATGCAATAGTGCATAAAAATGGTACATCATGAAGAGTAGGAAAGAAGGAGAGAATAAGCTAATGTCACAAATATCTCATAACATGACAAATATCTTATAGCATAACAAATTAGGAAGGAGTGCAAACAGTGGAGAGGAACCCCAAGGGAATACCACATAAGACTCTGACCACGTGTCCTGAGTAAAATTAAAGGAAGAGATTAGAAAGGTCAGGAAAGAAAGATATGCCGCGTACACACGACCGTTTTTCTCGTCGGAAAAAGATATGATGGCTTTTCCGACGGGATTCTGCTCAAGTTTGCCTTGCATACACACGGTCACGCAAAAGTTCGCTGAAATTACAACTGTCAAGAACGCGGTGACGTACAACACTACGACGAGCCGAGAAAATGAAGTTCAATGCTTCTGAGCTTGCGTCGAATTGTTTCCGAGCATGCATAGGGATTTTGAGCGTCGGAATTGCCACAGACGATCGCATTTTCGGATAGGAACTTTTCCCGACCGAAAAATTAAGAGTATGCTCTCAATCTTTTGCTGGCTGGAATTCGGCAAGCAAAAGACCGATGGAGCATACACACAGTCGCATTTTCCGATGAGAAACTCTCATTGGTCTTTTGCGGACCGAAATTCCGATCGTGTGTACGTGGCATTAGAAAGGGGAGAAGGGCCTTTAGACCAGCAAGAGAAGAAATAGGAGGGGAGATAGCAGGGTAAGGGAACGATAAGAGAAGAGGCCATCTACTCCACACCAGGGCAGGGGGTTATCAGGGTCTGGAGGTAGGTATTACAAACCTAGGTTTCCAGGAGCGAAAAGTCGAAATGTGAAAAGAGGAAATGATCCAACCATGGTTGCCAAATTTTCAAATGTTGTGGGATCTTATATAAAATTGTCGCCTTCGATCTTACTGTGGGTCATAGCTTGGGTGACATTATTTTTAGTATCTACAGGACAGAGAGATGGAGATTTACAAGTCTTAGCTATAGTCTGCTTAGAAGCTGTAACAACGTGAATAGCAAGTTTTGATTCCGTGAGATAGTGTGGGCAACGATTAACCACTTGCCGACTGCCTCACGTAGATATACTGCAGCAGAATGGCACGGGCAGGCAGAGTAACATCTGTCCTGAGGAGGAGGCCACTGATTCATGGCCTCTCCCTCACAATCGCTCCTGGCAAATGAGAAGATTGATGTAAACAGAAGCAGAGGAAGTGATGTCATCTCTCCTCGTGAAGCCTTTTCGTTCTGGCTTCCGAGGAGAGAAGACATCTACTGTGAGTCTGCACCAACACTACACTGACACTAGCACACATAGGCACATAAACCCCCCCCCCCTGATTACCCCCCCTGCACCCCCTGTCACCCCCTGTCACAGTGACACCAATAGCAGTTTTTATTTATTTACTGATTACTGCATTGGTGTCATTTGTGACTGTTATAAGTGATAGGGCAGTTAGTGGTAGGCCCCTTTAGGTCTAGGGTACCCCGCAACCCCCCCCTAATAAAGGTTTTACCCCTTGATCACTCCCCAGGTAACCCCTTTTACCAGTGTCACTAAGCAATCTTTTTTCTGATCGCCGTATTAGTGTCACAGGTGACGCTAGTTAGCCAGGTAAGTATTTAGGTTCACCGTCAGCTTTTTATAGCGTCAGGTACCCCATATACTACCTAATAAAGGTTTTAACCCCCTGATTGCCCCCTAGTTAACCCTTTCACCAGTGATCACCGTATAGCCCAGCCCACCCAAGTGCAGTATCGATTGATCACTGTCACTTACAAAACACAACCCACATATCTGCAGCGTTCGCAGAGTCAGGCCTGATCACTACGATCGCTAACAGTTTTTTTGTTTTCTTTGGTGTTTGAATCAATCGCTAACAATCAGGAGCTTTTTTACCTGTGAGTCTCACTAGTGTACCAGTAAATTTAAAAATGGCAAATCGAAGGTACACTAGTGAAGAGGCCTACACGTTTCTGAGCATGACAGATAGTGAAGTGGAAATCACTCATCTGTCAGATTCAGGCTCAGAATACGATCCTGTAGACGACAGCAGCTCCATGACAGATAGCTCTGACGACGGAATTGTGGTCCCTGCCAAGGTCAGGCGTACCAGACCCTGATCTTCTTCTGCTGTTGAGGTGCAAGAACCGTAGGGCTCTCATATGGAGCAGAGAAGTACTAGTGCCGCTCATCCTTCTGGTGAACTGGCAAGCACCAGCGGCCTAGTACACCCTGGTCATAGTCAAACCAGCACTGCAGTAACACGTGGTGATGTGGCGAGTCCCATAAGTGCAGTTCAATATGGTAAGTAGTGTCCCGCTGCCACCAAGAAGACAAAGACAGGCCCGTTGAGCCCATAGTGCCCTTCCTGCTGCATTCGCCAATCCTAATTGGGGACCCACCACTTCTGCAGCACCCGTACTTCTCCCATTTACTGGCCAACCCGGCATTCAGGTGGAAACAGTTGATTTTACATCACTTGATTTTTATTTGCTGTTTTTCACCGAAGATCTCTATAGATCTATTGTGGACCAAAGTAATTTGTATGCTGGTCAATACATCGCTGCTAATCCCCAGTCCTCCCTTGCCAGAGATTGGAAACCAATTACGGTCTCTGAATTTAAGATCTTTCTGGGCCTATCCCTCGACATGGGCATAGTTAAAATGAGTATGTTGCGGTCATATTGGTCCACTGACCCAATTTACCATATGCCCGTGTTCTCTACCTCCATGACCAGGGCATGATACGAGCAGATCTTGCGGTTCATGCATTTCAACAACAATGAACTCTGTCGTCCTTGTGGAGACCCTGGATATGATCGGCTCTACAAAATTTGGCCCCTCGTAAACCACTTCAACCAACGTTTTGCAGACTTGTTTACTCCCCATCAAGTTGTCTGCGTTGATGAGTCCCTGAATTAAGT
Source organism: Lithobates clamitans (assembly GCA_037952925.1). Taxonomy (NCBI): domain Eukaryota; kingdom Metazoa; phylum Chordata; class Amphibia; order Anura; family Ranidae; genus Lithobates; species Lithobates clamitans. Next base: position 4,768,564 of record JBBGZY010000465.1, read on the forward strand.
TTTCTGGTCGCTTTTCTTTCAAATAGTATCTTCCCAGCAAGCGTGCCAGATACGGGGTCAAGATATATAAGCTCTGTGACAGGGCCACAGGCTATACATGTAGTTCTATGGTTTACGAGGGAAAAGATAGCTACGTAGAGCCGGAGAACTACCCAGATTATATAGGGAGAGCTGGCAAGATTGTGTGGGACTTGGTGTTACCCTTATTCGGAAAGGGGTACCATTTGTATGTGGACAATTATTACACGAGCGTGCCACTTTTTTGTCACTTGTTTGATCATCAGATTGGAGCATGTGCCACCGTGCGACCTAATCGCCGGGGCTTTCCCCAGTGGCTTGTAGATTCCCGTCTTAGGCTGGGTTAGAGAACCTGCTTTAAGTGTAATAATTTGCTTGCTGTGAAGTGGAGGGATAATAATAATATTTTTGTTTTTACCTCCCTTCATGCAGACACGACGGTCCAAATTCCTACGGCGACTGGTGTTGTGGAGAAACCCCTCTGTGTCTACGAATATAACCAAAATATAGGAGGGATAGTCCTCAACGACCAGTTGTTGGCGCCGTACCTAGTTGCCCGTAAGGCCAGATGCTGGTACAAAAAAGTGTCTGTTTATTTATTTCAATTGGCTTTGCTGAACGCTCATGTGCTATACAGAGCTTCAGGACAGACTGGATCCTTCCTTAAATTCCAGGAAGAGATCGTCAGTGCCCTTCTGTTTCCAGACGGTGCTCCACCTCACCTTTCCAATCCAAATGCAGTAAGCCTGCTGCATGAGAGGCATTTTCCGTATGTCCTCCCGAGTACCCCTACCCAACGAGCCCCCCAAAGAAGATGGCGTGTCTGCAGCAAGTGCAGATATAGGCGCAACACCCACTATTATTGTCCCTCCTGTCCTGACAAAACTGGTCTTTGCATCGGTGAATGTTTTCAATGCTATCATACACTAGTTGAGTATTAGCGTAGGGTACAGCACTGCACAGACTAGGACACACTTTCAAAAGGGTCTCCCAAGATGCCATCCCATTTTGAGAGACCCGAACCTGGAACCGTTATAGTTACAACAGTTACAGTTACAAAAAAAGTTTGTCATTTTCCCGCAACTTGTGGCAAAATAAAAATGCTCTATGGATTTAACATGCCTCTCATCAAATAGCTTGGGGTGTCTACTTTCCAAAATGGGGTCATTTGGGGTTTTTTAGTGCTATCCTGGCATTTTATGGCCTTCAAAACTGATAGGTAGTGAGGAGTGAAATCAAAATTTTACGCCCTTAGAAATCTTGAAGGTGCTGATTGGTTTTCGGGGCCCTGTACGCAGCTAGGCTCCAAAAAAGTCCCACAAATGTGGTATCCCCGTACTCAGGAGAAGTAGCAAAATGTATTTTGGGGTGTAATTCCACATATGCCCATGGCATGTTTGAGCAAAATATCATTTAGTGACAACTTTGTGCAAAAAGAAATTTGGCATTTTCCTGCAACTTGTGGCAAAATATAAAATATTCCATGGACTCAACATGCCTCTCAGCAAATAGCTTGGGGTGTCTACATTCCAAAATGGGGTCATTTTGTTTGTTTTTTTGCCATCTTGGCATTTTATGGCCTTCAAAACTGTGATAGGTAGTGAGGAGTGAAATCAAAAATTTACGTCCTTAGAAATCCTGAAGGCGGTGCTTGGTTTTCGGGGCCCCGTACGCGGCGAGGCTCCCAAAAAGTCCCACACATGTGGTATCCCTGTACTCAGGAGAAGCAGCAGAATGTATTTTGGGGTGTAATTCTAAATATGCCCATGGCATGTGTGAACAATATATCATTTAGTGACAACTTTGTGCAAAAAAAAATTGCCATTTTCCCACAACTTGTGGCAAAATATAAAATATTCCATGGACTCAACATGCCTCTCAGCAAATAGCTTGGGGTGTCTACTTTCCAAAATGGAGTCATTTGGGGGGGGGGGGGTTGTGCCATCTTGGCATTTTCATTTTATGGCCTTCAAAACTGTGATTGGTAGTGAGGAGTGAAATAAAAAATTTACGCCCTTAGGAATCCTGAAGACGGTGCTTGGTTTTCGAAGCCCCGTACGTGGCTAGGCTCCCAAAAAGTCCCACACATGTGGTATCCCCCTACTCAGGAGAATCAGCAGAATGTATTTTGGGGTGTAATTCCACATATGCCCATGGCATGTGTGAGCAATATATCATTTAGTGACAACTTTGTGCAATAAAAAAAAAGTTTGTCATTTTCCCGCAACTTGTGGCAAAATATAAAATATTCCATGGATTTAACATGCCTCTCAGAAAATAACCTGGGGTGTCTACTTTTCAAAATAGGGTCATTTGTGGTTTTTTTTGTCATCTTGGCATTTTATGGCCTTCAAAACTATGATAGGTAGTGAGGAGTGAAATCAGAAATTTACGCCCTTAGGAATCCTGAAGGCGGTGCTTGGTTTTTGGGGCCCCGTACGTGGCTAGGCTCCCAAAAAGTCCCACACATGTGGTATCCCTGTACTCAGGAGAAGCAGCAGAATGTATTTTGGGGTGTTATTTTAAATATGCCCATGGCATGTGTGAGCAATATATAATTTAGTGACAACTTTGTGCAACTAAAAAAAAAAAGTTTGTCATTTTCCCGCAACTTGTGGCAAAATATAAAATATTTCATGGGCTCAACAAGCCTCTCAGCAAATAGCTTGGGGTGTCTACTTTCCAAAATGGGGTCATTTGGGGGGGGGTTGTGCCATCTTGGCATTTTATGGCCTTCAAAATTGTGATAGGAAGTAAGGATTGAAATAAAAAATTTACGCCCTTAGAAATCCTGAAGGCGGTGCTTGGTTTTCGGGGCCCCCATACACAGCTAGGCTCCCAAAAAGTCCCACACATGTGGTATCCCCATACTCAGGAGAAGCAGCAGAATGTATTTTGGGGTGTAATTCCACATATGCCCACGGCATGTGTGAGCACTATATCATTTAGTGACAACTTTGTGCAAAAAAAAGTTTGTCATTTTCCCGCAACTTGTGGCAAAATATAAAATATTCCATGGACTCAACATGCCTCTCAGAAAAAAACCTGGGGTGTCTACTTTTCAAAATGGGGTCATTTGTGGTGTTTTTTTGTCATCTTGGCATTTTATGGCCTTCAAAACTGTGATAGGTAGTGAGAAGTGAAATCAAAAATTTACGCCCTTAGGAATCCTGAAGGCGGTGCTTGGTTTTTGGGGCCCCGTATGTGGCTAGGCTCCCAAAAAGTCCCACACATGTGGCATCCTTGTACTCAGAAGCAGCAGAATGTATTTTGGGGTGTAATTTCAAATATGCCCATGGCATGTGTGAGCAATATATCATTTAGTGACAACTTTGTGCAACAAAAAAAAAGTTTGTCATTTTCCCGCAACTTGTGGCAAAATATAAAATATTTCATGGGCTTAACAAGCCTCTCAGCAAATAGCTTGGTGTGCCTACTTTCCAAAATGGGGTCATTTGGGGGGGGTTGTGCCATCTTGGCATTTTATGGCCTTCAAAACTGTGATTGGTAGTGAGGAGTGAAATCAAAAATTTACGCCCTTAGAAATCCTGAAGGCGGTGCTTGGTTTTCGGGGCCCCGTACGCAGCTAGGCTCCCAAAAAGTCCCACACATGTGGTATCTGCATACTCAGGAGAAGCAGCAGAATGTATTTTGGGGTGTAATTCCACATATGCCCTTGGCATGTGTAAGCAATATATCATTTAGTGACAACTTTGTGCAAAAAAAAGTTTGTCATTTTCCCACAACTTGTGGCAAAATATAAAATATTCCATAGACTCAACATGTCTCTCAGCAAATAGCTTGGGGTGTCTATTTTCCAAAATGGGGTCATTTGGGGGGGTTGTGCCATCCCATCTTGGCATTTTATGGCCTTCAAAACTGTGATTGGTAGTGAGGAGTGAAATTAAAAATTTACGCC